>JAOZGT010000008.1:2400000-3116559 GCA_035578325.1 Coelinius sp. EB29
GCTGCCCGGCTACTCAGAACTCGCGGAAAAAAATGGAAAAATGTTAAAATAGAGAAAATGTCAAAATTTGCCATTTTGACTGGAGAATGGCTGACCCCCGAAACCGGCCCACCCAAAATTTTGTCTTTTCGATTCTTTCTCGTTTGATATCTTCAAAATAGCTGCCCGGCTACTCAGAACTCGCGGAAAAAAATGGAAAAGTGTTGAATTAGAGAAAATGTCAAAATTGGCCATTTTGGCTGGAGAATAGCTGACCCCCGAAACCGGCCAATCCAAAATTTCGTCTTTTCGATTCTTTCTCGTTTGATATCTTCAAAATAGCTGCCTGGCTACTCAGAACTCGCGGGAAAAATTGAAAAATCGTCAAATTAGAGAAAATGTCAAAATTGGCCATATGACCCTGTCGTATTACATATTTTTTAAATCCACCGACCGATTCTCTTCTAACATTTTGAGTACTTTGTGGGAATGGTACTCATAGAATCTGTGAAGCAACAGCCCGAGGAGGGCATTTTAAGTGGAGGTTTCATTCCCCTCGAAAATTGAAACTGCAAAATTTTGACTTTCAGTTGAAAAAAATCGAATTTCTCTCATCATGCACATGTGCGCGACAGACCGGAAACTCTAGCAGCAACGAATTTAACCCCCTCTCGCCTCCCTTCCCCCCCCTCCACACCAGGGTGGTCACCAACATGTTATACTTATGTAATTGCATTATTCGAGATTACGACTGTGTCATCAACAAATTTATCTACCTGGAAATTTCATTTTCACACAGGTGTAACTGTATTATCCAAAATTTCTCATCTTACTCCGGGAATATTCTACCAGTATATGATGACCAAATATGGTCTAGCCTCTAGCCATAAAATTGAATCACATTCGGAGGATATTCAATCGTTAATTTGATCCTTTTTTTCGTTTTTTTAGGAAAAAAAAAATAGATCCATTCGTGGAAGTTGAAAAGAGTGATCATTTTTCACTGAATTTTCCCGAATTTTTTTCTTTTAGGTATACACGTAATGGCTAACCGTGCCAGCCGCAATTTTCCTCTTTCAGTGGAGAACAATTAGTGCGATTTTTTCTAGTAAAAAAAGGAAGGAAAAATTTCAACCCTTTGATACGTTTTTTTCTTAATTTTATTGGTCTTTTTGCAGGGGGAAAAAAACCAATGTATCGAGAACAATAGATGATTTTTTTCAGCATCAATCATGAAAATGATTAATTCTGTTTTAGGTAGTTTTGATGATTCAGGATATTTTCATGGATATTCAATACAAATTGATACGAGCTAGAATACATAATTCTGGATAGTGGATATATAAAGTGTAAAGGCTTTTTTGGGAAATGAATTATTTCATTCGCATGAAAAAACATCCATCAGCACTTTGTGTCATATTTTATTTCAATCGAACTGAGGGAAATGCGTGGATAGATAACATCGATTTGGTGTCCTCGATTTTCAATGTTTCAATTTTTTAGAATCAATTATTCGATTATTTTATCATAGAACGAAGCAAAAATTCTCAAATTGAGAGAATTGGATGATTTTTCACTTTGTTAAATGTTTAATTATCTCGATGATGAAGGATTTTAGAGAAAAATGTCAAAATACATTTTTTGTTTAGAATGAAATTCTCTACAAAAAACGTTTTTTAACATTTTTTTCTAAAATCAAGCATTCTTGAGATAATCGTTAATTTATCAAACGTGTTGAAAAAATGTCACTTTCAACAACTCGATTGTTGAATCTCAAATTATCTCTGTAATGAGTGATTTAAAAAAAAAAATGTCAAGAGACGTTTTTTGTTGAAAATTTTCTCAGCTGTAAAATATGTCTCTTGACATTTTTCCCTAAAACCACTCATCACCGAGATAATTGGATAATTACTAAAACTCGAATTTCAGAATAAACAGAAGATGAAAAAAAAAAAATTCTATTTGAAATAAAATATTGGAAAATTCAACGAGTGGAAAATAAATACACAAATGTATGTGCTCACTGAACATCACACGCGTGATCCACTCAATTTTATCATGACTATATGTACATTGCGGAGGCAGGCCGCACCCAGTGCCCGTGAGAGTTGATACTGAAAATACAAGTGCATAAAATGCATTTGAACTATCATTTCGTTGAAAAACAATTTATTCCTCATTTTACCCATCTTCCCCAAATATTTACCACTGACAAACACTCGAGAGTCCCTGAGTGGCTATCGATATTTCCTCTAAAAGCTCGAAAATGCATCATTAAAAGTCGATCAATGGGTGCTACGATAAATTGTAAGAAAATTTCCCGTAAAAACCTCAACGACAAAGTGAAAAAGTGCCTCTTAATGCAGTGAAATGACGAGATATATTTGATTCCTATATAACATATAAGTGGATTATGTGATCGCAATTTCTCTCAACAGAATTATCGAGTACAAAATTATTTTAAAAAATTAATCCAGTGATTTATCCAATTTCAATTTATTCAATGCGAGATTATCTCAATAATGAGTGAGTTTCGGGGAAAATATCAAGAGATTTTTTTTATCAAAAATTTTCTGAACAAAAAAAAAGTCTCTTGACATTTTCTGGTCAAACAACTAATTTTCGAGATAAATGGTATCAAAATGGATTTTTCAATAGCAAAAGAAATAGTAAATTTCCTCACCTCTCTAATGACCATCCAATTAATTTCCAGAAAAAGATAAATTTCCTTTTAAAAAAGCTCTAAAAGCACTGAAGAACCCTCAACACATGACCGATCTCAAAAAAATTCCCATCAGGTGATACTCAATCCTGAAAGAAAGGGTAGTAGGAGAGAATGAGAGTAGCTGAGTCACTCAATGGACTCTTGATACTATATGAAAAGGCCCAGAAGATTTACCACACCCCAAATTACCCATTGAGTCACATATTTTTTTCTTCTTTTCCCTATTATCCAACCCCCTAGATCCGATTTCCTCAATCCATACAACGATAGGACCATACAAATAACCTGAACAATTCTTCCCATTTTATTCCTCACTTTTTTCCAATGGATAAAAAAAAAGAGTGAGAAAAAAAAAATAAAGTGCTTATCTCAAGTTGGTTTTAATTACCATGAGATTTGTCTTTCAACCGCTGGAGATCTCTTTTTTTTCTTATTTTATTTCAGCTACCTTTGTACAAAAAATAAAGGGATGGTGGGGGGAGGGGTTGATGGTCGTAAAGTTAATGACACGGATTTATAAAGAAAACGAAGAAAGTCTAAAATCCAACACCACTGTATTCATTTTCGTCCTCTAGTCATTATCCTGGATTCGAAGAAGAGAAAGAGGATTTTTAAAAAACCACCTGATGTACATGTATATAGTGTAACTGATGGAAGCAAATGTTGAGTTGGGTAAGGGGAGAGAGAGAGAGAGAATAAAAATAAAAATGAGAGGAAAGAGTAAAAAATGAGAGATGCAAATTCATGAGACAACGAGCCAATTCATTCGTCTTGTTCGAGAGGGGGAGAAGGGGTGGGGTAAAGGGGTGTATATATTTTCTTTAGTTCTCTCGACATTTTTCGTGGGACACACAATGGCTGTCACATTGTTCGGCTATTTTTAGAAATCGTGTGATTGTGAATTTTTTTTTTTTTTTTGTGTGGAAAAGAGAAAAAAAATGGGATTGAGAGTTTTTTCCAGAGGGATGAATGAATGAAGGGGGTGATTTTCGAGGGGTGGGGTTGAATAGAGGGGGAAATTTGAGGTTGAAAATACAGCATTATGACCTATTTTAAAGAAGTAGTTGTCAAGTTATTGAGAGTTTAATTTTACGAGGGGTAATAGTGGGGCAAAATGGGTTTGTTTGTTGTGAATGAAGATGGCGATTCTACTGGCTTTCTCATGGTTTGAATTATTTTTTTTTTTTCAATGAGTTTAAATTTTTGTCAATTTCTATTTTTCTTGAGGAAATTATCAAAAAAATTCGTATATTATATAATAAATTTTTGGAAGGAGAAGATACGTTTCTGTGGGGTTGACCTCTATCCCTCATCAATTCTCAATGAACCCTCAATTTCACATCGCTCAATTTCCCCCACCAACTTCAGTCATACTTGAGACTGGTAAAGGCCTAATTTATTCACCACCTCTGTGAGAATTTCTCATCCTCAAATGTCTACCTACAATCCCTTACAAATTTCCAGCTTCCCGTACCACCGAATCACCTAGTGCCCACTTTGCCAGTGAAAGCGAGGGGGAGGAGATTGTGAATGACTGCACAAAGCATCATAAACTTGCCCGATTTTCAGAATATTTTTAACAATAATATTTGCTTGAAAAATTGTTTTAAAAGATCAACAATACGACATTTTTGGTAATAATCCAATTATGTCGATAATGAGTGATTTTAGGGGAAAATGTCAAGAGACATTTTTTATTGAAAATTTAATTGTCTACAAAAAAGGTCCTTTGACATTTTTCCCTAAAATCAGTCATTATGAAGACAATTCTATATTCAACAAGACAAGAATTTTCTCAATTTCTCATGCTGCACCCAAAATACTAGAACAAAGAAATAAAACCCTTACCTTTAAAAATTAATTTTCCATTTCCAAAACATCTCCAAAATCACTCCATAAAATCTCCAAAGAGTTGTAAAAATTCACTCCAACAGTGCCACCATTTTTCTCCCTGAGGACTCTTCAATTCTGCAAAAAAAAAAAATCCTCTTTAGTATATCTCTAACCCCCCCCCAAAAAAAATGGCCGTAACATCGTAAATGTCTTAGCCATAAACTCAAGACTCTATACCGTAGTTTCGGTGTACTTTAATACTCAAGCCAGTTACGTACATGGATTTCTCCCCACCCCCTGCCCCCACTGTCAAACCCTCTCGTCGCGGTTAAATTTTCCAAGTCAGTATGTACCCTATACGTGAAGATTTAAATTGAAGCCTCAAACCACCTCTTCTACGCGGTTTACACTATAGTTAGTATACACACAACCCCCCCCCCCCCACCGACATCAACCAAAACTTCACCTCAAAATACATAACGCATCAAACGAGAAAATTTTCTGAAAAGATTCCTGAAACGTCTGAGAAGGTGTATTCAAAGTTTTAAAACTTTGATGTAGAAGATATACCTCCGAGTATATACTAGTACCGAGTGAATATCTCAAGGAGTTGTTGACGAAACTGGGCAAGATTAGTTGGCTGGATAAAGACACGAGAGACTTGGGTATAGAGAGTGAAAAAATTGAGGACATGTGAATGTGTGAGACTGAGAGTTTTGAGGTTTTTTTTTTTCAACATTAATGTCCTGGGAAAAATGGAGTATTTGATCAAGAAACTTTGTCACAATGTTTATGAAATTGAGGTGGGGGAGGATGGAGCAAAATAGAGACATTGGAGTCTCTTAATAATGTTGATAAATTGTTGATAATTTTTGAAATATGAATGAAGATGAAAAAGTCAAGATTTAATGCTTTCAATGGCCAATGGCTATCTTTTTTCATCCCCATGATATTTTTAAGAGTCTGTGCTCATGATATCTTAGACACGGTTTTGGTTTCAGTGTCTGTCGCATAAATCACTTCCCAGATTCAACGAAACCTGACATTTTTTATATTTATTGCACCGAGAAGCAGGCTCAAGTATCGTGAAAAGAATTTTCGATGGTAGCACTGGGTGGACAGGGAAATTTAAACCTAAAAACTAAACATGATGATCTCTTACAATCGATTGGCTTCCGAGATATCGCGACTTTAGTTTTCCAATCATAAAATACAATAATGATTATCTCGAAAACTAATGGGGCAAAATGGGCTTGTTTGTAGTCAACGGAACCGGAAATATTCTTGGCTACAGAATGGCGGTGGAATTAGGAGAAAATATCAAACATAAAAAAAAATAAATATTCAAAAATGTTCAATATTCTTTAAATATTCAACTTCATCCAAATAATAATAGTCTCCCCCCACTCGCGGTACTCCATTTCCGTCAAAAAACAAGCCACTGAACTATTTATCAAGTTTTCGGAATAATATATGCATCCCCAATTGTCCAATGAGCATAATTTTACCTCATAAAATGAAGTGAGTACATATCGTATGTGAGAATGATATCTTCCGGCGTATTTGACGAGTTGCACACTAGTCAAAAGGTTTATAGCTACAATTTTTCGATTGGATGTTCATCGGGGGGTCCTGGAGAAATACTCCCTAAATCGTCAGCGGAAAAAAAATGTCCAGCCTATGTCAAAAGTGAAGGAGAGTGATAAAAGGCAAAATATGCCAAATTACGCGACTCGAGAATTTGGAGGTTTCGATTTTAAAATTCTTCTTTCGATATGCAAAAAGGTACATGTTGGTATTTTTTTGATCGGATATTCTTCGGGGGGTCCTGGAGAAGTACTCCCTAAATGGGCAACGAAAAAAAAGTGTCCAGGCTATGTCAAAAGTGAGGGCAAATGTCGGAATGTAAAATCTCCCCAAAGGGCCAAATTTGAGGTTCGGACTTTGATATTTTTTTTCGATATTTCAAAAAGTTTTTCTGGTAAATTTCTCGATTGGAAATTCATCAGGGGGTCCAGGAGGAATAGCTCCTAATTTTTCAGAAGAAAAAAAGCGGTTTTACTATGTCAAAAGTGAGGGCAAGTGTCAAGAAGCAAAATGTGCGAAATGGCCTAATTCTCTCCCTCTCTCTCTCTGTCTTTCTCTATCTCTCACTTTTTTATCTTTTTACAACGGCATGAGTTCTATCTCTCGTTAAAGAGATTAGCTTGAACGCATCACCCACGACGAAACGATCTAGTGATAATTCGCTTGGAGACAATAAACTAAGAATTCAGTTAAATGTTTTGGGTTTTTTAGAGGTTGAGTTTAATTATTTTAATTGTTCATGAATGAAACATTTGTGAGAAACTTGCTCAGTCAATTTGTCCATTTTCTTATCATTCCACCTTATTTGCGAATTTTTAATTTTAAATTTGATGATTCAGTTATATTTTCTTCATCAAAAAGCAGAGAATGATCTTAATTTTTAAGAAAAGAAATGAATATCGAGTGAATTAAAAATTTTCCACGTTAAATATTTGTTAATTATGCGAATATCTCGGAAATGATCAATTTCAGAGAAAAATGTCAAAAGATCTCTTTTATAGCTGAGAAAATTTCCAACAAAAAGTGTCCTCTGACATTTTCCCCTAAAATCACAAATCATTGAGATAATTGCGATCAACAGAATAATCAGAAACCCCAAAAAAATGACTTTTTTTCCTTTTCACTTATTTTGCATTCGAACTCATTAAATTCCCTTCAAAATCACTAAACAATCTCGAAATAGATCAGAATAATTCAGAATTCAATTAAACATTGAATTAACCCTGGAAACCCCGTCAACGCTTTCAATTGTTCAGTTTTATTTTACGAGATGGTGCAATTAATACCTTTGAAACTTGTAAATGAAAAAGAAAAATACTAATGAAAATTGTTAAGACAGAATGAGAAATTCAAAGACCGAGTAAGTTTCATTCTCCTCAACCCAAGGATGAAGAGAAACCTCTAAAGCTTCTTCAATCTTCCCCAGAAATTGTCGATTTGCGGAAGAAAATTGATTTGTGGAACAACACTCGTTATTTTTTCCTCTTGCCCTCTCCTCACTAATCAATTTCCTACATTTTATCTTCAATTCTCTACCTTCAGTGCATCTGGTATAGACGGATAATCGAAACATCACCGAATTCAATTAATAATGAAAATTTTCGAATGGACAAAACGATTTTCAATTCTTTTCTCGAAACTCTATAAGATTGAAAATTTTCAGTAAAAATAGCGGGAAATTTCAGACGAAATTAAGGAAAAGTGTGGCCCATTTTGCCCCAGTAATTAAAAAAAATTGAATTAAAAGTTTTTTATTTTGAATTTCGGAATTTATTCTAGCAAACTCGTTGATTTTTTTCCCCCTTGAAAAGAGTGGGAAACTCCATGCTGAGTTTGAAATGAAACCCGTTTTGCCCCTTATTTTTAAAGAGATATTACAAAAATTAATTTCATGAAATGAAAAGTTCTTTATCTCTATCTTCTAATAAACGAACGGGGCAAAATGAGTTTTTTTTCAATTTCAAATAAAATTTCCCGCTTTTTTAATGATAGAACTATTGATCTTGAATTCTATTACATGAAAAATTTATCAATTTAAAATAAATATTCATAATAATTAAATCTTTGTTTTTAAATTTGCTTTCATATTTTTTTTTTCTCCATTCTCCTGTGGTTTGAAGATGAAAGCTGCATACTCAGTCACAAAAAAAAAAGGGAAAAAATGCCGATATATGATCCCATGAAATATGTTTGTGGGGCCAGAGGAGAAGGGGGATAACACTGTTTCTTGCCTCAAAGGCATCAATAAGAGAATACCAATGGAGCTAACTTGGGTTTTCATTGGGGAAAATTGTCAAAGAGTTATGGATGAATGTCCGAGTGTACAAGGATAGATGAAAGAAATATGAGGAATAATATGGAGAGCACATATGTGCACGTGTGAAGAAAAAAAAACGCGATTTTTTTACGCAAATCAGTGGGAAATACGTGTTATGGATTGAGAATTTTTAGGTTTATGTCACTCAAACGACGCCATATTCTCGAAGAATTTGCATAAAAAAGTTCAAGAATAATAACAAAAAAATATTGAAGATTTAAAAAAAAATCTTATTTTAGAATTTTATTGAAAATTCTTTTTTTTGTATTTTATTTTTATTGTTTGATTGACTAAAAAAAATACATATTGAAGATGTAAATTGTTGATTAAAATTGCAAATGACTAATGAATAAACGAAAATTGCAGATTCTCACTTCTTTACAACTTAATTGGGGAAAAAAGAAAATGATCAAAAAGAGAAGAAATTGAGCGTTTGACGAGGATTGTAAAGAAGCGGATATTACTACTCGTCATTTCCTGTCTGAAAGACTATCTGTCGAATGTATTGTGGCGCCCGATTTTAACAAACTGCCGTTTGCAAACCCCAGTTGGATATTAGAAAATGTTATAATAAGAGTGAGAGAGAGGGAGAGCTCATCCGAACAAACACTATAATAACTTCAAGATGGGTAGGAAATCGTTAAGTTCAATGGATAAAAATTATCGTTAATGTGTACCTTATTAAATGCCACCGAGAATAATAACGCAAACATCATCAACTCAATTTTTTTCAAATTCAAAATCCATTTTTTAGTCCTTTGCAATCGATTTCTGAAGCGATTTGACTTTTTCAGAAAATATCTCGAAAATCGTCGATCCATTAACTTTTGCCCCTTTTCCAACGAGTTCAATTGTAAAACGCAACTTCTGATTCTCTAGTCTTCACTTAAAAAAATATGACCTTCATCTACATATTCTGCAACTGTTTAATCATTAACGACAGTAATTAGCGACGTTTTATGGTCTTTCGTAATTTTTAATTACTTCTCATCAGTTGATATTTCATGAATAAGTCATAATTTTTCACGTGAATAAAACCTCAAAAAAACAATAATCGATTCATTGGAAATAGAAGAAGAATTGAATAAAAGTGGATTTCACTTTGGGAGAGATTTCTTTTTTTTCAATATCTCAAAACCTGATAGAGATAGCGAAATTCTTGTAAAGACCTTTTTTGTAGAGAATTCAATGACCTACAAAAAATGTTATCTGACATTTTCCCATAAAATCATTTCCTTCCAAGATAAATGC
Source organism: Coelinius sp. EB29 (assembly GCA_035578325.1). Taxonomy (NCBI): domain Eukaryota; kingdom Metazoa; phylum Arthropoda; class Insecta; order Hymenoptera; family Braconidae; genus Coelinius; species Coelinius sp. EB29. Next base: position 2,409,693 of record JAOZGT010000008.1, read on the forward strand.
ACAATTACGTATTAACCCTTAATCACAAAATTCACGAAAATGAATTTTACTCCAGAACAAATCAGTTTTTTTTCGAAATATCTCAGAATGAGAGAGAGATAGCGAAATTTTTGTAGAGACCTTTTTTGTACAGAACAGTGATATCTACAGAAAATGTCCTCATCAAAATTGAGCTATATCCTCTAGATTCCGAGATATCTGCAAAAAACAAAACAAGCATTTCATCCAATCACTGTCGCCCATTTAAATCATTTCAGCATTTAAATACACTATTTCAGATGTTTAATATTAATCTATCACCCTTTCATCAATGACTATTTTACAGGAATAACCGAGAGGTGCAAAGGCGCCTCTTGGTCGCCACAGTACAAGTGGTATCACCTCTACATGGTCAGACCATGGTCATTTACCCTGTGATTCAATCCGATCAATCAAAACGCCTGATTATTGCACTACATAAACACACACAGACGCTAGAAAATGGTGGTAAAATAGTCACGAGAATTTGTCCACCCAAAATCACACAATTTCCGCAATTAAAATTATTTGCCTAGTGTTAAACACGATATTAATCACCGGAAATCACTCAACTCTATGTTATCAATAATATTATTTTTACTCACCGAACAATCGCTGGATTCACTCCAAGTACAACAATTATTATTCTCAAACTTCCATCCAACTAATCAAAAATATTTTTCTTTCATGAAAAATAATAATAATAATAATAATAATAATAATAATTAAAATCACTTGAGAAATCACTTTAATTAATTTTATTTCATTCAAACAATTGGATTATTTATTTCGTCTCGTGGGATATTTTATAGATCTTTTTTAAACTTCATTTGAGAGAGAAAAAAAAAGCCCTCAGACTGACGGACGGTGGAGAATTCACGTGACGAACAAAACAGTACGCGCGACTCAGCGATACTGGCCAACTCACGAATCCCACATTGGGACGCACGAGCGCACAGCGCTTACTCGAGACGCCGGCCTATCAGAACACGATCGCTCATGTGGACCGGGATGTACGAAAATCTGTCAAGGTCACACGCAGGAGAGTCGAAGTAAAGATTTTTATGTTAGAAAAAATATTTTAGAATTTGTTTTTCGCACATTTTTATTGTTATATTCCATTTGTTTATGGATTTTTTTTTTTATGGATATATTGAAAATTCTGAGTTTATCGGACATAACATACAGTATCTCGGAATCTAATGGAGATAGCAAAATTTTAGTTGAGACATTTTTTGTAGATAAAAATGAGAGCTACAAAAAAGGTCCTCTTTAAAATTCTGCTATTTTCATTAAATTCTGAGATATTCTTGAAAAACTCCTTTGATATTTTTTTTTCGATGTGGTGAAAACCCTTACAACCCTCGTACAATTCCCATACTCACAGCGTGACTCACGCAATGGGAAATTTAGACCATTTTTTAACATTCGAGAACTCGACACAATTGAAAATAAAAACCCATTTTGCCCCCGTAATTATCATAATTAAGACGAAAAAATTTTAACTTTATAATTTTAATTCTTTCGGGAATTAAAAAAAATAACTGGGGCAAAACGGATTATCAATTTTATAATAAATTATTCATAAATTCATAATTTCAGATTGAATTCATCAATTTTTCATCAGAAATTCATAACAACGGAATTAATAATTCAACGAAATTGTGTCGAGTTTGAATATATTCGTCAATTTCTCTTTAAAAACGTCAATCATGACAATTTCCATTGAACACGACATTTCCATTTGTTCCTGTACTGTTTTCACTGTTCTACATGCCCTCAATCATTCCATTTAACCCCCACCCACTTTGCCTATTGTCATATCTTGACAAAAAAAAAATATGAGTACAAGAAGCAAAACGGAATGAAAGAGAATTCAAATTAAAAAAGCTTTTATTTAACAAAAATTGTTGTACCACTGGGTGAATTCGCATTTGAAAATGCCCAAATAGTGGAATAAAACTACTGGTAATATCCCCTCTGTCGAACCTCCACTGCCCAAGTCATTACGATTTTCATCTGTTGATAACGACAAAATGAAGGCGAAATATCTGATAAAGAATCGAATTTTTTTTTCAGGATTATTGTAATTTCCAACCATTTTTTATTCGAATGTAGGTAATTTACTCGGGGAAATGAAAAATTGGAGGGGTAAAAGTAATGCTCTGACGTCATAATCATAGATTTAAAAAAATTGGGGGAGATTTTTGATTCAATAAATTGATGAATTATTTGTTGTTTATAATTCGTAGAAATGACCGAAATTGATGCTTGACACTTGTTTTCAACCACTGAAACCTTGAGTAATCAGAGATTGTGCATGTTTTTTATTGGGTCATTATCCAATTGAAGGTCGTCGACGAGTTGACGACCAACGTCAATTTTACGGGCAATCAACTGCGCTACTTCCGCTTTTTTTCAGGCCAACAATTTTTTTTAAATTCCCTCTGGTTCATTTTCTCGGTCAGATGAAAAACGTAATGAAAGAATTTCTTCAATCGATTTTTTTTAAAGAGAATTTTAGTGATAAAACACAATTAAGAGAAATTTTTTCATTGGATTGATAATAATTTTATCAAAATCATTTTTTTTTTCATTTATCTCGGAAACTTTCAACTTTAGGGAGAAAAGTGAAAATATCTTTTTTGTCGAGAATCAAATTTTCAACAAAAAATGTCTCTTGACTTTTTCTCTTAAAATGAATCGGAATTGAGATAATTCGATATTTAACAATATGTGAATAATTAAAGACGCAATGTTAAAAAGGAAAATTATTTGTCAGCATAATAAATTAGGAAATTCATGAAAAATCAACAGACATGTTAAACAATCAACCTAGGGCTGACTCTCTGATAATATCTCCAACCTTCATAGGGAATAATTCCAGTATTATGCACCCCCTTTCGACATTTCTCATTTAACATTTTCTTTTTTTTTCTCTCTCATCTCCACTCGTGTCACTCCCACCCACCACTCTCATCAGTCTTTCTGTGGAGCTCTTTCTTCTTTTAATTTTCCGCGTATTCAATGGGACTAGGGTAATGATAAGCGAATCAGAAAATGAGTGGACCCCAACGGAATTTCAATCATACCTGGAAAAGAGCACGTGGGTGGACGGAAATAAATGAAAGAGACTTTTGCCAATTAATTTTGCCTCAGAGAGATTTTTACTTATTAAGTGTCACGTTGATTGAATTTTTCACGTATTCCTATTGTAAATGTAGGTTTCTTTACAAATTTAATGGACCAGATCAATACTGGAGTTATTATGAAGAACAATGAGATGAATTTTTTCATTATTCAGCGGATATCTTTGAAAGGAATGGATTTAGCAATATTCGTCAAAGACCTTTTTTGTAGAGAATTTCATGACCTTAAAAAAATGTCTCTTGACATTTTTCTCTTAATCTACTCGTTTTTAAGATAACCACAAAATAATGTACATGAAATATAAGAAAAATTTTGAGTAATAGCTGAGTTGACAATATTGTTTAGTGAATATCTTGGAAACTACAAGACTTATCAAGAAATGTCAAAAGACATTTTTTCTAGCCCATTAAATTTTCCAAAAAAAATGTCTCTTAACATTTTTTCCTAAACCCCTTAGTTCCTCAAGTAAAACCCTCAAACCTCAATAAATTCCAGAAAACCATTTTTTCAATAAAAAAAAATCTTCCAATTGAGAGAACCAGAGAAGGCAGATTAATTCACTTATGACAGCTGAAAAAATCCGGAAAGAACCTGACAAAGACATGCCTCACTCCCCCATAACCCTGCCAAACGTCAGAATTTTCATAATAAATGAAGGCTCGAGGGTGGTAAGTAGAAAACCCCAGTATGTTGCCTCCCCAACAAAGATTTTCACGCTGAAGAACAACATCGATCCACCCAAACAAAAATTAATATCCAGTCTAAACCCCTCCCAATACTCCAGTACTAAAAATAAAAAAGGCATGAACTCCCTCATGAAGTCGTCAATAAATCAACATGTCCAAGGAGTCTTTGTTCATCCCCAATGAAATCACTCAAAACAAAGCATCAACATTGATTTCGCAGAGCTACACACCCCCATAAATATTCAAAGAACCCCCTCAAGGTTAATCAATCATCAAGAGGAATTCAAGGGCAAGAAAAAACATCAGGAACAACTAAATCAACTGGACAATATATTTTTCCTTCAATTAATCATCAAATTATCTCGATAATGAGTAGATTTAAAGCAAAATGTCAAGAGACGTTTTTTTTAGATCTGAAAATTCCTCACAAAAAAGGTCTTTTGCCACTTGACTCTAAAACCACTAATTGCTTAGATAAATGCAAAAACATTGGGGCAAGTGTATTGATTCCAAAAGAAATAACTAAAATGGTACGTTATCTTAATGTTCCGGCAGATGTTCAGGACATGTTCTTGATCTGGATGGACCGATTACACATCAGATCGTCATACAAACATACCCCTCCCCCCCCCACCACACACTGTTTACAAATTGCAAACCAATGCCCAAAGTTTATCCAGTTTAATCGTTAACCCCATCATCAAAGTAAAATCTCCACAACTGCGTCAAGACACTTATGAATTACTTGGAAAACAGATTTAAACGTTAGAATTAATCACTCCTCATCATTCACAAGTGTTAAGTTTTGAAAGACCGTTGAAATGGTTCAGTTGGAGATCAGAGTACTGAGAGAAGTTTAATTGATTCAATTACGTGGATCCATTATTCTGATTATTCTGATGAGGAAAATTTTCAATGGATGTGTACGTGACGATGGGTAGATATGGCTCAGTCAACCCGACACTGACAGATTTTATTTTTTCATTGAAATATTGAGAGCACTCGTACTTGAAGGGGGAGAGACTCTTGTTCATTGGGAGATTTTGATGGAGATTTCAGGGATGAATACATATATGGGTGAAGGGTATTTTTTTTTTGTTCTTTTCTCGTGGGTTTTAGGTGTCTGATGGAAGAGCATTTCGTGGAAAACCACAAGCGGTACGTGGAGAACACTCGGTTTTGAATTCGTTGATATAATGACGATAAATTAACGGAAATTATCATTTTCCTTAATTTTGTATTCTGGGGTTTACTTCAATATTATGTGATTATCTCATTGAGGAGTAATTTTAGGGGAAAATGTCAAGAGACCTTTTTTGTAGATAATTGAAATTCCTACAAAAAATGTCTCTTGACATTTTCCATTAACATCGCTCATTCTCGAGATATTGAGTAAATTATAATTCCAGAATTTGATCATTTTATCAACGAATAAATTTTTCATCTTTGTTAATCATGCGAGTATCTCAGCAATAAGTAATTCTAGAGGAAAATGTCAAAAGACCTTTTTTGTAGAGAATTGAATTTTCCATAAAAAGTGTCTCTTGACTTTTTCCTCTGGAGTCACTCATTTTTGAGATTTTTATGGATTAGGTACTCACTCTTTGACTCCTTCCAACTCCAGAACTCCATCTTCCTCATTGAATATCAATCGTCACGTACAACACTGTCACCTCTCCCTCATTCCACTCATCACAAAATCCTTCAATTATTGTTTGTTATTATCGTTTATTATTGTCCAACACACGCGACAATCGAGACTCGACAAAGAACACTTGACTCATCATAACCCGGCATTTACGCAAATTACCCAACGCCATTTAAAATAACCCAAGAAAATGTCCAATAATCATTCCATTCACACAACAATAATATTAAGAAATTCACTCTATTGATATTGAGTAAATAAATCCCCAAAACAAAGGATTTAACATGACGTTGACATTCAGTCGTAATTTCTGACCTTCAAAATGATCCAATTCCAATGAAAAAACGTTATTAATAATTATAAATCTATTGTTTATCGATATATTATGCACTTGGCGGTATTTTTCTCTACAAATTTTTATTAAATTTACCCTAAAAACTCCTTTACGGCATCTGTTACTGTCCCGCACACACGAATCCGCCATTTTGTTCTCACTCGCACGAAGCAACTGAGCGACACTAGCGCCCCCTTCCCCCCACTACCCCGCGCTAATTCAAACTGTTGCGCCGTCTCTGTCTCGTTTTCCTCATCTTACTTCATTAAAAACTTGTTTTCCCGTGTACATTAACAAAGTTGAGGCCACAGTGATAAATACTTCACTCAAATACGAATTAAGAATAACAAATAGACGCTGAGAACTCTTAGTTTGCACTTGCTATGTATTTAATTTTCAGTTACGACACGAAAAACAAATAAGCATGAATAGGGGAAGTTTGTTGAAGTAATATTTTGAGAATATCTAGAGAACTAATGGGTTTATTAAAAAATGTTATAAGATCTTTTTTGTAGGTTAATAAATTTTCTACAAAAAAGGTCTTTTGACATTTTTTGATAAACCCACTATTTCCAGAGATTGAATCATTGGAATATGAAAAAACCATCATCTTCAACAATCAATCAATTTTTTAATTATAATCAATAAGAGAAAATGGCGTCAATAACATGAATAAAAATGATTTTGTCATCCTGAAAAAAAAATTTCCCAGGCTAGAAAAATTGACAACAGAAATTCCATTGAAATGAGAATAGGATTGCAGTCGTGTCTCGAAAGAGTGAAGATCGATCTCATCAACAGTTTGAGTAGACCACCAAGATATGAATTATGATATTGAGGAGGGTCTGAGGGGTATCGTGTTACGCCTTCTCCTGGGTGTGCATCACAACCGCTGGGAGTTGTCGAGAATGGGAGAGATATCCATCAATGGGTGGTTTTCATCTGAATCGTGCGAGAATTTTTCTATGAGTTATTGGCACTCTCTCTGTCCTCCTCTAGAATAATAATAAGTCTCTTATTGCTCCCTCCATCCACTGAATATTTTGCATAACAAAATTTTTGGAAAATTCTCAAAAAAATTTGAAAAAATTAAAAATAATTTTTACAATTCAAGAAATGATTTTTTTTTTGCTCAATTAGAAAGAATGAGGAAGAGGACAGACTTATGACAATGAGATATTCCATCTCCATGGTGATTAATTTCAATTTTCCATTTAATTGCGTCCAAAGCTCTGAGAATTGTTGAGGTAATTTCATTAAGAGAATGATTGCAACGTTGAAGGGTTCAAAGTGAATTTTTAATTGAATTAATCATTGAAAAACATCAAATGAAAATTGATAAGATACTCGACACAAATGTTTTGATATGAATTCTGGGAAAATTCTTCAATCAGGTGATTTATTGGAGAAATTTGATTAATTAGTCAACTTGACGAATAATTAGTTTCCAGAACAGTAATTATTCGTCAATTATCGAGTATTCCAGGAAGTTTAGGGTACCCCTGGATAGCAGAGGAAATGTTAAAATGAGAGATTTTGAATTAGGAAAGTGGAAAGAATATTTTTATTACAGAATTCTTGATTTACAAATAGATTTACAATTAGAGTTTGAGATATTTAATTCATCTCTTCAATTTCTTCTTTTGGAGTGAAATACACTGAATCGAGGAAGGATTTTGTTAAATCCTTCACCACTGATCTATCGGCGATGGTTTGACTCATTCCATACATTGCAAACTGAAATAAAATAAAAGGTTAACATTTTTGTTTATCAAGCAATTATCTTGAGAATGAATCATTCTAGGGGAAAATGTCATAAGACATTTTTTGAAGCTGACAAAATTTCCTATAAAAAATGTTTCTTGACATTTTCATATAAAATCACTCATTAACGAGATAATTACATTATTAACAAAAAGAGATGAGTAGATTTATCAATTTAAGGGAAATTTTAATTAAAAAAGTGTTTCATGTACCATTCCCTCAACAGGTTCCTCAGGATGCTTCTTAATCTCCACCAGAATCTTCCTAACATCGTGTAAAAATTGATCAGCAAAATCAGACTGTGTATGTACATGAGTAACACAAAGATGAATGGCACTGGGAAACTGCAGAACATTGAGATTCCATCCCTTGGATGAGAGACCCTCAGAAAGACGATAAATATGAAATTGATTGGAACCGAGGGCGATAACTGATGTGGCTGGAGTACCAAATATGAATATGCTATCCATTTTTCTGAGTCTGAAAATTAATTAAAGTAAAAAATTATATCACAGAGACTTTGTATTTCGAAACACATTCTCATCGTTTCCCAATGAGTGGTGTTAGAGGAAAATATCAAGAGACGTTTTTTGTGGCTGAGAAAATTTTCTTAAAATTCGTCTTAAAATCACTTATTGATGAGATAATTCAATTATTCGTTTGATTTATTTCATTTTCAGAATCAAATAAAACTCACTCGGCTTCGATGTATCTAGTCGTCTCAATTATTTCTCTTGTCGCCTCTATGTATCCACTGTACCCAAAGTACATGAGTGAAGCCCAACAGGCAGCAATTATTCCACCAGCTCTTGAACCATTGACTGTTGGTGAACCGTAAATACCACCTGGCCAGTCTGTTGTAATCGTGTATTGATAGTGTCTGTATTTTTTTTCTCTGTAGAGAATCACTGATGAACCCTTTGGTGCATATCCATACTAAAAATGAAAGAATTGATTGAGAATTCTTCAGTGAATTCCTTCGAAAAAATGAATTGAAAATAAATGTTCAAATTATACGGCAAATATATCTGAAACTAGTGGATTTAGAGGAAAAAGTCAAAAGACATAATTTATGGAAAATTTGATTCCCTAAAAAAAATATCTTCTGACATTTTCCTCCAACTCTAGTAGTTCCAGAGATATTCGCCAAAATAATATCAACATTTATCAAAATCAATGTTTATTGAGTTCAAAGACAAGTGGAACCCAAAAATAAATTAACAACCCTATAAATAATACCATAAACTGATATTTAAGTACCTTGTGGGTGTCTGCAGAGATACTAGTAACTCCCGGCAGTATGAAGTCAAATTTTGGCACATGGAAGCCAGCATCAGGCATAAAACACAGTAAAAATCCACCTAGACATGCATCAACATGAACTGGTACATCGTACTTGACTCCAAGCTCTGAGATTGCTTCAATATTGTCAAAAGTACCGTAAGGAAAGTTGGGAGTTGATCCAACGAGCTGAAGAAAGGTCAAAAACCCACAAAATTAATTCTTTTTCTATTCGAAATTTTCAATAATTAATTTTAATTAATTATTCAACAACTAAAAATGATTTTCACCATGATTGTGTTCTTGTTGATAGCCCTCTCCATATCATTAATTTTAACACTGCAACTTTTGGGATTAATCGGCACCGTTCGTACCTTAATATTCAAATATTGAGCAGCTTTATCAAAAGCAGAGTGAGCAGTTACTGGTACTACCATTTCTGGATTTTTAATCCCTTTAACATGTTTAGCATAATCCCTGTAAGCTTTGCAAGCTAACATAATAGACTCTGTGCCTCCAGATGTCATCTGAATCAATAAAAAGTCACAAAAATCCATTAACCAAATTGAATTAATAAAATTCCATTTTACATGTCTTCAGTTTTTCAAAAATATCTCAAAATCCAGAAGAGATATGAAAATTTTCGTTGAGACCTTTTTTGTAGAGAAAAATGTGAGCTACAAAAAAGGTTCTTATAAAAAAATTGATATCATCTTTAGTTACGCAGATATTCTCAAAAAAACTAAGACATTCGTTTAGTCCATTTATTAGTGGTGAGAAAAATATGCACTCACAGTTCCACAAGAATCATCATTTCCATAAAACAAATTGCATGAGATCCTCACAACCTCAGCCTCCATTTTGCAAACACCAGGAAATACATCTGGATGTAGTGGATTTGTGTAAGACGTAGAACGATAAACATGAGCCATCAATTCAACGAGTTCATTGTCTTGTCTGTAGACTGTACCTGACACTTTGCCATTTTCCCAGTAGAATTCACCTTAAAACCATTGAATCAATTAATTATGGGTAATTGTGATTCATTAAAGTTAAGTAAATAATATTTACCCAGATGCATATGCCTCTCAACTCCTATAAGTACTTGTGCTTGATTCATTCCATAGAAAGGAAGTTTAGTGATAAATTCAACGCCCTTTACTCTCTTCAAGGACTCTCTCTCGAATGTGTCATTCAATGCACCCAATTCATTGTCAATTTTCTCACGAATTGAGGGAATACATCTGACTAATTTAAATATCTGTTTCTTTCCTCTGTCGAGGAGACTCTCATCCTGGTGCAAGAAATTCCACAGCCAAACTGCACTCAGTACTGAGCCCGTTGTTATTGTTACAATCTTCCAGGGCTCTTTGTCTTTGAATGTATCGTTTACAAATTCTTTTACTGCATTCATTACGAATTTATTATTTTCTTCTGTGAAAAATTAATTCCAAAGGTCAATTTTTTGTGATTTTGTGGTTTAAAAGATAAATTCGGTGAATTATTTTTATTAATTATCTTGATAATGAGTCATTTGAGGAGAAAATATCAAGAGACCTTTTTTGTAGATAATTTCCTCAGCTAAAAAAAAGGTCTCTTGCTATTTCCTCCTAAAACCAATATTTACCCAGATAATTAAATAATTTATAAAAATTTCGTACCAGAACCTGACGAAAAAATTTGTTTTGTAACAATGGAATATTAATTATCTTACTCTCATCACTTCCTTATCATAAACAGGAAATACCTCCACACAAAATAGAACAGAAGGAGAGGCTCTTATCAAAAAAAAGAATGGCTACTAAAAATGATCACAATTAATAAAAATTAAGGCATTCACAAACTCAATTACACGATTAAAATTAAGTAAACAAATCCTCTCGTTTTGTTTTTTGTAATTTCGAAAAAGAGAAAATTCAATAACAAATTGTCAATACAACTTACGTTTCAAGTGCAATATGGATTTTATCCCCGTCAATTTGTGCCACTGAAGACGAATAAATTCTCAGAAATGCGAGGGTAAAAATAAACTTTAACAGGTGTTTCAAACAACTCGATAATTCGCCAATGACTATATACTGTGACCTACAGGCCGACAGAATAACAGCTGATTGAGACGAGAGAGTTGGAGGGAAAGATTTAGAGAGAGAGGGAGAGAGTCTGACAAGTAGTGACACCACGTTGTTCAGTGGTGAGAGACACAACTGTTTTATTTTCACGCGCGAATTAAATTATTTCAAGTGTTTTAATAATTATAAAAATTAATTAATTAATGAGTTAATGAATTAAATTAGGTTTAATTAATTAACTTACTTTTCACTAATTTTACGATTTTTATCTACTCAATATAAATAAATGAATTTAATAAATTGATTAAAATTTTTTTTGTTAATCTTATTTTATTCTATTGTTCTCAGATAATTGAAATACTCAATTTTCTATTCAATAATCGATACCCAGACAATTCGTATAACCACCTGCCCTCGTGACGACCAGGTAAAGACAACAGTTTGCATGTCACAAGCAACAAGTGCAATAATAGGGGTCATATGAACTTGAAGGGTGACTACAGCCACTTCCACCCCTATCCTAAATAACTATCTCAAACAAAATGAGGCTCTTTTAATGGTTAAAATTTTTTATAGCGAATTATCTAAATTAAGGGGATAGAATTAAAGTTCTGGGGTAAAAAATGGCTTCGCGAACGTATTGACCTCATTGGCTGTTCCAACACGGAGGTATTCTACTGACATGGAAAAATCAGGATAACTCGAGAATTGGATTAAATTGTTTATGTTAATAATTAAAATATTGATTAAATTGATGAATTGTGATTAGTTGATTTATTTAATTCTATTAATTATGAAATTATCTCATTAACAAGTGATTTTTAGAGGAAATGTTAAGAGACATTTTTTGTGGGGAATTTAGTCATCTACAAAAATGGTCTCTTGATATTTTCTTCTAAAATTAGTATTTAATGAGATAATTGCGATTTTATTATGTTTTAAAATTATTAATGTTTGTTAATTACTTAATCATTGATTAATCATAGATCGAAGGTCACACTGTACTCATCAATTCCATTGAATTTCAAAGTACATTATTTATTAACATAAAATGAGTAAATACTTCTGAACTTTTCTTTACCATTGAACATAGGGAAATAACGTGTTTCACCTTCAAACTTTAGCCTTCAACGGTTACTCAATATGTAATAACAAATCGAGCTATCAATAAACATTGAAAAGACATCCCACTAAACCTTTTCAATGTTAAACTGATAAAATAATTTTTCAACAAAAAAATTTTTATTTTTATTTTTCTCACTTTCATTATTTCATCAAATCAATTCCCATTGTTTAGAAAATAAATAAATAAACGAATTAACGACTTTTTCGGTGAAACGTTGAGTGGGTGGTGGGGATGGGACAGCCAGAGGGGAGTCGCGTCTGTTCAACACCTCAGTAGTTACGTCTGTCCCATCCAGGCACCTACTACTAGCAAATATCTGGGTAAATACACAAAAAGTAAAATTCTCCAATTAATAATTAAACTAATGAGTGTCAAGTGCAGGTATTATAGTATTATTTAATCGATGACCCATTGATCTCAAAATTTTTAGAACTCATCAAGTGATTTAGCACTCGTGTTATTCTCTGTACTGTGTATCATCGCGTCATCACCTGTTCCAGTGCAGTGTTATGCAATAGTGACATCATTTGAATAATTCATAAACCCATTGTTGACAATTGACAGGTTAAAAAAACATAGGGGGAGATAATTTTCTGTTTAGAGATATTATATCTCATCATTTCTATTTTTTACATCTCGTTGAACTTTGATTATCGTGATAACGAGTGATTTTAGAAGGAAATGTTAAAAGACACTTTTTGTTGAAAATTGAATTCTCTATAAAAAATATATTCTCACATTTTTCTCTAAAATCACTCATTACCTGGATAAATGCGTAATTACTAAAAATATAAAAAAATATCATTCCAGAAAAATTGATTTTTAACATTTTTTAAACATGTAATTATCTTCATAATGAATAACTTTACGGTAAAATATCAATATACATTTTTTATTAATAATTTTCTCAACTACAAAAAATGTCTTTTAACATTTTCTCGTAAAATCACCAGTTACCGAGATAATCGAGTTATTTAAAAATGAAAAAAATCGAACTAATGTATTTTTATATTTATTTTCATTTGGAGTGAATGAATTCTAATTATAATACTTGTGAACATAAATATAAAGTCTCTTATCTGATAGATAACTGCCCTAGAGCGATATAAAACAGGCAGACAGAATAAACTAAACAAAATCCTCATAGATAAATAATTAAATCAAATTGTGCCCATAATAATACCTATAGGGGTAGGTTTCAAGAATATGGACAATGAGGTCCACCCATATTTTTTTTTTCTTATTGCGTAGCTCGCAATGAGAATCGATACAACACATGCGCTCTTCGCACGCCCAGATTCTCTTCCGTGACCACAAGCTCCAGAGTAACTAGAGACTTACAGCTGTTGACATATATACATACCTATCATCAACACATTTAGCCCTATAAACTCGATAAGAACAAAATAAAAAAATCAACAAACTTAAAAATAGATTTAAAAGCGTAAAAAAAAATAATTTCTTCGAAAAACAAAAATTAGTGAAATTATTTCTTTCGTAATTAATTTCTAATAGATTTTTGAAAATCAATAGCTCGTGTTAATGGACTTGACAAAAATCCAATTCACGTAATATCTATTAATAGAAGTGAAATAATCGGGCTTCGTAACCCAGTGAGAGAGTTAAAACATCTCCTATTTCCGGTTTGCGTGTTAAAATTAAAATTTTTCTTGATTCTTCAGATTGTTCAAGCAATTATGGAGGGTGATAAGCCGTCGAATGGTACGGTAAATCCAGTGGATGTAATCAGTAATGATGTGGCTAATGTAAAAATTGAAAATGGAACGGAGACATCATCACCAGGAAGCCCGTCCCCTGGAACTGGTGGCTTATCGATTGCCACCAATTTCAAGGCTTTTTCAAAATTCGGGGATACTAAGAGCGATGGTAAACACATTACACTGAGTCAAAGTGATAAGTGGATGAAGCAGGCAAAAGTCATTGATGGAAAAAAAATTACTACTACTGATACTGGCATCTATTTCAAAAAACAAAAGTAAGTAGTTTCTAGAAAATTTCTGAATGTTAAAATTCATGTTTTTAATTTGTTGATATCTCCTAACAGAAGGAGTTTACAGGAAAATGGCAAATGACCTTTTTTGTAGGAAATTTCAAGATCTTCCAAAAAGGTCTTTTCACATTTTTCTCTAAATCCTATAGATCCAGAGATATTTTGAAATGAATAAATATAGAATTTCGTTAGAGATCGAGATTTAATAAAAAATGTTAATAATAAATTAAAAATGCTTTTTAGATCTATAAAATTGAGTATGGAGCAGTACAAATCATTCCTGGACGACTTGGCGAAAGCCAAGAAGGTCGAGGTTTCTGAAATAAAGAGTAAAATGGCGAATTGTGGACTTCCGGGATTTACAGCATCAGCAGTCGTGAGTTATTCAACATCTTCCCTGTTTATTTAACCATTCTTCTCTTCTCCTTTGACTCTAAAATTAATGACTACTCTTCTTTCTCCCTCTGACCCCTCTCTCAGGGTGCAAAAGCTGCATCGGCCGTTGACAGACTGACAGACGTCAGTAAATACACGGGTTCTCACAAGCAGCGCTTTGACGAGACCGGAAAGGGCAAGGGTATAGCTGGAAGAAAGGACATACCAGATGCATCTGGATATGTGCAGGGCTACCAGAACAAAGACACGTACAAGGGGCAATAGTTCTCAGTTTCCATTCAATGAAAATTCATTATTTTTATTAATGTTTCGTTTATCGAAACAATGAATAGAGCTAATGAACTCTATTCATGTGTTATCGTGTCCAATGTGGCACAAATGCACGTGGCAGAGACGTAATTATTGACACTGGGCCAATTAACATCCACCCACTGGGGAATTTTTATTTAAATCTAGTGAAAATAATTTCAAATACTAGATCCTAACGTTTCCAACAAATTTTTTTGTTGATTTCCAAATTTTGTATTGACTTTAATAAGTTCTACTTGAATATTTCGAAGAGAAGTTAACGATTTTTTTATTTGAAAATTGAATCAATTAGTTTGGGAGAAGATAAATCCAGAAAGAAATGTTTTTTTTGCAGATTATTTTGTAGATATCTCCGTAACGATGAGATTTAAAAAAAAATATTAAAAGGGATTTTTTGTAGAGAATTTTATAATCCATAAAAAATGTTTTATGACATTTTTCTATAAACCCATTAGTTCAAGAGATATTCTTAAAATAATCTTCCTGAAATTGTTCATCAACTCATCTCTTGTTATTAACCATTTTTTTAATACAATTAATTCAACTTTAATACTCAAATAATTAATAATCAAGATTGAAAAAAATTATTCACTGGGTAAATTCCATTCCCAAGTCACAATCATATAGAAATATCCACTGAGATAAAATTACTATCTAAAATTCTCTCCAATCATCCCTTCCCCTTGATCTCCATTAATTAATCTCATTCGTCACGTGTAATTACACATAAGTATCATTAACTCTGCGGGCATAGAGTAAATCCATGATACATCTCAGTGTTTTAATAACGTTCAATATCACCTCAAAAAATAACCCCCAATAATTAATTAAAAATAAATATATGGCACAAGGATTTAAAAAAAAACAACATAGAATCAACTTTATTATTATTATTTTCTTTATTTTCAATAAAAACGTTCGTTATTAAATCGTCAAATGACACAATATAATTTATCTCTCTTTCTTTCTCTCTTTATAAATTGATTACAAATTAATAATAGTCTACAAATTCCTCACACCTCTCCTTTTAACACCTCAATTCTCCCATTTTCCATTAATTTTAATATACAAAATGGCAAGACAAATAATAGCATCTTGAGCTTCTCTCAAGGATCCTCCATTGAATTAAATACCTACGTCACCTAAAAATCAATCGAAAATACTGAAAAATGAAACAATAAAATATTTCCCACTGTTCCTCTCCTCTAATAGTCAAAGTGTCAATATTGAGAGACAACACTGATGACCTGCAGAATTGAGCCGAAGGGGTTTGAGAAGTGCAGGAGTAGAGGACTTACTCCCCCCCCCCCCCCCCCCACCTTGTGTGAATGAATTTATTTACATATACACGCTAATATAAGCCCACATTTGCATGTTTTTTATTCCATTTTGGTTATATCTTTCTTGAGAAGGCAAGTACCATTTCTACTCCGTTGTTGCGTCCGGTAATGAGTTTTGGTTATATCCCCACTAGGGGGAAGCACCATTGTATTTCCGTATTTGCATGTGTAGTATATGTGTTCACCTGTAACGTGGCCACTTCTAGAGGGGGGGGGGGGGGGGGAAGGCAAGTGGAATGACGCAAGAGAGCCATACGCCGAGGGACGCGAGGTTGAGTACAGTAGACTCTCGTTATAAGCACTCTCGTTATAGTCGAACTTCCCCTCATATCGATTTTTTCGAAGATTAACGCTTCCCCCACTCTATCACCTTCGGGCCCTAAGATGTAAACAATCTATTGTTCTCTCTGGTGAGCTAAGGACCTCTCTGGATTCGAGTATCCCTCCGATGGGGATATTCCAGGGTGTTCTGGCTTAATAACTACTTTAACGAAGGGTTAAAATTTAATCAATTAATTGTAATTTGATAATCTCTGATTTTTCATTTCCAAGTAATATTATACGTTTACATAAATACATATATATATATATATAAAAAACAAATAATCCGTCTGTCGATTTGTTTTTCAATCGAATGAGTGAATCGAGGCAACTAAAAAAAATCATAATTCAATTGCATTTGTTTCCATTTAATTTAATTTACAATTGCAAAGCTTTGGAATTGATTGGAAGCTTTAATAATTAACAAAAAAAAAAAGAATGATATCCACACATGCGCGTTACCCCATCAATCGAATATATCGATCGATCAAAAAAGTCAAATTGGGTCATATTCGCGAAGGAAGTTTAAAGCTCAGTCAGTGTATCCACAGATGCCCTGAATCTTCTAGAAGTCACGTCAACCAATGTTTTGCTGCATCCCATACCCGTACCCTCGATTCTCGATATTATTTCATCCTTCAAGGAGCACAGAACACGTCTATCCTGTCGGTTATTAATTGGAGCTATTTGAAGGGCCTCTTGAACATCAATTAAAGCATTTTCGTAATGTCCTAGATCGACTTTAGCCTTTGCACGAGCATAGAATGCCTCGTAGGATGATGGACGGGTAGCTAGAGCCTCGTCTGCTAGTTCTATAGCTTCTTCACATTCCTATAATTAAATTTCGTTGATTAAAGGAGACGAATGACGTAGAGCCTATACGTTATACTTGAAACCGCAAATTTCTCAAACTTCCAAAAACATCAAAGATACTTACATTCATCTTACGTTTACATCTGCTAAGATTCAGCAAGAAATTGAGTTTCAACTGTGTAAAAGTCTGCAGATGAATAATTAAATTGCTTCCTTCCTGGCTCTGGGCGTCCTGAACCTGTTCAGGACCACCTGGAAACTTTCTCAAGGCATAAGCATACCTATGGGAAGCCTCTTTCAGCCTTCCCTTTCTATAAAGCACATTTCCATCTTCCAACAATTTATTTAAAAGTATCAACAGCACATCAGGTTTCCCCTGAGCCATTGCCCATGTTGCAGGCCCGAGTTTAGCTCCTCTCCTCAAGAAACACTGCACAACAGGTACATTTCTGCAGCCAATTGCTCTATCTAAAGGTCTCATCCCATTCAAATCAACGTGTTCAACAGCGGCTCCTCTCTCTAACAACAATTGCACCAATTTCGGATTTCCCTGGAAGGCAGCGAGATCCAGAGGAGTCCTTCCAGTCTTATCATTAGCTCCTATATCAGCCCCACGATCCAGAAGACACTGCACAGCAGCGACTCTGCCTCTGACGCAGGCCCAACCGAGAGCAGTCAGTCCCTCTTTATCGATTCCCTCAAGAATTCCTGTAGAATTTGTCAGTAATTGTATTTGAGGTATGATCAACTTCATTTTGTGAATATCTTAAACTCTCTACAAAAAAAAACTCTTCTGACATATCATCTTATAACCCCACATTCCCGAATTGTATGTAAAATTATAAATTAAAAAGAAAATCACTCACCTCCTTTCTCCAAAAATAGATCAATCAAATTTGTGTGTCCCTCAGAAGCTGCCATCATGAGTGCAGTCCTCCCCATGTTGTCCCTCTGTTCCAGCAGCACTTGGACATCCTCTCCTTCACCAGACCCCTGAAGAAGGCGTTCAGCAGTACCCCAGTGGCCCTCCCTAGCCGCCAACATCAACGGTGACAATCCTTTAGAATTAACAGCTCTAGGACTCACCCCTCTAGCCAACAACCCGGAAACAGTAGATGTGGATCCATTGGCAGCTGAAATCGTCAATGCAGTTTCTCCAATCAACGTATCAGGCTTATCCACAGAGACTCTAGCCATGTCCAGAAGGTACTCCACCACCGATTCATGCCCTTGAGAGGCTGCAGCAACGACAGCTTGTTGAGCTGCTTCTTCTCTCGAAGTTTCAGACATGTCTGAGTTGTTTGATGTCGACCAATCGCAAGCTAAAAGGTATCCAACAACTGGAAATCTTCCATGACGAGCTGCATGAACCAGTGGACATTGTCCCGCCATATCTGCATGCCCTAAAGAAGCACCAGCACCTGCCAGAAGACGAACAACATCGCAATGACCTCGAGCTGAGGCCAGAGACAAAGCTGTGCAGCCTTGAGAATTTGTCAGTTCAACGTCAGCTCCAAATTCTAACAGAAGTGAGACCATTTCGACTGAACCCTCGTGTGCGTACATACAGAGGACTGGAGCGTTTCCTAAATATTCAGTTCGATGATTGGGTGAGGCTCCTGCCAGCAGGAGAAGTCGAGAGACTTTGACGTTTGGTGAATAAATGTTTCGAAGTGTGCAGAGGGCTGAGGACACGCAGTCTGTAGAGGAGTTCATCCACCAGGCTTGCAAATCACGGGAAGGATACGCAGGGGTCACTCCTCGGTATACGTGTGCCTTTAGCACGTGGTGACCAAGCTCCAGGACCTTGTCACCAGCCAAAGGGGCTTCGAGACGAGAGAGACGAAATGCTATTGCTGCGTGACCGAGACGAAGATCGCAGAGGAATTTTGGGGATTCTGATTCGTCACGACGAATCAACCACTCTCTGAAGGAGGGATGGAAAAACATGAAGGTGTCGTCAAGACGTTTCACGAGGAAACCAGAGAGCATCTGTAATAATTAGTTGATTTATTGATTCATTGAAAAATTAGTTGAAAGATAATTTCATATGAATTTTGAATTTTTAGGGGATTTTTTTTTACTTACTTATCCTTTGATTTGAGAGCAGATAACATTAATTCATGTGTTAATTTTTTTTTAGGTTTCTTTATGGAAATCTATTCATTTTTGATTTTTAGGTGATATTTTTGGACTAAGTAGGTTTTGATAAGGTCTTTGAGAAACCTTTTTTGTGCTAAATTTTATTTTCTACAAAAAAGTTTTCCTGATATTTTAGTGCCTATCGTTTGCAATTGAAATTACCTTGAATCTCTGTAAAAATTCCTCCCATGAAACGTACTGCTCCGTATACAATGAATTGACCGAGTAGAATATTTCGGGAAGCGTAAGTGGATAAAGTGCAGCTAGACAGACACCAAGAAGTGGCTGGACTTTTTCGAATGAGGCGGCAGTGGGAAATCTCAGGTTAAAGTGAAGCTGGAATATCTGTGCTAGAGACACTGGCAAAACCTGCAATATGATGAGAAAATACATTCATTAAACATTCAGCTCATTCCCTCTGAAAACGCTTAGATCTCTCATCTTTTTGAAAAATGAAAAACTCACTTTATAACTTGCAGATTTCGCTACAAGATGTCCACTCTCAATAAGATCAAGTGTCAGCTTAGCAAACAGAAAGCTCCCTCCGGCCAGCGTCAGCAGATGAGCAGCAAACCTGCTCGGTCCCCCACAAGACGACTCCTTCCCCCCAACAGTAGAAGTCACATTTCCCCTGATAATCTCACTCTGGGCAGTCCTATGACTAATATACTCCGACAGATCCCTTCCAATATTAGCCCCATTTGCCCCACTGGCACTCCTATCCAAACAAATTCTCGTATATGGAAAAGCTTTAGCACACTCCCTCAACTCGCTCCTCACAGTGCAAACTATCTTCATCCAACTGGGGAAATTGGGTGCATGTCTAGTCAAAAAAGAAGCAATAGTATCTCCTCTATCAGGTCTATGATACTCAGCCTCACAAATAGCATCAATCAACACTACCATATTGACCTCAGGAAGTCGTCCAGCCTTCCTCAAACTCATCATCGGCTCTAGGATTCCCCTAGAAAGCGCCAAATCCGGATCAACCGTGCACTCTCTCTGTGACAGCGATCCCTGAAGATGTGGTTCAGACAACAAGTACTCTCTATACGCAATCAATTGAGGCGCTTGACACAACTGAGCAGCAACCGAATGTATCAAATCAGGCACCAAACAAGTGCTGTTATTATCAGCCTGACAAAAGTGATAAGCCACAACATGTGAAGCTATTTCTCGTATCTTCTCATTAGTCTTCTTTCTATTAGCTTCAAATGTCGAAATCACGGGTTTCTCCTGGATCAAATCCTGTATCAAATCCTCATCACACTCGGCAATTTCAGCTCTCAAGGACTGCTCTCGTTTCCTCCCAAAACAGCTGTGTTCAACGAGTTGAAGAACAAGGGATGTTTTTCCAGTGCCTGGAGCACCCGATATCAGCACCCCAGGACTGGATCCTTTGATGACGTTATCAATCTCTTGAAGAAGCCATTGTCGGCCAGTGAATATAGGATCTGACTCGTTTGAAGGAACCTCGAAGAATAGAGGCTTGAGGGTCAGTTGAGCTATAGGATGAGGAAGGAATCTTATTTTTGACTCTAAGGGTTTCAAGGTTCGACCTGATCTTCTAGCGCAGGATCTTCGGTTTTTGAGGGATGTTTCTTCTTCAGTTGAGTGCTTTCGAGGGGTCAGGGGGCTGCAGCTGCCATTGGATAGACCTGATACTGATACTGACATGGACATGGACATCGAGGTTGCGGAGATGGAGGTGGATATAGAGGCGAGACTTCCAGCTGAATCACAATCTTTTTTTGATTTTTGCTTTGATTTTCCTTTGGGTTTTATTGGGGTTCGAAGGGCTGCAGCTATTTCAGCTTCGCTTGAGGTACCTGTTAAGGTCGAGACTGGGCTTGTATTCGTAGAAGCTAGGGTTTGCTGATCGAAGCTTGTTAGACTGCTGAAGGAGGTCTCGTGGCCTTGAATGTGGGAACGTTGGGGACGCGATGCTGGGGTTCGGTTTGGAGAGGGAAAGTCTGTTGTATCTATTCCCGATGTGCGGAGGTGATTCGAGCCAAGAAGGAGACCCAGACGCATGTACAAGTCGGATTGAGAGGATTTTCGAGCCTTTGAGGAGATTGGCTTGACACTGCCTCCTTCGTCATCTGTGAAAGTTGAGAGATTGTTAGGTTTGGAATGTTGATGGGGGAGGCTTTAGTCATTAGTTGATTTTTGATGGAAGTCTTCGGGATGCAACACATCATTCAAAACTGTAAAAGTTGCCGGTCATGCTGGATATATTGTGCATTTGAGTTGTTGAATTTAATTGAAGGAAAATTGAGGGATATTGCGCAATTAGCTGTACAATTGATTAATTAATGTAAATTCATGATGCTGAAAACAAAATCAAAAACAAGAGAACACGCAGTGGGTAAAAAATCCTGCCTGTCGGTCTGTTGATGTTTTCAAGGCCCAAAATTTCAGTTTTTCTTGGTGCATTGACGAGTCTGTTGAGGCCATCGGGCTTCGATGATCTCGGGGGATCAATGAGCTGATTCAGTCCATCACTCGCAGTTCCTTGACTCGTACTCCACAGAGATTTTATTTTTCCAAGTACAACACCGGGCCAACGTGATTTACCCTCCCATGAGGATGTCATCCAGGCTAATTTACGTTTATTTAATGATTTTTCTTATATTTTCCGACTTACAACTAGCACAACAATCTATTTTCCCATTATTCTTCAAATATCGTCAAACACAGTAGAATTTGAAAAATTTACAAAGAGACATTTTTTGTAGAAAATTATATACTCTACAAAAAAGCTTTCTTGATCATTTTCTCTAAACCTACTAATTTCAAAGATATTCTCAAGATAATCCCCGCAAAATTTATTATGAGACATTTTCAAAGAAAATGAATTTACCTGATAAAGCAGAAGGATTATCATTCCCCTGTTCAGGTGTCGCCGCTCCTCTCCTCGACCTCTGAGGTGTGAACGGACTCTTCAGACCCTTGGGACTCAAGAAGAATCGCCTCCGTTGATTGGGAGGCGTCGGACAGCCTGAGAAAAAAAAAATCAGAAGAATAACTAGTACCAGTGGCATAATTAGCACCAAAAGACGAATAAAATGAAAAAAAAAAAAATAAATCTCACTTTGTGCCATAACTTGAGACTTGTGACGAGATTGGGAGGCAATGGACTCCGGAAGAACCGGTGGCTTGCCCTTTGGTCCCTTTGATGAAGACGTGACGCTCTCCAGTCCCAACTAAAACGAAATCATAAAGACTTTGTATTTCACAAGTGTTACGTGACGTGGCTGCATGGAGTGCGGATTAAATTCCTTTCTTCTCCATTTATTTTTATTATTATTTTTAAAGGGTCTCAAACTGTGCTCAAGACCCCTTCGACAGTATGAAAGGACTTGAAGATTGAATGCATGACAATCTCGTTTATCATTTCATCTCATTCGTAAAACAATTTTTTAAAATATCTCTTGAAGAAAATTTAATTAATTCCAGTCAATTAAATATACATAAAACTTCATTTATAAATTGAAAACACTAAAAAAATCAAAAATTAATGTTAAAATCATTTAATGTGTAGAAATTCATTTTTCTTTAATTAAATTTGGAACTGAATTTTGTATAGATTTCAGTTTTTGGTTAATATCTCAGAATTGAAATAACATGGCGAAATTTTTGTAAAAATCATTTTTATGCCTCTCATTCCGCTCTACAAAAAAGATTCTCTTAAAAAATCCTCTATCTCCCAGCAATTCCAAGATAATCATCAAAAACTCATCTCGGAGTTGAATAATTTCTAGACATTGTCTCCTTTTTTTAAAAAAAAAACCCTTCAAATTCGTTTGGCCTCATCATAATACCCCAAATGGTGAATCTTCAAGTCCTCAAATGCTGAATGAATCTACCCACTCACATCTCCGCTCTCATTTACGATCTTTGTCATTTACCCGTGGGTGGATGACTGAATTACCGTGCTTGAAAGAAAAACCCGTAGGCAGTCACGAATATTTCGCGTGTATGCGTCATCGATTACTTAAATCTTTATTCACTTCCCCCTCCCCCCCCCCCCCCTTTACTCCTCGACATGACCAAAATCGCGTCCATCTCATCAGGTTCAGCTTCATTACATGTATCCCACAGAAACCTCAACACAAATTTGAGAGACGAAGGAAAAAAAATTTAGTTCTAAATTTTAGTTTTTAATGAATATCTCAGGATTGACACGAGATAGTGAAAATTGTGTAATGACCTTTTTTGTAGAGCAAAATAAAATGTACAAAAAAGTTCCTTACAAAAATTCCGTTATCTCCGTTAGATTCAGAGATATTCATAAAAAGCTCATGGTGAAATTAAGTCAAAAAGACACTTACATGAGAAGAACGAGTTACGTTCCTGGTGATTTTGGTCCTTGGCCGAGGACTTCCACAGAGTGAATTTATCGCTGATACGTCGTCATTCCAGTCCTCATTGGCTATAATAGATACTGGCTCGGATGAGCAAAAACCAGTGTCGTAATTAACAATGTCATCTTGAAGTATAACTGAATCATCTCGTCTACTTTCGTATGAATTACGACATATTGGACATGCCTCACTGCGAAATAGGCACGAGTAGCATCTCTCGTGACCGCAGGAATCGATGAGCCGACGTTTCTTGCCTTTGTCAAATGGCATTTCACAGGATGGACACATGGAACCACCCACCATACCCGTTGACTCCACCAGTGCTCGAATTTGTGCCAAATCTATGAACATTAATGAGGATGGAGATGTTGAATGAAGCTACAAGATTTGTTATTGATTATTTTGTGAATATCTCTGAAACTAGTAGATTTAGAGAAAAATGTCAAGAGATCTTTTTTGTTGGGAATTTAATTATCTACAAAAAAGATTTTCAGACTAATTTCAGAGATATCTGCACAAGTACTGAAATAGTTTTTTTTTCTTTAGGATCATTTTGCAGAAAAAAAGAGGAACAGAGATTGAGTGGAATGAAATCTTGTACTTCATTGTTGAAAGGTCAAGGGGTCACGTAGTGTTGGTGTTTTACTGAGGATTTATAATTCCCTCTTCGACTTCTCACGATAGCATCGCCCCACTCCTCTTCCGTAATTTATGATTTACGATCTTAAAAAAAAAACCAATGAGACTCTCGTTGGGATAAGCCTGTTGGATAGAAAATACATAGTGTTCATGGCTTTCCGCGTGATCCATAAAATCCCGGAAGTGGATATCTGTAGTGATCAAACACTTGGGCTTGGGGTATTACCATTTGGCATGAAATGGAATGGCCAGAGGTAGGTGTTGGATTACCAATGAACAAACAGAATGAAATATTGGAATGAGAATTATTAAAGTGGAGGATGTTAATGGGATAAAGCCAAGATATTTTTTCTAAATTTGATTTAATGATTACTAAAAATTCTTTTTGTGAGCGAGGAGATTAGTCATAAACTAGTGGGTTTAGCAAAAAATGTTAAGAGACCTTTTTTTTAGATAATTTCATGAGCTACAAAAAAGGTCTTTTGACATTTCTCTCTTAACCTCGTAATTTCTGAGATATTTGCAAAATAATCTGTCGATACATTTTGGAGTGATGAAAAAATATAATTAACAATGATAAAAAAAAGAAATATTCTCTTCTCCCTGAGAACAAAGTATTCACAACAAACCCATAAACCACTCGAACCAATTCAACCGTGCCTCAACTAAAAAAACTACATGTAATACGATTTCGCACGGAGTTTAAATCGAACAGAGAGGCACATTTTGAAATACATGCGAGTCTCTGAGTGGTTGTAAAAATAAACGTGATTTCATCTACTTGGTCATAACTTTTATGCCTACAGACTTGTATTCCCTATTAACCGTGTCAATAAATGGTACTACCATAGAATGCAAATCAATGCATGAGCATGTAGTGTTCACACGAAGATCGAATATACAACTTTGAGTCGATCGCCAATTTTCCCCAAGGTTACTACAACCCTTCTGGCGCCTGTCATGAGCTCTTGACAGTAATTTCTATTCAATAAATATTTCTCACGATTGAGAGATAAAAAATCAGAACCAGAACGAAATTATTGAAATCATCAATTTTTCACATTTTCTTTATTACTAATTATCTCAATAATAAGTGATTTTAGGAGAAAATGTCAAAAGACCTTTTTTGTAGAGAAAAAAAATTTCAACAAAAAATGGCTTTTGGTATTTTTTTCTAAAATCATTAATTACCGAGATAATTAAATTTTAAATTTCTGTTCTTTGAAAAAAAAAATTTCAAATTATAAACTTGTTTCATGTAGCGTCTGTTAATCCTAAAGAGAGTAATTGCTCCAGTGGTAATATTTTTTTTAAAACATCCAAACAAGGAAAAGCAGATCGCCCAGAGACCATTGGTGGAGCGGAAACGAGGAGACAGGTGGATTATAGAAGTTTTGCCCCCTTTGGGATGTTTCTTCGCTGTTTAATCGCGCATTCTCGCTTGACTGGGCGGAGGCCCAGCAATATTTACTGCCAGCTACAGCTAGAAGATTTAACGAGGCCTCTATCTGCCTCCCGCATTCTATCGGAGAACAACAGCTACGAATCGAAAGGTAAAATTTATGAATCAGATTTTTTAAAAATCATTTTCCACCATTTTTTTCACACTTTCCGGTGTTTCAAGAGGTTTTTCAATTAGTTCTGGTGGATGGGTCTTGACGGAACGTCGAGAATCAACGGAAATGAAATTGGAGAGAATTATAATTCGTGATATCTGAAAATTTGAACTCAAATTTTAAAAAAGTAAAAAAATTCAATTAGAAAATTCAGTTTTTACGAAATATTTTGAAATCTAATAGAGATATGAAAATTTTGTGAAAACCTTTTTTGTAGGGAAAAATGAGATGTACAAAAAAGGTCATTACCAAAATTTCGCTATCTCTTCCATATTTAGAGATATTCATTAAAAAAGCTTCCTGAATCCAATTTATTACCAACTAATTTCTTCATCAAGTTAATTATTGATTTATCTCAATAACTAGTCGATTTTTTTAAGAATGTCAGAAGACTTTTTTTGTAGATAATTTTGTGAGCTACAAAAAAGGTCTCTATAAAAATTCCGCCATCTCCCTCAGATTCAGAGATATTTATAATAAACTGGTGATAAAATTGATTTAACTAAAAGAAAATGATTAAAAAAATGTTTATTACGCTATTTAATAACTATTATTCAAAATATGAAACTAGAAAAACATGAGTGTATAGGTATAGGCAGTGTACGCGAATGGGTGCGTTGACCGACAAACTCTTACGGTAACTTCAGCCATCAACTGCACAAGATATAGAGATATAGTTTTGCACCTGCACTTCCAAACAAAACAAGACACAGACGTTAGGTACGGTTGACTTACCGTGATGGGGTCGTGTGCGCGACCCGAATCCTAGCCTACGCACTTGTTTTTTTCGCACCACATCAACATCACGATTTTTGTTGATGATTCGTCGACGAAAACTCATCTCAGACATTCTCTCCTCCATTTCCTCACAATCCTGGTATTTAATCCCGATATTATCTCCTTCCAAACCCTTTCAAATAATCTCCCGAGTGATTATGATGGATAAGACTCGTGGGAATGCCTTTGTTATCCGTCAAGAAAGGGTAGAGTGAATTTCAAGAAATTAATTCTAAATTCTTTTCATTAAATAAAAAATCCCATTCTTTGATGTTGTTTATCTTGAGAACCAGATGAGTAAAAAATGTTTAATTGTATCAAACGGAAACAGAAATTTCCCTGGCTTTCTATCAAGCCATTCATCATTCAAATCCAACCCATTTTACCCCGTGAAATCGTCAAATTTCATAAAAATTGAAAATTAAATTTCTTAAAAATTCTTTTTTTTTAGAGATTTTTAAACAAAAAATGAGAATTTTCGTTGAAAATGTATTAAACTCATAATAATACTTGAATAAAACCTGAGAACACCATCATAAAATAATTTTAAAGCCCGTAATGATCGTTATTTGATGCTCCATCGAGGCCAAACAAGTAAAACTCTCTCTGATGAAGTTAGAGGAATAAAAGAAAGGCAGAGGCATTTCTACCACGTGGTATATCCAGGGTTATATTTAAATCGATATCTCGAGTGGTCTTTCAATGCAACAACACTTGGAATTTAATTCGTACCATTAGCTGATTATTCTTTTAACCGATTGCACTCAAAAACATTTAAATCTTGTGTGAAAAATAAAAATTATGAAATAATGTGTATGTACAGGTTAAAACTTGGCTACTTATTGCTTGGAAAATATAAACTCTAACATTCGTTGCACGTTATAAGGTAGATAAGACGATCGAGATAAGATGAGGCGCCGCGGTATCACGTCGTCTGGATTTTAAGGAGTGGGGAGAGAATGGAAGAGAGAGATAGGAAGCGCAGATTAATACGAGAGAAGCACGAGGGATTCCGAGTTTATGGGTCTTCCGTGTCTTCTCTCTTTGCCGATTTATGGCACAAGTCCAGATTATTATTTTTATTTACATTTCACGAGTGCATTTAAAACATTTGTTGTGTGCCAGTTACTTATCGTAAACTCATTAAATACATTGATTTTTCTTTTAGAAAGTTTTATTTAATTTTATGATAATTTTTGTAATTTTTTTTCAGGTTTTTTTTTGAAATATCTAGATAAATACTGGGTTTAAAGAGAAATATCAAGAGACCTTTTTTGTAGATAATTTTATTACCTACAAAAAATGTCTTTTGACAAATTTCTCTAAACTCATTTTCTCCAGAGATATCTACAAAAATTGATTAATAGAAAAATTAATTCTTCCATTGGCTTTGAAAAAAAAAATGAAATAGTGTTATTCTCTTCTTATGAACCACAAGAGCATCTCCAGGGGTTATTGATGAACCTATTGATAAACCCATCAGCAAAATAAATCATTGATCGACATCACTTGAGGCAGGTTCAATCCATCGACCCTGACCCCGTCAAGCTAAATACATATGACATTAAACATACGATTTGCTCTCATCCATTGGCATTTACAGACATGCGTTCCTCAATATCATCGTTTGTCTCGCCTCAATAACACCAATTGTTCCCTCTAAACGATCACAATTCACCGTTTAAGATGATGAAGAAGCTTTTGACAGCTACAATAGCAATTCGATTTACTTGCACGCCTTCATATCCCTTGTGGCTTTTACGGTTTAAATTCCACGGTATCCAGTGATCGAGTTGAGTAATATATACATCGATACCTCGAGGGACACCTTGCTACCGAGGTTAAAGCGAGACAGGTAATCCGATTGTTGGTTTTAGATATTGTTGCGTGACTAATTCTCAGGTAAACAGAAACAGTTTAGGTAAAAATGTGATTATCTCAAAAATGAGTCATTTTAACGAAAAATGTCAGAAGCTCATTTTTCAAGCTGACAAAATTCTCTACAAAAAAGGTCTCTTGACATTTTTTTCCAAGGCCACTCATCACCGAGATAATCACGCAATTATCGGTAACGATTGGTAATTATCGGTAACGATTGGTAATTACGTGATTATCTCGGTAATTAACGATTATAGAGAAAAATGTCAAAAGATATTTTTTATTGATGATAAAATTTCCAACAAACAATGTCTTTTGTCATTTTTCTTTAAAATCATCGAGTCTCGAGATAAACGTAGATTAGTGAAGTGTGAGAAATTGATTAGTTCATCAGTGAAATAATTCATGTGTTAAAGTGACGCAAGACGATTTAATAAATTCCAAGAGATTGTTATTATCCTTTCAATTATACCAAGGGGAAATACAAGTTCATACCCCGTGTAATTGATATTATTCAGTTTGATTCGTTGGGTAATTTCTTGCATTTTTACACTGCTTGCATCATTATTTTATTTGTCTCAAATTATTTTAATTTTATCAATTTCGTAAGTTAAATAAATCAATTCAACAAAGAAAATTGAGTTTAATTATCGACAGGTTGATGACTATTGTCAAAAATAAAGAAATAAATATTTTTGTTGATGTCAACTGGAATTCCTCGAAACGTTTAAATCGATTAGTCAGCTTTGAGGAAGACAATTATACCTCATTTAGATAATGAAAAAGAAAGTTTTCAGGAGACTATCATTTTCTCACCTAACAATTAGGCAAGGGGGTGATAATTGGTATTAAATTACACTAATTGTCACTTAAATATTTATTTCAATGTCTCAAATTAATTATTTTTTTATACAAATTTAAAAAATATATTTCAATTTAATAATAATAATTTTTTAAAAATTGTAAAAATTGAAGAATAAATAAATAAAATTAGAAAAATAAATATTTAAAGAGAAAAACCACTTGTAACACCTGTCATAAATATGTCCAAAGGCCCAAGGGCGCTCCAACGTGTCAAGTGCACTTCAATTTTATCTGTTTAGTATGGGGGTAAAACAGGTACAATTTTAGACGTGAAAATCTCTTTCAAGAACACGAAAAACCGATAAACCTGCGTGAGGGCTCAACAAAAAAAAGGCCCCCCCGTTGTGAGGGGTCACCCTAAAAACTTTCCTCGACCTGCTGTGTCTTCCCAGGCTTTCACGCATATGTTTCCGTGAAGAATAGAGTGAAGTTTCCTCTCTCCTCTTCCCCTTTTGTACCTTTTAACGCAGCCAACGACCAGTCCCAGCGTCTGGCCAAGGCTCCAGGCATTCTCAGAAGAACCCGAGCAACTTGTAGCCCCCGTGAGAGATCCCAGGTTCGTTAACTCTTCGACGCAATTGAGTGAGCACGATTCTACTTTATTTCCTGACCAAAAACGTACAGTAGGATTTTTTTTCCATTGTTTTTTCGTTGATTGAAAATTAAATTTTTATTATTTTTCGTCATGTTCATTTTTTTCAATTTTTTGCGATGATTATTTGAGGTATATCTCGGAAACTAGTGGGTCTAGAGAAAAATATCAAGAGACATTTTTTGTAGAAAAATTTATTATCTAAAATAAAGGTCTTTTGACATTTTTGTCAAAACCCACTAGTTTCAGAGATATTTCGAAAATAATATTTACGAAAAAATTCGAAAAGTTTGGTTGTTCTAGAGAGAATATTTCTCAAATATCTCCAAAACTAGAGGGTTTAGAGAAAAATGTCAATAGACCTTTTTTGTATACAGTGAAATTCTCTACAAAAAATGTCTTTTAACATTTTTCTCTAAACCCACTAGTTCCCGAGATATCTCCAAAATAATCATCAGATTGATTTTCGACTCATCTAATGACCTGTTAATTCAATTTTATTTATTTAAAAAATTGTATTAAATAATGTAATGAGAGCATTTATCATAAAATAATTTTCCCACTGAACTTTACAAGCCCTTGAGACACATAAATTCCCTACCCAACAGTACTGAATGACGTGAAAGGTCAATAATCACAGAAAATCCTCTCTCTCTCCCTTTCACAACACGAAAATACCTCCACGCACACCTTTTAACCCAAAAACCCCTTCGCATGCATAAAACTATTCCCCCCAGGATTTAGAAAACAACGTTTATTTGTCACGTACATTGAAACCATCGGTAATTGACGTGAAATTGCGTGAGTTTTACGGTATCTCTGGATTATTCAACTTGAACGTCTCACTCGAGGGACACGAACATCCCCTGAATGCAAATTAAATTCTCTCCACTCTTCAATGAAACCCAGGCACAATAAAAAAAAAAAATAATAATAACAAAGAGAAATGAGAAATCAAAATTAAAGAGAGAATCGTGACTCTCGATCGAAAACTTTCACTCAAGAGTTTTTTTATATTTTTTAATCTTTATTCTTGAGAGATCGATCGTCTCATCGCTCACAACTGAATCAATTCGTCACGTGCCCAGTGGACGTGATATTTCCGTGTTTCGTTTGAAATTTAATTTAACATAATTAAATATTTAAAATAAAAAACGACCCATTTTGCCCCAGTAATTATTAAAATATCGTATAAAATTAATTTTGTAAGATAAAAAAAAATTTCTGTCAGTATTTTTTAATAATAATGGGGCAAAATGGGTATCGAATTGATTTTAATTTGCCTCATTGATTATTTTAATTTTCTACAAGTACAAACTCACCTCTTGTACCCCAACGAACCGGTCTTTAATCACTTTCAAGAGGGTAAGAGAGGTGTCTTCACACGTGATTTAATACCCAAAGAACTCACGCCGAGTGCACAATGTTTGAGGGTCATTATCTGAATTAGTCAAAGTATCTCTCAGGGTAACACAATATCCGACAAGATACAGTTGAAACACTTTTCTCATTTTATTTTATTTTTTTCATGCTTTATCTAGTCTGAGGAGCATTAGTCCAATGAAATGAGTGACTCAGGTGCATTTAGAATATGAATAAATTATACTTGAAATGAACTATTTTTCAAGTTCTTCACTTTTATTTTTAATTTTTATAAAAAAAATTTTCTTCTCTTTTTCATTATAAAATTAAATAAATAAATAAAAAAATTAATAATGATTTTTTTTTTTTAAATAAATGGATCTATTCTGGTATTTATCCTCACAAAAACAGAAAACCTTGAGACGAAATTCTCATTCATCAGATTCAACAGAACAAGAAGCAAAAAATAGGGATTTTAGTAAACCCCCAGAGGCCCTCTATTCAATTATATCGTGGGACAAGTGTTTGGTCGAGCGTCTCAAGCGAAAAATCTGAGATTATCAGTGGGCTAGAGTGAATAAAATAATAATACTTGAGACGTTGTGCATTATGAGAGAGGAAAGCGTTACGCTCCGAAAAGCAGTCTCAATTACGACATTAAATTGAGTGCAACAGGTGGCGAGTATACGTCTCTCCCGTATGAAAAAGAAAAAAAAAATGGACTTTAGTACTTTTCAATATAAACATTCTTGTCTTATGGTAACGATAGAACGGCTAAACTTGTTGATTATCGAGTGAACACGTGCTATACATCCTGCGGGTACTTTGCAGAGTGCTAAATAACCTAGGTGATTTAATTTTTTGTTTTTAATTTTATTTTTCTTATTATCGAGAAGGAAAGTTGTCGATGTCGTGATAAATTGTGTTTTGTGAATGATAAATATTTTTTATTCGTCATTGACAGATATTTTTAACAAGTTTTAGAGTGGAGGAGATGGAAAAATTGTTGAGCTATCGAATCAACTCATTCAATAAATCAGGAGTCAAGTGCTTCAGGAGATAAGTTGTGGAGAAAATGGATTCGGTGAGTATTTTGGGAATATCAGCGGAAGGACTGGGTTTATAGGAATTCAGCAAGAGGCGTTTTTTGTAAAGAATTTTATTGTCTATAAAAAAGGTCTTATCACATCTTCTGATACATCCAGTAGTTTTGGAGATATTTAGAGAATAATTTTTGGAGACTACTCCAAAATGAATAATTCAAGTATTTTGTCAATATCTCGTGAACCAGTAGGTTTATCAATAAATGTCAAAAGACCTTTTTTATAGAGCACAAAATTCCCCATAAAAAAGGTCTCTTGACATTTTCTCCTAAACCCCCTCACTCCAAAAATATTTGCAAACAAATTTATACAAATTTTCCCATAAAACAAAATCACTCCAAAACGACTCAAAAACTGAATTTTAATATCTCAAATATCTCGTAAACAACTAAATTTATCAAAAAATATGAAAATACATTTTTTATAGAGCACAAAATTCCCCACAAAAAATGTCTCTCAACATTTCCCTCTAAACCCACTCACTCCCCTGGAATACCCAAAAAAAAAAACACATTTTCAATTCCGCCAAAAACCCTTACCTTTTCACCCCCTTCCCATAACTGTCATCATCTACCTCAGAGAGAA
This sequence comes from Coelinius sp. EB29, assembly GCA_035578325.1. Taxonomy (NCBI): domain Eukaryota; kingdom Metazoa; phylum Arthropoda; class Insecta; order Hymenoptera; family Braconidae; genus Coelinius; species Coelinius sp. EB29. The sequence goes on from JAOZGT010000008.1 coordinate 2,442,884, forward strand.
AATCTCCTTGGCATTTATTGCCACCTAACAAATAAAGTACCCGAGTGCCTCAAAATACCTGCACCCCCCCCCCCTCCACCCTACCCCCTCAAACCACCAATAAAAATCCCCGAGAATACCACAGTGTATCCCCCGTCTCTCTACGAGTCTCTCTAAAAGAATCCAGACCAAAGAATGCAAACCCATTCCCTCTCTACCCCGCCATTAGCTCAAAAATAAACCCCAAGAATTTTCTAAAAATCCATCAAACCTATCGCATCAACTAGATAATTGTATTATCCTCATCAAATAATCCAATCCCTCTCCAGCATCTCTGCACATTAGAGATGCATCATCTTAGAGCTGAGAGGCGCCTCATTGTCGGCATAAATCCCCGTAAACTCTCTCTTCCCTCTTTAGATGCTCAGTCAGACGTTAAATCCTTACATTTCTATTTCCGCAATTTTTTTTTCACGATAAATTATCAATTTTTTTTAAACCTTTCCTCGAGGTAGAAGAGGGATTAGGAGAAATAACTGATGGTTATTGTTGAATAGATGGTACACGGAGGGGAGAATTTGCAGTTAAACTCACCGAGAACCGAGTGACTGAGGCCTGAGCCAGGACGTGGAGTTGGTGAGCATCTTCTCATCCTGTCTGGAGGCGCCATATTTCCCCCCCCCCCCCCCTCTCAACTCACAATGTACCAACTAAGGTGTAGAATAGGTACTTGTGGCTTGTTTTAAATCCAGTAGCCAAGTAGTCAGCACGCTCTAGCCATATCACATTTTTTTTAGATCACTCGATGAGACATTGAGTCACGTTTTAACGGTTTATTTTCTTTTTAATCATTAAAATTGTCACAAAATAATCCATTAATCCATTCTAATGGAAATTATTTACTGATTAAATTGATTAATTGTTAATTCAATTAAATCCATTTGTTTAATTTATTTTTATTCAATTCACTCGTTCAACTTGAGAATAATGAAATTGTAAATAAATTCAGGTAAATTGACATGATGTCATTGAGACTGAATAAGTGGAGGAACGATGTGTACAGTAAGAGGGCCCGCGGCAAACTGAAGAAGGAAGAAACGAAGAAAGAACGATAGAGCCTCAACTCCGGGCGGGGGACTGATGGCTGATTGGCTGCGAGGTGAGCCCAGTCTCGAGCGACTTACTGTGGGCCTCGATCGCCTTCGAGTACAACGAGATGAGGCTTATTCTTGCACACGCACTCGTAACAACTGGCGATTGAGTCCAGTGATTTATTCATTGGAATGATTAGATGAGGGGGAAAATTGTTTTCATTTTTTTTCAATTAAAAATTTTTTTCTTCATTAAATATCGATGTAACTCGGTAATGAGGGGTTTTAGAGGAAAATGTCAAGAGACATTTATTATCGGAAATTTTGTCAGCTTTAAAAAATGTCTCTTAACATTTTTCTCTAAACCTCTTCTTTCTCGAGATAATTGTGTAATAAGTCATGAGTGAAAAAATAAAAATTTTGCATCAATGAAAATAATAAAATCTCTTGTGCTAAAACCTGAATATATGAATGAAACCACTAATACCCCACATCCCACTCCCCTAGCGTAGGTAAAGCAGGTAGGAAGGCAAAAACCTGCCGAATTGACACGACTATCATCCCATAATTCTTTATTTTTACGTATATCTCTCTGTCCTTTTCATTGACTGGTTTCAACTAAACTGAAAGTGATACGTCTAACGGAAGTTCCAGTTTGGTTTTGCTGTACATAAAGCTATCGATTTTGCCCCACCCCGTGGGCACCTGTATGATGCCGTGCGAAGGCGTCACGCAAGGAGCCTACACTCGAATATTTTCTCATGGGATATTGAGGATATACTGTACATTTTGGAGCAGGATGATGATAATTAAATGACATAGCGTGGGTAACACTCAGTGTTCCCCTTTATTTACCAATTTATACCGAGTTCAAGTACACTTTATGACCATCCGATGTCATCAAACTCGACTGATAAGGAAACACATCATCTTGAATGATTCGAATCAATAAAACAAAATCGTTAATTAAAAATTATTGCCAATGCAATTTTATCTACCAAATTTGTAAATAATGAAAAAAAACTCAATTTCCTCACTTACAAAAATCGATTTATCTCGGAAATTATCAACTTTAGATGAGAATGTCCAGAGACATTTTTTGTAGTTGAGAAAATTTCCTACAAAAAATGTCTATTGACTTTTTCTTCTAGAATCACTCAGTATCGAGATAATTAAATAATTATAAATGAACAGAAAAAAAACTCGAATAAATCAATTCCGCAATTATCTCGATAATGAGTGATTCTAAAAGAAAAAGTCAATAGACATTTTTTGTAGCTGATAAAATTTCCAACAAAAATGTCTCCACACATTTTCTTATGAGACCTCTCATTACCGAAATAATTACCTAATTACGTCACCACTGAATTATCCATTTTGAATTATCATCTCAGGATTATAAAACTCGTATTATTCAAGTTCTTATTTCACAATAATAATAAAAAAATATACGACAATCAACCAGAAAAATGCAGAAGAAATTTTTGTTTCAAGTTGTAAAGATGTAAACAACTTTCGATGAAATTAAACAAATATTTGATGTTCCAGGTGTCCTCTCAACTTTTCTGACGACTAATAAAATTTAATTCACCCCTTAAATTCTCTGATTGCCAATTTTTATTTAAAAAAAAAATGCTCATAACACCACTGGGTCAATTATTTCCATATTAATTCAGAGGTGAAATTTTGGGTGGTCCTGGATGATCAACGTTGACCATTCTCTGGTATTACTCACGTTGTATATGGTACAGAATACAGTGGCACGTTATTACCATCAGTGTTAAAGGATTCAGGTCTTCTCTCTTCCCCTGAATATAGCAGAGAGGTGAGTGTGGATACTGGTTTCACCACACGAGACGGGTTAAATGTGTCTTGTGGTGATGTGAGGAGAGGGGAGATTTTTCTTGCAGGCTCGTGACGATGAATTTGAGTGTCTGGTAGCCTCGAGGCCCGAGTGAATATACATAATATACATTCCAAAAGGGTAAGGAGAATATTTCTATTCAAATAGTCAAGAGTTATCGACTTTAGGGGCAAATATTAATCTTCAAGTTTTATTTTGAGAATGAAAAAAAAATTGTCCTCAACGTTTTCAGTGATATCTCGAGAACTGAAGTAGATAGAAGGTTTTAATGGGTCTCATATGAAAGCCAGGGAAATTTCCGATTCCATTCACTGGTGAAAAGTGTTTTTATCACCATTGGTTGGGGTGATATAAGACGGGGAAATCTGGGATCTCTTTAATAATCGTTTTTATCCCGAGGGATGAATTCCTGTCATCTGTCTCGGGCATCTGCACCCGCTTCACCTCCATCTTTTTACCTGTTACCTCCGAAGGATAAGGAACAGTGTGCGTGCCGAAACGACAGCAGCCACGCAGTCCAGCGGATGCGGGTGGGCGGACCGGGATATCTCCTCGTCTACGGGTTTATATACATGCAGAATAAACCACAACTGACGTATTCAGCCGACTTGCACAGACATCAAGTGCCCACATTGCCCACGCCAGAGCCACGGTGGTAATTAAACGTCCAACTGGCATAAAGTTTTAAGAAAAACAAATTAAAAGATATTTATTTAAGGTAAAAATTTAACCGATCTGTTGATTTTTTTTTTCTCTGTCAAATGTGAAATTATCTTGGTAATTGGTGGCTCTAGAAGAAAATGTCAAGAGACATTTTTTATTGTAAATTTAATCAGCTACAAAAAATGTATTATGACATTTTTTTTTAAAATCAATAGTTTTCGAGATAAACCCGGAATTACCAAAAATGTGAAAATATTAAGTTTAAAGATATTGATTAATTGATTGAATTTATTTAAATCCTTAATCAATGGTTTGAAAATCAATTTGATAATCAATTCACTGTCTCCTTGAGAGTAATCAATTATATTCAATTAAAATTCTTAATTAATTGACAACCAAAAACAGTAGCTGATGAAAAAAAAAAAAAAAAATGATTCCTCTCCTTAAATCGTACCCTTGACACTTTTATTTTCATTTTTCATGTAATTCTCATCGAAAAAAACCACTTGACACAGACTGCGAAAGATAATAAGAGATTCCAAGTGTACAACGTCATTTTCCAATGTATACATATACCCGAAAAATTATTCGCTACCGAAGCAAAGTGCGTTACGCTCGTAAATCAACCGGTACCAACTTTCACGAGTCCGAGTGTTTATATCGCACGAAGAAGCGGTGAAAAAGAGAAAAAAAAACGAGTTGAAAGAAAAAAAAAAAATTAGGTTTAACGCTAAAGAGTGAAATAAAAATTGTCTTATCTGTTTTATTTTAATTCTCAGTGGGGCCTCGATCTTTTCTGCGGTTGAGAACCGAGAGACGTAACCGCGCGGCGTTCGAGGTCACGAAGAAGAAGTACACGATTTATAATTATATTTTTTTATTTTTATTTTATTTTTATTTTATCACGCAACGAATTCTCACCTCTTTTTCTCCAAAAAATTTGCGATTCAAAGTATATTTTTTTAACCCTAAAAATTTGAATTTTTAGTAGTGAATTATCTCAATAACGAGTGATTTTAGAGAAAAATGTCAAGAGATATTTTTTGTTGAAAATTTTATCAGCTACAAAAAAGGTCTTTTGACATTTTTTTCTAAAATCAATTGTTTACGAGATATATTCGAAATAATAATTAGTTGGTAATTTTTATTGAATTGAAAACAAAATAAATTGAAATAAAATGAGATATTTGTCTTCTTTGAGTGTCAATAGACTTTATGAAGAGGCTAAACAACCCCAGAAGACTATAGAGTATCATACGACAAATTAAGTGTCCGACAGGGAGGTACAAAGTAGACAGACAAAGAGAGAAAATATTGAGCATCAGAAATACTCCTGAAGCAAGTGGTGCACCAGGTATAGTGTATAGCGGCTGTACTCGAGTAAAATACATCCTTATACGGCTTACCACGCGCTAGTGATCTCGAGGGGGAGGAGAAGACAAAAAGAAGAGTGAGAGCCACTTTTTTGTCGACCATATGGACTCTTGTCTGCCTTCTACGTTGAATATTGAATAAAACCTGCACTTTTGTGATTTCCCACAAAATAACAATAATAATTACGCAATTATCGGTGCAGGAAGTGAAATTTAAATCTCAACTTGTAACAATTGAGATTTATCATCATGAAATTGTCACGTTTACAATTTAAATTGATTCACACCCACTTGAATTATTAATTTTAAACAATTTTAATTATTTTTTTAAAATCAAAATTACTATTCATGAATAAATAAATTTTTTTTTTCTTGAAACTATTGCCTAGAGGTAAAAATATTAAGGGCCCTCACGGGCAAATGGAATTCAAACTATCGCGTGCGAGTAGAAGGAAGGACCCGATCTCGTTCAGGATAATAAACGTGAAGACGAACAAGAAAGGACCAAAACAGGAAAAAAATAATAATAGCCCTACTCTCCCCCCTCTCCACTGACGCCCCAAACAGAGGAGCAAAAATAAAGAAAATGTAATGAAAAATAAAAATAAAGGAAAAATTGAGGGTAAGGATGGAAGGGGAAAAAAGAAGATAAATAAGAGATAAAACCATGTTTTGAGGGCCTACAAAGAGTCAGGTTTCAATGTCCTACCGGCTTTAATTCTTCCACTGGTGCGAAGATACGTCGCAGATCGTGTTACGAGGAAACGAGTAAAAACATGATTATTTAAATAAAATGAAAGATATGATATTGATTAAGATATTTAGAGGAATTTCAAGAAACTTCATCGGCTAGTTTTGACACGCTTGTTCCAGGAAAATGGGATCAATCGAGGGATTTTTCTCTTTCATGCTCTACTCGCCATTCGACCCTCAAGTTATGTTAATAATCATGATTATTATTGTCGTAGAGAATCGCACGCCATGAGGAAGAGCATGTGAACTTGTTAAACAGAGTGAAACTTTTATATTTGTTTTAGGGGTTTTTTCTTTTTTCAATTTATTTTTTCGTGGGATTTGCTGATGCGTTATTATATGATAAATATCCCGAGGTGAACTGTGGGTTCCGTGTGCATGTTGGACTCTATTACATCTATTTACATATCCACTAAAATCAAACGGATGTGCAGTGCATACACTCGTTATACGCTGATGGAATTATTTTTTCTTGTGGATGATGAAATGGGAATTGAGGAAATGAGTATTTTGGGAATATCTTTTGAAGGAAGGGGTTTAGAAGAATTTATTATAAGACCTTTTTTGTAGATAATTTTATTATCTACAAAAAATGTCTCTTAACATTTTTTTATAAACCCACTAATTCTTGAGATAATTGCAAAATAATTAATGTAAATTTTTTTACTCCAAAAATTTTACTCCCACATCTCAAATCGCAGATATCTATGAAAATACAGGGTTTATCAAAATTTATCATAAGACATTTTTTATAAAAAATTTAATTCTCTACAAAAAAGGTATTTTGACTTTTTCTCCTAAATCCACTAGCTCCAAAGATATTCCCAAAATAATTTCACAAAAATATTTATTTTTTTACAAAAACCAAATAAATCATTTTTTAATACTTCAACCCCCTTTCTACATAATCCGTAGGCGTTTCTCGATATTTCAAACGTTCAATTTCTCGTATCTATATATCAATGAGCTCCCAACTTTCGACGGGCCCCATTCCGTTGAGTTTGTACAACATATACATGTATATAGAATATGGTAAAAAAAGAGGGGGAGCCCTCTATTCGCACTCGAGTGTTGCTAACTCGCCCACGCTAGCTCCCACACGGCTACTCTCCCTCAGCACCTTCTCTCACTTATTATCACTCCATCTTTCTCATTCTCAGCACGACGACAACATTCGCTAGTGTACCTGGTTCATTCATCCGGAGGGAGTATAACCCTCGTGACTACCTTCCTTCATTCAACAGTCGATACACTTTAATAAATTGGTATTGGTGGTAACTAAAGTCCATTATGAAACATTCACTGATCGAGAGAGAAATGTTTTCACTCGTATTCAACATATTTTATCGGTCAATTTCTCATTTTAACGTAATAACTCATAAATTCAATTTTTAATATTTAATATCATTTTTTTTTTGTTCAAAATTTGAGATAAAAACAATTAAGAAAAATATTTTTGGATATTACTGGGGCAAAATGGGTTATTTTTTAAAAAGAAGAATCAAAGAATTTGGGAAAATATCGAATTTCCCCAGGGAATGAAGAGTAGAACACTTGATTAACATCTCATTTCTGTTCCACTCCAAAGATTTTCACCTTTTTCGTTTATATCAGGTCCACCAGTTTTGTATAATACGTGTTCAAGATCACCGAGATCTCCAGAGGACAGACTACACCGATTCATCAGCTGTGGAAATAATTTTTTTTTATTTTTTTTTATTTTTCGTTGTCACAGGTACAACTACGTGTTCAGCATGAAATTATTCTGGTACTGGTTGGTGAACTTGAGCCATTTGTATTTATTCTCCTCTGTCTCAGGGTGTTTTTTTTTTTTTTTTAAATACTCACACATGTGAGAATTCCGTGCGGTGGACATTTGAGTTATATGCGAGAGACTTGTGGAGTGATTAAACTAAACGTGAGGGTGATTCTATCGGTTTTATTGTCGAGATTGTGGGAATGGATAAATGGTTAAAAGAAGTCAATTATTCTTGGGTAAATGGACCAGACGTACGAAGAGATAACATGAATTTTTTATTTTTAAATTTATTTCAATGAATGAAGCAAAATATGATTTTTTTTTATAATTAATTTTAATCAAATTTAATGAATGATTTAATTGATATTAATTTTTTAATTTGAATTATTTATTAAATCAATTTAAATTCCATAAATTTAATAAATAATTTGTAATAGATATTACCGGAAATATATATTTCAATAAAAATATTGTTAAGTGATAGTAAATAATTTCAATTAAATTCAATATATTCTGAAGTTAATCTACCGATTAAATACGATAACTTATGATTTTAAAAAAAATTTCTGGAATCTATACTTATAAACCATACGCCAAGCAGAACGCATATTTGACCATTAAATTCTCTCATGATGTAGCGGAAAAGCTGAGATGGAAAAAAATGAACAAAACTATTGAGAAATTAATAGAACAACTCCAGACGGCGCCTTGTTATCAAACGGCAGAGAGCATAACCACACACTGGGGTCTTGGTCGTGGCTATTTCGTGACCTCGAGGCATTAGAGATACAAGTATTATAAAAAACATGGTGTAATTGCAATTGTAGTTTAATCAGTATCATAACTGAGGTATTCATGCGAATCATGTGAGGATTATTGTAATTCTTGAGATGGAATTATCTATTTTATGGATTTTTTAAATATCCAAAGCAACTAATTATAAAATTATTTTTTATTCAATTTAAAAAAAAATTAATTTATTTGTATTTTAAAAAATTAGATCGTTAATTTTCATGAAACATTCAACCAAAAATGGATATAGATATCTCGTACATGACGTACACCACACCCTCTTGTATTTGGTAAACACCTCCGCAATACAAGTAAACTGAGAAAACTCGTTGTTAAATAAATGAATAAATAAAATAATTTCATTTAAATATTCGGAAGCCAAGACGAGAGATGAGTCATACAGAGGCGAGTTTCTTACGGTGTATACCTCCCGTGGGACTTGGACTCACTTGGCAAGGTAGAGGACACTAACCTCATCCTCTTCAGCGATGCCAATAGTTTTATTTTTAACATGAAATTACATGGAATCGAGAGTTGTCCAATGAATTCAACTCTTTTTTATCATCTGTTGATTTCCTCTGGGTTTGAATTGTTTCTAGAAATTATTGGTTAGTGATTATTGACTCACCATTGTTGTATATTTCCTCGTTGACCAGTGTGTCCTCATCATCTGTGTCTGGACCCAGTGACACTGGAGTATAGACAATTGAATCTCTCGCTCTCATGTTTTTTTTTATGGGATTTCTTGCAGCTTTGAATAAAATTTCCCGGGAATTCGTATGTCTGACATTGGTGGCGCTGTGAACAGAGTAATAAAGTGATCTAGAGACTGTTTTACCGGTTGAGCTGTGAGGATCGATCGATATTATCGATCGGAGAGGACGAAATCGAGTGATGAGGGGATTCTTTTGTGAATATCTCCGTAGGGAAGAGGATTAGAGGATTTTATCAAGAGACATTTTTTGTGGAGAATTTCATGGGCTACAAAAAAGGTCTTTTGATATTTCTTTCTAAACCTACTAGTTTTGGAGATATTGTGGAAATAAACGAAATAAGTCGATTTCCAGCTTTAGAGTTTAGATTTTAATGAATTTCTCGGAATCTAATGGAGGTAGCAAAATTTTTATAGGGACCTTTTTTGTAGAGTGAAATGAGAGCTACAAAAAAGGTCTTCTTGAAATTTTTATCATCTCCCTCAGATTCGGAGATATTTAACAAAAATTAAACCCTAAATTTCAAAGAAAAAAATTTATGACAAAAAAAATTTTTTTGTCATAAAAAAAATATTGACCCGCAGACACAATGCAGGAAGAAATGAAGATGAGTTCATTCACAAGTTCCTCACCTCTTTGAATCATCACAGCCAAAAGACAAAAAACGACCAAAGTGCATGTGAAAAAATAAACAAGACCACTTGGCACTCAATATATCGATCGAGTCGGCGAACCCTCAGACCCCATACTCTCTCGATTCATATGCAAACCATGCAAATAGTGTGCGAATATTCTATTTCAAGCACCGAGACGTCTGGACGAGACACGAGTAGACATCGTTATTCTCCGAAGCTGCTAGTGGCCGACGGAATTTCCTCGGGGAATAGAAAAAACATTTTTTTTTCTCTCTCTCTTTTCAGCAAGGAGATTTTTTTTTTTGGGCTTGAATCAAATCTATCCGTAGATCGGAAACTCGTCGACGGGGAGGAGCAAAGATAATCGCCGACGCCAGCCGGAAAAGAATGCGTATTCTATTCTTGTTGCAGACGAGACATTTCCCCTAATTCTTGTTCTAATTTTTTTTTTTTTTTTCGTGAACAAAAAAATTTTAAAAACTCAAAATCGATAGAAATCAATCGATAATGTCAAAAATTCAAATTAAAATCTATTTTAATCTATTTTCATACACCTCCCCCCCCCCCCCCTCCTCGCCCCTTCAGACCCACCTCTTCTCAAATTTTTCTAATCACGAATTTTTTTAAAATCCTCTCCTTTCCCTTGACGACAGAAATCTGGATGATAGAAGACAGCCCCTAGGATGTAGATGGCAACAGTGTGTTAGTGCAATACAAGGGGAAAAGTGTGAGGGAAAAATAATCAAATTTATAACGGAAGTACAACAGCTGTTTGTTACCAATGTAATGATGTTTTTCAGAGTTTTATTTATTTATTTTTTCCACGCACTCAAGTTCACGCGGTTGTGGTATACAGACAATGGGATAATTGGCGGTGTGAGAATATTTTTTAATATAGACGTGGGACAGGAGAACGTGAAGAACTTCCGGAGGATTTGAAGTGGTCGTTAAATTAGAATTTGTTTTAGGAGTGAAATGGTAAAAGGGAAATAGTTAAAATTGACGTCTGTGTGAGTTTTTGATGGATATCTCTGGATGTAAGGGAGATGGAGGAATTTTTGTAGAGACCTTTTTTGTAGAGCGAGTTGAGATCTACAAAAAAAGTTTTCACAATAATTTCGATATCTCTGTTGGATTCCGAGATATTTTTAAAAAATTTATCTTCCAAAATGAAGTTGATTCGTTAGATTGCCCTCTTGATTACTGGTATGAAATTGTCGAATGTTATTGACGATTTATCTCGAAAACTAGGGGTTTTAGAAGGAAATGTTAATAGGCCTTTTTTATTGAAAATTTTATCACCTACAAAAAAGGTCTTTTGACATTTTCTTTCAAATTGACTCGTTATCGAGATAATTTAACAATCAACGAGACTTGAAAAATCTACCTTCAAAATTCCAATTTTTCATCAATATCTCCGAATTGGAAAGAAATAGAGGAATTTTCATAGAGACCTTTTTTGTAGATTTTACTTTTCTCTATAAGAAAGATTTTGACACAAATTTCGATATCTCTCTTAGATTTCGAAATATTTCCAAAAAATTATGGATTTTTCAATAAATCTGGGAAGATGATTGAAGTAATTGGGTAGAAGGAAGAGGGAGGGGGTAATTTCTCCTCAGGGCCTTTGAACTCGTCTCTCCCTAATCTGGGGCCCCCTCTCACTCTTTTTTTCGTTGACACGAGAGAGGTCCAGCTGCTGGAATACGTAAGCTAGCACGCCTCACTCTGTCATCCCTCCATGCATGTGCTTGCGCGCGTGCTGTACATCAAACCCTGAGCGAGAGGGGGGACATATTCCCCAACTTGTGCAGCACGAAGGGGTGCACTAATGCAAGGATTTCTTCAGTTCGTTAAACTCGCATTTTTCATCTTTCATATATATATTTTTTTTCATTTTTACAATTTTTTCAATTTTAATTATTTTCTATTCTGAATCTAAAATTTAACAAATTAGAGAATGGTGGGGCAAAATGGGACATTTTTAAACATTAGTATCTATTGAATAATTCATCGAATAAAAAAAATTCTTTCAATTAGTTCAATTAATTCATCGAATTAATTTATGACAAAATAATAAATTGATTCAGTAATAAAGTAGAAAAGAGTATAATAAGTCAATTATTCAAATCTAATTAATTCGATAACGATTGATTTTAAGGATAAATATCAAGAGACCTTTTTTGTAGCCAAAAGAATTTCCAACAAAAAATGTCTATTGTCATTTTCTCCCAGAACATCTCAATATCGAGATAATTCGATATTTGATGAGACTTAAAAAATCCAAATATCAAATTAGTTGATTTATTTATTTATCCATTTATTGTTTGATCTTAATTAATTGTCTTTTGTCAATAATCATTAATGATTGTCATTCAGAGAAAAACATAACGTTTGCAAAGGGCGTTAGCAATACAAGTGACGAGTGACTGTTGGTAATTCTGAAAATAGCACTCTCTGTCTCTCTCTTTTGTCATGGATACGATGATGGTTGGGGGGAGGGGTGCATCGAATTTTAGACTCTGGGATGAAAAAGAAGGGTCGTCAACGCGGCTACGAGATGTTAAGATATGTTGTTGGCTGGTGGTGGGGGGGTTTAAAGCACGATCGAGGAAGCTCTATTTCCGGTATGAAATTCGTGGCAGCTTAACCATGCGACTGTTCCACACAGGTTTATTGCACGATGTGTCATCGGTCTATGGGCCAATGACACGTGGTGAGACCTTGAGACATGTCCTCCATTCAATTTTAATTAATTATTACTGTTTAAACCAATTTTACTTGAATGGAATCAATCAAATATCCACTTTTTGATAGATATAGGATTATCTCAGTAGCGAATGGTTTTTAATGAAAATGACAAAGGACCTTTTTTGTAGCTGAGAAAATTTCCAACAAAAAATGTCTTTTGACATTTTTCTGTTTTATTTGTCGTTATTGAGATAATTCAATAATTAAAAACATATATAATTTTTAAAAAATTGCATCGAATTGAATCAATTAATTACGCAATTATCTCGATAATGAGTGATTTTAGGAACAAATGTTAATAGATATTTTTTGTAGCTTAAAAAATTCTCCATAAAAAATGTCTCTTAACATTTTCTCATAAAATCACTCATTATCGAGATAATTCGATACTCAAATAACTCCAAGAAATCCACTCATTATTTCCCATTTTGCCACTTGAATAAATTTAATTAATTAACGATGTACCATTGATTTTCTTTGAATCCTTGAACCCCAGACTTTCTACGAATTTTTTGCCAACTCGACCCCAAAAATAGAAATGCAGTGGCTGAGGACCCCCAGCGAAGACAAAACCAAGAAACACCACACTCAATCTCTCCAGTTTCCTCCTCTCCTCCCCCCCCACCCCGCCCCGCCCCCACCCACCCCTTTTCATTCCACCGCCCTTTTACTAGATTTATAAAAAGACTGAAATTTATTTCAGCTTCATAGAGGGATATTACACAGGGCCCTTTTTAACAACAAAGAGAGAAAATTTAAGCATGAAAAATAAATCTCATTAGCAAAGTCAATGTTGCAGTACTTCAAAGTCGAATAAAACAACTGTTGCGTCCTCAGGTACAACTTCAATCACAAATTTTGATGCTCATTCGTGGAAAAGGTTTATTGAATAAAAAAATTTAATGTTTTTTCTTAGATATGAAAATTCAATTTTTTAATTTTTTTGTTAATTATTTATTTATCTTGATAATGAGTGATTTTAGGAGAATATGTCAAAGGACTTTTTTTGTAGCTGGGAAAATTTGCAACAAAAAAGGTCTTTAGACATTTTTTCCTAAAATCAATAATTATTGAGATAATTCGATATTTTAGAAGATGAAAAATTTACTTATTTTGATTTTTAAAAATTTTTAAAAATTAATTATTTTTATGATCAAATTTGGTTCAAAGAGTACGTAATGTTGTAGTTAATATCCAAAGTGTGACTACAAATGTGACTGGTACTTGAATAAATATGTTTACCGTCTTTGCGACCTCGAAATAGCGGTTTTGTGGTGTCGGGTTCTCTAATTTTCACGGCATACCGTACGACAATTCCAGCCTTTTCCACCCTGTCTCGAGTTGTTTTGTTCTCCTCCACTTCTGCGAAATTATCTCCCTCACCATTTCTCACACATCACTTGCATTAATCATAAACACAAATAAGTGGAATATTATTATTTTTTAAATCAATTTTTGTTCACTTTTTTCAATTTTTTTCAGTGTAACTCGCACAATTAATTAATCAATGAGTATAAAAAATATTCAATAAATTTTTTTATAATTAATTAATTAATTAAGAATAAGGGAATTTTAATAAATTAAGGATTTTTGGGTAATTAATAAATTAAATAATTTGAAGGAAATTTTTATTTGGTTTTTAGACTAGACTAGACACTTGGGTACATTCGGGTGGAACCCACACCTCCAGCGACCGAATAGTGACTGCACCCGAGGGCTTACACTGTCTTCATCACGAGGACACGCGCGCAGTATATGTTAAAAGCTCCCTCTCACACTCATTTCTGTATTTTCACTCGAGGGGAATTTCTTTATTTTTTTTTATCCCCATTTTTCTCAAAGTAGCAAGTCGTCGTCCCCTTCTTCTTTCTCGCCCCCTGATTATTTTAACATTGCTTGAAATTAGAATTAAGGAATCTCAGGCATGTACAATTTTAAACAATTGTTCTTTCATTTTTAATGGAAAAATAGTAAAAATATATAAAATCCAATTTTCAAGTTTTATTAAAATTAAAATTATCTCGCAACTGAGTGTTTTTAAGGTAAAATCTCATAAACCCTTTTTTATAGCTTATAAAATTCTCTACAAAAAAGATCCTTTGACATTTTCTTTTTTAACCACTCATTACCGATATAATTGAGTAATTATCTCAATAAAAAAATCAATTTCATTGAAAAATTGAAAAAATATAGAAAAATCGAATTAATCAATATAAAAAATTGAAAATCAATTATTTTTTCTACCCCTCCCCCTCCCTTACATTTGTTAAAACCCTATTGAGACCAAAATTCTGAATATAACTGTCTTCACAAATTAAAAAAAACAATTATTCATTGCGTCAACTGAACTAAAACAAATTGAGTATTTTTCCGGTGCTTGTGCACCTTGTACAGTACCACATGTACCTAAGAAAATTGTTCTGAATGCATCTGTTGAGGATGCAATAACCCAGCGATCCTCAACCCATGCACTTCCTCCCAAGTTGACTCGAAAAAGCGTCAGAGCCATTAGTGTCGCATCCATCACCTCCATATCTTCCGATAGTTATACCACAGTTGTGGCACGCGACACCAGGATTCAACGGGGATAATCTATTTCTTCATTTTTAAAGGGAGAAAATCATTTTCCATGTTGAAGAGAGGGAGGAGTGATTTCAAGGACATTAATCATAATTTTTTCAATGATTTATGATTGTTAAAGATGAAAAAATTGATTTTTCCGTCATCGGGAATATCTGAAACTAATCAAGGTGATTTGAATTAAATATAATTAAAAATAATTGATTAATTGTCGATTTAGTGCAAAACTGAATAAATTGAATTTTATATTTTTGTTTATTATCGATTTATCTCGTAAACGAGTGATTTTAGGGGAAAAGGTCAAAAGATTTTTTTTGTAGAGGAAAAAATTTCTGATAAAAAGTGTTTTATTACATTTTTTCCTAAAATCACTCGTTATGGAGATAATCGAATCTCCACTTGTGTAACTGGACATTTTATCTGTAAATATTTTTCTTCTCAATCACTTGACCATGAGTCTCAATTGATTCACAGAATTATGTTTTCCCGGGCTGGGCATAAACAGGTGGGTTATCTCTGACGTCAATCTTCATCTGAATAAAATCAGACAAAAGAAAAAACTCGATAAAAATGATCAATCTCGTTAATCATCGAATTATCTCAATAATGAGTGAATTTTTGAGAAAATGTCAAAGGACCTTTTTTATAGCTGAGAAAATTTTCCACAAAAAATATCTTATGCAATTATCCTCTAAATCCACTCATTAACGAGATAATTCGATTTTTGTATTCATCGAAAATGTCACGTGAGTTTTGAATTTTTTATTGTAACATAAACACATTTCTATTTTTTTCAAGGGAAATTCATCCTCACCCACTTGAACGGAAGACACATGACACGATAAAAAAAATTTCTCTCAAAATATCATTGCCCAATTGAAGTGAAAAGTGGAGGACAATTAATGATGACGAAATTCATCCATCACTAATAATGGTTCTGATTTGAGAAAATTTTTGGACTTTGAGCCATCGCACCTAATCTCAGTGCATCGACCTCACCGGCTGACGCGGGCATATCCGGCCGGAACATAATATTTCGTATTTCTTTCACTTTTCCCCTAAAACCGAGTATTGTTCATCGAGTGATTGGGAAAAAATCGATAATTAATGTAATTTTGATAACAAGGGATTTTAGAGGAAAATGTCAAAAGACCTTTTTTGTAGGAAATTTCTTCATCTACAAAAAAGGTCTTTTCACATTTTTTCTAAAAATCATTCATTCTCGAGATATTGCAAAATCTATAATTGCACGGTTTAATTATTTTTTTGAATTGCAAAAAAATGTGTTCGTTAATCATGTAATTATCTCGTTAATGAGCAATTTCAGAGGAAAATGTCAAAAGACTTTTTTGTAGAAAATTTTATGATCTACAAAAAACGTTTTTAACATTTTCCTCTAAAATCACTCATTAACGAGATAATTTTAATTAATCAAAATATCTAATTACTCTTCTCCCATTTCACTGAATAATTTTAAAAAAATACTTCAGGAATTTGCTGTCACCTTCTGATTAGTCCACAAAAACCGTCACCTTTATTTCTCTCCTCCTCTCGAGAAAAAAAAAACAAAAAATAATTAATAAAGAACCGAAAAAAAAACCCGAAGAAAACAAAATGTTAGAAATTATTACAAAAAAAGCAGAATACGAGCATAATATTTTTTAATAATCATTAGGGCCCGACGATTTTAAACATTAAAAATTCAATTAATTCATGAATAACGTAATAACATAAAAAAATTATTTTTCATCGTCGAGCCACTGTCCTCGCGTTGATGAGCTCATTGTTTCTTGCATTAATCATCAAATTGACAATTAATTAATTTATAATAATTAATCATCCACATCCAATTGAGCTTTCAGTGATTATCAGGCGTTTCTGTCTACAAAAAATAATTGCAAAGGATAAAAATGATTTTAATCACAATGAAAGAAAAAATAATTGTCTGATCATGAAGGAAAAATCTACTTTTTCACTGAAAAGATCTTTATTTTGATCAGTAATTCTTTAAAATCCTCAATTATAATTTTTAACAGTGAAAATTTGCAAGAAACAATGTATCGCGAGTTGCTCAGTCATTATTAGTGCGGAGGAATTAAATTGTTGATTGGAGAACCTGTTAATTCCGTTCTACCATATGAATTGAACATTGTTGAATTCGTTAATGAAGTGGGAAAACGTAATTATTGATTTATCTCATTACCATGTGATCTTAGACGGAAAAGTCAAAAGACATTTTTTGTAAAAAATTTTACTCTGTACAAAAAAGGTCTATTCACATTTTTCTGTAAAATCTCTCATTATTGAGATAATTGCATAATTAACATAGACATTTTTTTTTCATCCAAAAAAATTATGTAAATCTTGGATTATCTCGATAATGAGTCGTTATAGAGAAAAATGTCAAAAGACCTTTTTTATAGAAAATTTTTCTTTCTAAAAAAAAGTCTTTTGACATTTTTTTCTAAAATCACTTGTTAACGAGATAATTTAAAAAATCTATTCGCTATTTCACGTTTTATCACTTCACTACTGAATTATCCTGGGCATTGCATAATTGTCGTAATTATTTGTTCGATCGATTGATTATAAATTTTAAGAAAAGTGCATATCAATGAAATTCTGTTTAGACTTGTAGACAGGTCCCCAAACACCGTGCTTGTCGTCCTTGCTGGGAGATTTCGTCTGGCTTGAGGATTTTTGACTATTCAATGGGATTTTGTCTTTCCTGTAATGATAGACAGATAATTAGCATTGATTTATTTCATTTATAATTGATTGATCATAATGAAGGAGTTAGTGAATTACTTGACTTGCTGGTAGGGACCCTTGAGGGCACCGTTGACATTCGTGTGCACCATTTTGAGAATTATTTGGGAATTATTCGCTGACGGGAAGCGAATTTTAGTTGTTAAATTTCCTTCAATTGATTTTCTAGCTGAGCAACGCAATCGACAGTGGCTCGACTGATTTTTTATACTTTATAATACTTCCAGTTGTGTTAATTTGTTAACTGCAAAATCGGCGATACACCCGCTTCCGGAATAATTTTCACCCTGAAACTAAACATGAATGAATCAATAATATTGAATTATCTCGATAACGAATAGATTTAGAAGAAAATATTATAAGACCTTTTTTGTAGAAAATTTAATTTTCTACAAAAAATGTCTTTTGACATTTTTCTCTAAAATCACTCATTAATGAGATAATCACATAATTAACAAAGAAATTTTACTTTCTCGTTAAATAGCTCATTGATTAATGAAAACATATAAATTGGAATATCTCGAAAACGAGAGATTTGAGAAGAAAATGTTATTAAACATTTTTTGTAGAAAATTTTCTCACCTACAAAAAAGATTATCTGACATTTTTCTCTAAAATCACTCATTAACGAGATAATGACATAATCAACAATTTGATTATCTTGTATACACGTTTTTTACTCACTCTATGGCACGTGATGTAGGTGGACGAGGACCGTAAGTTCTAAGCGGTTTCCAGAATTACCACGACGACTACCTTTACGAGTTCTCAGATTCTTAGCGAGTCTGAAAGATTGATAATTAAAAATTAAATCAATTGACTAAAAATTACAACTCTTCAATTTTTTAAATGAATCATTCGAATTAGAGAGTCATTTATTCCTGAAGAAATATGAGGAACCAGTTTATTAACTCACCTAACGCTGGGTAAAAATGTCGGAGAATTGCCTTGGCAATCTAAAACTTTGCACCTCATGGACACATAAGGTATGCACAATCACTTTAAATGAATAAATATACTGATAAAACTGAATTTTAAACGATAATTTGAGACTTTCTAGGATCACCTCAGACAATTGTAAATTTCGAGGGAAAAATTTTTGGAGGAATCCAATTGAACGTTGCGTGTAGCGGCGTAAGACTGCGACCTGTTTTCCCTGTCCTCTTGGCTTAATACACGCTTTCCCCTTCTTTTCATCTGTTCTCCACGACTTTACCAGCGTCCGGAGCTTCTCATTCCTATTTATTTTATTCTTCGTATTTTAATGAGATTGGATTTATTTTTTGACGATTTCTTAGACTTTTTTCTCTACTCTCCACACATGGCACGTGATTTAATGGTGATTTCGGACGTTGGAGGTACATGGATACGTCTAAATTGTAACGTAAAGGTTTCTATGATCTCAGAGTTTAGGGATAGATATTGATTATGTTGAATTAAGAGATAAAAATGGCTAACAATCTTTTTAATTATTGAATTATTTCAGTACTGAGTAGATTTAGAAAAAAATGTAAAAATACATTTTTTTTAGAAAATTTTATTTCACACAAAAAAGGTCTCTTGATATTTTCCTGTAAAATTAATCATTACCGAGATAATTGCATGATTAACATCTATTCTTAAACAATATCATGAAATCATGAAATTCGAAATTTTAGAATATCTTGAGAATTAATGAATTGAGAAGAAAATGTCAAAAGATATTTTTTGTAGGAAATTTTCTCAACTACAAAAAAAGTCTTTTGACATTTTGTCTCAAAATCACTCGTCATCGAGATAATTCAATATTTCATTAATTATAACATAAGATCCTAAGAATTGTGGAAATATAAATGAATCTAATAAATGAGAGAAAACGATTTTTATAAAAATTGCAATGAATGAAAAAATTCCACTTAAATTTCACTTTAATTACTCTTTGTTGAATTAATTCGTCGCAAGACTGATAAGAGCTCACTCGTCTCACCTCAGATAAATAATAACCATAAGGATGACTAAATTATACAGTCATGTGAAACTTGTGGCTTGCACTTTAAGGTAAACTAGAATCTGATGCAACATTTATTGAAGTTTCGTCAGACTATTAAACCCAACTTTGGAATGTTTCATCCCATTATAAATTTAAAAAAAACGCAAAAATTTCATTGCACCTAGAATCTTTGCATTTTTGTTAATAAGTTTGACTTGAAAAAATATTTCTCTTTGTGTTGAAGAATTAAAATCTGCCTCTTTGTGACGTGGAAGAATAAGGGGCCATTGAAGCAGAGAATTTCTTGCGGTGGGGGAATTGCAAAACAAGAATTCTGTAAATAATCTCAATGAATAAACAACGATTTTATTTCATTTCTAAGCAGGAATTTTCAAGTTGTTTTTGTGGTGATAATAATATTATTACAAATTACTGTTTTTATTGTTTATTACCACTGGATTACGATATTTATAGTCTCAATGAATGTATACGATCCATTCATGGAGATCTATCTTGAAAATTGTCCGGAATATTCATTTAAACAATTAACGAAATGAGTGATACTTATCACAAATAATTTTATAAATAATAAAAAACATTAAATTCCATCATATAAACAATTTATTATTTCTTAAATACAAAATATGTACAATTAAATCTCGAACAAAAAAAAAAAACATTTATCCACAACTGAAAATCTCTATCAACTACTTTCAACAGTCTTTCCCTGTCCCCCATTAATATTAATCAATCTATTAGAATTCTCAGCGAGTTCAGTGATGCTGACTCTGCCCCTCTGCTTAACAAATTTCGCAACACTCTCCAGCTCCTCCTGTGAGATGTAAATAAACTTTCCCCTGTCATCAATAACTCCAGTGAGTCTCCCATCGGCCTGAAGTTGATTAATCCTCTCAATGACACTCTGTGTTTTCATGTTAAAGTGTCCAGCCAAGTCTTCAAGTACAACAACTTTGGTGGTTTTAATGTATTCCAAAAATTCCTGGAGAAGATTTTTCTGCTCCTCCTCATTAGCCACATCGTACCCCTCCTCTTCCACGCTGAATGCCTCCTTCATCCTCAGATACTCTTCATGTTCCCTCTTTTCTTTCTCCTCTCGTAATTTTTTTTCCTCCTCCTCTCGTGCCAATTCCTCGAGCTTCTCCTTCTCTCGAAGCTTGTCAGACTCTTCTCGAAGCTGTTGCTCCTTCTTTTTCCTCTCCTCTCGCTCCTTCTCAAGGGCTTCTCTCTGCTGCTTCTTTTCGGCTTTTGCCTCGAGCTTTGCTCTCTTCTTTGCACCTAATTTTCCATCTGGAAACTCTGGTTTTTCTGTTGGTTCTAGGTTATTCTCCTCGTCGGAGGCGTCATTTGCGTTCTCTGGGGGTTCTTGATGCTGGCGATTCTGCATTCGACGTCGAGCGTTACGTACTCCAGCTGCTCGACGCACTGGTTGACCTCGAGCTGGAGCTTCTCCTGGATCTGCATGGTTTTCTGGAATTATTTAATTTTTGGTAGATTAGATCGATGATATCTTGGGCAAAAAGGGGTTTATGAGAATTTATCAAGAGACCGATTTTATAGAGAATTTCAGTATCTACAAAAAAGGTCTTTTGACAAATTCTCGTAAACCTGTTCGTTCTCAAGATATTTGTAAATTTCTTGATTCGTAAATTTTTTACACTTTTTGAGTAAAGTAGCAAAGTTCAGAATTCATGTTTTTATTATTTTAGAAATATCTGGAGAATTAATAGGTTTACAGAGATTTGTCAAAAGACCTTTTTTGTAGATAATTTCAAGAGCCAAAAAAAAGGTCTCTTGAAATTTTTTTGTAAACCTCTCCACTCCCCAGATATTCACCAAACAATACGTGAATGAATTCCACAAATTATAGAATTCCAGTAATCTATTATGAATATTTATTTAAAGACACCTAAATTTCCAATACTGAAATAATCATTCCAACAAATCACGTACCAATCACCAAAAATTATCATAAATTTCCATCGACAAGCAATCAACCCAAAAATATCCACTTCATCTTTTTAAATTGAGACTTTCATAATAATAATAAAAATCCTACTCCAACAATTTTTTGTTAACCCATTAATATTCGAATACGTCAATGAAAAATACAACTCAAACAATGAGACTGGAGTAATAATAAAGATAGCAAATATTATTATTAATATTTCCAAGAAAACAGATGTTGAATGTAAACCAGAGGTTATGTACCTCAAATCCCATCCTCTCCTCCACGAAATCCACAATAATAACCAATATAAAATAATGCTATCATGGAAAATAGTCAACAAACCTTTTTTCTTATGCGATAATAATGTAAGTAGAGCAATAAGTGCCACAAGTCCAGCAGCAATTGACACGAGCACAGTCACATCCATATTTTGTTGTTGTTGTCTCGGTCTCTCTCACTTCCTCTCGTGTCACTTCGATATATCTCGCCACGTTCCCACGTATATCCACCAACTTCACACCAAATGGCTGTAGATGACGTGTGCCCCGGTGTGGTTCAGTCTCTGTTGACTTTTCATCCACATTTCAGTGAATTTAATGAAATTTAATATCAAATATAATCGAGAAGAAATTAAATAAATTGTTGAGAATTGAGTGATTATCGAGGGAAGATGATCAAGCACGTGGGTTTATTTGCACTTTTACTAGTACAATGTGCATCTGGACTGTATTTTCATATTGGAGAAACTGAGCGAAAGTGTTTCATCGAAGAAATTCCAGATGAAACTACTGTTTTAGGTAATTTTTAGGTTTTTTTTATGACAAATACATGTTTAGAAATTGATTAATTGTTGGATTATGTTAATTTTTAATTTTTGTTGGTTAGTCAATTACAAGGTCGAGCTTTTTGATCCCAGAAGTGGTGGATTTATGCCAAGTAGTCCAGGTATTGGTATGCATGTCGAAACTCGAGATCCTGATGACAAGATTATTTTGTCGAGAGTCTACAGCTCTGAGGGAAAAATTTCATTCACTTCGCACACCCCTGGTGAACATGTTATATGTCTGTACTCGAACAGCACTGCCTGGTTCAGTGGAACGCAATTGGTGAGGATTTAAATGATGTTTTATTGAATTTGAGGTGAAAAATTGTTCAGGATAGATCATTTTAACAATTATTTACTGATTATCTCTGGAGGGAAGGAGTTTAGAGTAGAATGTTAAGAGACATTTTTTGTGGGAAATTTTGTGGGCTACAAAAAAGGTCTTTTGACTTTTTACTCTTAACCCACGGGTTTCAGAGTTATTCGCAGAATAATGTACGTGGATTTTTCTTTCTAATGAAATTATGATCAATGTTCTTGTTAAATTCACACTTTTATTCATTTTAACATTGCAGAGAGTTCATTTGGACATTCAAGTTGGTGATCATACGATTGATTACGCAAATTTAGCGCAGAAAGAGAAATTATCAAAGCTCCAATTGAGAATTCGTCAGTTGTTGGATCAATGCGAACAAATCAACAAAGAGCAGAATTATCAAAGGGTAATTGATATATTTTTTCACTCAATCATTCTCCCTTGGGTATCAATTTACATGTTCATAATTTATTATTATTCCAGTATCGAGAGGAACGTTTCAGACAGACATCAGAGAGTACAAATCGTCGTGTATTATGGTGGTCAATCACCCAAACTGTTATTCTCCTAGCCATGGGTGCCTGGCAAATGAGACACCTGAAGAGCTTCTTCGAGGCGAAGAAACTCGTGTAAAATACCTCAAAATTCTTTCATCATGAATCATCAGACTGCATGAACATCAGTTTAAACAAAATTTCTACATCAAGTGATAGAATGTTGGAAATGAAATTCTCATCTTCATTAATTATGCATTTATATCGAAAACTATTGATTTTAGAAGTAAACCTCCCAGGACATTTTTTGTGGCTCAATAAATTTCCAACAAAAAATGTCTTTTGACATTTTTCTCTAAAACCAATCGTTATAGATATAATTTCACATTTAATGAAATTTTGAGAATTTACTTCTTTTACATTTTACCACTGAAATTAATGATACACTTCCTCATTGTGTACAGCAATTTTTTCCAATAAAAAGAGCACTTTGTTTGTAAAAAATTAATTTATAATAATGTGTGAGATTTCTTTTTAAGTGAAAATAAATATTCAATTGATTAAAACTGTCTTCAAAATGTTTCTGATCATTCCCCCACCACTCAATCCACCTCTGTGGCGACAATGCACTATATATGTGCCCCTGCTTGAATGTGTAGTGATTGTCACTCAGTGCAGACGAGGAGGTTTCCAATGGTTTTGTTTCAATATCTGAAAAAAGTTTTTTTATTTTCGTTCCCTGCTAGATTTATAAGTTTTCTCGGCTTCAATTATTATTACCGTCATTTAAATATGTAATTGGCAATACTCGAGTATTTTATTTCTATGGAAATTCCTGTTTCAATATTTCATAACCTCATTTTAGGTTGTGTTAATCAATCCAATGCTTTTATGCCCAAAGAAAAGAGTTTAGTTTGTTTTTCTCAATTTTATCACGTCTCCGGGTAATTCCTCGATATGGCAACACCGACTAATGCAAGTGGAAATTTAGTAGAGGAGTTTGATGAAGCGTTTCAGGTAAAGTCAATGATAAACGTAAATTATCATGAACCTCATAATTCTCTAGATATTCGTGAAATCATTCATTCAAATTTCATAAAAGTTTTGATTGAAGTAGCAAAAATTCCAGCCCTTCAATTTTTAATCAGAGATATTTTGGAAATGGAGAAATTTACGAGAATTCATCAAGAGACCTTTTTTGTAGAGAATTTTGCAAGCTACAAAAAAGGTCTCTTGATAAATTCTCGTAAACCCGTTCGTTCCCAAGATATTCATCGAATAACTCAAATATAAATTTTATACTTATCTTTGTCAACCAATTAAACCAATTTCATCCTTTTATCAATTGAAAAATGTAAAATTAATACCCAGATATTGTTCATAGCAATGCCTCAATGTTCTCACCAAAGAAGAAGGCTTGGGTAACAACAGTATAGGCAGTAGTCTGGCAGTTGACAAGGATGAAGCCAGAATGGAGGTCGAACAAGTTACCCTAAGATTCATAGACTTAGCAAGACAGATGGAGGCATTTTTCCTTCAAAAAAGATTTCTCTTGTCTGCATTGAAGCCAGAACTAGTTGTCAAAGAGGATATCAATGATCTCAAACTGGAGTTGACAAGAAAAGATGATCTTATCAAGAGACATTACGATAAAATTGCACTTTGGCAAAATCTTTTGGCTGATTTGCAAGGATGGGCAAAGTCTCCAGCTCAGGGACCAGCACCAAATGGTAAAAATACTTTTAAACAAGTCTGAAAAAATTCCAAAATCATTAAAAATTAAACAAAATCATTTAAAAAAAATTTTGAATCATTTAATCAATTTTTTAATTCAATTTTTCAGGTTTAGCAAATGGTAATCAACCACCTCAGGGTCAGCCAGGGGCAAATGGTACAGGTGGGCCACAAATGCCTCCCCAACCACCTCAACCACCCCAAATGCTTCAACATCAGCATCAACTCCAGCAACAACAGCTACAGATGCAGCACAGCCAAATGCAACAGCAACAAATGCACCAACAGGTATTTAAGTAAACGACGTTAATCAGCCAATTGTTCCACGTACGACATTACTATTATCCCTTACATTAAATACATTTTGAAAGGAAAATAATGATTAGATAGAGATAAAGAGATTCTATTCTTCAATAATCAGAAGTTTTAAGAATTGTTAGATATTCATTATTTCATTTAATGTGTGTTCATTGTTGAGATAAATAATTTGGGAATTATTTATAATTATTTGCTTGTTAATAATTCATTGTGGTTTATTTGAGTGAGTGGAGGGGGAATTTATTGAATATTTCAGGAATTATTGACAATTGTTTTTTTATCATTCTACTCAACTAAAATTCAATGCATGTAGATAAATCGCGCATGATTGTAAGATAATTGATCACAACGAATTCACTGTGATCGTAAGACTCGTCAGATCTACTTATTATACAGATGGAATGATAAATGCTCTTCCAATTGTATCGAAAGTCAATCGTCTGTTTGTAGATCAATCAGATGATGTTACTACATGATTGATTTATGTAAATTCAGTGCCTTATGCAGAAATTTTCATCCTATCTCTCGTTTTTTTTTTTCTTTTCTTTTTTCTTCAAATAAACGAGTCGTTGAGTGAGACTAAAAAGCTTGGGGCTTGTAATACATGAGACTTTTAACTGCAAATATGTCTAACGAAGTATTTGAATAGGTGTTAAGTAGGTGGGGAAGAGGGTGTAGAAGAGAATTTATTTAATTGAGAAAACGGTGCCAAAATGATAGATATGAAATTAATACGATTGTACAAAAAAAAAAAATAGCTTAGCCAAAAGCTTAGCCAAAAATTTTATGAAATTGTGCTGTCTAGTAATCTGATGAAGACAATAAGAGATTTATGAATATTTAAGGGTGACTGCTATTCAATTATTGAGTGATTTTAGGAGAAAATGTCAAGAGACACTTTTTGTTCAAAATTTCATGAGCTACAAAAAAGTCTCTTGATAATTTCCTCTAAATTTCTCTCTTTCAAAGATATTTGCGAATTACTCTACGAATCCGTTTTGCAGTGATGTTCTTGTTTCAAAAATTCCATGAATATTATTCTGTGAATATCCAAGAAACTAGTGGGTTTAGTAAAAAATAAGAAAAGACATTTTTCATAGTTTATTGAATTTCCTACAAAAAAGGTCTTTTGACATTTCCTTGTAAAGTCACTTGTTTTCATAGTATGTGAAATTTGAGAATTTCTGAAAAAGTTGTATTTGTTTTGGACTTTTATTTACAGTAATAAACTCTTGAATTATGAATTATCTACTAGGATAATCGATAAAAGTGAGAAAATTTGTTTTCTGATACTCGTATAATTGTCATTGTCCGCGTTCTGTTGGTTGTTGATATATTTAAATTTCTACAAATGATATATGTACACGATATTTATTTAATTTTTTTTTTTTTTTTTTTTTTTTTCATTATTTGCTCATCAGTCTTAGTTAATAATCGGTGATGGTTATTCATTGGTTTTCTGCATGTAAAATTACGTGAAGCATGGAACGCATAAAGTGAGAAAGATGATAATAAATAATGTTGATGATTAATATCAAAAATATTAAATATTGAAAGTGAAAGATTGAATATAATTATAGTAGATGATAAATTGAAAAAGCTCCACTTGTGTTTGTCGAACAGTAGATTGTTTTCTGTAGAATAAAAGAAAAAAAATTGATGAAAATTTTCGTTTCATGGTACAAATCATTGTGGCTTTCTTTCATTCACCTTGCCTATCTCTCCTCACATTCCTTCATCCAGTATTTTCTATTCTAATTGTTCATTTATTGTGGCTTTTCATTCTCTGGGGACTATTTTTCATACATCATCATTTATCAATTATTCACTGCACGTTTGACAATTATGTAGAGATATATATCAAGAAATTCATCTGTCAGATATTTCATTGATCCTAATATGATTTTTCCAGCAATTTTACCATTTTTCAAAGCATGAATCTTTGAAATTTTTTCAAGAAACAAATTTTCTTATTTTTATTATTGATAGAAATCAATATTTGCATTGTTATATGATAGAGATGATAACGAATCGATAAAAGAGTGATTTTAATTTCCTCGAATATGACAAAATGGAGAAAAAATTGAGAGCTACAAAAAAGATCAAATTTAGCCATTTTTCAACTCTGTAATTGTAATTAACGAAATGAAATATTCGCTCCCAATTCCCTTGATTTTCCAGGTGCAACAGGGAACAGGAGGAGGTCCAGTACCCCCAGGACTCCAGGGTGTCAACGTAGGACAACAGGGAATGTTTATGGGCCAAGCTGGTGTAGCTGGACGTGGTGGTTTTCCAGTTGGTGGTGTTGGTGTTGGTAGTAGTGCACTACAGGGTCCACTGGCATTTTTGGAGAAGACAACGAGCAATATAGGGATGCCCGAGAGGCGGAGTTGACGCGGAAGGGGGAGGGGGCGAGGACGAGGACGTGGACGAGGTAGAGGAAGAGGTCGTGGTGCTGGTGGTTTACCACCACCACCACCCATCCTCGATCCCACAGATCCGTCTTGTTACGCAGCAGCAGCAGTAGCTGGTGTAGCATCATCGCCCCTTCCCTCTCAACAGCAACAGCCCCCTCCCTCGTGCACTTGAATTGCAGTTTTCTTTTTATACCTCTTCCCAATATCTGCAGATACCCTTTTATTTTGATAATTCCTCATCATTTCAATTCTCCACAACTCAAATATGGAATTATCTCGATAATTAGGGAATTTAGGACGAAATGTCAAGAGACCTTTTTTGTTGAAAAATGTATAAGCTACAAAAAAGGTCTCTTGATAATTTTCTCTAAACCTATTACTTTCGAAGATATTCTTGAAATACTTGGCGAATCCGTTTTGTCTACGAAACTAGTGGGTTTAGGGAAAAATGTCAAAAGACATTTTTTATAATTTATCAAATTATCTAAAAAAAATTTCTTTTGACATTTTCTCGTTCTAATCCTGCATAAACCTGCATTTCCAGTGATTACATTCCATTTGAGAGAGACATCAGTTGTGGTTTGATGGAAATTGAAGTAATTTTGATAAATTTTTAGGTATTCTTTGATTAATTACTCAATTGAAAGGGTTAAATGGATTTATTTGATTAATAAAATTAATTGAAAATCACAACTGATGTTTTTACTCTTCAAAAAGTGAAAAGAGGAGATAGTGTAATTATTCTTTCATTTTTTCAATTATTTTCATTCACAAATAATTAATTATTTTGATGAATTAATAAGTAGGAGTTTATGAAGAATGCAATAACTTCCATTAGGATAAATCAATTTAATTTTCTTTGGCTATCTTCTTCTTTCACTTGAACTTCCCTCACTTTGTAATTTTGTATGTTAGTTCTAAGTTTATTCTCTTGGATGTAAATAATTAGTTGAACCCTCTGTACTTATTTAATGCTCCCTCAGGGCCTATATGATTCCAGCTAGTGTTTAATTATTTCAGTAAAAATTACGTGTAATTTGATTCTCGTGAGGATGATGAGAATGTGTGAATGAATTTAAATGTACCTTATAATTTTTTTTGTGTTTTATCACTCGTTGAATTTGTTTAAAGGAGAATAAATCAAATAATTATCATAAAGTTATATTTTTTTCATCATCCGAATTAACTTTTTAATTTAAAGATATTCATGAAAAAAACTCATCTCAAACACTAAACAAAAAAAAAAAAAAATACCATTAAACTATATTTTTCCAGTTTATTACTCATTACATTATCAAGAAAAAGTACAATGTCCAAAAAATACCCCAAGAACTCAAGTTCCCGAGTACCTTCAGCCAAATGAAAAACTTAAATTCAAGATAAAAAATATTGGTACAACGAGGGCCCACCAGCCCCCATCAATGGCCTCTGATTCCCCTGATACAAATCACCCCCTAAGCTACACCCGACGTTTGTAACTTCCGGCATTCGCCAACTCCTGAACAAACTGGATGAGTGTCCTGACAGGTCTTCCAGACATGCCAGAAGCCAAATAGCTGATCTCATCATTAGTTGGTCCCATAACACCAGCCATATCCAGATGCAACCAAGGTGCATCAGTATTGGCAAATTCACGAAGAAATCCAGCAGCTGTGCAAGAGCCACCACCCTTGGCCCTTGAATAATTGTTTACATCAGCAGCTTTGAATGGTTTAGTCATTTGATTGTTAAAGTGTTGCCAGAGTGGCATTCTCCACATACGATCACCAGTAATTGATCCAGCTAGTCTCAGAGTTTCCCACAATTCATTGCTGTTTGTAAATACACCAGTAGCTGCGCTGCCCAGTGCTATTCTTATTGCTCCAGTCAATGTTGCAATATCAACCGTGAATTCTGGATTAAATTCACTTGCATAAGTGAGTGCATCAGCTAGAATCAATCGTCCTTCTGCATCAGTATTGTCCACTATTATTGTCTTGCCATTCATGGCTGTGACAATGTCTCCGGGCTTTGTTGCTGATCCTGATGGCAGGTTTTCTGTCAACGGTATCAATCCAACGATATTCACCTTGAGTTTTAATTCAGCAGCTGCTTTTATCATACCCACGACACAAGCTGCACCTCCCATATCTGATCTCATTTCGTCCATTGATCCTGAACTCTTCAGGCTTATACCACCGGCGTCAAAGGTCACTCCTTTGCCTACAAAAGCCATTGGGGCCTTGGTGGTCTCAGCACCTTTGTAGTGGATCTCCACGAATTTTGGGGGCTCGATACTGCCTCGAGATACACTCAGGAAGGAACCCATCTTCTTGGATTCAGCCCAGGCTTGGTCGTGGATTATTACTTCGACTCCTAGGGGACAGAGGACTTGAGAGACTGCATTGCTGAAGTTAGTGGGCGTCATTAGGTTGGCAGGGGTATCTTCGAGAAGACGCACCCAGTTCTGGGCGTCTGCTTTGATCTTTCCAAGCTTCCAATCGTCTCTGGTGAACAAGAAATTCGGTTGGAATTTTTTTCAAGTTGAATTTTAATTAAAATATTTGAATAAAATACTCTGAAATTGATGAAATATTACATTCAAATTTTTATGACTGTTCCCTTCAATATCATATTTCTCATGAAAATATCAATTATTAAAATTTATTCAATCATCTCTTTTGAAAGTCAGATGACATTCTACGATTGTAAACGCCTCAATGACTCATAAAATATTATAAACGTCACAAAATTATCAGAAACTTGATACTCACTGCCCTTCAGTGCCATACAGAGAGACAGTCGGTAGTGTCTTCTTCTTGGCTTTATTTTTAAATTCTTGGAATATCCAAGTGGACAAAAGTGCTCCTTCAGCAGCCGCCTCTGCATTTCCCATGTGCTCAACCTCGATATCTTTGACATCTACAGCATCAAGGGCACTGCATCCAGCTGAGATAATAATACAGGAGATAAAAAATTATTATTACCATTGATTATTTATTAGTGAAAGGCTCATTCAGCGTGGGAATTGTACCTGCAACTGCAACACGAATGTTCTCCTTTCCCTCGTCAATCTCCTCCAAGGAGTCATACCCAAGGTTCTGCTTGCCGAGGCCCACAACTGCCACGCAAGTGTGGACACCATCATCGAGACCCCAGAATACTCGAGTTTTTGATTTTTTTAATGTTGGACCAGCACTGGAAAGCCGAAATACAATTCTCTCAACGTAATTCAATGGAAAATGTCAAATTAATATAGGAATAAGAACGAAAAAAATTATACGAAATCAATTAAACACCAATTCATTAATTCATCTTTATTAATTACATTAGATCTATTCATCGGACATTGAATGGCGAATTTTTTTCTGCAGAATAATTATTTTTCAAAATACAATCTAAAAATATACTCTATCTTCGATTGAGTTTTTCTCAAACTCCTCTTGCTCCACCCAATTTTCCAACTTTTTACTCCACATTAAATCGTCACAACGAATTCTCACTCAATAGTTAAATATATAGAATTTTGCTCATATCATATTTATTATTTTCACAACACTAGGTCCCACCTTCGAGTCTACGAAACAAGATCTATAATAATACATTTTTGTTTATTCAATTGGAACTGAAGAAAGGAAAAGAGAATGAGAGGTTCAGACCACCTGGTGCTCAGGAGTTTTAATCCCGAAACAATAGAAAACTTAAATTATACCTGAATAAAAGAGTAAATGTTAATAGAAAGTAATAACAAATAATTGTAATACAAAATAGAAAAGAAATGAGGTGAATATTTCCTCCTATTGGCACGAATTTTTCTTATCCTAATAACGAATCAATCTTAGATAATTAAATTATCATCTTAACACCGATTTATCCTACTATGTTACATTCATTACAATATTTGCATAGAGTCATTTAGATTCTCATGACCCTTTTACTCTCCAACAATCTCATCGTGAGTGCAGAAATCAATAATATTTAATATCGAAAAACATTTGTAATTCATTGACCTATCGTTGTCTGATTACATTGAACTTGTCGTTGTCCTCCAACTTGGCTACTCTCAAATTCACACTCTAATCTCTTTCTCCGACTCCTCAAACAAGCTCCAAAATCTTAATAATCCCCTGTGAATTAGCAGCCACCACAACATTACTCATTTGTCTCCAGCACACCGCCGAAACAAATTCATTAGGATCCTCCTCCCTCCTCTCATGAAGTTCCAACACCGTCCTAACTGCATCAAACTTGTACGAAAACAGTTGCTTAGTGAGTCCTTTGTAATAAACATAAAGTGCATTATTCTCCGATCCACAAGCGACATAATCCCCATCAGTAGCAAGTCCAACGAAATTTTTCTCATTAACATGTCCCACAAAAGACCTCAAACAATGTGGATTATTAATATTCCACACCTTAAGTTGAGAATCAGTACTGGCCGAAACAATTTCCTCTTTATTAATAAACTTGACATAAGATACAGCTTTCCGATGTCCTTTGAAAATACACAAAGCCTCCTTCATATTTCTCAAATCATAGTAATGCACACAATGATCAGCCGAGCCAAAAGCCAAATGACAAGAGCTCCTAGGGTTGAATTTGACACAACAAACATTGGCTTTAGCTTCCAAAGAAGCCACAGAATGATCAATATTCAAAGACCACAATTTGACCCTAGCGTCGTCAGAGCCCGAGGCTATGAGCCTCGTATCAACATCATTAAAGTCAACTGACCAGCATCTCTTCTCATGCTCCTGAAAGGCCTTTGTCCTCTGTCCAGTAGCTGCATCCCAAACTGTCACCGTCCCCTCATAATCTGAAGAAGCCAACATCCCTTTGTGATAAGAATTCCACGAGACACAAGATATCTTAGAGCTCGAAACCATCTCGACACATGGATAATGAATATCAACTGTATCCCTGATAACCGCTCCATAATCAAACACCTTTATACGTTTTGTGACACCTGCAATGGCGAAAAATTCGTTGTCCTTATCGAACTCTATACTCGAAACGATTGTCGAGTTGTTGAAAATGTCTGAAGAGTAATTGAGGGTGGCCAAGGGTCGAAGGGAGTTGTATCGAGAAAACTTGACAAGATTGTCTCTGAACACATCTAGCCCTGCAGACATGCCATGAATAGTGTCAATAGGAGTATTGGCAGAGTTCTTTGGTGGTCCAAGAAGCAGATCTTTGGCACGTGCATCGAAGTAGCATTGAACAAAGTCTTCAAAATGTGCATGCATTCGCTTGCGTCTGACAGCGAGAGTCGAAACTGTCGCGTATTCTGGCTTCTGGTCTTCTGGCTTCACCATGTTAGAATCGATGATGTCAATGAGATCAATCATCTCTTTGCGGATAGCTGACATCTGGGCTGTTTCGTTCTCTCCTGTGCGCTGCAAGTCCTCGACTCTGGGACACTTGCTCTGTACATCTCTGAGGATTGATTCTACCTCCTCCATGTCTCTTTTTATCAGAGCCACTTCCTTCTGCAGTTGATTGCGTTGTTCCTCTTTTTGTTGAAGCAAATGTTTGAGGAATTCATGGAGGAGTTTATTCTGTGCTGCACAGGATTCAGCTTCTAAGAGGAGTTTACGTTGTGTTAGAACTTCAAGCATTACATTGACATCAGGAAGGGTTAAATTTGCACTTTCAGCAGCAACAAAGTCTCGAAGACCATCGCAGGGTGGAACTGATGACTCTGAACCACTTCCTCGTCTTCTTCCATCACCATGGGCACAGCCCAATTCTCCTATTCCTTTTATTCTTGTCTTGTACTTGGAGACGAGTTCATTTAGGAGAAAGTTTGGAAAGATGTCTTGTTGTCCCAAAGTGAAACTACATTTCGGACATCTTCCCAAAGTTTCTAGAGTTTTCGTAATGCATCTGTAGCAGAACGTGTGACCACAACGCGTTATATGAGCTTCATCGATTACTTCGAAGCAGATTGGACATAAGTAGTCGCTATTCTTGTCCTCGATTGATCCACCTATTCCGTGGAGAACATTGGCAGTTGGTACGTGACGTTTGTTCATTGGATTTCCCGAACCGTCAGCTGCTGCACTGTTTCCTGGTGTGGTCGTCATCCTCAGGGATTCGATATTTTTGGGAGCACCTCTCAAGTATTTTATTTTTTCAATATAATTGATCTAGAGTTGACGAGAGATTATCAGAGATGATTGTTGGAGTTGTTGAACGGTATTTCAAAATCCCTGATAAGCTTTCTCGACTATCCGAGTCTTGATAATAAGTTTTTTTTTTTTTCAATTCTTTTTCTTTTATGGTTTACGTGGGTTTTTTAATATATTGAGGGTCCTCCCACAGGTCTAGCCCCTCCTGAAACAATCAAAATAATGCCAGTGAGCTCTTTACACGGGATTAAAAACCGAAATATAGAAAAAAAACAAAGATGTGTAAGAGATATTGTAGAGACTGAATGTGATATTTTAGAGTTTATAATTTTTATTTAAAAATGTTTATATTCTTTCGTTTCTTTGGTTTTATCATGTCGGGTGAAGCTCAGGCAGCATTATAAAAATTGTTTCAGGTTTTATATACATTTCATGATAAAATGCTTCATGAATAACATGTAGCAATTTATGTTGTTGTGATGCAGAATTAATCGCTTGGCTATTTTTGGTTGGTGATTTCTGTCAGCAGATGTTTTCTGTTATCAAATTGAAATACAACAGGCTTTCACGGTGCTGACAGAGAGATACATTTTATTATGAACTTAATATTAAGTTGAGGATTTTTTCATGGCGATGATTAATGACTCTACGATTTGATTTTTTGCAAATAAAAGGGGGTAGGGGGAATATTTGTAATAAGTAATTGAGTAAATATTCGTGAAACTGCAGAGCAAATTTTTTAAAATAATTTTTTTGTGCTTAAAGTAGGTGGAAATGGTAATAATATCAAGTTATTCTGGAAATCTGCAATCAGCAACTGATAACAGACTCAAGTTATCTGATTTCTCAAAGAAAAAAAAAAGAATTCTTTGAGGAAAATTGAAATAATTTGAGAACAATTTGCCAATAGTATTATTCACTAATGAATGAAGAAAATAATCTCTTGAGCAAATAAATTATGTAAAATATTCTTGATAAAAAAATCAAGGAGAGATTGTAGGTAATTATTCGCATAATATCTAACCCAACTTTTCGTCTAAAATTGCCACCTCATGACAAATTCCTTCAATTTTTCCTCAACTAGAATGACTACAAATAACTCATGAATATACATATTAATTGTGAAAATAAAAATTTCACTTACAATCCGAGTACAATAATCCCTAGAAGAACAATTTAAATCGACTCTAGGCAATAATACTAAAGTTTGAAGAAAGAAAACAGAATAAGTACTTCATAAACCTCTAAAATCAGATGAGTAAACCCATCACCTACCGTAATTTCAGTTCCCATGAGCAAGAGTGGGGGACACTGCATTATACGTAGTATTTAAGAGTGGAGGGTGATGGGCAGAGGAATATGTTCATAGGAGAATAATATAAACGAATGAAAAAATGGAAAATTCGCTGAATTAATTACCAACGAGTGAATAAATAATAAAACTTACAGGGAAATGTTGGTCAGTAGTTTTCCATTGACGAGCTCGTTGTACTTAGCAGCCGACGGTGTGAGAACAACGTCGTCTTTCTCTCCCTCATAGACACCGAGTACCAATCCTTTCTGTTAATAAATTGTGAAAAAAGAAAATTGTTGAGAGGAGAAAGATAAATATACTAAATGGTGAGATTCTATTCTACTTGGAGAGTTGCTCCAATTCTGGATAATGCTCGTATATAGCAGTACGACCATGGACTAGATTATCTTGGATCAATCCAACGCCCGTTCAATGTCCAAAAACGGTGGAAAATATCAATTAATTTATTTTATTAATCAATTGTGAATTCTCTCCCTCTCTCTATTTTGCTTTCTAAAATTCTGAGTAACAGCTATAACTTTCCAAAGGCAGAAAAGAAGAAAATTCAATTGAACAGATGAAACGAATTTTCTACTTGATTTAATTTGATTATTCATCAATGTTTAATTGTTTATAATTAATTTTTGAGGGCTAGATCGGGGGGATAATTATTGTGGATATGAGTAATTGATTACCTTCATTTTTAGACAGCTGGAGTAACAACGTAACTGTGAACTACCGAGACGCACCACCTTCGAGCCAATGTGAAATAATGCCATGGTGCTATTTGGAGGGGAATGGAGCGCTTTCAGGAAATCATGGGGCAGGAAGATTATCGAGGGTCGGCACTTTGCGGATGAAAACAACTGGAAGTGGTTTGGTATGTGCTACCACCAGTGGCGCAACGAGTTTTTTTTTTTATGAATTTTTTTTTCTTATTTTTTATTGTGAATAATTCAAATTTAGTTTGATTAAAATTGATTTTTCTATTCATTTCGTTCATAAAAATTGTTGATTTGTTCATAAATTTATTTAGAAAAATTATTGAAAATTTTGGAAATTCTCTAGGATGATTTCCCTCTATATTTCAAGTATTCTGTGGACAAATTTAAAAGATGGAATTGTCTTGGAGATGAGTAGGTTCAAAGGAAGAATGTTAATTTGAAATTTTCATTAGTTACAAACAAAGTTTTTCCACGTGTATGAATAAAATTACAATTTAATAATCCTTCATCTTCATGTATAATTACAAAAAACATATATTTACATAATTTTTTAGCCAAAGTTTGACATTGGATCATCCTCTCTAGGTCTCTTCATCTGGAAGGCTTCAATCTCATCAGCAGTGGGTTCTTTAGCTGTAAACATACTGTTATACGGTCTTTTACGTTCATCAATTTTCAGGAGTATCTCAGCTTCCCTCTGGTTCTGCTCCTCCTTCTCCAACGCCTCCTTCAGAGGATCAACATCTTTTTTAACTTTATTCTTCATCTTCTCCTTCTGCTTCTTCCTCTTCTTCTTATTTTTCTTCGACTTTGATTTCCTTTCTGTCTTGGTCCGAGTGTCTTCTGGTGATGAATCACTGGAGGCATCACTGCTCGAAACATCAGTGTCTTTTTTGTCTTTTTTGCCTGACGAAGACTCAGGATGAGACTCGCTACTTATTGATGAAGGCTCCTGGATCAATTGAGATGATTCTAGGGCCTGTTTTCCAGATTCTCCAGTGCAGTAGGAATTTTTTATAAATGAATAACAGCACTTGTAGCCCCACTGACCACCACGCCAATAAGAACCAAATACTGATTTGTGATTATTGGGAAATACGTCTTCTTCGTATTGAGAACGAATTACTTGTTTCTCTTGACCTTTAATTATCTGTAAGAAAAATTAAGAAAATGATTATGAGTAATATAAAAAAGGTCTTTTGATATTTTTGTCTAGAACCATTGATTTCGGATATAATTGAGGAAATTGAAAAATGAAAAATTAGGATTATGACGTTTTACCTTTCCAGATCTCGAATATTCGACGTAATTCTCAGTTTGGGCCAGCAAAAGTGATGGATCTGGAGTTTGAAGGTATTCATGGCCTCCATACTTGTCCACAACACTCCCTCTGGCCTCATCTTTGAGCTCATCTCTTTTTTTATCATACTCCTGCTTCAACATCTCCAATTTAGTAGGTTCAGCCAGTAAATGAACATCCACACCTTTCTCGTGTGCATCCCAGGCGAATAATTGGGCTGTTGCGTGCTTTTGAGTGTCTCCGGAGAAACGAGCAAAGTTTTCACCTTGATAGTCCACTCTGAAATTGAAAACAAGATAAATAAATTTCCTAATTTGACATTTATCTCGTAAATGATTCTTTTTAGGAAAAAATGTCAAAAGACCTTTTTTGTTGGAAATTTTCTTGTCTACAAAAAAGATAATCCTGTATTTCCACTGCTCAATTAATTGGAGCCTCAAATCACAGAAATAAAAATAGAAAATAAATATTCCTTACTCTTTTTCAGTTCCACTATAAGGATTATCTCTCATAGACCTAGTTTTGGGATCATAGTAAGCAGAATTGCTATCCAAATTCCTCAAGTATTTAGCAGTATCCTCTCTGATCCTCAGATTTCTCACAGTAATTCTCTGTTTAGAGTCAACTTTTGTACCCGGCATGTCTACCTCGTCCACATATTTATCCTCATCCTTATCCGAGTCTTGTTCATCACTCTCTTCAGCATTCAGCTTCTCAGCTCTCATTTGCCTCTTGCAGGCCTCAATCTTCTGGTACTCCTCGACGAAGGCTCTGTGGTCAGTGGGATCATACCCTGCCCATCTGTCACGCTTAGCATCGTAAGAGAGTGACAAATTTGGCTGGATAACGTCGTCTGGAGCAATATTGACGCTTCGGAATTTTGCTCCTACCTTTCTAGGACGATCAAAGCAGTCCTTCTTCACGTGTCCCATTCCTCCACAATTTGTACAGGCACCTTCTTGAAATTTGTCAGATTTTTTTGCTGTACTCACTCCTCGTTTGTACCATTCATCCAATTTGCTGTGCTCTTTCTGCTTCTCTGGCTGGGGCCTCTGGTGCTTCAGGGTGGGCCCCGAGGCACCAAAGTACCATGGGGTTGCTGATATGTATTGGGGAATGTGAGGGTTGATGTCTTTACCTGCAGGTTCAATAAATGTATGAGTTGGTTTATTGTTTCGTAGATATCTCGAATACCAGTGAATTTAGCGAAAAATGTCAAAAGAGATTTTTTGTAGAGAATTAAATTTACCACAAAAAATGTCTCTTGATAAATTTCTCCAATTCTCTTCCTTAAGACGATATCTCGTAAATAGTTCAGAGTCTTTATGAATGGACAAATATACCTTCTTCATCAACAGCAGCTGGTGCTGTTCCAGCTTTTCTCGCCTCCTCCAACTCCTTTGCCTTTCTCCAATCCTCTCTCGACTTTTTCCTAGGCTCATCCTCAAAGGTACTCTTGTTCTTCAGAATTTCAGAGATTGGAACGTTTCTCACTGGATTTGCCATTTTTCGATTATTCAAGCACAATTTCAATAATTACTCGATAAAACTTTAAGCTTCAAAACACATGATTTATATTTTAACATAAATAATTTATCGAATTACTCGATAATTAAAACATTCAATTGACGTCTGGATGGCTCCACAATTCGCGATGTTAAATGGGCGCAAGGTGGCGTTGAAACTCATAATATGGCTGGCGAAAGATCACAAAAACCTAGGTTTTTGTGAGATCCATTTACTTAGCTCCCTTTATATAGATTTTGCCATTTTTTTTTCCATCCTATTGAAGTAACGTTGAAGAAATTTGATAATTGAAAAAAAAACTTTGATAGTTGATATTTCTATTTTTTTATAAATTTTTTAAAAATCATACCTGACAAAAAACAGGTTCACCCCTGCACCTCACATAAAAAATATTTTTAAAAAACCATTAGATAGCAAATTCGTTGAAGATTATTTGATAGTAGAAAAAAAATGATCGATTCAATTCAACCCTACTAGGTTAGGTTAGATCACTGATTAGATACAAAATCACCGTTTATTCGTTAATTATTATTTATTAATTATTACTCATTATTATTTATAATAAATAATTATTAATTAGCAAAAAACAATAGAAAGAACAAATAATAATGTGAGTCGACACTCGCACTATAGAGGGCGCCACTACGCATCCCCTCTATTGCCTGAACTGACGCCATCTTGGCTTGGCAAAATGGCGTCGCTATTTCCCACATTGAGAGAGACGCTGAGCTTCTCTTTACATAATTTACATAAAAAAACGCATAAAAATCATCATAAAAACCCATTGGGGTATTTACTAACCTGCGGGAACTTCCAACAGTGATAAAAACAAAGTTGAATACTCTGGTAAAAGTAATTTTATTCTTGGACATTGGACGGGTTAGATTGGCCAAATTTTATCGTGTGTTGTGACCATTAAAACGACCATTTATTTGTTAATTATTATTTATTAATTATTATTAATAAATCATATGTAATTATTTATTAATTATTATTAATAAATAATAATTAACAAATAAACGGTTGTCGATACTCACACTAGAGGGCGCCACTACGCATCCCCTCTATTGCCTGAACTGACGCCATCTTGGCTTGGCAAAATGGCGTCGCTATTTCCCACATTGAGAGAGACGCTGAGCTTCTCTTTACATAATTTACATAAAAAACGCATAAAAATCATCATAAAAACCCAGTGGGGTATTTACTAACCTGCGGGAACTTCCAACAGTGATAAAAACAAAGTTAAATACTCTGCTGAAAGTAATTTCATTCTCGGGAAAAGTTCTTGGACATTGGACGGGTTAGATTGGCCAAATTTTATTGTGTGTTGTGACCACTGAAATAACCGTTTGTTTGTTAATTATTATTTATTAATTATTGTTAATAAATAATATATAATTATTTATTAATTATTATTAATGAATAATAATTAACAAATAAACGGTTGTCGACACTCACACTATAGAGGGCGCCACTGCGCATTCCTTCTACTGCCTGAATTGACGCCATCTTGGATTGGCAAAATGGCGTCGCTACTTTTCACGTTGAGACAGACGCCGAGCTTCTCTTTATATAAAAAACGCGTAAAAATCATCATAAAAACCCAGTGGGATATTTAATAACCTGCGGGAACTTCCAACAGTGATAAAAACAAAGTTAAATACTCTGATAAAAGCAGTTTATTCTCGGAAAAAGTTCTTGGACATTGGACGGGTAAGATTGGCCAAATTTTATTTTTGGGTCGTGATTTGCGAGTACAGACTTGCTCACCAGGCTTCCCATCTTTAATGGGGTAGTCAGCTTGTCTGTACTCCACTTGGGAGTACACACTTGCTCACCAGGCTTCCCATGTTTAATGGGGTAGTCAGTTCGTCTGTACTCCCTTCTGGAGTCGGACTCTGCTTATTCATTTGAGATTCAGGGAGAGGTACTATAAGGACGTACCTCACGGAAATGGTGCGGGTGGGGCCCATTTCCATCCCATTGATGATGGGAATGGCTTACTTTGTCATTCCCATCATCAATGGGAACTAAGCTCGTCTGTACTCCACTTGGGAGTGCAGACTTGCTCCAGGCTTCCCACCTTCTGTGGGAACGTCAGCTCGTTTGTACTCCACTTGGGAGTGCAAACTTGCTCCAGGCTCCTCACCTTCTGTGGGGACGTCAGCTCGTCTGTATTCCACTTGGGAATGCAGACTTGCTCCAGGCTCCCCACCTTCTGTGGGGACGTCAGCTCGTCTGTATTCCACTTGGGAATGCAGACTTGCTCCAGGCTTCCCACCTTCTGTGGGAACGTCAGCTCGTCTGTACTCCACTTGGGAGTGCAAACTTGCTCCAGGCTCCCCACCTTCTGTGGGGACGTCAGCTCGTCTGTATTCCACTTGGGAATGCAGACTTGCTCCAGGCTTCCCACCTTCTGTGGGAACGTCAGCTCGTCTGTACTCCACTTGGGAGTGCAGACTTGCTCCAGGCTTCCCACCTTCTGTGGGAACGTCAGCTCGT
The DNA here is from genome assembly GCA_035578325.1 of Coelinius sp. EB29. Classification (NCBI taxonomy): domain Eukaryota; kingdom Metazoa; phylum Arthropoda; class Insecta; order Hymenoptera; family Braconidae; genus Coelinius; species Coelinius sp. EB29. Next base: position 2,484,104 of record JAOZGT010000008.1, read on the forward strand.
TTGTACTCCACTTGGGAGTGCAAACTTGCTCCAGGCTCCCCACCTTCTGTGGGGACGTCAGCTCGTCTGTATTCCACTTGGGAATGCAGACTTGCTCCAGGCTTCCCACCTTCTGTGGGAACGTCAGCTCGTCTGTACTCCACTTGGGAGTGCAGACTTGCTCCAGGCTCCCCACCTTCTGTGGGGACGTCAGCTCGTCTGTATTCCACTTGGGAATGCAGACTTGCTCCAGGCTTCCCACCTTCTGTGGGAACGTCAGCTCGTCTGTACTCCACTTGGGAGTGCAGACTTGCTCCAGGCTTCCCACCTTCTGTGGGAACGTCAGCTCGTTTGTACTCCACTTGGGAGTGCAAACTTGCTCCAGGCTCCCCACCTTCTGTGGGGACGTCAGCTCGTCTGTATTCCACTTGGGAATGCAGACTTGCTCCAGGCTTCCCACCTTCTGTGGGAACGTCAGCTCGTCTGTACTCCACTTGGGAGTGCAGACTTGCTCCAGGCTCCCCACCTTCTGTGGGGACGTCAGCTCGTCTGTATTCCACTTGGGAATGCAGACTTGCTCCAGGCTTCCCACCTTCTGTGGGAACGTCAGCTCGTCTGTACTCCACTTGGGAGTGCAGACTTGCTCCAGGCTTCCCACCTTCTGTGGGAACGTCAGCTCGTTTGTACTCCACTTGGGAGTGCAAACTTGCTCCAGGCTCCCCACCTTCTGTGGGGACGTCAGCTCGTCTGTATTCCACTTGGGAATGCAGACTTGCTCCAGGCTTCCCACCTTCTGTGGGAACGTCAGCTCGTCTGTACTCCACTTGGGAGTGCAGACTTGCTCCAGGCTTCCCACCTTCTGTGGGAACGTCAGCTCGTTTGTACTCCACTTGGGAGTGCAAACTTGCTCCAGGCTCCCCACCTTCTGTGGGGACGTCAGCTCGTCTGTATTCCACTTGGGAATGCAGACTTGCTCCAGGCTTCCCACCTTCTGTGGGAACGTCAGCTCGTCTGTACTCCACTTGGGAGTGCAGACTTGCTCCAGGCTCCCCACCTTCTGTGGGGACGTCAGCTCGTCTGTATTCCACTTGGGAATGCAGACTTGCTCCAGGCTTCCCACCTTCTGTGGGAACGTCAGCTCGTCTGTACTCCACTTGGGAGTGCAGACTTGCTCCAGGCTTCCCACCTTCTGTGGGAACGTCAGCTCGTTTGTACTCCACTTGGGAGTGCAAACTTGCTCCAGGCTCCCCACCTTCTGTGGGGACGTCAGCTCGTCTGTATTCCACTTGGGAATGCAGACTTGCTCCAGGCTTCCCACCTTCTGTGGGAACGTCAGCTCGTCTGTACTCCACTTGGGAGTGCAGACTTGCTCCAGGCTTCCCACCTTCTGTGGGAACGTCAGCTCGTTTGTACTCCACTTGGGAGTGCAAACTTGCTCCAGGCTCCCCACCTTCTGTGGGGACGTCAGCTCGTCTGTATTCCACTTGGGAATGCAGACTTGCTCCAGGCTTCCCACCTTCTGTGGGAACGTCAGCTCGTCTGTACTCCACTTGGGAGTGCAGACTTGCTCCAGGCTCCCCACCTTCTGTGGGGACGTCAGCTCGTCTGTATTCCACTTGGGAATGCAGACTTGCTCCAGGCTTCCCACCTTCTGTGGGAACGTCAGCTCGTCTGTACTCCACTTGGGAGTGCAGACTTGCTCCAGGCTTCCCACCTTCTGTGGGAACGTCAGCTCGTTTGTACTCCACTTGGGAGTGCAAACTTGCTCCAGGCTCCCCACCTTCTGTGGGGACGTCAGCTCGTCTGTATTCCACTTGGGAATGCAGACTTGCTCCAGGCTTCCCACCTTCTGTGGGAACGTCAGCTCGTCTGTACTCCACTTGGGAGTGCAGACTTGCTCCAGGCTTCCCACCTTCTGTGGGAACGTCAGCTCGTTTGTACTCCACTTGGGAGTGCAAACTTGCTCCAGGCTCCCCACCTTCTGTGGGGACGTCAGCTCGTCTGCATTCCACTTGGGAATGCAGACTTGCTCCAGGCTTCCCACCTTCTGTGGGAACGTCAGCTCGTCTGTACTCCACTTGGGAGTGCAGACTTGCTCCAGGCTTCCCACCTTCTGTGGGAACGTCAGCTCGTTTGTACTCCACTTGGGAGTGCAAACTTGCTCCAGGCTCCCCACCTTCTGTGGGGACGTCAGCTCGTCTGTATTCCACTTGGGAATGCAGACTTGCTCCAGGCTTCCCACCTTCTGTGGGAACGTCAGCTCGTCTGTACTCCACTTGGGAGTGCAGACTTGCTCCAGGCTTCCCACCTTCTGTGGGAACGTCAGCTCGTTTGTACTCCACTTGGGAGTGCAAACTTGCTCCAGGCTCCCCACCTTCTGTGGGGACGTCAGCTCGTCTGCATTCCACTTGGGAATGCAGACTTGCTCCAGGCTTCCCACCTTCTGTGGGAACGTCAGCTCGTCTGTACTCCACTTGGGAGTGCAGACTTGCTCCAGGCTTCCCACCTTCTGTGGGAACGTCAGCTCGTTTGTACTCCACTTGGGAGTGCAAACTTGCTCCAGGCTCCCCACCTTCTGTGGGGACGTCAGCTCGTCTGTATTCCACTTGGGAATGCAGACTTGCTCCAGGCTTCCCACCTTCTGTGGGAACGTCAGCTCGTCTGTACTCCACTTGGGAGTGCAGACTTGCTCCAGGCTTCCCACCTTCTGTGGGAACGTCAGCTCGTTTGTACTCCACTTGGGAGTGCAAACTTGCTCCAGGCTCCCCACCTTCTGTGGGGACGTCAGCTCGTCTGTATTCCACTTGGGAATGCAGACTTGCTCCAGGCTTCCCACCTTCTGTGGGAACGTCAGCTCGTCTGTACTCCACTTGGGAGTGCAGACTTGCTCCAGGCTTCCCACCTTCTGTGGGAACGTCAGCTCGTTTGTACTCCACTTGGGAGTGCAAACTTGCTCCAGGCTCCCCACCTTCTGTGGGGACGTCAGCTCGTCTGCATTCCACTTGGGAATGCAGACTTGCTCCAGGCTTCCCACCTTCTGTGGGAACGTCAGCTCGTTTGTACTCCACTTGGGAGTGCAAACTTGCTCCAGGCTTCCCACCTTCTGTGGGGACGTCAGCTCGTCTGTACTTCCCTTGGGAGTGCAGACTTGCTCACCAGGCTTCCCATCTTCAATGGGGGGCTGGGCGCTATGTAGTCGCCATGTAAAAAACATCATCGGGTACCAGGTGATATTTTACATGTAGATTCCATATAGCCCCGTGGATTAGGCCTACTGGGGATACCACGTTAAAAAAAACGCGTCATGTGTATTCTACCTCCTGGGTAACGTGGAAATGAATACGTGTTATAGACTACTTTGCAGTGTGAATCCAATCTGAAATGCATATTCAATTTAACGATCACTCTCCTTAGGCCTTTTTAGACCTGTATGTACAACCGTACTTAATCAGGATGAGCTTCGCTATGTTCCATGCAAATTTTTACAGTGGAAGAGATGGTCGCAGTAGGATTTTGCAAGATGATGCTGCAAGATATTCGCTGATTGTTGTACGCACAGAACAACAGCTCTCTATTCTATCGATGATGTTCCCGTAATTTACATGCTGAATATTTAAATACTTGCTGAAATGAGGATTGGAGGATTTAAAATTGCGCTGCGTTGAGTGGATAGAAAATAATTTATTTATACGCTGATGTTGTTCAATCGATCATTTTCTTTCAACTATCATTAATCTTCAATGAATTTGCTATCTAATGGTTTTTTTTTTATATTTTTAATGTGAGGTGTGCGGGTGAACCTGTTTTTTTTTCATGTGCGATTTTTAAAAAATTTATAAAAAATAGAAATATTAACTATCAAATTTTTTTTGTTAACTATCAAACTTCTTCAATATTATTTCAATAAGATAAAAAAAAAATTTGCTAAATCTATACAAAGGGGGCTAAGTAAACATCTGTTTTTCTGATCTTTCGCCAGCCATATTGTGAGTTTCAGCGCCGCCTTGCGCCCATTTAACATCGCGAATTTCGAGGTTATCATGTCAGAGGTGTTTGTGAGTTAAAAAAAAATGGCGCTGGTGAGCCTTTTGGAGCCTTGATTTGTTTTTTTTTTCAAGGCCTCCCCCCTCTGACCCCCACACACACACGAGAATTTCTTCTCGAACCTCGAAGAAGCTTTTCCCTGCGTTGGCGTTTAATAAATTGTGCATACATAATACCAGTGTGAGACTCAAGTGTTGTAATAGAGAAAAAGAAACTGCGGACATGTCCGGTGTATTTTTTGCTAAACGAGAGACACTCGTCTACTCAACAATGTAATAACTCAGTTTACACACAATAAGTATTTCTAAAAAAAAAACACTCAATTATTCTAATTTAAACCAGTGAAACTAGTTAATTCATTTGTACTATATTTTAGAATTTACAGGAGTATCAATAGAGGAAGATAGGCTGAATGAATCAATGAGTATAGGATAAATCCTACGCATTTCAAGGCCCCACGACATGTTCATTATTATTGTTTATTGAGAATTTGCTATCGTGGAAGAACGATTGTTTCAATGACATTTATTGTTACGTGAGTACAACAGTAGTCTTTTGTTTATATTGAATACTATGATAGTAATATTGATTGATCTAATTTCTGGATGATAATCTATTAAAATTGATTATTTATCGAATTTACTTTTGTTCGCATGCTGCTGGACTCAGTCAGTAATTATGCAGTATTTTGATACTGATAAAGCAATGGAAACTCTGTATCTTATCTTTCCTTCAGGTAATTTGTCTTTGGGTCAGTATTGTAGACAATTCGATACAATTTCCTGTTTGATTACGAGGCTACTGGGGAGAGTGACAGCAAGATGCCGTCTACTTGTGGAGATGTTCAGGAAGTTTCTGGTAAATGAAAATCATTGATTACTTTTTTTAATTGTCATTTATTTGGTCATTGAGTGATAATTCAGTCATGAGACAAGTTGAGAATTTTACTCCAATTAGATTTATTGAAATATCTCGGATATGAATAGAGATATCCTAATTTTGATAAGGACCTTTTTTGTAGCTCTCAATTTTCTCCATAAAAAAGGTTCTCATCAAAATTTCGCCATCTCCTTTAGATCCAAAGATATCCTTAAAAAACCTCCTGAATTGACTCAAATAATTCCAGCACTGGCAGTCCACCCAAACGTCACTGACACTGTCTCCACAACAGACAGTGTTGGTACCCACAGTGATGTTTCCTGTCACACAACAATATCCGGTCGTCCTCGTATCCAAGTGGTCTGCATCCTGGACCTGCAACAGCCCGAACAGTTGGCACAACGAAAACGTGCCCTAGAGGAGATAAAACAGGCTTGTACTCTGGTGAATGCAAATTTGAATCATGTTCAATTTGAGAAACTCGACTTCGGGGAGACAAATGTCCTGGATACGTTCTACAATGCTGATGTTGCAGTTGTCGATCTCTCCCTCCAGCTCCAGCAATCGGCTCTATTTTATCATCTGGGGGTTCGTGAGAGTTTTGGAATGAAGGAGAATATACTTTTGTACAATGACATAGACAGCGAGGCGACAATTAGATTGAAATTATCCTGTGGAAGCTACACTTTCGTGTCTTACAGAGTATTGGATTGTGGTACATGTGTCACAACTACTCTGGCAGCGACGAGAGGAGGTGAAGAGGCAATTGATCCCAAACAGCATTTGACACTGAAGCTGAAGAAGATGTTTCAGGATGTAGAGGTGCAGTCGAAAGCTCATATGAAGGAGAAATTTTTGGCTGATTTGAGAAAGGCTCGAGAGATGTATTCTGGTGAAGAGCTCGCAAAAATTCTAAACAATATGCGTAAACGCCTAGATGATCCAAACGTCCTCTCCGGTGAGGTAATCCTCAATATGTTGATCTCCTTCCGTGAAATTCAAGGCTACGACGCCATGGTCCAACTAGTAGACGATCTCCGTACAATTCCCAATCACAAAACCTACATAAACACTCCAATGATAATCTACCTCTACGGTTTTGCCCTAAGCCGTCGAAACAAAGAGGGAGATCGTGAAAAAGCAGTTAAAGTAATTGAAAAAGCTCTTGCAAAGAAAGAAAATCATGTACCTGACATGCTCTGCTTATGCGGTAGAATCTACAAAGATCAATTTGTCGAGAGTCGTCACACAGATCAAGAATCACTTCGAAATGCCATCCACTGGTACAGAAAAGGCTTCGATGTACAACCCAATGAATATGCTGGGGTAAATCTAGCAACTCTGTTAGTAATCGCTGGAAATGAATTCTCCAAGAGTGAAGAACTCCAGCACATTGGAATGGTATTGAATAATTTAATAGGCAAGAAGGGAAGTTTATCGAGCCTCAAAGAGTACTGGGATGTTGCAACATTCTTCGAGATTTCAGTACTCGCAGAAGATTATTCAAAAGCTATACAAGCATCTGAATGTATGTTCAAGTTGAAACCACCCAACTGGTACCTAAAATCAACAATTGGAAATATCTCTTTGATAGACAGATTTAGAAAGAAGAATGAAGAGGCTGAAGCATCCCCTGAGGAACAAGTATTCAGTTTCTGGATGGATTACTTTGTTGAAGCTACAAAATCAGAAGTTGGAGATAGTATTAGATTTCCTTTGCTAATTCTAGAACCCACGAAGATTCTAATGCCGAGTTATGTTAATGTAAATCTTGGTGCTGAAGAAAAGTCAATTCAAATATGGAATCTATGTTTGGATAGTATGAAGAGTAATTGTAAACAGGTTCATGATTGGTTATTCACAGCTGATATGATCAGGAGTGTTAGTTTGTATAAAAGGGATGAACGATGTTTGTTCTTGTATGTTCATCAGAATTCTGATGATTTTCAAATGTTCTTTCCTTCGATTCAGTGTAGACAGAGATTTTATGATCTTGTGCTGGAGATGACAGCTGATGAAGAGGGAATGGTTACCGATTTGGATGCTTTTATGACTGATGATCAGATCAAGTATGAGTATGAGTTGGATGATCAGAGTAAGAGAATTATTTTGGGAAAAGGTACTTATGGACAGGTTTTTGCTGCTATGGATTTGAATACTCAGGTGAGAATCGCTGTGAAGGAGATCAGGGAGAGAAATCTGGGGGATGTTCAGCCTCTCCATGAAGAGATTAAGCTGCACAGTCAGCTGAGGCATAGAAATATTGTGCAGTATTTGGGGTCAGTCAGTGAGGATGGGTATTTCAAGATCTTCATGGAACAAGTGCCTGGGGGAAGTCTTTCGGCCCTGCTGAGGAGCAAATGGGGACCGTTGAAGGAGAATGAGGGAACTATTTCTTATTATACTAAGCAAATTCTTGAGGGTCTCAAGTATCTCCATGACCAGAAGATTGTTCATAGGGATATCAAAGGTTAGTTAATTTTTCATGTTATTCAAAATTTAATTATTCTCGATAATGAGTGATTTTAGGAGAAAATGTCAAGAGATATTTTTTTTTGAAAATTTTCTCAGCTGTAAAAAAGGTATTTTTACATTTTCTTCTAAAATCAGGGGATTTCGAGATAAATAGGTAATTAGAAAGAGAAAACTTTTTTTTTTATATGATGGAAAAATCCTAGGTGACAATGTTCTGGTGAATACGTACAGTGGAGTTGTCAAAATATCAGACTTTGGAATGTCCAAGAGACTGGCTGGATTATGCCCCAGTACAGAGACTTTCACTGGTACATTGCAGTATATGGCACCAGAGGTCATAGATAAAGGTCAACGTGGATATGGAGCACCGGTCTGTACTCCTTATCTCGAATAATTTAAATTCCATGATAAGGAAATTAATTATGTTATTATCATGAATCTAATGGGTTTTGTAGGCAGATATTTGGTCACTCGGTTGCACAATTGTGGAAATGGCAACTGGAAAACCACCGTTCATTGAGCTTGGCTCACCCCAGGCTGCTGTTTTCAAAGTAAATGTCTTTAATTGATTGAAAAAAAAATTGTGTAATTGATGTTGTTATGATAATGAGACGTTTCTAATGTATTAAAAATGTTATGAAAGGTTGGATATTACAAAATCCATCCAGAAATTCCCTCGGAACTGTCAGAACGTGCAAAAAGCTTTATATTAAGATGCTTTGAGCCTGATCCAGATGCCAGAGCATCGGCCTCTGTTTTATTGGAGGATCCATTTTTAGCTGAGTAAGTTGATATTAATTAGTGATTAAATAATTAATTATCTCGATTATCAGTGATTTTAGAGGAAAATGTGAAAAGACATTTTTTGTAAGAAATTTTATAAGCTACAAAAAAGGTCTCTTGACATTTCTCTCTAAACCTACCTCATTACCGAGATAATTTACATAATGAATTTATACCATAGAATTCATTTATCATACAAAATAATTTAAAACTGCAAATGTAAATATTCCAGGAAGAAAAAAAGTTCTCGATTAGCAGCACCGCCAGACTTCAGTCGAAGTATTTCAGTGCCAAGTGATCGAATTGATCGTCTGGGTAAATGTGACAAAACTAATAACAATCACATTGTCTCAACATCTGGAATTCAGACATCACAATCAGACGACAGGTAATTCATCTCCCTTCTCTCACTATTCTATTCTCTTCTGTTCTGGACTGTTAATTGGTTTTTTTTTATCTCATCAATTAATTTTATTTCTTCTTTTTATCTCAATGGCAAATTATTTGAATTAGATGCATTTGCTTGTTTTTATTTAAATGCATGAATATAATAATCATAATTTTAATTTGATTATTATCATCAATGTAAAGAGCAATGTGTAATGAAATGAATCAAAAACAAAATAGAGCTATTAAAAACACTAAAGGTGTGGTGTGTAGCGGAGCGTTGACGAAATCAAGCCCATTGAGAGATCGTAGCCCAGCCCATCTGCTGTCACCAATCAGTATGCCAACTGCCTGCTTGTCTTTCAACAGGTACAGTACTAATTTTATTACTGCTTTGGCGAGACACTGTTAATTATCAATAGAATTGCAAATTATTATTATTGTTTTTTTTTTTTGGTCTGATGATGTATTTAATTATTGTGTAGCATCGTGGCTTCAGTAGAAGTACAATTTAGTTGATAATTTTTATTTCATCGCATTAATTATGAATTTATCTCGAGAATGAGTGGTTTTAGAGGAAAATGTTAAAAAACACTTTTTGTTGGAAATTTCATTAGCTCCAAAAAAGGTTTTTTGACATTTTGTGATAAACTCATTATTTCAGAGGATAATTGGATTTTACTATTGGAATGATAGAAAATTTTTGATTTTATTCTTACATAACTCAATTTAATTAGTTTAATTAGCACAAAATTGACATAATATGCATTTTAATCTAAATTTTTCATTTTTCAATTTATAATTTATAATTATTTACAAATTTAACTATTTCTTTTTTCGATAGAAAATCATTACTTTCTTTTAATTCTCAATTATGAAAATATCTCCTTAATAAGTACTTTGAGAGCAAAATGTCAAGAGACACTTATTGTTGGAAATTTTGTCAGCTACAAAAAAGGTCTCTTGACATTTTCTCATAAAATCATTCATTACCGAGATAATTGCATAATTATTCACAATTTTGCAATGAGAAGAAAAAAAAATGAAAGACTCTAAGTAATGAATTTTTTAAATAGTACAATTGGAAGTACACCATCAATAGACATAAGTGAAACAGACACAGCAGGCTGTTCAATGACACGTAGAAGTTCCTCAGGAGGTTTGCTCTCTCCAGAGGTAGAATTAACTTGTCAATCGGGGCAAAAATTAGGAGAGGAACAAGAAGGTTTTTATCTTCTCAAAAAAGACAGTCAACGACGTATGACATTGACACGAGTACTCAGCCAGGATGAGGCAACAATTTGTGAGGTATGGTTGAGAAATATACACCAGGATGTGGGACAAACTGTTCTACAAATGCCACACTTGGAGCTACTCATGCGTGGAATAAGAGATTATATATCAGATCAGAATCAGGAAGCCATTGCAAGTGCCTTCAGGACCCTCAAGGAGGAGTTGGAATTTGACTCAACCACCATAAATCATCTTCATCTTGCTATTTATCTGTTTCAAACTGCTGTTAATGAAGTATTGAGAATGCACAGCATTAAACCACATTGGATGTTTGCATTGGATAATCTAGTCAGAAATGCTGTGCAAGCTGCTATCACTGTTTTATCTCCAGGTAAATTCAATAATAATTAACTAAATGTCAAAGATAATTGGAGAAAATTATGGTTTGGGTATGGATTGAACAGAGAAATTCATCCAGGAATTTTGTTAAGGGTTATTTGAGCTATATCTTCGAAACCCGTGTGTTTAGATAAAAATATCAAGAGACACTTTTTTTGGGAAATTTAATTTTCTACAAAAAAGGTCTCTTGATATTTTTGTCTCAACCTCTTTGTTTCAGAGATATTTTCGAATTAATTTATAATAAAATTATGATTGAAAAGGATTTCATGATGGTTCTCATGTCTTCCAGAACTTGGTGCTGGTTTAATCGACCAAGAACGTGTTCAGGCCGGTCCAGATGAGGGCTCCACATCTGGTATATCCACTGTAAACTCGATAAAATCCCAGAAGGGAGTGGGATCTGTTGATAAATATTGGAGAGAATATCGAGACCAAATGGGTTCTCTCAAAATGGAAAATATGAGGCTGTTACAGGAATTGCTGGACAGCCAGAAGACCTTCCACACTATACTCCAGCAGGCTTTGGAGGAGCAGAGGGCTCAGGTTAGCACTCTGACCCAATTGTGCGAAGATATCAATCGAAAATTCGTCAGACAAGAGTCTGGGTAAGAATTGAAAACCACAAAAACCTCAATTTTCATTAGAAAAAACAGAACAATTAAATTATCTCCACAAATAGTAGTTTTACAGGAAAATGTCAAGAGACATATTTTGTAGGAAATTTTCTGAGCTGAAAAAAAGATCTCTTGATATTTTCTTCTCAAATCAATGCAAAAATTTTAAATAACAATTTACTAAAATATTCTTCAATATTCAACAACTCTAAATATATATTTTCAGCTACAACTCGAGTATATGTGGCACAGCAACATCACCACAACCACCTTTGGTACCTCAAATTAGTGTAACAGACCACAACAGCCCATCAAACACAGACAACAGACTGGTGGAGTGGCTTCAAGGTCTTGGTGTAGACGATGCCTCTATTGACAGGGTAATTATTCCACGTTAACAATGAGACATGACTAATTGAATTCGATACTCTAATAACAACATTGTCATGTACATTTTCAGTTTATTTATGAGGAGTACACACTCGAGGATGTATTGTTTCACGTATCACGTGATGACCTGAGAAAATTGAATCTCAGAGGAGGTGTCGAGCTGAGGATATGGATGGCCATCACTTCACACAGACAAGATAATAATTTTCCTTAATTGGTTGAATTTGTTTACATTAATCATGTTTTTGTACAGTATATCATCGGTTTATTTTCGCTTTAAAAATGAAATTTTATTTAAATTTTGAAAACTTAAAGATTTGACAAAAATAACGTGAAAATTCATTACTTAATTGGATTGAATTATGGAAAGTTTATTTGAATAATTCTATTTTTCTCTTTTGGTATTGATGAATCCGTAATTGAAAGACTTTTAAATTAGTTTTTATGGAGAAATTTTATTAAAAAATTCAATTTTTATTTATTCAAATCCATGAATTTGGATTGATATGGTAAAACATGATCAGTTGATTGATATTTTTGTTAATTATAGGATTATCTCAGGAATGCGTGATTTGAGAGGAAAATGTCAAAAGACCTTTTTTGTAGAGAATTGAATTTCCAACAAAAAATGTCTCTTGATATTTTTCTCTAGAATTCTTTATTATCGAGATATCTTCATAATTAACAAAAGAAAATAACGTAATTACGTCAATTTATTACATACAGAGATAAAACATCTCTACACTAACTAATCAGATTTATTAACATGAAAACCGCGATATTAAAATTCAGATATTACCAGTTGATGTGATAAAATCTCACTAAACTACGCAAAATGTTCAAGTGCCTCACAATCAATCATTATTTTTCGACTAACTCAAGATTTATCGATTGTTATATTTGAAATTGTCTTCCTACGAATGTACAAATTTATTTAGATGAATATTTACCATAAAAAAACGATTATTTACAAACATTGGGTTTATATTTATTATGAGAGGCTTTAATGAAGTGAATTGACTCATATCACTAGTACCTAACTTTCTCATCATCACGTTTTCCTCAATTCCCTCCCCTCTTCCAAAAAAAATTCCAGACCAGACAAATCATGTAGATATAACAAGAATTCTTAACCCTGACCGTTATTTGAAGAAAAAAAATTCGACTCGAAGTGAAAAAGAAAAAAAAAAATTAAGCAAAAGGCAAAAATTGTGATTTATAGACAGTAATTTTGTTCACCTGAGCTCACTAGTGAGGGGAAGAGAACCAGAGGAATGTCAAAGAGTGAGAGGAAGTCTAAAGTCCCCTTCTCCTCTCATTGGGACTGACGCATGTTGGGGAGTAGAAGAGGAGGCTGGATGGATCCCCTTGAAGATTGCCCTCTCCTTTGGAGACTCAAGGAAGAGAGTGCGTCAGAAATTGCGGATAGGGGGAAGGCATGTGGACGATTCTGTTTGCGTCGTACACCTTTTCACTGAGGGGGGTTCAGTGAGGTGTTTCGAGGGGACTCAGTATCGTACCGTCCGGCGTGTGGGAAAGACGTTTATCAGGTTTTAGGGAATACCACGAGGATTTTGTGTGAGACTGATAGTTTAAGGGAGATTGATGCTGAGTAAATTTGTGATTATTCAATTGGAAATTGATAAGGTGAGTTGATTGATATGTTTGATTATCCAGTTATAAAATTTAACAGAATAGAAAAAGTGAATTATCTTGGTAACAAGTGATTTTAGGAAAAAATATCAAGAGATATTTTTTGTTGGAAATTTTGTAAACTACAAAAAAGGTCTTATGACATTTTTTGATAAAATCACTCGTTCTCTAGATAATTATTAATTAATGATGGTGTGATTTGTTTAAAAAGTAGTAAAATCGATTTTGGAATTTAAGACAGTTTTTTGTGGATATCTCAGGATTCAAAGGAGATAACGAAATTTTTATAAGAATATTTTTTGTAGAAAAAAGTAAAATCTACAAAAAATTTCTTACAAAATTTTTTCCATCTCTCTCGGATTACGAGATATTTCCCATTAACTTATCTTCACGAAAATATTTTTCCTACAAATTCATTAAAACTTATCACTTCTATTTTCGAATTCTTGGAGTTAATGACTTACTAATGGAAAAAGTCATTAGAAACATCGAAATTGAGTTGTTATCGAGTTTTTGTATTGAGAGTCATTAATTTGTCCACATCAGCAATAATATTTTTCATAAATGAAATAACGCGACAGATAATTTCACATTCCATTTCCCCTCCGGTGACATTGTAATATTTCCCAATTCGGTGTAAGAATGGAAAAAAAAACATCTTGAATGACGTCAAATCCATTGAGTACATAAGCCAATAGTGTTCCCCATAATCGAAGACACTTTAGTGTCTTCAGGGGCTGACGAAATGAACATTAATGTGTAGAAACACTGAGGAGTAATAGCAAACTCGTTAAAAGAGTCAATGTAATGAAGAATAAATGTTCACATATTGTTTTTTACTTGGAATGTAAGTCGAGATGCTAAACGATAACTTATAATAATTCCAGGAGACTGTAATCAAACAACTTGATACGTCTGGGAGATAACTGCGTGAGAAATTGGTCATCGTTTCATCATGATTGCCAGGTGGAATATTGTAATTGTAATCCTGTTATCATTGCAACTGGGTAATTCATTAATATTTGCATAATTTTATGATGAAATTTATGAAACGAGATTATTAAATTTCACATTCAACTCAAATTTTTAAAGATATCTGGGAATCTAGAGGAGATGGAGAAATTTTTGTCAAGACCTTTTTTATAGAGAAAATTAAAAGCTACAAAAAAGGTCCTTATAAAAATCTATCTATCTCTCTTAGATTCGAAGATATTCTTAAAAAATGAATTTCATTTCATCAGAAATTATTTCGTATTTTGTTTTTGATTAATATTTTGGAATCTAAGAGAGATACGCAAATTTTCGTAAAGACCTTTTTTGTAGCTCTTGATTTTTCCTACAAAAAAGGTTTTTACGAGTTTTCGCAAATGTGACGTTGAAGGAAAAATTACTCATCTCGTTCGACAACTCATCACTGATACTCGATAGATCATCCGGGTTTTCCCTTTTATTATCCCACAATTATTCAACACTTGTTTGTAAGGAACAATGATGCCCACTGCGAATAGCACTCATTGAGTAAACACATCGTATTAGTGCCTTGAATGCGATTGAAATAACTGATAGGAATTCACGATCATTGACAATGTCAGTGGGTTAAATCACGTGGGAGATGGACACAAGTCTGATTCGTATCATCACTCCTGTTATTTTGTTTTTCTCTTTTGAAAATATTTTCTTCTATTATTAGATTTCAATTGAAAATAAAGTAATTAAAATTTGAGAATTACACAAGTTTGAAAAGCATGAATAGAACACTCTATTATTATCATCTGTATCAAACTATTTTTATTTTCATCTAGAGTTTTGAATATTTTTCCCCTGGAATAAATTAAATTAGTAGATCACGAATATCTTTGCTAGAAAGAGGTTTAGAGAAAAATGTCAAGAGATCTTTTTTGTAGAAAATTCAATTCCCCATAAAAAAGGTCTTCTGCCATTTTTCCCTAAATCCATTAGTTTTCCTGAAAAACGCTAAATAGCGTATTATAAATATTCAAAAAATCTATTTTAAGTGAATGGGAAGGCTGAGACAGGATTGCAAGTATCTGCTGGAATTGAACTGAGAGAAGATAAGGGAGAGGTACACAGTAGACCTAAGAGAGTGGGTCCTGAGCCACCAAAGACCCCAGGGGCAGCCTCTACAGGCACTGAAGCAAAAGATATGGCAACACCAGTTGTCAAAGTGAATGCTCCTGTACCTGAGGCAGCTAAGGGAACCGTCGCTGAGCCTCCCGTTCCTCAGAATGAGCCCAAGGTGCCAACACCAAAGACAACAAATGATACATCAGCTAATGGTACAAAAGCAAATGAGGCTACTGGAAAAAACATCACTAGTTCTCCCG
Organism: Coelinius sp. EB29; assembly: GCA_035578325.1. Taxonomy (NCBI): domain Eukaryota; kingdom Metazoa; phylum Arthropoda; class Insecta; order Hymenoptera; family Braconidae; genus Coelinius; species Coelinius sp. EB29. Next base: position 2,499,288 of record JAOZGT010000008.1, read on the forward strand.
TGTCCAATTCAACAGCAAATAATTCAACAGCTCAGGCTGTTGTGATAGAAGGTTAACGATTTTTTCCCCTTAATTCACTTATTTTTTACTTTTTTTTAATTTAAAAAAAATTAATTTTGGTAGTGAAATGATAAAATTCGATGAGTTTATTTGATTTTAACACAAGTTTTTGGGGAATTTCTCTGGATCTCATGGAAATGAAGGAATTCTTGTAGATACCTTTATTGTGGAGAAGAAAGAGAGCTACAAAAGAGATATTTATTAGAATTTTTCTGGATTTTGAAATATTAAAAAATGAGGAAACGAGAAATTGAGTTGGTTTTTCTCGTTTTGTTAATGACCAGGGCCACCACCTTATACATTTCCGATTAATGAGAGTGAGAGGATTAACGATGCTCCCGATGTTATTAGAAAGCAGCTGGGGTATAATATCCCTGCTAAGGGTGAAACACACACTACAAATGTGACAGGTACTTGATTATTTCGTGAATAATTTTAAGACTATTGGATTTAGAGAAAAATTTCAAAATACATTTTTTGTAGATAATTTTATAAACTACAAAAACGGTCTTTTCATATTTTTCTGTATATCCATTAGTCTCAGAGATATTCCGAAAATAATGTGCTCTCGAATAATGTATTCTCACTCTTATTTCTTTTTACGTAGATTTTAGTAGGAATGATTTCGGGAATATTTCTGAAACCGATGGGTTTAGAGATAAATGTCAAAAGATCTTTTTTGTAGATCAGGAAATTCTCTACAAAAAAGGCCTCTCGATAAATTCTCATAAACCTCTTTATTCCGGAGATATCCACAAGATTGAAGTATTCTCTTTAATTTTTCAATTTTATTTTAGGATCGTCGAATTCAAACTCAACAACAAATTCAACATCAACTATAGAATCCCCTAAAGTGACTAAAGAGAGCCGAGAGGAAATGGTGAAAATGAGTGAGAAAATTGAACTCAAGTGGACAAAGAACGAACCAATGTCTGGTGGTATGGTAGCACTGATAGCTTCCACACTTTTTGCTTGTTTCGCTGTCTTGGGATACGTTGGAATGATTTTCAGAAAGCGATATATTGCGTAAGTCATTCTCAATAATAAATTATTATCCTGGATTCAATTATTATATCTCATTAACAATCGCAGATATCGACAAGGAAATTCTTCTCTTCTGGTCAACGATTTTGGAACAAATGACACTAACAACTACGAGTTGTAAAATTCTTTATCATCTAGATTAATTAATTATTCTTGACTGCAAATAAATGTCCTGAAGTTGATCTGTGATACGATGGACGCAGGGTTTTGATATAATTATTCTTTTCCAATAAGGAATTTTAAAAATACGATATTAAGAGAATGTAAAGACTAAGATTTAGTTTTTCTTAATTCCTTGAATTAAAGAGAAAATTATTGACTCATTTTTTCCTATTAACCATTGATTTATCACGGAAATCAATAATTTCAAGACAAAATGTCAAGAGACACTTTTTTAAGGAATTTTTCTCAGCTACGAAAAAAGTCTTATGACATTGTTGTTTAGAATCTGTCATTATCGAGATATTCGCATAATTAATAGTAATTTCATATTTCCCACAGAATTAATAATTTCATAATTTAAGAAAATTATTTCTCCACTTGATAATTCTCTATATTATAGAATTTTTCAGCTCATGAGTGACGAGTGATCATGTAAATATTAGAATAAAAATCAAACCACGTTATTCTTGATTTTATACTGATAATATTGAATTTATTGTTTTAATTAATAATCCTTATACCCTGCTCCCCTTAAATTCACATTCAATTTTTTAAGTATTTACATGCAACAGTGAATGTTCAAAAAAAGAAAAAAAGTGTCGGCAAGACGTGTGAATTTACAAACAACTGATAAATCTCTGATAAAAAAAAAAATCATCTTATTAAATTTTCACTAAGAATCGAGTTGATTTATCTCATAAATGCATTATTTTCTCACATTCACTTCTTTTTGGTGATTACGAGGGGACCAACGTTGTCGCATGATGACTCGTTGTGATTAGCATGTTCACCATCACAGTAAGGCCACTGGAACATGCATTAAAATAGATATAAATATCTTGCCGGTAACAGCACACTGTGCATTTATTCTGGGTGACTTGAAATTCACGGAAATATTATTCTGTTATATAACGGTTTACATTTCACATACTTTCATAACTTCCACTTGGATTCATTACAAATTAATAATTTAATGTCATTAATCATGTTTTGAAACCGCAAAATCATTTTATTAATTTCACAGTTGATTATCTCAAGAGCGAGTGGTTTTAAAGGTGAATATCAAAAGACACTTTTTATGAGAATTTTCATAAGCTACAAAAAATGTCTCTTGACATTTTGTCATTAAATCACTCATTACCAAGATAATTACGTAATTCATGAAATCGGTACATTTTTCCACAATAAAATTTGATTTATCGGTCCGACAATTATAAAATTATCTCGTGAACGAGTGCTTTTACCACAAAATGTCAAAAAACATTTTTTATTGGAAATTTTATCAGCTACAAAAAAGGTCTTATGAAATTTTTCTCTACAATCACTCGTTCCCGAGATAATCGCATAATTACAAAAAATATTAATCTTCAAATTGTGAAATTACAACAGCAATTAAGAACAATCATTTCCCATTCACTTTCACTGATGGAAAATGTCAGATTATACATTGAAAATGATAAAAACAAGATAACAATTGTATAAACAATATTTCTGGTAATTCGAGTATTAATGAACATAAATTTTTTTTGCTTTTTACCACAATGAATGACTAAAAATTGCAATTTACACAATTTTTCTGAAGAATATCATAAACATAATTGAAGAAAATAACATCTTACATTTTTACTTCTCCAACAGCGACAGAATGCAGTCTTCTCAGTAATATCCTCAACATCAACCATATCCACAACCTTGCCAACGTCCTTCTTTATTTTGTGATTGACTTTAGCTCTTATAGCCTGCAACGAAATCCATGAATTATCGTTATGTAACATCAGATGATGATGAGAGAAATTTTTTTAAAAATCATACGATTCATTGTTTGCATTGAATTATGAAAGAGGAACAGGTGTCACTCACCACTTTGGCTTTTGCCTCAGGACACCATGTCTGATAGGCCATGTATCCAATCCCAGCGACAAGGGCAGTTGGTGGGATTAGGGAAAGCCAATCTTTCACTGTCAAGTAAAATTTCTGTCTTAGTTCTATGATTTTTTTTTTTTTGTGAGCAAAGTGTTCAGCCACTGCTCCAATTACGATTTTTGACGATAAAAATGAATGTCAGGGAATTAAAATTATTGGAAAAAGTTTAATAATTAATCAATTGGGTCTGGGCTTACCTCCAAGTTTGAACCATCCTCCTATCGAGTCTGGAATTGGTAATCCAGCTAAATAATTGGGAAGAGAGACTTTAACGAGATGCGAAATGGGCTCCATTTTATTTTCTGCTATAAATGACTACTTTAGTCAAGATAAATCCTAAATTTGTATTTTGCATTGTTAATAGGGCACTATCCTCAAAAATAATTGTTTCTAATTTAAAAAAAAAATTAATAAATATTTTTAGAAAGAAAAAACCGAAATTGCGATTCATTTACACAAAAGTCGATTTTTTATATCAATTTATCTCGATAATGAGTGATACCAGAGAAAAATGTCAAAAGACATTTTTTGTAAAGAATTTAATAATTTATAAAAAAGGTCTTTTGATATTTTTTTTTTAAATCACTCATTATCGAGATAAATCCAAAATTATCAACGACAAAATATTCGATTCGGTAAATTTCATTCAATAAATTCTAACAATTCATAATTATTGCAATAACAATAATTCTCAACAATAATCCAAGAGAGCCAAAGAAAATAATTCAAAATAAAATTAATTTGACTACCGCAGTGAATCTCATCTGTCTCTCCCTTAAGATGGCGCCACCTCTCCTAAAACCAGTTGTCCCTCACACGCCGGTACGCAAGGCTGTGTGTATTATTTCATTCCACAAATATTCCCCCGTGTGATGCCAACGGATCCAGCACATTTCACCTCAACACGGTGGTCGTTGTCACGCAGCACGAACCCGAGGTGTCATCCGTGTGATCCAAACAAATTCTCCCTGAATTAACCCCCAAAATTATCGCAACAAATCACTAAACCACGAGTTGTTCCATTCGCTGGAATTACCGTGAGTGGCGAGTAAAAAAAAGAGTAAAAAAAAAAAAAACGTTGAAATAGTGGAGAAGAAGGGTATCCGGCGTCTGAGACGTGTGATAGAGAGAGTGAATACAAGTGAGAGTGAGTGAAACGATTCGCGCAGAAGTTGTCTCTGGACATTCCTCAGTTTACATTGCAATTTACCCTCAACGGGTAGGATTATAACAACTAGACAATTGGTATTCATCAATAGTGCTATCAACAAACGCGGAAAACAAGTGAGTGGAGTGTAGAAACTAGTGGAAAATCGATTAATCGAGTGTGAATATTGTTTAAATAATTGTTTAACGCCCTTGGAAAGTATTGAGGGGTAATTTTGGGAGGGTTTTTAGTACTCCTGGTGTCTACCCTCAGTCATTAAAACCCACGGGGATCGATGTCTGTCGTGTGAGGGAGGTGAAAACATGGCTGAGGAGCTGCTGGTCACGCTTAGCAGAAACGACACTGCGGGATTCGGATTCTCCCTGCTTGGTACTGCCGGTTTGCCTCACGTCATTTATGATATTGTTGAGAATTCACCGGCAGCTGAATGTGGCAAGGTGAGTTGATTTTTTTTTTTTTTTTTTAAGGTTTTTCCAGAGTTTTTCTGCTACTTTCGGGTAATAAATTACAGGCGTATCGACCCGTTCGTTATTCACAGGGGAATTTCACCTGTTTTGTGGGTGTTTACTGGGTTTTAGGGGTGTGTAAATTATTTATTATTACTATTTCCTTCATTTTTTATAACTATATTTATGAAGAACTGTCGATAATTAAAATGATGGAAATGTTATTTTGTGAATATCGAGGAAACTAGGGGATTTAGGGGGAAATGTCAAGAGACCTTTTTTGTAGGAAATTTAATTCTCTACAAATAATGTCTTTTGACATTTTTCGTTATTATTGCTGATTACCGAGATAATTATCGATGAAGAATTGATGCGAATAATGAAATAAATGGACAATTTATTCTCGTCTGGTAAAAAATTCAAAATACTCGAAATTTTTCATTTTTGGTTCAAGTGAAGAGACATTTCCTGCGTGTCTTAAAATCTCAAGTGCTTCAAGCATTTCAAAGTGTATAGTTCTTTTGACAAGTACCTTGGAAACAAGTGGATGATAAAATAGTCAACTTTTTCAACGAGAGTCAAACACGTGTAATTTACAAGTTTAATTGTTCATTCATTATTTATACTGAAGAATGGGGAGTGGAAATAAAATTCACACGAGGTTAATGGAATTTACAGATGACAAAAATGTGTTTTAGCTCAATTTTAGGGTGTGTGGGGGGTGGGGAAGGAGTCATTGATGTTCTCACTGGGTTTGTGTATTGTGGAGACAACGCCTTTATCTCCTCTCATGCAAACTTCATCCTCAATTTTCAAATAAAATGACTTTTTTGTTGCCACTTTTGACCCAATTAATCAGAATAACACGACGTAACAAATTCAACTATTTAATTGCGATTATCTCTGTATGTTGAGGGGGAAATTGATTAATGGGATTGGTGGTAGTGGGTGGCTCGAGGGATATCCGATTTCGAGTGCTATTCTTGCTCTATTTTTTTTTTTTTAAATAAAAGCGAACATTCTTTAATCTTCGAAATTGGTTTTTTGGGAATATTAAGAGGGATTGAATCAGTTTTTTAAATATATCTCTGAATCTAAGAGAGTAGGCGAAATTTCTGAAGAGACTTCTTTTGTAGCTCTCATTTTTTTTTCACAAAAAAGGTCCTTATGGAAAACCTTCATCTCCTTCGGGTACAAAAATATTCATCAAAAACGAATTTTGAAGAGTTAATTTCCATCATTTCACTGCAAAATCACTTTTTGGTGAATATCTTGGAATCTGAGAGAGTTGGCAAAATTTTTAAGAGAACCTTTTTTGTAACTCCCATTTTTCTCTACAAAAAAGGTCTCTATGGAAATTTCACTATTTCCATTAGATTCAGAGATATTCATGAAGAACTGATTCCAGTTTAGTTGGTCCATCTCGTTTTATCATTTCGTAATGAATTTTTCATTCATCTTACCTGGAAATTGATCATTGACGATATATTCACATGGTGAGAGGGTGGATCGGTGGGCGCTAACGTCGAGAGGAAAAGTCGAGGATGAGGAACTTTACAACAGTCCCACAATCAATCTCCTGGTGATTAATAGTTCCTACTATCATGAGCCATTTCACGTAAATTTAAAGTTGCACTGTGCAGATGTGTTTAAATGCTCTCGTAGCATAAACTTTATGTAGGGAATTAAAAAAGGAAGAGGCGAGAAAAAAGCATGAGACGTGCATTTAAATATAGAGGGAAAGAGGGACGGAAAAAAAGTGGAGCAACCTCGTATTTCTGTGACACTTTTTTTTTCAGTCGACTCTCTTTTTCTCGTCGTTGGTTTCCATAAAGCATAAATTGCAGGGATCGAGGTAGCGCCTTTTAATTGCCGACGGGCCAACGTCTACCTTGGCCCGGGCATTATTATGCGATCAGAATATGGAGATGATGGAGGAACCGGTGGAGATAATGAAAACAATGGTGCGGATTTCAGAAAGATTTCTTTAAATTTCAATTATGAATTGTTTTATGAATATCTTGGAAACTAGTGGATTTGGACAAAAAAGTCAAGATACCTTTTTTGCAGGAAATTAAATTCTCCACAAAAAAGGTCTCTTGACATTTTTTTCTCAACACCGCTCATTACTGAATTATTTAAAAAATTGTAAATTTAGAATTTTTCTGGTTAATTTTGACATCGAAAAAAACTTGTCTATTAAATATCTCATTATCTCCGAAATGAGTGGTTATACGAGAAAATGTCAAGAGACCTTTTTTGTAGGCCGGAAAATTTCCCATAAAAAATGTCTCCTGTTATTTTACTCCAAGTCTCACTCCTCCCAAGATATTAGCAGAATAAACTCAACTGATAGATTTTATCTAAAAAGGAATGATGAATGAATCAAGGGTCATCTCCGTCATTGATAACCCACCCCATTGATCATCCCCACCTTCTCTCGTGACTTCTCTCCATTCACAAGTAGTTACCTAAAATGTCATTCATTTAAATAACCGTGCAATGTAATTTTCAACCGCCTTCTCCCATCCCCACGAAGAGTTACAAATAATGTCAATCCACAAAATCCAATTATACCCCACGTTTATTTCACCCACCCTCACCCCCTCCGGTGTGTTGACCTGGCCTGCCTCTGGGGTTTCTCTCATATCAAGACCGCGATACACGTAATCCTCAGCAACCGACAGCATCAAACTAATAAAACATGAAAATTCAATTGAAAATCGACCAGAAATTCACAATTCTCACTCTTGTAAAATGAATCAAAGAGAAATCAATTTACTCTTCTTTCTAATCTTTCTACTGATTATTTTGTTTAGTGATAAATTGATTGGTGTGTTTATCCTCCCACCCCCCTTAATAAAAAGAAATAATAATAATTAATGATATAAAATCAATCATTTTGAAGTAGAAATTGACATTTTTTTTATTGGAAAAATTTCCTAAAATTAATTTTTCTTTTTTTTCTCTGTATGTTATTATAACGTAGTAAAAGTAGATAAATCCATGGCCTTCAGGTATACATACCAGTGTATGGATATTGTTTGAGGGTTAATCGTCAATCTTGACCCGGCAATTCACTTCCGGCGTCACTCTTTAATGCCTCTATCTCACAACATTGTTTTTATACAAATAAAAACATCTTCCCGGCGTTACTCAACTCAAGAAAATTCTCCTCTTGAGAGAGGTAGTAAAATGCCAAACATCATTAGATATTTATTATACTTCAGCTGACTCTGTTTTCGTGTTATTAAATATGTGTTTCCACTTGGTTTTGTGTCTCTTTGTGTGAAGGGTGCAAGATTTAGGCTATTTTTATCGTCAAAAAGAAAATGAAGAATAAATTGGAATTTTTAATTTTAGTTTGAGAAGAAAATTCTGCTGATAGACAATTTAAATAAGTGAATAAACAGATTGAAAACGAGGTTTTCCTTACCTGGCAAATGTGTACACCGTCCTACGCGTTCTACATACGATATGTTTGACGAGTGAAGGCGGAGGTTGAAGTGCTTTTCCGTTTCCGGGTTAGTGGCTCGACTGAGATATGGAAAAACAGGTAAAGGCTTGGCAAATCTCTCTGAAGGTATATATCGAAGAGGGTTACAACGACCAAACACTACTTTTTCCTATTTTTTTAATATCGATTCACTCTTGTTGTGTACATTTTACCGTCGATATTACGACCGATCGACTGGAATTTACGACTGTATCGTGAAATACACAAGTAGTTCAGTATCTCTGATATTTTTCCACGGAAAATAGAAAAATTTTATGACAAAAATATTTGGAATTGTCAAATTGTGTGAAGTTTTTCAACTTCAGATTCAATTTTCTTATTGATATCTCGGAATCTGAGAGAGATAGTGAAATATTCATCGGGACCTTTTTTATAGAGCGGAATGAAAGCTACAAAAAAGGTTTTTTCAAAATTTTCGCTATCTCTCTTGAATCGCGAGATATTTTCCAAAAATAATGTTCACATAAAATTAAAACTTGAGAAATCTGAATTTTAGATTTTTGTTGATTGTCAATTATCGATTTATCTCAATAATGAGTGATTTGAGAAGAAAATGTCAAGAGACATTTTTTATCGGAAATTCCCTCCTCTACAAAAAATGTCTCTTAACATTTCTTTCTAAACTCTTTAATTACCGAAATAATTACATATTTAACGAGATAGAGAAAATCAGCTGGTTCTGTTTCACCACTCAACTCTTAATTCATATCCCAACCAAAACAAGAATTATTAGGAGTAATTTAGCTCATTTCATCGTTGAAAATCGTGTGGAAGACACGAACAAGTCGGGGGTTCAATATTTACGAGAGCACTTTGCAGGTAATTTGAGTCTTATGCGGAGAATTCGAGTTATTTTCGTCCTGAAAACTTTTTCTTTTTCATTGAAAGCAGAAATTGTCTCACATTTTTGCATCAATGGGTGTCTATAATACCACAAAATGTTTTCTCACCCCTTAACAAGAAAAAAAAAAAAAAAACTGTTGCGTAAACTTTTCTCTCGTATTGGATAAAAATTATCGTGAAAATCACGAAGAAAACAAGTGGATTGTGTTATCCACTGCGAAGAGGTGAAACACGTGTCATGGGAAATACGAGTGTATATATATATAGCGGTTTATTGTGCGTAGACACTGAGAAACGACATCGATCCTCACCCCTCCCCAGAGGGAAATAGAGAGTGCCCCAATCTCGTGCTTGAGTTCGTAATCCATTCACGTAACTCGTATTTTCACTCGGTAATGCCTTGTTTGGATGTCTCTACCACTTTTCATTGAATTATTCCTTATTTTTCTTCACAATTACCCTCAAAACAATAAGTCGAGTGACTCAAATAACAAGAAAACATTTTTTCCAATTAAATATATCGTTTTTAATTAAAAAATTATCTCTCATTGAAAAGAGTAGAAAAATTTATTTGAAATTGAAAAAAAAAAAATAATGATCCATTTTGCCCCAGTAGTTTTAGTTTTTTTAGTCTTTATTCTGAAAAATAGTGGGGCAAAATGGGTTTTTAAAAAATGGAATTACAAAAAAACTTTAATCTCATCAAGTTTTGATGGAATTTCAGAACTAGTGAAAGTACCAGATTCATGAAAATGGGGGAATCCCCCATTTCTTTGAATACCAAAGTCATAAAAACTTGGTTCAATTTTTTCCATCAAGCCAAAACATTTCGTCAACCGTTCAATATATGAGAATATCCTTCAATCAATTTCTTGAGTGTCCTTTGGCATTTTATTTGAATATCTTTTCTCAAGACAATTTTGTCTCTCCAATTTGTGGAAACGAAAGGGAAAAAAATATATCTCTCGGTATTTTCATGGTTGGAGGAAGAAAATTAGGGGAATTGGGGTCACCGTACCCCTCAATTCCTCATGTACTCCAAACAAAATGGCCGAGAGGTTTGAGAATTGTGTCTGAACACAGGGATAATCCCATTTCGTTAGTTCGGATTGAAGTGAGAGTTGAGGGTGTTCGTGGCACTCGGATTGTCAAATTTTATTGACCAATGAGAAAACTTGTCTTCTGGTCTGCGGGGGTGGCGTTATTCTTAACGAATTACGTCTCATCTTTTGCACATTCGGTGAATACGATTTTTCTCGACTAGTGAGTCATTTCCGGGGGTTTTTGACGAGACACTGGAGTTACAATTCACTTGAGAGAAAAATGTCAAAAGACATTTTTTATCGAAAATTTTCACAGCTACAAAAAATGTCTCTTGACATTTTCCCCTAAAACCTCTCGTTTCCAAAATAAATGAGCACAAACAGAAAGCAAAATGGAATTGAAATCATTGCGTTCTACAAAATAATTCAATACCCCAATTTTATCATAATATGACCCACAAAATATTTTCCACTCGCTCCACCCACATCCTCATAAACCCAAAATAACTGTTCCACCCTCTGAAACCGATCCAACCCCATAATTTTCTTAATTTAAGAACTTAAATAAATTCCTCTACAAGTATAAAAGCTCAAGAATTCTCTTGAGAATTAAAAATAAACCGCAATTCCCCTGAGTTGCAAAAAAATTAAAAAAATCACATTAAATGAAAGAAATATTTGAATGACAATACTAAAAGCGAATGTGTTCTACATACTTGGTGAAGATTCCTATTGGGACAGTGATGAATAGCTAGAGAGAGCTTTTCGTAGCAAACTCACTCACACAAACGACGACATCCCTTCACACATGAGACTCTTCCATCAAGACCAAAAAAAAAAAATTGCGTCTCTCGTTTTACTTCAGTTAAAGCTGTTCAGTTGAATAGAACATTTTTTTTTTTTTTATTCAACTTGCCCAGCAAATCCCACGTGTACCAGAAATAGCGAGAGAAAATGACAGAAAAAGCGAATGTATCTCGATTGTGTCATTGGACGATTCCACGTGGACGTTTATCTCTTGCGATTCGACGACATGGAACAGACGTTACCACTGATATAAAGATGTATGTGCATATTCTCTGGAGATAAAAATGGTGGGGGATGGGAAAAATCCTCTTACAAAGTGTTTTTAGACGTGACATTGGATTTGTGGAAAGGATGAAAAATTTAAGGATAAAAAAAATATAAATAAATTTAACGAATAGATGCTGTGCTCAGTCAAGTACATGATAATGTCATCAGTAATATGTCAGAAAATGGGATGAACTGAGATTGATTATATCCCGAATCCCGAGTTCTCTAGCAGTTAAACTATACCTTTGGTGTACCCACGCTTATCAACCCCCGGATATTTAACAGGTCAGGGGTTTAGTGATGGTAGACACTTGGGAATTGCTATCCACACTTCTCACTCAATGACGTCATGAAACTGTACTGGATATGATGAGATTTTACGATTCAATAGTGTTGGATATAGATATCATTCCAGACACTTGTCATCGATTTTTCACTCCCTGGGCGTGTTTCCTGGGACGCCAGGGCATCATTCCAACCTCTTCAACATACTCACATTTCTTTAATTCCAAGAAAATCTCTACGTAATTACCATTCAAATAATCTCCATTTAAATGCAAATTATAAAACCAGGATTCAGAAATCTTCATTTATCTCAAAAACCAACAATTTTAATGGAAAATATCAAAAGATCTTTTTTTTGGAAAAAAAAATTTCGAATAAAAAATATCTCTTGACATTTTTCCCTAAAATCACTCATTACCGAGATAAATGTATAATTACTAAAGCTAATCCAATTTCATTAATTTATTACCTGGAAATGGAGTTTAAAGTGTTCAAAGAGCCATTTAATAGTCCGATTTTTACCGGAATGATAAACCCATAAATTTATGCTTTATTCTCCACTGAATATAACCGAGCCTTTTTATTTCCACCAACGGGCATCCGAATTAGCCGGACGTTGGGGAGTTTGGTCAGCCTGGTTTCCTCGCTCTCTGACCGTCCCTTCTCATTCTTTGTTTCCTTCCTCTCCATGCATATTCATAACACCAAGAGTCACGTACTCCACACATGTCTGTTAACATTGTGTGGATGTGTGACATAATCCCTAAATTTAACCCAAAAACTCAATTCAATTTTGACCTGAAATTATCTCTATTCTTTTAATTTCATTGAAATTGATGAATATTATCATTATCACCATTAGAATAATTATTATCAGTCTAGACACACCTTTGTTTATTATCTGATTATGATTTGACCGTAGGTGAACTCCAGTGAAATGCCTTTGACTGATTGTTTAGTCAGCAAAGTGAGTGAAGAATAAAGAGAAGAAAGAAAAATTTTTTTTAAAAAAGGGGGAAATAACGATCGATGAGCCAACTCATCCCCCTGGAACATACCAGGGAATGAAGCTATTATTTACCGAGACCTCTCGATTTTCCTCCCACGTGCTGGCGTGACTATTGGTCTGATGGAAGTAACAAGTCAGGAGAAAAGAAAAAAAAAAAAATGAAAAAATAATAACAGAATGGGAGAAAGGTGTTTGTTTCTCTGGCTGGAGTTGTGTGGGATCACGCAGGGGCCAAACTGTTGTGTATTTAAATCAGTAATTTGTTCGAGGTACGTTTGATGTTCACCTGCGTGACGTCTGCGTGACTCTTGTCAATAGGACTTTGCGTGACACTGGCACGTGGTTGAGAATTTAAAAAAAAAAAATGCCCAGCTGTGACACAAGTACCAATGATTCATACTCATTGGGATCACGAACCTGTCGGTTTCAGGGATTAAATATTGAGGGGAAATAATCAGGATAATAATCAGAGTTGATGGTTTTTTATTTGGTAATTATAGTTTGTTAATCATGTGTTTGTGAAGTATCTCATTTTTTTTTTTGTAAATGGGGAATTATTGTGGTAGGGTGTAGTTCTAGGGAAAAATGTTAAAAGATTTTTTTTGTTGTCTGTAAAATTCTCTACAAAAAAGGTATTTTTACATTCTTCTCTAAAATCACTCATGGAAATAATTGAGCAATTAACAAAATTTGAAATATTGACTTGATTCATTTTTTTGGTTTTGAATTGTGCAATTAATTTAGGGATTATCTCCATAATGAAGGAGTTTAGAGGAAAATATCAAGAGACCTTTTTTGTAGGGAATTTTTTCCTCTAGAGAAAAGGTCTTTTAACATTTTTCTCTAAAATCACTCATTATCGAGATATTTTAATAATTGATTAGAATTAATTTGCACGAGAAATTTGATGAAATTTATGGTAAAGAGTAATGAGTTTCTAAACACGAAAATCAATTTTGAGTGTCTCTCTCACCCCCTTGAGCACTTTGGGGGTATGTCTGTGGTTTTTAACATTTCACAATGTTCTGAAACACGAAAATAACAGCACAGAAGGCTGTCAGCACCCCATACCTCTTTAAGTGGCTTAAAATCCAGTGTCAGTGGAGAAATTTTACCCGAAATTTTCAATTTAATGAATGTTCCTGTTCTTAGACGTCAAGTTAATAACAAAATGCCAACATTAGAGTTTCTGTCAGTTTGAAAACATGAGTTGTGTTGATTGCATTTATAATAGAACAATGTCAATATCAGGGGACGAAAATAACATACTGAGGGTTTCAAGACACCAGAGGGAGATCTAGTCATTCTCGTGTCTAAAAAAAAATCATCAGTGCAATTTTAATAGTTTGATGAAGTGCTAAATCATCTATTTTTGCAATTGAATCTTTTTACATCTTTCCATCTTTCACAATTTTCCATCAACAATTGCAAAAAAAAATAATAAGTGAATAAATTAATTCAAGGTCATTTGAATGTTAAAATAAATATAAAAATGAATATTTTTTTTTCTGCTACAAAAAAAATTTTTAATTAAATTTTTTGAAGGAGTTTAATTTGTTTATTGGTTTTGAATATTGGAAAATTTAAAAATGCAAGTATTTTCATTGTGCAAATGGTGCAATTGTTGTTGCCCTATATATTCAGAGAGTGATAGATACAATTACGTCGTTTACAATCGACTAGAGGACGAGGTAAATAGTTGTAAATGTGAAATAACTCAGACGAGAAGTTTAACGTGTAATTTATCGTTTTCTGGGTATGGCGTTATGGATCTAGACATGCACTCATGTATGATATTATGTTTTGGGGGATTGAGGGGGGGGGGGGGGGAGGGTCATGGGCTTGTAATCACGTGTAGCTAGCGTCGCGGCTGGCCTCTGTGACGATTCAATTTTGCGGCTGGGTGGACTTGCGACGTTCTCCAATAAAAAAACAGTGGATATTTCGTAGGTTTCAATTAAACTTTAACATTAATCGATAATAATAATCAGTCATGATCGAGGATGGAAAAAAATCTACTGATTATTTTGCAATTATCTCGTCAAATAATGGATTGAGAGAAAAATGTCAACAGATATTTTTTGTAGAATATTAAATTCTCTACAAAAAATGTCTCTTGATATTTCTTGTTAAGACTTTTTATTACCGAGATAATTCAAATATTACAAATGATGAGATAATTCAAAGTGAATGATCTCCCTTTTGCAAATATCTCTGAAATAAGTAGGTTTACAGGAAAATGTCAAAAGACTTTTTTTGTAGATATTTAAATTCTCTATAAAAAAGATCTTTTGACATTTTTCTCGAAACCTACTAGTTTCTGAGATATTTACAGAATAATCTGTATGAAATTTTTTTCTTGAAACTCCTGTTTTTAAATATTTTTATGAATTATTGATTATCAATTGTCGAATGCTGGACTATGCACATGTAGAATTATCAATAATGCGTATGGTCATAATTGCATAAAACAGCAATATCCTGGAGTGGCCAATCGAAAGTGAGTGGCAAAATCTGCGTGTTATGCGTTTCTAAGCCAACCACCCAAAGTGTCCCACGTAACGATGCGCATAACGTGGATCGAAGGCTCGTTTCACTTCCTTCTTGTGCGTCGTGTTGTCATACGGGAGGAATTTAATAGCCGTGTCTAACCCAAATCCCCTACGTTTACCTGTCAGGGACTTTATCCCATAATACGCGTTAAAGTTGATATTTTTGTTTGTCAGCCCCATCATTTCTCTTCTCATAACGTCAATTATCTTGATAATGAGTGAATTTAGAAAAAGTGATAATTACTCACTTTAAAAAATTTAAACTAATTTAGTGATTATCTTCACAACTAATTATTTTAGAGGAAAACGTCAATAGACTTTTTTTTTTAAAGCTGATAAAATTTCTAACAAAAATAGTCTCTTGACATTTTTCTCTAAAATCACTCATTATCGAAATGATTCATCATTTAACGACGAATGGAGAATTTTAATGATTTTTTGATTAAGAAAATCCATTTTTGTAATTAGCTAATGAATTTTCAATGATCATAATCACGATGACTAATTAAAAAATAATTTTTCCTTAACAGGTAGAAGCTGGAGACGTTATTCTACGAGTAAACGACATAGACGTTAACCGTTTCACCACCAAGGAAGGTAATAATTCCTTCCACATTATTCTAAAAATAAAGTTTCTTCTTCGATGCTCCAATAAGACTCTTTTCCCCCGATTTAATTCGAGTTATTTAGACTAACCAAGAAGATTCATGCATCAGCACATTGAAAAAATATCATGTTTGCATAATTTATTGATAGAGTTTGGTGAATTGAGAATTGGAAAACTTTTTTAACTCCATTTGAAAAAAATTCGATTTTCTTCTTTTTTTTTTTTAATAAATAATACATCAACTTTATTTTTCCCTCTAAATCTCACATTTTTTAAAAATCTTTTCATCATGAAATATTCAATAATAAATCAAAATTTTAATTAAAATCATCAACTAATTAATTAAAGATGATTATTGAAATTAATTTGGATGATACAAAGGAAAATCGTACATGTAAGTAATAAATACTTGGATAAATTAATTAATTAGTCATTAAAAAATGGAGAAATAATGACAAAAAAAATGTTAAAAAAAATGAGAAATTAAAAAAAAAATTCCTCATGGAAAGTCTCCACTGAGAATTGACAATTTGACATATTATCATCCTTACACACTGTCAACATTGCTAGCCTCAAATTCAACGGCTAATCTTGTGCGGCTGGTTTTGCGCTCGCGCAATGCATCGACCTTATCCTGACCTAACGCACACATACTGGTGCAAGTGAGAAAGAAAAGGTCTACGTACCTATGACTTTCATTGCCGCCGGTGGGCGTGCAGGCCAGTTGAAACTCAGCCGTGAGAGTCTAGACACTGGGCTAAATAAAATAATGATAATAATAATGAGGATATTGAAATAATTTTCTTCAACATCTACAATAATTGAATCAGTAAATTGTCAACTTGGAGATACTGAAACAAATTATTCTTTCATTTTCTCTATTCCAGTGCTCAAATGTTTACGATTGTCCTCGGATCCAGTGACCCTAAAGCTACGGAGGGGTGAGTTGTTTTTATGAATTCAGTGGGATGAAAAAATACTGGGGGATTTTATGGCGAATGAGGAGATATGAAATGTGGATTTTTATATTTGTTTGCAATTCCCGAGAGGTACAGTGGGAGGGTGGGGCGGATTTATTGGTGATCTTAATTTTTTTTAACATTCTAATTCTATAATGTTTGCAAATTGATGAAATTTTGTGATAGTAGAGGTATTTGAAATTTTTATCTACACTATTTTGCAGATATCTCTGAAACTAGTGGGTTTAGGGAAGAAAATGATAAGATCATTTTTGTTGGTCTTTCAATTTTCTACAAAAAATGTCTTTTGGTATTTTTTGATAATATTACTCATTACCGAGATAATCAACTAATTATGACTGATGACATCACTTGTGTTGGAAATAACATTTATTGATTTTCGTTGAGATTATTTTGCAAATATCTCGGAAACTAGTGAGTTTAGGGAAAAAAGTGAATGGATCACTTTTGAGGCCCACAAAATTCTCTACAAAAAAGGTCTCTTGCTAAATTCCTTTAATCCCCACATTTCCAAAGATATTCACAAAATGATATCGTAATTAATTTCGAGTAATTGATAAAACTACGATGTTGCCCATTTATCCACCTCTAGATGTTCAAAACATTTGTAAATAAACGTATAAGATAGAATAGAATCATCATGAAACCTCAGCCATTCAGAGTATCAGAAATAAACGATAAAATTCCTCTAGAGAGTGGGTTTATCAGTGAGGTTTCTTCCTCGATACTTGAATGGAACTGTAGAAAGCATCAGTATACAGAAATATCCAGTACAGTGGTTGAAGTTTCACATGGATAGATACAGAGGGAAACGAGAGAACTGGCAAGGATAGATACCATAAAAGATTTCTCTCCATTTCCAACTGGTCACAGAGTGCGTGTGAGTAAATTTGCTCATGTATAATGTCTTTTGACTCATTTTAGCTTGCCATTTCGAATGAATGAGTCAATAGACCGGAGGCTGTCAGACGGAATGTTTGACTGCCTCATTTGTACTGTTCAGTGTCAGTGGATGTCAATTGTGTTCATCATTCGATTCCCATCGTTTATAAATTTAATCATCAATTTTAAATCAATTATCAGTGAATTAGGTGATGAGTTTGAATCAGACTTGATCATTAATCTGCGAGTATCTTTGTAAGGAAAGGATCTAGAAAAATTTAGCAAAATACCTTTTTAATACAGAATTTTATGGGCTACAAAAAAGGTCTCTTGACTTTTTTCTTTAAACTCACTAGGTTTAGAGATATTTACAAAAATAAGTTATACGAAATTCGTGAATCATGGTATTATTCATAATTATTGAATTATCTTGATAATGAGTAATGATAATGAAAAATGAGAAGGGACAATTTTTATAGATACAATAATTTTCTATGAAAAATGTCTTTTGCCATTTTCCTCAGAGTCCACTAGTTTCCGTGAAAAATTGTAGAAAACGGACCAAAACAAAAATGTTTCTCACTTCAAATTCATTTTTCATTCTTCATATACTCTATGAAACGTGCAAAAGTTGAATAACAACTCATCTCCTTGATCCACATGGTGAGAAAACTCAGAGGAAACTGAAAAATGAAATACATTTGCAGATCCAGCGATAAAAGCACACGTGAGACGATTACTTGCTCCAGGACAAGAGCTTGGAGACGAAGTGAGTTGTCCAAGTGTGGGTGTAGATGGAAGAGCCAACTCGGGTAACTGCGATGAGAGAAAGAAGAGGGTGAAGGGAAGAATAGCAGAATCGCCAGAGTTGCCAATTGGTTTGCTACAGGCACCAACTGGTGCACAATATGCATCAAGGAGCAATGGAACGTACAGTGATGCCTCGGGCTCCTCCGAGTTTGAGGCACTTTTACCAGTTACAGACAGTTTCAAAGAGGAGGAGCGAGCACAGTGGGAGCCATTATCTGGTGACAAATTTAACAGACAAAAAAATACACCTAGGTGAGACAGTTTTATTGAGAATTGAATTATCTCTGAATAGAGTAGTTTTACAGAATAATGTCAAAAGACTATTTTTGTAGCTGACAAAATTCCCCACAAAAAAGGTCTCTTGATATTTTCTCTCAAGATCACTCATTATCGAGATAATTCGATTCAAATCAAATGATTTTGATGTATCCAACAGATTCGAGGCATACATGATGACCGGGGATTTAATGCTGAACCTCTCTCGAACACAACAGAGCACTGGATTCTTCCCCAAATACCAAAAGAAAGTTGACTCTCTTCGTTACAATAACCACTACATTCATCGTCATCATAATTACCACAATCATCATCACCACAATTCAGTCCCCACAAGTCCCAACGAAATGTTGGGCCATCGTTCCTACAAAACCACCACTGGTTCAAATTCAGCCACAACATCACCAGTGGGCATTGGTAAACGTGATGCACAGTGTCAAAATATTGTGGATACAAAGACAAATGTCACAAATTTTGGATACTCAAGTGGATTTGTGAGAACATCAAGGTCTGAGGATCATCTCCAGTTTCAAAAGGATCCGTCAATGAGTGCAGTGGACATTGACATAGATGAGGATGTCACATCGAGTCTCAACACATTATTAGACACACGACCTGACAGTGGACAGGGTGTCTCCAGTGAGAGAATTGTGTGGACATACAATGCACCAGTGAGCTCACCCTCAGCATCAGCATCAGAACGCACCTCTTGCTGTCAAAATGGCAGCTCATCACAATCGTCCAGTAGTTCAGAGGACACGAGTCCTCAACGATCATTATCACCAGCATCACCAACTTCAGTCTCATCATCAGTCATGTCATCAAACTCTGGTTCACGCAGATTTCCTTTACCATGTCAAGGAAATACATTAGGTCAATCAAACAACAATCCAAATCTGCCAAATTGTTCAGCAGGTATAAAATTCTTTCTAATTAAATATCAAATATTAAATTATCTCGATAATGATTGATTTTAGGGGGGAAATGTCAAGAAATCTTTTTTTGTAGATAATTAAATTTCCAACAAAAAATATCTCTTGACATTGTCTCCAAAAATCTCTCGTTACCAAGATAATGTCACATTTGACTGAAATTCTCAGGATTTCATCCAACGAATGGTGATCTAAGCCAATCAGAGGCCATCAGCAATATGTCAAGCCCTGATTACAATGACGAAGAGACAATGGACATTCTCAGTGCACGTGATATTATGATGGTTAGTGATCCAAGTGACAGTGATTCAACGATTCTCGCGAGTGAACCACCGCAGAGGAGAATAAATAACAATATGGGATATGGACAGGAGCACAGCCAGTCTAGTGAGCATAGGATTGTGATACAGGTGAAGGGGCCAGAGAAGGAGAGGAATTCGAGCAGTCCAAGGAACAGAAGAAGAAGTAATAGTGGAGGTGGTGATCAGCAGAGGCCATCGTCTGGGGTGAGTTTTGTCCACGATATTTGTTATTACCAGGTATTCCCCGTATTTTCCTTTTCCTGTTTCTTTAGACTCTTTTCATCCCTCTCTATCCTATTTATTAATTGAATCCATTATATTGTACACAACTCAACTGTCTCACACTCTTTTGAATGTAAAATCCTGTTGATTCCTAATGTGCGTGCCCCTGGTGTTAGGAGTTGAAGGAATACGAGGATGAAAAAGAAATACATATTGGTTCGTGCGATGAACAGAAACAGAGTGGACAGTCACCGCCCCAATCAGCTGATGAGGAGAGTGATATTGAGAGTCTTCACAGCTTCCACTACAGTCCAAAAGCAGTGGATTTGCCGTCAGCAGTGAGATTGGCCAAGAGATTGTACTCACTCGATGGATTTAAGAAGTCAGACGTGTCCAGGCATCTCAGTAAAAAGTGAATATACAATCATTCTCCCATCAGTTGAGGATATTTTTCACTATTTTATTAATGCTATTTCGACTTTTAGTAACGACTTCTCAAGAGCAGTTGCTGAAGAATACCTGAGGTACTTTAATTTTGAGGGAGACACGCTGGACGTGGCACTCAGGAAGTTTCTCGCCCAGTTTTCACTCACTGGTGAGACCCAGGAGAGGGAACGTGTGCTTGTACATTTTTCAAAGAGATATATCGACTGCAATCCCGGCTCTTTCAATTCTCAAGGTTAATCATCTATTTAATCTTGAAGTTGTATATTTTTCTCGCTTACTGCCCCTTTATAATTGTCTAAAACGTCTCGCTGTGAAAATATTTTCATGTTCAACAAGTATTGACAAAATACTACAATCCACTAATAATTAATATTCAATAACAATTGAATTGTTGTAGACGCTGTACATACACTCACATGTGCAATTATGCTTCTCAATACTGATCTACATGGACAGAATATTGGTAGAAAAATGTCGTGCTCCGAGTTTATTGAGAATCTCTCAGAGCTCAATGATGGTGATAATTTTCCTCGAGAGGTGCTCAAACAACTCTACACAGCTATTAAGTCTTATCCTCTCGAGTGGGCACTGTGAGTATACATTTATTGAGTGATATTTCAATTGAAGAAGGTTTTATGTGATTAATTGCCTTCAGTGCGAAATTACTGTAAATAATTTCTCAAGGAAAATTGTGCTTTTAGCTCAAAAAAATTTATTTACTTTTATTTGTAGTGATGAGGAAGGAGACGACACGGCGTCTCAGGTGATTCAGCAGGGCGATGGGCCAGTATTATCAGTATCCGGCAATCCATTTCTCGATGTGCCAAATGTTACTGGTGCAACTGAATTTAAAAAGGGTTACGTCATGCGCAAATGCTGTTACGACGCTAATGGAAAGAAAAGTTGGTACAAGTTTTTCTATAAATTATGAAAAAACTATTTATAAAAAGGAAAATTTTGATTGACTGAATGATATTTTGATTTTGATAATTTATGTAATTTTAGCCCCATTTGGAAAACGAGGCTGGAAAATGTATTACTGCACACTGCGTGAACTTGTATTATATCTTCACAAAGATGAGCATGGTTTTCGTAATGACAGCCTCCACAATGCCATAAGAATTCATCATGCATTAGCAACAAAGGCGTCCGATTACACCAAGAAACAGCACGTGTTTAGATTGCAAACTGCTGATCAGGCGGAGTATCTCTTCCAAACTAGGTAATTGTTCTATTTACACCATAATTTATTCTCTGGGAAAGTCAATTGAGTGTTGAAGTATTGAAACGAAATGAATATCGCGAATATCTCTGGAATTACTGGGTTTAGAGAAAATTTATAAAAGACCTTTTTTCTAGAGAATTTCTTGGGCTACAAAATAGGTCTCTGACATTTTTTTCTGAATCTAATAGTTTTGGAAATATTTGCAAAATAATGCCAATTAAATTTTGTTATCAATCTTCTCCAATTTATTTATATATTTATTTTTTTAATAATAGTGATTCCAAGGAACTTCAGTCATGGATAGACACAATAAACTTCGTATGCGCTAGTTTTTCGTGTCAGCCACTCGCTGGAGGGGTAGGTTCACAACGAAAGTTTCAACGGCCTTTGCTTCCCTGCAGTCACACCAAATTGACGCCTGTAAGCATTCATCACTCGGTCCAAGCACGAGAATTTTTTTTTATTATCCTTTACCCATCGCAGAAGACATTATTTTCCTTTTGCTGATTAGGAACACATGCCTCTGCTAAGTTTAATTAGAATTATCTGGTAGAATCATCAATTAGTCTATCTGAATTTGTAATTGATTGTAGTAGTTGAATATTTTATCTAGAATATTTTCAACTTTTTTTTTTTTTTTTTGTAGAGAGAACAATTAAGGGACCACGAAGAGAGGGTTAATAGACTGGAGGCTGAACTGGAGGAGCATCGGAGGCATCCGCCTGAACGAGGTACCAAGGCTCTAACTGTTCAAAATTACAAGGAGAAAGATACCTATCTTCATTATGAGGTAAATATTGATTTCAGTTTGATGACATAACATTCATCAATAACATTCAGTCAATGAAATCATGGTGAGTCATGAAATCACTAATAATCAAGGTTGCAATCATTGAAATCATAAATTCAATGAAGTCATTGAAATCACTAGTGAAATTGACTGCATTTAGCAGTCATGTGTCACTCGATCTTGGAGTTCCCAGCCCCTCGGGAAAATGTCAAGAGACCTTTTTTGTAGCTGAGAAAATTTCCCACAAAAAATGTATCCTGACATTTTCCCCTAAATCCACTCATTTTCCAGATAATCTCATGTTTCATGTTTTTTTCTTTTTGTTTAAACAATTCAGTTGAAGAGATACAAAACTTACGCCTATCTTCTACGTTCTCGTCTTGCATTTACCGAGGTAGAGCCATCCCTAGTTGAGTCTAGTATCGGTGAAGTTGACGAGAGTGGAGGTGTATTATTAACAACTGAAGGTGGTTTAGTACCACCACCAGTACCAGATCGTCCAGCAACAAATAGGTACAGTTACAGGGCTGCAATTTACAACCGTAATCTACTCAATGGTCAAGACAGTGGGGACATTGGTTGACGTGTAATGGGTGTTTTTTCGGCGTGCGTCATCTAATTAATAAATAAATATACACAGGCAGAATAAAAACCATATTCTAAATAAATGTTTAAATTCAATTGATAGATAAATAAATGAAAAAATGAACAGGTTATCAATTATCAAAAGCACAAGAAATAAATAATGTTTTCATTGGATTTAAAGAAAATTAATTAATTTAAGGGAATTAATTAAATAATGAGAGGGAATAAATGAGTCTTCGAATTTACTTCTGCCTGTGTGTAAAAATCAACGCCAGAGTCATTTAATTATTAACAATTGGTGGATTTAATGGGGTAAAAAGGGTTTATCATTTCTATAAATTGATTTATTTATTGATTAATTAAATCAATTGGCACTCTTTTTCTAATATATGAAAGTATGTGATTGGTGCTGGTCTCTGGCTTATTTATAATTAATAATAATTATTAATTAACTTTGAGGATTTTTTACATCTGGATTTATATTTCAATCGAATTTTTTCATTTAAATTCAGCTATATTTCTTCTTTTTTTTTATAAATTGGGTATTTTTAATTTTTGGCCGAAATAAATTGAGGAAATTTGATTGAAATGTTTTTGCTGGATGTTCAATTGGCTCATTGCTTCATCGTACTGATATTAATGGATATGATTTAATTGACTAAACAATTGTGTCATCTGCAAATATGATAATTATATAAGTAATCATCGCTTCATTGCCTCTCTAACATCTAAGGATCTGATTTTTTTAAAATCTACTTTGATATAGATGAATATTATTTTTGTATTATCTAGATTTTTTTCTCGGTTGTTTCGAGTGACGTATTGGCGGTGTCAATTAGAATGTTCAATGATTAATTTATCTAGATATTTAAATCAATTGAATCTCGTCTGAACAAAAATCTTTGTAGTTGAGTGATAAAACATCATAATTCGATTTTGTCAATTTTGTTAACTATTGAATTATCTCGGTAATGAGTGATTTTAGGCAAAAATGTCAAGAGACCTTTATTATAGCAGAGAAAATTTCCAACAAAAAAGGTCTCTTGATATTTTCCTCTAAAATTGATGGTTATTGAGATAATTTTGTATTCAAGAAAATGAGAAAAAATTGACTTATCCTGTTTTATTCATTCTGTCATATTCATTCTATTCTTCACTCATTCCTCATTAATTTATATTCTAAATACGATAATATTGATGAAGTAACTGATATACGAGAATATATGGTTGATGCTCCAAAGGCCAAAGAATATATTTATTTATTAAATTAAATAATTCGAGTTTCTAAAAACACCAATGACTAACAGCTCAGTTGTTATATCACATTGTTTATCACCAAGACTGCATATTAAATTGTTAATTCAATGATGACAATGCTAATTGCACATTAATCTCGATGAAAAAAAAATTCCAAGAGTTTCTTCCTTACTCATTTAAATCCACGTTTTGTTCACGTTTGTTTGATTAAATCGTTGGCGTTTTAAAAAATTTGTTTAGAAAAATGGATCAAGTTAAATTGAATATCAAAAGCTTTAAATAGATATTTTTAATGACGTAAATTGCGCATTTAAAGTACTTTTGTTCAATAAACAATTGTTTTTTTTTTTTTCTTGTGAAGATAGTATTAATTCTGGAGAGATTAATTCAGATGAAATCTGGGAATTATTAAACTGAGGAATTTAACAGTTTAATGTAGTGATTTAGCGTTTTATAATATAATTATTTACAATAATTCGTTGCAGTATTAAATGAGATTTTCATGTTAATTCAATTGAGAATTCCATAGATTTGTATACAATTAGGAGTGATTAGAAGATAGATTTTTATTTAGATTTATTCAGTGGGAGGTATGAAATTTTGGTGGCTTTTGTTCAATTGGTTATTGATTGACGAGGATATGTTCCACTTTAAAACCACTAGATGGAAAATTAAAAAAAAAATGATGAATTTATGAGTGAAGTCGTGTGAATCAAATTATCTCAATAACTATCGATTTTAGAAGAAAATGTCAAGAGAACTTTTTTGTAAATGAAAAAATTTCCAATAAAAAAGGTCTCTTGACATTTCCTCCTCAAACTCTTCTTTTCCGAGATAATCATAAAATTAACAAAACTCGAAAAACACATGATTTATCACTTCACTGATGAATTAATTATTTCGTTGATTATTGATGACGTTTCAATCTTCTCGATTTTTAAATAAATGAAAATAATTAAAAGAGATAATCAAAAGTCGTTGGCAGTTTTTGCAGCTAAATGAGTACTTTTGGATTGATAAATCATTCCAAAAAAATACTCTCATTTTTTAAATCCACACTTTGTTTATTTTCTTATATAAATCATTATCGTACGATTCTCATAATTTTTATGATAGTATTTTTCAACAATAGTCAATAGTCAATAGTCCTGTCTCCCCCTTATACACATTAAAAACAAAATAATTGAACAAGAGGAATTAAAAGTAATAATGATTCAGTGTATTATAAAACTGTAAAATATGTGGATAATGATAATTATTACAAATAAAGTTTAAATAGTCTCCAAATGAATTTAGGATGAATATTCTTAATATGCGTTTTTCCCAGTTTATCATGTTAGATAGCACGTAAAACGGGTGAAACTTTCTTCTTCTTATTATTCTTCTGCATGAGCATGTATTTTTCTGATCGAAATTAATCAATTTCCTCTATTGATATATATTTTTAAAAAATATTGTCAATTTCCACTTGACAAATCGTTAAAAATCAATTTTGAAAAAAACCAAAAATTGTTGAACAATGAATGTTTATCAAGTATTAAGGAAATTCATTTGTTGCATGTATGCAGAGACGCCTCGACAACGTGATTCACCTGCCTCAGCAGAAAAAAAAATCATCAATTGAATCTCAACAGAACAGAAAAGAACACTGAATCTGAAAACTTCTGAATTACTCGACTGAAGATTAAAAATCTTCACGAATTTCGAAAACGCTTAGGTACTTAAAGAGATTCTCGCGTTATTTATTGCGATTAAATCCCAAAGAATTGCATTTTCATCGTTTATTTATTTTTATACTCTTTCGAATTTATTTTGTTAATTGACTATTACTTGTATTTACCAAGATTTATTGAATAATATTCTTCTTATTCTACTGAATAAAAATAATTAAAAGAATGATTAGGTGATATAATCAATTGTGTTAATTATTTATTCATAATTATTATTTTTTTTGAATAACTTTATTACAAGATTTTGGTACATAAATATACATATTAACTTGATTAATTATTCAAACGTTTTTATTATCGTTTGAATTAACTATAGTTTGCTCTTAAATACGAATCAATTGCCTTAATTTTACACAATCTTTTTCAAAAGTAAATTGAATGTGCAGTTGAATCATAAATTGACTGAATGAACGCGAGGCCAGATCTTTGGTGAATGATGTCAGTTATGATTTCAGGATTATACTGTTTAATAATTGTGCTTGATAATTAATATCCTATTAATTAATATAAATTGCACAGTGGAATCCTGATAATTGGTGAGGATTACCCCATTGTTATCAATTATATTTAAATTAAATAAAACTCTCCGTAGTTTATTCGCTGGACATAATTATGCAAATGAAAATGCATTAAAATAAAGTTCTCTTGACAAAATAAAAAGAAAAAAATAATTGGAATTGTAATCAAGCCTAAGTACATTATAGCCATCTCATGATTAACAAGCATTCTACTGAATTTTCTTTAAAACTGATTGGCAAAAATTTACAAAGTGACAAGAGAAAGGAAAAAAATAAAAAATTATCGCCAAGATTGAAAAACTCACCCCAACTACGATACCTCCTGAACTTCCTCTTTGACAATAGTCTGTGGTGAATTTGAATTATTAACAATCCCTTTACCACTCGGCAAACTCGAGTGACTTGATGACCTACTATGGCTCTGACTTCCCTGGCCAACTGGTGTCTGAACAAGTGGCTGTGGTGGTGTTCTAGCCCCCGAATTACTCCCTGAATTTGGCTGCAGTTGCATATGATACTTGTAAATATTCTCAGTGCTTTCAACAACACCAGCCTGAAGATTAAGACTCCTACCCCTGACCCCAGCCTCCTTCGACGGTGGACTCCACCAATTAACAAAAGTTCCAACAACAGGTACATGCCTAAGTATTCCCTCCTGCCAAAGTTTCTCAGCATTCTCCCTCTCAAGATCAGTTTGTGCAGCTTCAATTCCCCTCTTAACAACCTCTGACATGGTATCCAGCAGTTTAGAACTAGCCTCAACCTCCTGTCCAACTTGTAGGACAAGTGACAGGAGTTCAGCCACATCAGTGTCCTGTGTGACCATTCCAAATCTGACACAAGCTAGTCCATCAGCTCCCTCTCCCAATGAAAATGCAGCATCAGTACTCCTGAGTGCCTCCACCAATTGCATATTCAGCCTATTCAACTCCTCCTTGGTCTGCTCAGTCATTATCTGAATCCACGTTGGTGGTGCATAACGAACTCCCCCAAGACCTGCCCATCCTGGCATCTCCACAAGATGGAGAGAATCATTCTGTGTAACGAGTCTCACAAAAGTCTCTTTATGCTCAACCGTTGCATTTAAAATCTCTATCTGTTGCTCAAGACATGCAATAACATTATCAATGTCCTCTGAGCCAGGTGTAGGTCCAATATTCTCTAGACAGCAGATCCTTATGGCCACACCGTACTGCTCAATCTCACAGAGCTCAATTGGAACATTTTCAATGTCTCGTTGGAGAATTTGACCGAGCCAGGAGTTTAATTTATCATAATATGGAGGAATTCTCTCTGGGAGAGCATGATATTCACCCTCTTGTGGGGTTTGAGATGATGCTGGGACGTACTGAAACACTAGGCAACTAGAGACAACTTCAAACAGCTGGGGAGAGTTTACTGGGTTAATCGAAAGATCATTGATGGTCCAACTGTTATTCTCCTGGGTTCCATCAGCTCCACCAGGTATTTGACTGAGAAATTTTATATTGTCGAATTTTTTTATTCTGTTGTAGAGGTCTTCAATAACTTGGAAGCACTTTTTGAAGCGATTTTGTATGCCCTCGCGACCGAGTACCTGGAGGGCAGCCCAGAGGGGCAGTGTTGGGAGTCTCCGAGATAGGGATTCAACCATCAGGCCAGAGACTAGGGAGAGAGTTGTGTCACGTGAGGTGGGCTTTGCTCCTTTTGTGTCGGTTAGTCTGTAGAGGGTGACAACTGGCAGGGATGGAATACCCAGCCATACTCCTAGGGGAAGGGTTATACTGTCTGCGAGCTTTGAGGGGAGATCTTTGGGGGATGTATTGAAGGCCAGAGCTGCTAGGGAATGCCCTCGAAGGTGTAACCACACGTTGTATTTGTCACAAATTTCACGGAGACGTGTCACACTGTCACAGTGACCTGTTATTGCTGAACCCACTTCGCCGAGTACTAGGAGGGGGGTGACATTGCTGGACTGAGAGTCTTCGGAGAGTCTTCTCTCTAGGGCGGATACATCCATCACTTGGCGAGAACCGAACATCGTAGTTTGGGGTATTGGGCGGACACAGTGGAGGGGGAGGGATAGCTGAAAATAATTTTGGGTTTATTAGCTCTAATTTGTTGAGTTGTGTGTTTTTGGGGTTTATCTTGAGATCCAAGGGAGATGGAGAAATTTTTGTCAAGACCGTTTTTGTAGCTCTTTTTTTTCTCTACAAAAAAGGTCTCTATGGAAATTTTTTCATCTCCCTTAGATTCAGAGATATTCATTAAAAACTCATCTGTTCTATTTTATCACTTATTCTGATAAAATTAGAATAAATTCAGAATTTGAATACAACTCTTTTCCTCCTAGAATTTCCATCAATTGAAAGTTGATGATATTCACCTGTCTGCATAAATGTTGAACAACTCCAAGTGGTGCAGCGACAGAACTATAGATAAGTGGTGGAACAGCAGACAAAGCTGTAAAACCATCCTCCATGTACCTAGGATACTTCCTATGCAATGCAAGTCTCGTAACTCTAACTAGGCCCTCAAGGTGATCCTCGTGGAAGGACGAGGCACAATCAACAAATCTGAATATATGGCTCAACCATCTAGTGGTATCGGCTGCTAATCGAGCAGCTAATCTTTGTGCATGAGCCCTGGGGAGGGCAACAGCATAAGCTGATACTGAATGTGTTACGAGAGAGAGTTTTGCAGCTTCTGTCAGAGGTGGTAGATTTGTTAATTGAGCTGGTGGTGGATCCTGATTATCACCTTCAAGACCCTGAGGTGCATCCTCGTGGATCACTAGGTCCTTAACAGGAAAATGATGATTACAATAGACTTTTATGATTTAATTGATGAAAAAATTGATAAAAAGAGGAAATTAATCAATCAATTCACCTGAATAAGTTGTAAAACAGTCTCAGGACTCTTTGATTGCGTCAGAAAGCCCAAATGATTGCCCCAGGTCATACCACCACCATCAGCAGCTCTCTCAACAGCATCCTCAAGCCTCGATATGACTTCTCTCGCTTCAAATCCAACGATACCAACGTCATTTTCATTTGGCACTGGTACATGATGATTGAACTGTCAAAATACAAATGACACTTTGAATTATCACAATTCTCTGACACTTAACCATGAAAAATAATCCATTTAAATTTTGAGGTTCAATTTTTAGGTAAATTGTCATTAATTGTGTTTACCAACCTCATCGAGGTTTTTCTCATCATTATTCATCTTGGAGTTGTCGTTTGGCTCAGCCTCCTCGGCCATCGTGGCAGTGGACATCATCAGGACATGGACTTGAGGACCGCCTACGACTGTCAATTGGTAGTCGTGGCGATTCTAGGGCTCGTTTTCATTCCACAGCACATGATTTTATCGGGCTTTTAGCGCTAATCACGTGATACGTAGTTTGAATTTCCCGCCGGATTCGAACGGAAGTGGAGTTTGGATTTCACATTGTCGTCTGGGTATTTGTTAAAATTATTTTTTTGTGGTTTTTAAGGCCATCATTTGTTTATTTAATTTTTCTCGAGGGGTTTGGATAGCTCTAGGGGAAATTATTTTTGGCGGGGAATTGGCTTACAAAATGGCGGACAGTGATAAACGACTTGTTGTTGTCGTGAGGGTTGTCGAGGCTTTCCAAGGGATTTCAATGCTTTTTGAGAGTTTTTTAGGGTAAATAACAGTGAGATTGGGATTGATATGATGAGAGTGAGATGCAACTCATGAATTTATGAAAAAAATATGGAATTTTCGGGGGAAAAATCGAGAAAATGTAGTTTGTTTATGGAGGGATGACTGTCTTGAACTCATGCCTTTATTCTATTCGCAGAGAGGACTTTATCGGATTTCTCTGGGTAATTCTAAGGGTTTCAAGGGTCTTTTCGAGGGTAAATAATATTGAGATTAGCATTAATAAGATGAGGAATGTATATTTTTCATGAATCTATGTGAAAATTTGGGTATTTTGGTGAGGAAAAATGGAGAAAATTAATTTTATTTTTGGAGGGAAAGTTGCTGCTCCATTCAAAGGAGTTTATCAAATTTTAGTTTATTTTGAATATTTTCAATGGGTAATCATCAGTAATAATTGATTATTCTTGAGGAAGTGTTGTGTTGATTCTTTTGTGTGATTATCAGGTGTTTGAGTGATAAAGACGTAATTCGAGTGATAAAAACGTAAAAAAGACAATTTTTTTGGGATTTTTCTCTTCTTACTTAAATTCTGGTAAATTCAAAATTTTAATTAGTGCCAGTGTCCATGGGATTACTTCAGCAGGATCGAGGGAAATCTACAGGAGGAGGAGAGGCTGTGAATAAGGTAAGAAATTTCTATACAATTGATTTTATACTGCGATAAATGACTCATGAATTTAATCAATAAATTCTCAAGTAATTGAATGAGAACGAAAAATCTTTTATTGAATGTATAAAATTATTTTTATACAAAAAAATGCAAATCTCATGAATTCCATGAAACTATCAAACAAATTAGGAATTATTTTGTACAAATAAAAGGAACTAAAGAAAAAGAAAAATGGGGAAAAAATTATAATTAATTATTCTCGCGAATAATTTACTTTGGAGTGAAGTAGATGTCTCTTATGAGCATCGAGGTGATGGATGGTACCTGCTTTTGCTCATGTTTCGCAGGATTTAAGTCATTGTAAGAGGCGAATTCGGTAGCGACTTTTCTTGAGCAAATTGTGAGCATTTTTTGTAAATCGGTTGACTCGTGGTACTCATCAATCGTATCACACAGGGACTGGATAAACCAGGTGCCAATCTCTGGATTTCTCCATGAGCAATGATCTTTGAAAGAATAATTAACAATGAATTAACAAAGAGACAATTCAACTTTAATTTGTTTTTCGATAAATATCTGCAAATCTAATAGAGATAGCGAAATTTTTGTTATGACCTTTTTTGTAGCTCTTAATTTTCTCCACAAAAAAGGTCTGTACAAAATTTCTTCCATCTCTCTTAGATTTCAAGATAATCGTTAAAAATTGTCAAAAAAATACAATTTTTAATTTTATCAAGACAATTTTTTTGAAAATTAATTTGTTCATTTCACCTGGAGGTGTACTGTTAGCAATAAGAAAATCAGCGTGAGTGGGTAATTTATAGGAAGTGGTAGCAGCATCTACTTCAGTTCTCAATGCCTCAGATTTACTTTTAACTTCGACGCCTGCGTCCAAAGTCTTTCCTCGGCAGAACTAGATAATCATTTATTATAAATTAAAGATGATAAAAATATCGATAAAATTAAGTTTTACCTGGAAGAAGAATAGCTTTGGTTTTCCAGCTAGAGTTGGACATTTTTCAGCAGTAAATGGCTTCCAAATTCTCTCGGCGTTATAAGCCACGTCTTTAGCAAAAATCATATCTGAAGCCAGTCCATGAGTAAGCATGAATATAACAAGACAATCAGAATCAGAATGATCTTCATCACTCACTGAAAATTATTAGAAATCATGGAAAAAAATGAGAAATACTTGATAAAAAATTGATAGTTGTGTGACACTCACACTCATTAATCTTCTTGAACACTTTTTCGTGCTCCAAATTGTCCAATATTTCTACTTCAAAACCAAGATTACTAAAGGTCCTGTCGATTCTCTTAGCATCGATCATAGAGCCCTCACGAGGCTCGAAACCAGTATCGAAAACTTCGTGATTAAATACTACACACTTTCCCCTTTTTTTGTGGTCCATGTTGTAAGTTTCAGCGTCTTTGTTTATTCTCGTTGTTGTTGAGTGTCCACTGGTCGATTTAAAAATAATTATTCATTCTCAAGAATTGAATTTTACACTTGAACAATAAAACGAGACTTATCAATTTCAATTGAAGATTAGTTTTTTATGAATATCTCCGAATCTACGAGACGTAGGGAAATTTCCAAAGAAACCTTTTTTGTAGAGAAAAATGAGCGCTACAAAAAAGGTCCTCTTACAAATTTCACTATCTCTCTTCAATTCCGAGATATTCAGCAAAAACTGATCTGTTCTAAGATAAAATTGACTCATTCCTCTTTTACGATGTCATCACTTCAATTACCTCTGTTGTGATCCACTAATTTCCTCCTGAAAGAGCCCAGCATCCAAAAGATCTGAAACCTTCCTCTCTCCCAACCACTCTGGCCTGAATACACTCCCCAACTCTGGTGTACCCATATCATTCTGCTCCGGTGACTCGAAAAACTAATTTTTGAAAATTTATAAAAATCCTCAAAAAAATATCAAAATTAATTAAACTCAATTTTCATTGAAAATTTGAGATAAAAAATCATATTACCACTTCATTATCAATCTCTGCAGCTCGTGGGGTGCTCAATCCTGGGGGTAAAATGTCATCGTCACGCTCTCCAATACTGTCGATGACGTCACTACGGCGTCTGATTCGTTTTGATATAACTTTTGTCTCCTCATCTCGATCCTCCTCATCCTCTGGTATCACCTAGAAAATATATCACTTCTTTGTTAAGAAATTTTTTTGCATCAGTCATCCTTTGTTCACTCTCTCAATGACCTTGACTTTTTTTTTTTTTCTTTCAATAAACAATTACTAATACTGATTGTTGTGATGACATCATACGATTCATCCTGATAACGATATAATAGTATAGGATTTAATCAGGATTTTCAATTTTTTTTTCACTTTTATCGATTAAAAAATTATTGCAATACCTCACGAAATTTTCGTTTAGACATGATTAATACATAATTGATCCATGGATGAACAAAAAATTGCGTAGAATTTTACACATGCGAGTGACCTCGAACGAGTTACCGGAACGGAAGAGGTCAGTAATCCCTTTCCTCCCGCGGCAGTTGTGATAGCGTCAGAAAAAAAATATAATTTATTCTCTTGAGCAGTTGATGAAGAAAAAAAAAAAATATTAGAATGTTAATTCTTTAAAGTAAACAAAGATCTAGTCGTCGGAGACTGTCGTCCTATCTTCAAGAACTTGAAATCAACTACTGAATTAATAATGGATTATTGAGGGTTTTACCAGGTATAGGTATGACTGTGTTTATGTTATGGGAATGGAGTATTACTCATCGCAGAAAGTTTCTTATGAATTTTTCACTGTGTCGAGGGCCAATCTCTTTCTCAGTAATCAATTTCGACAAAAACTAATGAGAATTTTTTTTCTCTCTCTCTCGTTGTTGATAAATTTTTCACAATTTTATTCAATTGATTTGAAAGAATAATTCAGGGATTTTTTATTAATTTAATACTTACTGAACATCTCATTGCTGTATTCATTTTGTTTAATAAAATCCTGGGAAATCTGAAATTTCTTCACTCGAGTCACAATAAACTATAATATAATAATGTATCCATGGATCGATGTTATCATCACTCGGCGGGTTACACTTTCGGTTGCGAATCACGGAGCGAAGGACACCAAAAGACAAGCCATCACTGGTGGACACTGGTCATTTGCGTTATGGTTAACCACTTGTGGTTCGCCTTATCTCTGGGTTGACTCAATTAAACACACAATATTCCCTTCCAAATTCAATTAAAAATGTATCTGTTGTTCTTCTGTGAATTATTTTCGCAACAATTGCTGAATAAAATCACGATTATCGGAGAGAATACATTCGACTGAAGACAGGGATGCACTTGTGCCTGACAAAGAGTGTAACTTGGACTGAGGGCTCTAAAGTTGTATTTTGTAAACAAAAAAATATAAAAAAGTGTCACGTGATGTTTAATCGAGCCCAAGTTGCCGCCAATTGAGACATAACCTCTCATTTTCATTGCTCATGAGGTAAAAAAGGGAGGATGAAATTTTTTAATTTGATTCAATGATTAATTTATTATTAATTCAATTTTATAGAGAAGTTTTGGGTAAATAATTTCCACAGAAAAATTGATGAAAACATTTTTTTTTAATTATTCCTTACAAAACTAATGATAGCGTACAGAATATTCATTTCAATAACAAATTTTCATTCGATTATTTACGATATCTCGATGACTCCACCAACTTTAGTTATTGCTTCTTTCAATTTGTCAGCCTCCTCTTTATCCACGTCAGCTTTGACAATTGTTGGTACACTCTCTACGAATTTTTTTGCCTATAATCAATCATGAAATTATGAATAATGTCTCTGTATTTCATTCATCGATTTTTAACATCTCGAGTATGTTTCAATTATTACCTGAACCAGATTCATTCCTGGTATAAGTGTCTTAATTTCCTTAATCAGTGGAACTTTTTGTTTTTCATCGAATGCTGTCAATTTCACTGTGAATGATGACTGTTTTTGTACCGGCGCAGCTTCTTCTTCCTGAAAAAAATAAAATAAAAATCCACGAATATTCAATCATTCATCGAATTGTATTGGTGATTAATCAATTAATTAATTGATTAAGAAGCTAGATATTTTACCTCCGACTTTGAGCAGCAGAAAAATACAGAAATATTTTATTTTATTTAAATAATCATCTCTAAAATCGTATATTTCAATTCGTAAAAATGGTTAATATAACTATGATTGATATATCAATTAATACCTCTGGCTTAGCCATCATCATGCCACCCATAGGCATAACAGGGGCATCAGGAAGATTGAGCCTCTTCTTAAGAACATCACTGAGCTCAGCAACCTCAATGAGATTTAATGCAGTAATATCTTTCACAAGTTTTTCAATTTTTGCACTGACAGGCGTGTCAGTGCCCTCAGGAGGTGGAGGAGTTAGTTTATCACTTGGAGCAACAGCTGCTTCTACAGTTTGACTATAAACAGCACTGAAATCATCACATAATTAGGTTTTTCGTTCATAAAAGGAGTGAGAGGTTATGTACAGAATCACGAGTTCCCAGAGATTTTTAATGAGATAAATCATTTACTCACCCTTTGTTAAAGTTTCGAATCTGGTGGAAATTCCTTCGGGCTACTAATCTCAGTGTGTTCATCATGCTGTTATGGTGGTTATAGAGAAATGTGAGTAATTGAAATTTTCTTGCCGGAGAGACTTCTGATTACGATCGAGTTTTACGGAATTTCCAAATATCGATAATCGCCTAGCGCATTATGTGCTGCGCATCTGGCGCGGGATAATTCAAATTTAGTCTCACCCATTTTTATTTAATTATTCATGCAATCGTCATAAATTCGAAAATGACCCAGGAATATCATATTTAGGGTTGTAACGACGATATAGTACATAACTAGTGAGTAAAGTACCTAGAAAAAAATTGTATAGTTGAATGATTTTTTTAGGGAGAAAATTATTGAAATAAATTTCTTACTTCACTGTCTCGCATATCATAACGAAAGCCCCATTTGCAGATACATAGCCATGAGGATAATGATACTAGTAGTAATACTGCGGCAGTCGGTGATGCACATATTTGAATACTAAACATTTGTTGTATATTTTTTTTTTTTCCTTCAATTTTTTGAGTAACTAGGAATTTTGACAGCCAGGGTAAATTGATTGTCTTGTGTTTGAGGAAAGGGGATAAGAAAATAATCAGATATTCTTGAATTTTTATTGCAATAATTTTAGTTAATCTTACTTGCTTATACGAATGATTACAATTTATTTAAATTTATAATGTAGAATTTTTGGTATCCAACTCGATTTACTTACAATTAAGCATTAATAGACTTTCTTCTTTGATAATTACTTGCATACGTGGATTATTATTATTTTTTTTAAATTACATTTTTTAAATTATTCAAGGAATTTGCATCTTACATGTGATCGGGTTCAATAAAATACATTGATAAATTTAATAGATAAAATATCGTTAGATAATTTGAGAAATAATTCAACAGTTTGATAAATTCTAAGGTTCAATATTTAGTCCTGACAGCAGCGATTAGAGTTATTCATTCAAATATTAATTATGTCAATTTTTAGGTTTTTTTTTCTTTTTATTCAGCACCGTTATAAAAAATTTTAAATCTATCTGTGCGCATTCAATGGCTTAATATTATTCTTTTATTTTGAAGCATCAATAACATGAACAGCTCTATGAGATTGCTCAAAAAAAAAAAAAAATTACGAGTCACGTTTGATTCTGCTGTTGAATGAAATCAATAGTTGAATCACATTTTTGGGTTTATCTTGAAAACAAGTGACTTTAGGACAAAATGTTAAAAGACATTTTTTGTAGAAAAAAAAAATTTCAACAAAAAGTGTCTTTTGACATTTCCGTCTAAAATCACTCATTCTCAAGATAATTCCGT
This sequence comes from Coelinius sp. EB29, assembly GCA_035578325.1. NCBI lineage: Eukaryota > Metazoa > Arthropoda > Insecta > Hymenoptera > Braconidae > Coelinius > Coelinius sp. EB29. The sequence goes on from JAOZGT010000008.1 coordinate 2,536,174, forward strand.
ATTTAGTAAAATGTGTAAAATCAAATTTTCAAATTTAACCAAAATACTGATTTTAGAAAATTCCACTCAACAGCAAAATTCAATAATACAATTCCGAAAGAATAAATTTCTCAATGCATCGTATGGTCAATGCTCCCACATCAATAATCCTTCCTCTCACTGCTTAATCAATTGGATAAATGGCAACGAAACGCTATCCTCAATTTACTGATATACATATATTACTTGCCAAGGACCTTATTATTTTCATGGATCGTAAACTTCCATCGATAAAAAAATATTTCTCATCTCTCTTCTTCTCACTTAATGAGATATGTCTCGTTACATCTTCCTCAGGTAAATATTTACCTCTGATCATTCCTTAAAATTACAAACACCACAAAACTCACGTGTGTGGTTCATAAATAACACCAGAATCATGGCTCTGTGTCAAATTTTTTTTTTTTTTTTCATTACTTTTCAGAGTAATGTTTCAATGTAAAAAATAATTATTTATTATGCCACTTAATATCATTGAAAATTATACTTAAATCGCTAACATAGTATGTGATTATGTTTCTTTGATATTATCATTCGAGTGAAAGTGATTGGTAGCAAAAAAGAATCAGAAATACTATCATCATCTTCAGATTAATTATTTCCCTTTGCATTTCAAAGAGAATTAATCATTAATGGACAATACTCAATTATTTCGATGACAGTATCTCCTCTCCTTGACTAAAAATAAAATAATACTGAGCTATTTTGTTTAAAGCATCATGCATAAATTAATTGAACATTCCCACCCTCATTTTTCCCCCTCATTTTGGCAGCTAATTTTTGGCTAATTCCAAAAATCTTGAAAAAATTTTCATTATTGTATTAGTGCTTTATGTTTCATAATTTTTGTATAAAAAATTCATTAATGCGACACTGATCAGCACTGTGCATGTGCAATTATGCTCACATTTATTCTCATACAATTATAATTTATATATTAAATATTGAGAGTGAGAATGAAAAGAGTGTAACTCTAGTACTAATTCACAAATTTAAGGAACAAGTTGATTATTTCTCATCATGTTAATCGTCATACAATTTCTTAGAAATGATCACTTGGCCTAATCTCATCATTGTTGAATATAATTTCCGGATACAGATTTTCAGATTTGTTAAGTCTCCTTTATAATTTATTCCCGAATTATGACAGAATAATGTTTAAAATTCGAACACATTGACGCCAAAAATAAATGCGTATTATTGGTCCTTAAAGGACACATTTTGTCGACAATTTCATGAAAATTAAATTCTACATTTAATTCTCAAAAATCGAAATCTTTTGACAAAAATTCTTAGTAATCGAAAAATGTTAAATTCCTTATTTTCCTTACATGAATCATTAATTATTTATGTTGTAAGGTGATTGATAATGATGTTCTTAGAATCACCAGTTTTATAAAACTTTCACCACAAAAAATTGTGATATTTTTGACGTCTCGAGTGTAGCTTTATTCACAATTTTTAATATTCATCATACGAGACTGTGTTCGCGTGAGTCGTAACGATGCGTGTAGAGGATGGAGGAGCTGGTACCGGGTGATGCTGATGACGAGGACAGTGATGAGGGGGTTGTTGCACAGGGTGATGATGATGTTACCCTTTTCGAGGCTTGCAATACCTAGGTATTGTGACCTTGTTTACGAATTTTACTTTCAAGAGCTGGGGTTGGTCTTGCCACAAGATCCTCAAGTTCGTCTGGTGTTAAAACCGTAAAATCTCTGCAAAAATTGAGTAATTTCCGGTGTTTAAATTATTAGCATCTACTTAAATATTGAATTATCTCGAGAACGAGTGATTTTATCAAAAAATTACAATAGATATTTCTTGTAGAGAATTTATCAAGCTACAAAAAATATCTTTTACCATTTTCTCGTAAAATGACTAGTTTCAGAGATAAGCACACATTAAACAAAATGTTCGATTTTCTTTATCATGATTTACTACGTTTCTACTGAAATAACTCTATTGTATACAGAAAACGATTTCCGTTTCCATTCACTACATCAGAAAAGCCATTATTGGACAATTGTTCTGCTGACAAGAAAGAAAAAATAAAACCACACGTGTCGAGTCATCATAATAATTCCTTTTTTTTATGACACGTGCGAGAGTGTTTGAGGGAAATAGGCTGGTGCGCAGTATTCGGAATTTTCGACGTTATCGACAATTGTGAAGCCATTTACCCACCTCAGAAATTGTAATTTATACGATAATTACATTTCTGTGATGATAATTACATTATACTGAAGCATGATTACCTGTGCTGGGCTAAAAGCATGTCTATACTCGTTACACTTCTCTGATGAGTGCCATCCTTTTGTGCTGCCTTCTGTCTCCTCATCCAGAGTGCTCTCAGTTGTGCCAAGAGTGCACCAATTGACAAGAGGGCACATCCACCACCAATGAGGGCCGTTGAATTTTGTGCTGCCTCGGCACCAGGTGCCAGCTGTACCAGGCCAACCACTAAGACAATAACTCCTGCCAGCAGCGAACATACCACAACGTGAAGAGCATTTATCTGGAAAATATATCGTACAAATTTATCAAGAGATTTTTCACAATTTTAGAATTTATTCAGAGATGAATTAATTGAGTTGTTGGATATTTTCATCTCAGTTCTCTCCAGTCCTGTCTTATGCAGAGACATCTCAAGTAGGTATACAACTCGATAGGTGGATGAGAGCCAGTGGATTTTACTGGGGATGGTAGAAGGAAAATTGCTCGCCCACGTAGAATCGCCTGACGTCATTTCTCACCTCACCCACCCTGAATCACTGATGGACATTGTGGATTCCTCCGATAAATCCACTCAGCCCTATCATCGTTTTTCCACTAACTCAACTGCGTCGTGGGGCTTTTGAAGCTTTTTTTTTTTTTTTTTTGATCGTGTTGGGGAAGAGACGGGGAAAAATTATCAATCTTTTTTTACATCGTTTTTTGAAGAAAAATGATTGGGATATTCTAGGGGAAAAATTGGTTCGATAGAATTGATTTTTTTTCCCCCTTTTTTTAAATTAAATTGTCGAAATTTTTGTTATTAGGTATTACTCAATAGTATGACATGTTTTTATACAATAGTGACACCAGTAATGCATCATTATTAACACCCTGGTGCAATTAAATTCTACAAAGTCGTCATGAGATTTGTTTATACGCATATATGGCCTCGCCCGAAGGTATTTACATCAGTTGGCGTGCACACATATTCAACCTATTCTAAATAAACCACCCACGTTTATCCATAAAATGTTTTTTTTTTTCCTATTGACATACCAGTGGGTTGAAACACAAAATATATTCGAGTCACGTGGATCACTTTTTCAATGGGGAAATGTAAACTGAATAGTGGTTTCATTCAGTGAATGAGTTACAAATTAATATTTACCTTTCCGCAAAAGTAGTACTCGAGCTCGTCCTTCTCCATTAGTGCATCTTCACCATCTGTGAGAGGGCTGCCCGGCTGACTGTTACCAATTCTCTGTTTTTCGTGGTAATAAGTCTTGTGGAAGACCTTCACCGAAGGCACTGGCAACGCTGTTATCATTCTGAAATATTTTCAAAGTTTAGAGGTACAATTTTTAATTTTTTTTTTTTTTTCAATATTTATTCAAATTTGGATATTCGATTGATATCACCCTTTATGGAAATTAATGTATATTGACATTTTTGGCCGAAATACAAGTGAATATACGGCCTAGGAAAGGTAAATGCGCAGTTATACACTGCAATTTAGATTATTGGAATATTGTGAGGTGAAGGTGAACGGATTTGAGTTATTTAGACGAGTTTCAACTCCTGATGGGAGATTAAATTTCTTGATGAGATGATGAATTTTGCTGGAGATTATAATTATTTTCATCTTTAATTCGATCGAAAATTTACGAGGGGAGATTCTATCTTCAATTATAAATTAAAATCACCCGTTTTGCCCCAATGATTTAAATAGGGAATTTTTTCATTTATATTTATCATTAAATTTTTGTTTTTTCAAAGGAAAAAGTTATAATTAATCTTCATTATTAAATTCTCAAATAAGAAAAATTATTCTTGAATTCGATCAAGCATTTTTCTCGGGGAAAGGTTTAATTTTTTCCAACATTTTTCTGTTGACAAATCGTTTAGGCATTACTCCTAAGAATTCATTCGAGACTTGGGGAAAAGTAATTGCTTGGAATTTATTACGCTTAATTACTTCAGCCGCACGTGATTAAACGCAATTTGTTTAATGAAGTTGTGGGTAATCTGTAGAGGTAATCTCTCATTTCTAATTGGAGTGTTTTTTTTTTTTTTAATTTTAGGACGAAATGTTAAAAAAATTTTTTTGTAGTATATTTTTTTGTATTTAAATCCCCCATAGCTCATTTAACCCCTCAAATAGACTAAAAATCCTGATGAATTTTCCACGAATAATTGAAAAATGTGCCTCAGGACATCTACACAAACAACGGGTCATGCGCTCAATCGTTGAAAGTGGAACAAACCCGAGCCGTACAGATTTCAGTAGATTGTTGTGGGATATAGTCAGACCGTGTGTGCTGATATACCTCTTGATGTCTGTTACAACTTTATTGATTCAAGATCTGTGTCATTTGATATGTAAAGAAAGTAGAGCACTCTCTTGCCCAATCATTAAATCATCAATATCATACGAATGTGAATAAATTACAAGTGATAATTTCAATTCAACTAATTTACGTTGTATTATTTGTCATTATTACGAGTTTATCGTCCTTGGATTTAAATTAAAATCAATTGTTTGACTGTACTGCAGTTAAATCCTGGGGAAATGGGGTTGTAGTCCTCCCAGCTGAGCCAGTCTCTGAACTCCCGCACTAGCCCGAGCCCCGGTTGTTCGATAACCGACGGTGCAACGGCCGTCGGCCCCGCTACCTTCTATCTAGGCCAACGCCACTGCGACCTCTCTCTTGTAACTACCCCCCTCCCCCTCGGTTCGTCTCCTTTCAGGACGAACACTGAATAACTAACCTACCCTCTGTCACTCTATTATCCAACGCTAAACATTAAGAGAGGAAAAAAATTGCAAAAACAATTTTTTTAAATTCAAAATTCAAAAAAAATTGAAGATTGCGATCATTTTCATTTCAAAATAAATAAAAAAATAGACCCATTTTGCCCCAGTAGTTTTGAAAATACGGACAAAAATTTTTGCACTTTATTCAATCAATTATTTGCAATTTTTTTTAAAAAATAGAGGGGGCAAAATGAATTTTTTGGGTGAAATAATCGACTTGTCAAAAAAAAAAAAATAATAATATTTCAATTCCATAAAAAAATAAATATTATAAATACTCGTTGAGAGAATTGTGTCAAGGATTTTCTTGTAATATCAGATGATTCGAGGATAACAGATAAGATATTGAGACTGAGGAATAAATAATTATTTGTCCAACCACTCGGCAATTGCCACGAAAGATATAATGTGGCCTGGATTGCGGTGTCACGGTTACTGCCTCAATGGGTTGAAGCTACATAATCCCCCCACCCCCCGTTTTCCTCCTTTGTTATTCTCCCCTATTTACCTTTGAGTATGCATCATCCATTGAAAAATCTTGGATATTTGCCAAAAAATATACAATGATAGTGCACTACTGAAAATTACTCTGCAATTGTCAATTTTCTATTAAAATACTTCTTTTTATACAATTCAGAGTTGTTATAATTTCATGTTAAAATCAAGGAAAACCCATTAGACACTTGTAGGTTTCGTAATCTTTGTGTTAAAACATTTATGTAATAGGTTTATGAGCTTTTTCCTAATTTCTTTATTTATCAAACAATTTATTAAAATATTCATAACTCAGTGAAGAATTTATCAATTGAAATCAGTCTGGATTCATTAAAAAGGGGATAAATTCTATTTTTTATGGAAAAAAAAAATTATTTTATTTTATGAACAATTGAATGAGTTATTAATATTTTTGTTAATGTCAAAGGTTACGTGGTATTTTCATTGACTCGTGAATAACGTGAAATTCCAGGCAGGGCTAGTCCAACTGGCGCCGCTCCAAAACGATTTATCGTGGTATATAAAAGGTAAATAGAGTTATCGAATAATAGAACAAGGATCACTGTACTTTTTGAGCCATTGACTCGAAGTGGCCTAAAATATCTTCCTGAGGCTATTTTTTTTTATTTTTATTTCCCCCTCTCAGGAGACTTGTAATTGATTAAAACCCTTGTGGCAATGCGCTAATAACACTGTCGTGCTCTCGTGTAAACACGGCTCTGATGAAGGTTTCTGATATTCCTAAAAATACGGATTTATTTTTTTTTTCTCTCTCTTTATTGGGAGGAAAAAACATTATAATGAAAAACCTTGAGGCCGTTTCACCCAAAAAGGATTGCAACGCGTGAATGGGTGAGAGGGTCCTTGAATACTTTACCCTCGAGTTGCACAATGTACATATTTATAACGTGAGATGAATTTATTTTTTACTCCTCATGTATTAGTCATTGAATTTCAGAATATATTGAAAATTGATTGTATATCTGATTTTTTAAAATTTCTATTTGATCGTGTAAATTAATTATTTTTTATTGAAAAATGATTCTACTCACTTGATGATTATTAGAGGTGACTTGAGGGGGTTTTTTTCGTGTATCAGAAGGTCACAAGATCACTTAATTAATTCTGATTTAGGTGGGGGTGGTACGGATATTGGTAAACAGTTATTTCACAAAATCGCTAAGCACTTCCTCCCGCCACTTTGACGGGATGGTGGTCCCGCGAATACTGAGGCTCACTGAGCCTCTGGAGGGACCTCCAGCGGTCGATAAACCACCCCCTGGTTCGCCCACCTGCTTTGTAGAGGCTAAGGGTTGATGCACAATCGTGTGATTCATACGTAAAAATAACTGGGCTCTTCAATGTCGTCTATAGAGTGGTAGAGAATGTCCAGGGGACATCGATATGGAGTTAATAATTGAGGACAATTTATTTTTACTCAAAAACTCATTGATAATATTTTTTAAATTTTTTTTCAAGGATTTTCGAAGTCATGGGAGGGTTGAGGAATTTTTTTTACCCTCGGATTACGACTTTATCGTCTGATGATATTACCTGATGTTGATAATAAATCTCAAGGTCAAGTGGATTTTCTCTCTTTGCAATTTAAATATTTAATTTATTATACCGATGATGAATGGTTTTAGAAAAAAATGTCGAAAGACACTTTTTACCATTTTTAAAAAAATCATTTGTTAAGGAAAAAATTGCGTTTTGTTGATAATAATAATTCATACATTATTTGTTCGTGAAAACGTTTTATTAAACTCTGAAAGTTACAATAGCAGTAGAGAGAGAGAGAGTTTCATCCTTAATCAAGGGCTACAATACTCTTTTTTTTTTCTTTCTTGTATCTTCTTTTTTTTTTCTCCAAATATATATTACACATTTTGTGTGCAACAATATGTCACTCTCATACGTCACTGTTACACGAAAGCAGTAATGAGTTTTTAAGAGTTACAAATCAGCTGTGCATGTGCATAAATATTATAACATTTTTCTCACGTGGTATAAAAAATATTGGATAATAGACAAAAAATTGTAAAAAATTTTTATTCGTGATTTTTGCTTTTCATTTAGCACAAGTGCTGAATAATTAATAATCGTCGAATGGTCAACAAAATTCATACTTTGTCACTGGATTTTGTTTATATTTAATATCAATAATTTCTTGATCATTATGACTTTTACCTTATAATGTAAAAGCTTCGTGGTTTGATTACATATAAAAAATAAGACTTTCAGACGCTAAAAGATTGTAACTAACACGTCAAACATCAATGTCATCTTATGGTTGAATTTTTTATTCACATTTGCGAATAAAATGGCCGGTGACTAATTACTTCCTACGATCAGGTCAACTTTGAGAGTGAATTTTGTCTTTGAAAATTTTTGTCCCTTTTTTTTTGTATTTTTCCCCATGATTTCGTCTGTTACAAAACTTGATTCATTCAAAAATGATTAAAATTGTATGCACAAATGGCATGTGGGTGGTTCGAACAAGCGAGTTACTTTTGAAAGACAGTTTTTTTTTTTTTCGTACATTGACAGGATTTACATATACAATTAATATAGTATTATTTTTATGCGCAGTCCAGTCTTTTTTATTGTAAAATATTTTATAATGGCGATTAAACACTGGTCAATATTAGATTATCTTTGTGATCGTGACAGTTATGCGTCGATGACAATTACATAGTTGCTGGGAGACATAAGCTAAATAAGAGATTACTTGATATACACTATAATTATCCTATTTTTTAATAATCATGATGCTATTCAATACGTTGAGAATCACAAGAAAATTATGAAGAATCTATTCTAATAAAATTTTTAAAATCAATTCACAACGATCTATTACTAGATTGGAAGAAATCATGATTTACATGATATAATATGAATAATAAATATTTTTCCATTATTTTGGAAGAAATAATATCACTTTTAATATCTTTACTCCAACTTTATCATGTATTCCAGATAAATTAATGGGTAAATCAATTGCATTTTTTATAATCAATTAAATTCAAATAGAATCATTTTCTTTCTCACAGTTAAAGACTTTCCGTCATTGTAGATCATTTGTATGTATATCATAGACCAGTATACATATATGTTGTCTTTAATATTATGTCTAGACTTATATCACTGCACGAAACAATCAAAAAAAATCAATTACTAGTCTAGATCACACTCGAGCATATTTCTTGATCATTTCGTACGCATTTCGCTTTATCATAATTTATTTCAATTTTTTTTTTTTTGTATAGATATCAATAAGTTTAAGTGGACCCCAACGGTAGTCGAACGTGTGTCCTTATGTATCGAAGAATTTGGCCATAAAATTGAATATAAAAAAAAAAAACAAATTGTTTGTGTCAAATTATTCTTGTTTTAGCCAGAAAAAAAAAAATGTTTAACAATTCTTCGATACATTGGCTCGAAAAATTTTTATATCCTTTATAATATCATAATATCGTAAAATATTATTTCAGTGTAAATAGATCGTTAATACGTAGGTAATTCGAAAGACACATATAGTTATGCATAACAATGCGTTTGTGAGAATATTTAAAATACTTTTAGTTCTCTTGAATCATTCAATACTTTGATGTTATTTAGATATTCTATAACATCTCTCACTTCTACTGAAAATCACTCAATCATGGAGTCAGGGATAGTATTAATAGTTCAATTCCTTCTTTCCCATTGTTCTCCTCATAACCACAATTCCATTCCCTCATTCTCCTTCAATACAAGCCTGTACTCAACATTATTCACCTCAATCTTCATTTTTCAAATAAATCCTCAAATGATTTTGTCTGAAGAATTTAAAACCGCAGTCTCTTTGGACAAAAAAATTGGTCAAAAAATTGAGGAAAAAAAAATGTATAATTATTATTGCATATTTCGTGCGTATATTTATATACGATATATAAGTAGATCCATAGAAAGTTGTAAAAGATAAAAGATTCGACTCGGAATTACTTTTTTTTCTATTCGTTTCTCAAACGTCTCTTCGTTTACCGGTTATTATAATTCTCATTTCCCAATATTTGCTATGACAATCTCATCAGCTTTAAGTCTATTTAGTTAAATGTTCAATTACCCGTAATCGCGCAAGTAAAAACATTTTATTTCCCAAGAAGACTTTTTTCAAAAATTTCAATCCAGAATCTAGATGTGTTGAAATTGAGTTAAGCTTCCTCGGGATCTGAGCTCTGAGAGCTTCGTTTCTTCTTGTGATTACCGTGCGGACGATAATGATGATGATGATGAATCATTTGTTCAGTTTCTGGTGGATTTTCATGTCCTACGAGAAGATCTAGGGTACCTCTTGTTACTGCTGGCTCAGACGTATTTGATGGGGGTAGTGGTGTTGCTACTGGAGATTCTGTTGATAGGGGCATGCAGTGGAGTACATAACATCTAACTCCAGCTAGGATTATTCCTAAAAATGAAATGAAAAAATTTATTTATTTCTCCTGAACAAACTCCAAATGAACACTTTGTCTTTTCTTTTACATCTCATTAACAAATATTGAATTATCTCGTTAATGATGGATTTTATAGAGAAATATAAAGATACATTTTTTGTTGGAAATTTTCTGAGCTTAAAAAAAGGTCTTTTGACATTTTTCTCTGTAATCACTCATTATCAAGATAAATTGATCTTACAATGAGATAAAAATCAACCCTCTATCAAATTTCCTACCAAACATGAGCAGAGTTGCTCCAGCAATGAGTAATGCAACTCTGTGATCAGCGGTCGTTGCTCCTGGAGCAAGCTGGACCAGTCCAACGACCAAGACTATCGCACCCAGTAGCAGGCACACAACAACAGCATGTAATCCAGATATCTAGAGCAAAGGAGAAATAATCAAAGCTCAATTAATATAAGGAATCACCCTGGGATAATTGAGAATTTATTGAAAAAAAAAAAAAAATTCATCAAGAGATGATGTAATTATAATTTGATCCCACCTTGCCGCAGAGATAGAGCTCGGGCATCGGATCTAGTTGGCTGTTAGGTCCATGGGGACTGGGTGTCGGTGGTGAGCCCGAAGGCGGTGGCATCCATTGGCCACCCAGGTAAAGCTGGCTAGGTCGTTTGAGCCTCTTCTCTTGTCTCCTGCGCTCATGGCGAACGGCAACTGCTGGCATTGCCCCAATCATCCTGTAATTCATGAAAATGTCTTGAGTCATCTCATCATCAAATTTCCCATATTTCTTCCTCAAACATGCCGGAAGCTCTTCTACTAATTATAATGGTATTCCTCTCTCCCTTCTCTCATTATTCACTAATGTATTAGGAGAAATTTCATCCCCCGTATTATTCGTTCAGTGCGAAATCTACTTTCTCGCTGGGTTCGTGAACCAAGAGACAGTATGAACTTTGCTGACCTCCAATGACCCCGAGCGGTCGATATGTCACTATAGCCCATCTAGCTCTCTCTCCCCCCCTTCTGCGTGGGGTTTCTAGGCTACAGCTCCACATTTCACTGAATTCCCGAGGCAATGTTGCTTTTAGATTTGAGTGAAGAAAATCTTCACATTACAACGGATATGAGAGGGAATGTGTGGGGATTATTACGTTGAACAAGAAAGATTTTACTGTTTTAATAGGAGATTCAATGTTGGTGAGGTAATTGGACGGCTTCACCTGGGAGATGGGAATTCAATATTCAATCGGTGGAGAAAATTGAAAACACTCGGTATACTCGAGTGCAGCGGATCTTTGAGAGTTGTGGAGATCAAGAGAATCTTCAGATATTTGAGATTAGGATTTTTCACTTTTGTCGAGGGATTAAAGTAATAGACAATCCATGAGCAGTTAATAAAGTTTTATTTTCGAAAAAGTCGTGCGTCAAATATACATATATAGAGAAATTCAATAAGAAAGCTTAGGATACAAGTAAGAATTTTTTAAATACAACTGTAGATTAATCATTAAGTATCATAGCATTTTATGGAGCGACAAAATTGTTTAAACAACTTTGTGATACCCAATATTAATGTATTTTTAATTTATCATTATCTCTTAAATATTAATTCACTGTTTTGTGATTTTATCGTGTTTTCGATTTCGTCTAAATATCACGCAATATTCATCTTTTGTGTTAATATTCTGCTGTTTGTCTCCAAATGCATCGTTTCCAAAATTAATAATAATTGAGAGGAAGGATGAATAAAATTCATTCATCTTCAGCTGCAGTTATTAAATTGTTTTTCAAGTCATAAAAAATTATCAATTTTGGTCATTCTCTAAATTACCACTTCGAATTCAAAAATAGAATGTACATTGTTTCAAGAAATTGAAGGAATAGTACAAAATTATAAAGAAAACATAATTTAACAAAGTAGAAGGCACTTTTATCTAATCATAATCTTTCTAATGCACTCAATAAGCGAAAATCCGTCCAAAACGCTGATGCATTTGGTCATCCATTCATAAGCAATTGTGCAATAAAGTATTTTCATGTTGTATAGATTATGATTGCTTGAAGTCCTTCAATTGATTATTTCCGTTTGCGTAAATAGGTTTTCATTGGATCACAGAATTGTAGCGCCTGAGCGTGGCAATTCAATTGCTTCGCAGATTTTGGAAAATAAGTTGGAAATAATTTAAAATAATCCTTGAGTTAGCAATTACATACTTATTCAACATGATAGATTAATGATGATGACTTCTTCGATCACGTCATTTGGATGACAAATTAATTAATTAATTTATGGAATGTATTGTTGTCATTTTCGATAATCACGAAACTTGAGACTAGCGCATTTAATTCAAGTCTTTAAATCACATAAACTAGAATTGTAGCTGTTAAAAATATACCCTAAAATGCCACTGAGTAATTTTCATAATCCGATATGGATTAACAACTACATAATCGAAGCCAATTATCTCTACTCTAGCCTTCACCCCAACCCCTTTCCATCATTTCACCCACAAGAGAAGATATTAAAATTGAAAAAACTACTTTTGCAATTTGCAAAAGTACTTTATATTTAATATTAATTATATTATCTTCAATGACGGTATGATACGTATCTTTGAATATTAATATAATTACGTATAAATTATGAGTATATTTGGCAATTATCTACAATTACTTCCTTAAACAGTTAAACATTTGGAAATCGCTGTGACAATTAATTTAGTGATATTCTCGTAATGTATTTATTCAGCATCTTGGTCCATCGATTGTATTGCTTATCGTGTCACGAATGTTGAATCTTTAATGAGAATAACCCAAAATACATGTATTCCGTATACGTGCAGGCCATTAGACGATATGTCAATGTTCAAGGAATGTGCATAGTTTGATTATTACATTATATTCTTAAAGCATATAAATGCGAGAAAACGTTCAACACAAAATTTCCTTTAAATCCTCTTAACTCTAATGCGAATGAACGAATGTGCTCTATTATTCTTTAATAAATTGAATAAATTGAATCCCCTTGACTTTAATCATATTTCACTCTTATCTGAAGATTTTAAACGAAGAGAATTATTCCAATAACCCTCATCTCTCTTTTCTCCGATCAAACTCACCTCTGCTACTTCATAAAGTAGAAGATTAGACGATACAAACATCATAATCATTGAAACTAATGAAGACCAATGAAGATATTCTGAACTTTCACAAGTCGATAAATGAACACCAAGTTCAGGATTTGATTTAATGAAATCTTTATGAAAAAACTAACTAAACATCACACAACTCAAATCCTCAATTAGCCGCAGGATTCACATAGACTGGCTGATGAGCGATATAATGATGACTGGAATTGTGATGTCCATTGGATTTGCAGTGACGTGAGTTAGTCTGTAATAATTCCCTAGTTTCACTCGGTGATCCCGGGCTTAAGCTATCAGTGGTAGAAGTTTCAATTCTATCACTTGCAATCTCCTCCTCAGTTATTTGTTCTAGAAATAGGACAGACTGATTATTTTGATTATCACTGTTGGATACAGGTGGTGGTGAATAAGCTGGTGGTGGACTTCTTGGTGGTGAACCTTTCTCACTTTCAGTGTCAAGAGAGCCAGAAGCAGTTATCTTCTTCATTTGTTTAGCACGTCTGCCGTGTCTGGTGTGTAGGCCACCAGTTTCAACGTCACGTTCAAGCCGATGGCCTGATCTTGAACGAGTCAGCTGCCTCTGAACATACTCCTCAAGATCGTCTTCCTCCTTCTTCGCTATTACTCGATTGAGGATGATTAGAAATATTCCAACAGCAACAGCAAAAAGACCCGTTGCTACGAGCTCATTCCACCAGCCACCAGAGCCCTTGAAGCTCCAATTGGACAAATCTCCTGGAAGAAGACCACTTCCAAGGAGAAATCCACCCAGCACTAGAAACACAACACCAATGTGCAGCATTCCAATGGACGTTACAACTTTTGAATCCAGCATCCCTTGGCCAGCTGCTCGATGGGTACTTGCTACATGATGATGACGTGGATGATGATCTAGGGAACCCTGTGATGCTCTTGGTGATGTAAGACCACTCTCTCCTGATTGAGCGCTGTAACGTCGTTCACGTGCACGTCGCTGCTCATCACGACGTTTTCTCTGACGCTTGATGGCCAATGCCGAGTGCAATCCAACCGCATGCATCCTGCAACATCCCAAATACAGTCTGCTCAGTATTGCATTATTCATTATTTTTTCTTTTATTCTTTTTTCGAATACTCAGGGCTTGGTGATGTACATCTATCCATGCTAGCTCTATTTTTTTTTTCTTTTTTTCTTTAAAAGATCTGATCAATTTCCGTTTTGTTGCAGGATGCATTGGGTCGGCCCTGTAAATTTTTCAATTAATCGAAGATTAATATTAATACATGTTGCATAATTTAGTCGCTTATTGGGTGATTCTTTTGCCTGGTGGAGTGATTTATTCGGTTCTTGAGATTTTATGATATGAGCTATTTATCTAAATAGCTGCGCACGGTCCAACGGAAAAACATTATCTTACACTTTGGGTTGAAGTACAAAAGTACGACTTCCAACAACTGCAATTTTTTTTAAATATTCTTTTCTTCTGCTTCTGATTATGTGGGTCGAGTTTTTACTCATGAATACGTTGAATTTTCTCAAATGTATTAAATTTCTTTTAATTGGTTTCCGAGAGGTTTTAATTCCCATGTTTAATGAATGGTTTAGCTATTAGAAAAATGGAGGTCAAAAGCTCTTGAGGATTAAAGGAGAGTTTAAATAAAATTCATCTTCATTTTTTTTCCATCTCGGAGAATCATTTCAGTATTCTCGCTACTGCAGACGATTAGTCGAGGGGGAAATTTTTCAAGATTTTAAGATTGATTTACGACGCGAGGAATGGATTAGAGAAATTGAGACGGATGATGGGGATCATTGAGGGCTGAAGGTATAACCGTAGATATAATAGTCCAGGGAATATTGGGGATTATAGTTGTGGAATCAGGCAAGAAAATTGATATCACCGTGTGGAATAGATGGTTCAGCACTTCCGTTCTATTCAGTGAATGTTATTTTATTTATTGATGATGGGAGAATGAAAAAATTGGGGCACGTGAGAATAAAGACAGAGGATTGGATCTTTGAGGTGTATAATTCACCCTGCAACATCGGGAATCGCCATATTTTCTAGTGGCTGTCGTCAAATGTGAAAGAACCCAGCACTTGGATGGCCATAATGTTGAAGCTCTTCAGGCTTTTTCACTCTACCTGCTGTGGTGATGAGCACCCTCAAGTCTTATACTACCCCATGTGTTTCAAGGGAGCTTTCAGAAAAGCTCTCGTTATTTTTCAAGACAGTTTTATCTGTTGAAGTCATGACTCATCTTTCTTTAAATTGAAAAAAATTCTTCTTGATTTAAAAACAAATTTTTTTCTACGAAAACTCGATGGAATCAGAGGTTACACGAGTGTTCATTAGGGACAATGGAGAAAAAAACCATTTTGCCCCATTTTGTATGGAAAAACAGCGTGACATATATAGCCAGTAGGTTGAGCCGATTTCCCTCTCTCAGTTGCCCTATGATAATACCCCTAGTCACGTTGTATCACAAATGCGGGTGATAAGATCTATTATCAGATATCAGTGGTACATTGGTATCCAATAATAGATGGTTCACCTTTGTGAAATTCTACTGGTTGAAATCGATTATTTGACTTTATGATTCTGAGAGATTCTCACCCACTAATTAGCAAGTAAAGGGCAGAAAATAGATGCGACAATGTTACATCTTTGCTAAAGAGATAACATGGGAATATCTGATATTCAGTTTGTATTGTTAGTGGGTGTATTTGAACACTCTATTGTCTCCCATCCTGCATTCATCATGTACCAAACTGGTATACTTTTGTGTGAGGAAAATAATGGGATAAGGTTAATCTTTCATCCAAGAATTCACAAAATTTTCGACAATAGAAATTCCAGATGATTCAGCCTCACTCACTATCTTTGATGAATAACTAAAGGAGATCCTCCAGGGGGTGAAAAGTGATCCCGTAAGGATGAACAAGAAAATTTGCCATTCTGATCACTGTCGGAGAGTTTTTCTCCTCGACAGTTGCTGAGATATTCACGGGGTTGACTTGAATATCTAATTATCTTGATAAAGAGTGATTTTAGACGAAAATGTCAAGAGACATTTTTTTTAGCTGAAAAAATTTTCTCTAAAAAAGGTCTTTTGACATTTTCTCGAAAATCCCTTCAGTATCAAGATAATCCAACAATTATGAGTATTCGTTCAGTCGCACTCCGATTACCCGAACAGCCATCCAAAGTGTGAAAGAACAGACAATTGTACCGAAGCTCAACAGCCACCATGCACACAGTGTACAGGAGGAACACCGGGCCAATGTTTCATATCTCCAGTGGATCAATAAGTTTCCCTCCTGACGGAACGCAAACGCAGGCTACGTGCATGTTCAGGCATCGCACAAACATTGCATCGTGCTATTATGATGGTGGATACACGTGTCCCACAGACAGGTTTAAGCGAGGAAAGGGGTATGAAAGAAGTTAAACAAGGACAGATAGATATCGTTGCCTACGAAACGGAAGTAATAGGCAGGCATAAAATGTACAGAAGGTATAAAACAGATGCAAGATATGAAACTTTCTTGATCATAAACTCTTTGATGACGAACTCTCAGTCGTCATTGGTAGGTTCAGCAATAGACAACTTTAATGAGAACAGTTATGGAGGAAATGGGCATGAACTTGTGATATGCAGACGATCGGGTTCGACATGATAGTGGATGAACAATAGCAGCACCAGTGGTTCACCTAAAATCTGGTCACATGAAGCTTCCAACATCTGGGGAGAATATCTATTCATCAGGAGGAATATCTCGTGGGTATTCTCAACATAAAATAAAAAGTATAAATCCTCTTTCCAAGAATAAACAGCACTGGGTTATTCCACGTTCACCAGCCACCATCAAAACATGGAAAGGAAATTTTATTCCCCAAGAGAAAAAAACAACTTCAATTGTGTGCTCTGATAGCAGGAAAAAGAGATTATCAACCGATTTCCAGAATTCACATTTTTCCCCATTAAAACATTGATTGATCGTCTGTCTTTAGCAAACTCCCCTCGTTAGATAGATTTTGTCATGCTGATTAAGTTTGATTGCCGTAATTCAACTTTTCTGCTTTTTTCTGACATTTCTAGAGAAATTGATAAAACGGTTCGAGTCGATTTCATCCTAGGATCAGTTTTTGATGGATATCTTTGAATCTATGAGAGATAGAGAAATTTTTATAAGAGCCTTTTTTGTAACTCTTATTTTACTCTACAAAAAAGGTCTCCATGAAAATTTCCCCATCTCTCTTAGGTTCCGAGGATTTCATCAATAACTGACACCAGTATAAAATTGACTTGAATCGTTTTACCAATTCCCTACTGAATTCATGAATTTTTGATGCCTTTCCTCTCGATTTTTAAAAAATGTCCTCCTTGTTGAGAAAATTCATATTAAAATGAGTAATAGGGGGCTGATACGTATCAATAACAATAAAGAAAAAAACTTATTTCAATAGTAACCAGTCTTTGCTATCATCGATCGTGTTTCCTTGACGTAGTATACCGTGTATACGATTAAAACCAATCTTGAAGAGGTGTTATAGCCAGTGTGAGGTAAAACAGTGGGTAAGCTCATAGTGCCACTTAACTCACTAATGCAGACGGAAGTATATGATACATTATGATAAGCAAGAATAATAGAGAATGGAATAATTGGATTGATGTTTGGTGAGAGTTGTTTCAAGGCAGTTCCTGTTGAATCATTAACGTATTTACTGTATTTATTCGTATTTTATGGTTATCGATGACCCGGAAGAATGAATAAATACTGCGAGGAAGAATTCCCCTTTTTCCAATGAATAATTAATCAAGACTGAATATCATGAATTGAATATACTTATTCTCTCTTTATAACCAACATCTTCAATTTCATTTGCTGGAGAATTATGTTTGTAGATTAGGTCACATCCAACAGTCTGCTTATTACGATGTTGTGGCGCCAGAGAGTCAGCCGTTTCCAAGAAAAAAAAAAATATACTCCGCATTGCCCTCTTCTTGTCCTTGCTCTCGATCATTCGAATTTTATTCGGTGATATCGAGAATGACTACGAGTATTTGTATTAACAGAACGATTTCAACTTGAAACTTATAATTTTGTGAATTACAAGGCATAGCCTCGTGATTTGAGGGTCTCGAAGTTTATCCAAACGCTGTGTTATGATTTTCTCTATCAATTTAACCGGTCTTTTAGGTATTTACCGAGTCGGTGATTTCTTCTTCTTTTAAAGGAGAAATATCCGACGTGTGCAGGGGGATCGATAGAACTCGTAAAGCCGAGGATACGATAGAGTAGAAATGAATCACCGGGGATGAGGATGAATATAGCTTTTCCGTTCTTCCTGGAGAAAAGTTTCTTGCAGTGTCATAGATCTCTACAATTCATAAAATAAAAATATTTTATTTTGTTGAATAAATCGTAGATTTCTTGTTTTTCACTCTCATCTTTTCATTCTTTTTGTTGTTAAATTACTGAGGTAAAACAGGTCGTCTTTGTTTCAATTTCAATAATTGTTCATTGGATTTTTCTTTAAAAAAAAAAAAAAATAATAAAATTTGAAAAAAAAAATAAAACTGATGTTGAGGAATTTATTTTCAAAGTTTTGAGAGGAGGATTGTCCTGTTTATCAGCAGATTATTGATAAAAAGAATGTAATGAAAAGGTCGCATTGATTGAAAATATGTTACTACAGATAAAACCACAGGGAACCGGCCAGAGGCGTATAGTGCACTTAACGATATCTCGAGAGGCGTGAAATTCTCCAATGATCGATCGATATACACTCTCATCCCTTCCGTGTCTCGAATTACGTGGACTATGTATACTATATATGACCATGTCCCACGCTTATTTTCACCTCGATTCTCACAATCTACTTTACCCTTATATCTATGTCATCATATATGGAACAATCGGCGCACCAGAGTTTTATTCACATGCCTTCTATTCTTTCTCTTTATTTTCTACGGCTTTTTTTTATGGTCAAATCAAGGGGTCACCCGCATTGATGAGGCTCGCCACCTTTACGGAATTTCTCCCCCTCTTCCCCTTTTTAAAGAATTTAATAAAAAATCATATTGAAAAATGAGAAAGACAATGGAAAAATAATTGCATTTCCGTTATTGGAATGGGATGAAAACAAAAAATTTCATATTTTTTTTTGTACCCACTCAATTGAATCCTCATCAATAGCGTTAAAAGTAGGTCAATATTGCAGGTTAATATTGACAATCTGTTCAGGAGAATAAAACGGCTGATGCATGGCTCTTTTGGCTTTGAAAATGCGTATGACGCCATTTTGGCTGATGCCAGCTGAATTCATTTTTAGCACAATGTACTGTGAAAGCATTCTAAAGATTAAATTTGTCCACCGACGCAAATTAATCCCCCCCTATTACACTCCCCTAAATCCCTGAATTCATCTAGTGGCCGATTAATAATATTCCCCTTCAACATCCTCACATTGATTGATAGAATACATTAACAATTATTGACATCATACTTTGATTATCGTCCCAAGAATCGATTTACCCCAGCATTTGCCTAGTCATCCCGGTGATTTTGATTAATGAGAAGCCCCAAAACTCACAACTACAACCACTGAATCTCCCTCACACACACACACACGAGAAGCCCTGAAATTTCTCATATCCCTGTTTTCAAGTTATTTTCAAGTAATGGACAAGTGCCAAAAACATCTCATATACTTCCTCGAATATTTTCCCCTGGTCCAACTATGCTCACGATACACTACATTTACAACAGCAAATATCAGCAAAAGAAAAAAAAGAAAATAGAATGCCAAAATTACTCTAGCAGATCAATTGCTGCAGAATAGATATTAAATTCAACCGTATGGCTGGCAGATGCATTAGCCGCCTGATACTGTGAATTATCCGCTCAAGTGCCCCTAATGCGTCACAAATTTATGACTAAAAAAAAAAACTTGCCAGGTAGACCAGATAAAAATGATCAAATTATTAAAGCATCAATTTTCCTGCTTTTAAGCCACTATACTTAAAGCCTCAATTTTCAACGTCACAACTCTCATATAGGTCATTGAATTTTTTACACTCTCTCCCACAATCTCATGTGACAATCTATAATATACCATTTACATGATAAATTAGTCACTGAAACGCGAATAAAAGTGTCGAGAGTAGAATTTAAAATAAACCAAGAGTCAATAGAAACATTTGTCAATCTAAATGCCCCAACGAGAACATTATTTACCCTCATCATCTTTAATTAATCCACGAGTCTCTCGTCATTTACCAGAGACAAATAAAACGTGAATAATTAACGAGCTTTTAGCTACAGATATGCCATCACCTGTAACGTTGATATTCGTATAGATATGTAAACAAATTTTCCAACACGTGATGATGAATAAAGGGTCAATGAAAATAAACGAGATGAGAATGAGTGGCTTAAATCAACATACACTGAGGGGAAGGGGGTATTATTGAGGAGTTGGAAAGAATAGAGGTGGCAATATGTGCTGAGTACCACCAGTCATCGACCGTTCTAGTGTTTACATTTGTGATACAAGAAACTTGCGCTCCGGCTACTCAATAGCTGCCGAAATAATTGTCCGGTTGATTTTTGGGATGAGTGAAATTCTAGATTTAATTTATCAATTCTACATGAAGATTGAGATTTTTATATTCACCTGATGGATTACGTCTTCAAGTTGCTTGGTTGAAAATTCTTGAAATTCCTTGATAGAAATACGTTATCAACTCGTTGCTCTCAGGGTTCAAGTCATTGGTATCAGAATCTCGTATTTTATACACCTGCGTTTACTCTGCGGCACACCTTACCGTGATTGTAACCTAACGTACTCTGTTTCACAATAATTACATTCTCGTGCCGTTTATTAAATTCACTGAAAGCTCAATGAGCTTCATTCTGCCAAATTACGATTATTTAAATTTTTTGATAATTTGTACTACGAGTTTTCTTGTTAACGCGACACACAATCGTCCTCGGTTGCCCGTATACGAGTACGCTTGGCGTTCCGGACGAGCCGTGGCCAGGACGCGCCTCTTAATGTACGCTCCGCGCAAGCTCGGCCACACGAACCGGTGGCCTTTCACATTTCTATCCGCAAGCATAACATACTGCCAACCAACTGCGGCGTTCGACAACCCTGACAGTTTGTTATTGCTTGGGTTTTTACATCTCTCTTCTTTGAGTTGATTGGGAGCTTTTAGGAGCGTATATTTAATCAACTGGCCCAGGATGTTATGGTTTTTTCTTTTGCGGTGGGTTTCATGTGTTGATTTAATCTTGGTCATTTTAGGTCTCTTGTGTTTTTGTTTATATAGCGATTTTGCCAAGAGTTTAATGCGTAATTTGAATAATATTTAGTTTATGAATTCTCTGCTCTTTATATATTATTTACAAGAGGAAAGAAGAAATGTAACTGAAAAATTAAATCATCAGTTTCATTGTTCAATCGAAAAGAGTTCTTGTTTATTATTGGATGAAATTACCGACAGGTAAATTTTTTTGTTATCTATCGTCGGTAATAAAGACTGTGTACATTTCAACAAGTGGTAAACAAGAAAATAATGTTTTATGAGCCTTCGTAGATGGCGTCAGGTCGTCGAATCATAACCATAAAAATCCATTTGTTATTGAAAAAATTGAGTGGCTCGAACAAACAACTTTCTCAGGTAAATAACTCCATCAATATTTTTAAATTGCTTAACATTATATTGAATTTGATTAAATTAATGAGAGAAATGTTATTCTGATGTGACAAGTAATTTAAACAATGATAAATACATCTCTGGGGAAAGTTAACCTCAGAACAATATCCAATGTATTTGAATTAACGTTGAGTAATTGGTGGTAATTCTAGGATGAGACACACACCATTTATCTCAAGAACAATTCTAGTTCGAGACGGAAACGTTGACAGTGCATTTCGTCTGTTGAATCGAATTTTAGGAAATGAGGGACTTCTTGAACAATACCGTAAATGCAGGTTCTACGAGAAGCCGACTCAAGTGAGAAGGAGAGTTAACTACGAGAGATGCAAAGCACTCTACGACGAGGATATGAACAGAAAGATACAATTTTTATTGAGAAAAAATAGGGTTGATCCATTCCCCGGTTGTCTCTAATTCCAGCACACGGAGAATAATTCAATTATCTTAATATTAATTAATCAAATTATGTTGTAATTAAAAAAGAAAAATGATAAAATCTTGATGAAATAAATTCAATCGTTATTAGTAATGAGTATGAATGGCTTCATTTCGTTGCAAATTCGAGGGAAATTGAAATTCCATATAGGGTTTGGGAGCAATTTAGGGACTGACAAGTGGCGCCGTACAATTGTGTATGTGCAACAGAGACCGATGGCAATGCAGATTATATATCGATTTCACATAATTTAAAGCAATTATTTCGAATGGATCATTCTAATCAGGCGAGTCATCCAATTTCATGGGGAGTAACAGGAATTATTGAGATATTTTGATATACAACTGTTAAGTTTAATTATTCCAAATTCGTCGAGGTGAACCTATTAATATTGTGCGTTCTACTTTCGAAGAATGTCTGATGAATAATTGAGTTGGACGTTTATCATCAGCTATTTCTAGTGACAAAATTCAATTGGAACTTGTGAAAATATTTTTGAAGTAAAATTAAGTTATCAGACTATTTTCATTATAAAAGCTTTGGAAAGGATAATCGTCTGATATTACGGAAATAAAATTGAAGTTTTAGGATAATTTATAGCTAGCTCTACCATACTCTCGTGCTCTAGAAAAACTTGGCACTGTATGAGCCGTTTTCACCCTCACCGTATCTATTCAATTTTTGCAAAGTTTGCGTGACCGTTGCCAAGAAACTGGGGAAAGGGGGAGGCATTGTACGTTTTGTCTTTTCTCACTTGTGCCTGAATTGCGATTCAACACTTGGATATGATGGGGTAAAAAAGTTTTGGTGATAGAGTTATGAGGATTTTTCTTGTCTCGCTAAAGGTTTAAGAACATAACTGACAATTTCAGGTGATGATTTATAATAACTAGATCCAGTTACTTTTATTTTCTATTTATTGAGTTGTACAATAAAATGAAACTTTGACAAATGTAACAAACAGATACTTGAGTACTCGAGTTATCGTGCTGCCTGTTAATGACAGAAATGTTTCACGAATTCAACTCTCTCAACCTCACGAAATAAACGAAAAGTAAAGAGAGTAGAAGTGGAAGGTATGAGGACTGAGTGACGGATGAGTGAAGAGCTGCCAAAGGAGAACATCATCCACCAACAAGTGGGAGTACACTTCCGTGCAAACTGTCTTACAAGTACTTGTAAGATAGTTTTCGGGTCCAGATTCTGAAGGGGTTAAGTCAAAACCACGGTGCTGTACCGCAGCAGCAACCCATGGACAAACTCAAAATGAGATCTGCCAGCTTGTCAAGTTGACTTGGGAAATGGCTCATACCTTTAACCATATAAGGCTTTCCTGATAGCTTCCACTGCTCAACTTGGATTTAAACTCTGACACTGTGATGTGCATTGTCACAAGCACCACTGAAAATAACAAATATCTTGATACTGCGTGAATTTAGAGAAAAATATGTGAAAACATTTTTTGTTGAAAATTTCTTCAGCAATAAAAAAGGTCTCTTGACATTTTCTCCTAAAATCACTAGTTTTCAATTGTTTCCATCAAAATAGTTTCATCCCTTTTACTACAAACAGTATACAAAATTTATGATGACTCTTTTTATCCATAACAGGAGGAGATGCAGTCGCTCAAAACCCCAAAGGCAGGAGGCAAGAGGCTTGTTCAACGATTACCCCTGTGTCCGGTGGCTCATGAATATTACTTACCCTTTGGTAACAAAAGCGCTTGGGCCATGGTTCTCGTGTTCGTGATCTCCATCCAACCCACCCACATGTATATTGCAGTGGTCTGAGCCAGCCTGACTACCAAAATTACTTTCCCGATCAACCCCACTGTGTAGACTTTAAAATACATTTCAGCGAGTTTTACATACGAGTCAAGTGATTTGTTTTTTATCCTTTAAATTAACATTATCAATAGATAAATTAGTCGTTGATTTTAATCTACTTATACTCCTTTCTTGCGACTCTTTTCAACGCTGGCTAGCCTCGTATCGGAAATTCTCCCTCTTATTCAGTTTCTTTTTGGTCGTCTACATGTACCAGTTTGCATTCACCATTTCTTGATACATCAATCTCGATACGGGGTCGTTTTTACAACGCTATAACGTAAATTTTCTACCTCGTCAGCGTTACTTTTTCGAGATCATAAAGTCAAGAAGGAAAATAAAACTGGCACAGTGTAAAAGTATTTTTTCACAAATATATTTCACTCTTAATGTCTTTAAAAAATTGACTAGTTTAATGATAAAAATAGTTTAGTTGAACCCGTTTTGTCCCGGATAATTTATACAATCAAGTCATTAGATTTTTTCCGAGTCAAGAGGGTGATAAAAAGGTGAAAAAAAACAAAGTGATGAAGAACAGAAAAGAAATGATAATTTTGCGTGAAAACGTAAAACGGAAATCTGCAGGTGAATTCCTTCTCTCGTCAATGATATTTCACTGATAGCGTGTGCCCCATTATTCTCATGATAGTTACATTTCCGTGTGGGTGCCCCATTATACCAGTTTTCACAATAGAAAATCCAGTGGCGCATCACTATTCCTCTTTCTCTCTTCCTTTCTTCATCTGCCCCTCATACTTACCATCTGTTTCCGGTTTCCGTTTCTACTTCTATCTGCACGATATTCCACTTGAGCTGGATTCTTGTATATGCCCCTAAAACTTATTTTGAATTTAATTAAACTTCTTAACGTAATTTTTCTCTCATTAATTCTCTCATCCGTTGATTTATGAGAAAAAAAAAATCAAAATTTTATTTTTACAAATTTATTTACACAAAAGAAATATTATTCCAGCTATTGGAAAATTATTAATGCCCGAGTGACACGCCATTTCCATCCACGCGTACCAATATTCGAGAAACTCGTGTCTGGTTAATACAATCGTCTCACGCAAATCCGATTATGTTCACCTGAGTTGGCCCAGTTTTAGGAAATCCTGAGATTAAATTTCTTCAAATAACTCGTGTATACCCAATAATTTCGATTTTCGTGGGATATTAATTTATCCAGGTGTTTCAGACACAATTTACAAAAAAAAAAAAAAGAAGGGATTTTTTGGTGTTTATGAGGATATTTATTTAATAGACCATTGGATACTATCGGGTGTAGTTTACATTCATATTTCCAAAAAAGCACATTTTCCGCATCGAGACTCACCAAGTGTAATGCGCGAGTATAAGCTCCTACCTCAGCAACATATCGCACTCGTTTACTCTGCACATGGCAAGCAATCCACTGATATCTCTATCGTGATACCACCACATCTCTACTTCATCTCAGTCACTTGAGAGGATTTTTATTTTTTTCTCTTACATAATGCCAAATGCATCACGCCACGCTGATGTAACATATTTATTTTGACGTTGTATACTTTTATCGAATGCACTCATGCATTTGTTATGATATTTTTATGAACTACACTTTTATACATTTTTTAAAAAAATTACTTCAATTAATTAGAAATGAATGAAGAAAAAAAAATTTTGATTAGGAATTTATTACAATTTTATAAACAAAAAAATAGGTGACACAAGTGTATTTTATTCATTCAAACCGTGGTTTATTCATTCCGACACGAAATATATGAACAGATGATTCGAATACGAGATGAAGATGAGAAAATAGGGAAAAAAGGGAAAAATAGAGGTGAAAAATTTTTCGGAGCAGTCAGCTTTGGGATTTCTCCGTGAAAGCATAGCCTCTATATACATCATATTCTTATTACTCCTCTATATCATATATCTTTATTATTCTACTATTTTTCACTCGCCTGTGAGTGAGAAAAATCGAAAACACATGCCTCAGGCAAAATTGTATACATCTCAGGCAAAATTGGCTTGTGAATATAGGCTTGTAGACTCTACAATATACAGGTAGAGATGAAAAAAAAATAATAATAATCTACGCAGCAAGTGGTCCAAGCACGTACTGGCTAAACTATCCACATATATTACCGAAAATACGTAGAGTATTTCGTGTTTGTGAGATCGGCTCAATAGTCCATTATTTCACTCTATATATTCAGCTCCCACTTGTTTAATAATTTTTGTGCATTTTAAATATTTAAATAATTAACAAAGAAAAATATAAAAAAAATATAAATTCAACTGTCTCATTTTTTTATTATTTCATTTTCACAAATAAATTGAAGAACCATTGAATTGTTTTTTTTTTTTTAACGAATTTAACGATTTTATGTTCCTTGTTTAAGAATACTCCTTGGAAAATTGTTAGTGCCAAGTACCTGTCGAATTAATTGGTGAAACAGATTGGTAAATATGAAGCGGGAAGTATTGATTATTACAACTGTCCCGCACAATCTCTCTCTTATTTGTCAACACTGAGGAAAATTGGGGTAATACAATTATCTCAGATTAATAAATAGTTGAATTGTTGGGGTGATGGAGAGAGCAACAAATAAGCCAATTATTTGAGTTGCAGATAAACCTGTCGTGAATTATCCAAGCGTGAGGAATTTACAAAGTTGTAGGACGTGGCCCATTCAGAGAGAGAGAGAGAGAGACCCTTTCGCGATTTCTGAAGACCTCCGACTGATGCTTCTTGGCTCGTTAGGGCGTCTTGCCAGTGGGTGGAGGGGGGAGAGAGCTGTCCAATTTATAATTTCCTTGGGGGGTAAAGCAAGAGTGGAATCGAGTGAGACAGCGAGTCACCTTGGGGGGGAGGAGGGGGTGAAAAGCCGCGGGTGGAGGAAACTTTGTGTCAAGGCCCAACGTAAACTGAATCTTTCGAGGAGATTACATTTTCGTATCATCTCGAGAGCTCCGATGTAACTCCTTGTTTATTTCTTGGCGTCAGGGGGATGGAATGGGCATTTAAAAAATTTGAAATAGTTTTGTCTGAATTATTAGACTATTGGAGGACAAATTTGGTAATTTTTAATTTTTTCCTGTCATTATTTTCAAGTGAAATTAATGAATTTCATCAATTTTCAAATTTACGATTGTTTTTATTAAATTTTTAAATGAAAAATATTGGACACAAAGTGGTATAATTTCCATTGGTCAATGTATTATTGGAAAAATCTCATTTAGAGAGGATTCTCGTTTCTACGGTTAGCATGATTAGCCTCTGGAGTGGACAACGATTCGATAAAAATTATTAACACGAAAATTGGAAATATACCAATACTGGTAGTGCCCACAATACTGAAGCGTTGTATCTAGACTGTATTACCGATGAGGCATTTTACCCGTCCGACTGATTACTGATTATTATCACTGGAAATTGAGTCCGAGCGATTTAACGATTATTCTCCATTACAATTCAGGCATGAAAAGGTGGAATAAAAATATAATAAGCTTTTGTCATTGATGGAGTGCATACACCTCTTTGTGGATAATAAAATAACAGATGAGGTGAATAATAAATAAGCGAGAGTGATAATTTTTTGTGTAATCAGACATTTCATTTATTAATGTTAATGGATTTCAATTATTTTTAATGAGACAAGTCCATTCAATGACGATTTTACCCCGATTTGAATGAAAAATATGATTTAATAATGAATATTTAAATTTTCATTATTCTCCTTTATCATTTTTTTTGAATTATTTTTTTTTTACAATTAACACCCATCAAAAAACAATGGGTTAATTATTTTTCTTTATTTATATCATTTTTATAAAAACAATCGTCCACAGTTTAACCCCCGGGCATGTATACTGATAGAGCGGTTGGAAAAACCATTATATTCGTTATTTTATATGGCTTTATAAACTCACAGACTGACCTCGCGTGCGGTGATTTTCACTGGAGGCCCGTTTGTTATCCCCATTTTTTTTTTTTTTTTTAAACTCACCCTCTAGTCATACCTTTTTACAACACAATTACTCCCATCCTCCGAGTGTACTCGATAAATGCTCTTCATGTTCGTGAAAAAGAGTGGGGGAAAATAACTAATTTCTATTGTATAATAAATTTGATTGATTAAATTTTTAATTCATATTTTTATTTTTTCAGATAAGTCGAGAAATTTTTGGAGATTGGTGAGTTTAATTAAAAAATATTCAAAGTTTAAAAATTTCATGAAACAATATTTATATTATAAACCGATTGGACCCACAACAAAAATAACAAAATTAATGGTTTACGTAATGAGAAAGACATGAACCCGAAATCCCAGAGTGTACCATATACAAAGAGACCACTGAAAACAACAATAGAGACTTGAAAAAAAAAAAAAAAAAAAAAATGTATTATAAACTCCGTAACCCAACAGCAAGGGAAGTAAATTCACTGTGCGAGACATTCATTTTCCAAATGGTTTATTTTACCCTGCGAGAGAGATGAAGAGGAGCGGTGGGGGGGAGGGGGAGGGGGGCAGTGTTGTACAACTAACGCGTATTCATACTAATCAGTCCCATCATGTGACGACGAGTACGAAACCGAGCGTGCAAATTTTTCCACGAGACTGGACCGTTAATCTTATTTCTTCCACTTTATCAAATTTACATTTTTTTTTTTTTTTTCCTCCTGCACCACAAAATGAAAAGGGGAATAATTTTTTTTATCAACTGCAGTTTTGAACATTGAAATCATTTCTTTTTTTTCGTCTGTTACCACTCGACGGACTGTGTATCTACAATATTTTTTTTTTTTTAGCTCGTGGGGTGAAAAATTCAAATTACCGTAGCTTTCCATTTTTTTTGATCAATCAAGCCTCATGCACCATTCATTGAGAGTCATGTACACAGATAAAAAATTGATGTCTATGAATAAAATAAACTGCTGTATGATTTTTGGTAAAGTGACGTGGAAATATTGTGGGTAGAGGGGGGGAGGGGAATTTTGTTGGGCCGAATAATTGACCCTGTGTACCAGGGAGTAAAATGAATAAACATAAGTGCACAAATGTGGGTTCAATAGTTCTCGATAATAAATATTAAATATCAAATATTTGGACGTTTATGGGTTATTTGAAAAATTGCTTTATTTGCGTGAAAAATGAAAAATTATATTTGCAAAAAATATTACTTCATTTGTGGAGGATTATTCAATTTTTTATGATCTCTAAATTTTCGAGGGTTTAGGGGTACTGGAGGTTGGAAAATAATATCTTTAAAGAGGGAGTTTACCATTGAATGATACCTTTGGGTGAGTCAATTTTTGGGGGGTAAAGTTGAGGAGATACTGGTAGAGGAAAGTTTTGACTTTTTAGAGTTCTTTTATCTGTATCTTGGAAAGTTGGGGAGGTAGGAGGGCTGTCAATACACAATTTTTAACGGGAATTTCCAGATGTATTTCATGAACCTTTTACCTCTCGTTGTTTTTGGGACAAGTACATGAGATCAGGGGATGAAAAATTTCATGTTAAATTATAAAATGAAATAAATTTTTTTCAGAATATTTTAAAAAATACTGGGGCAAAATGGGTCATTTATTTCACAATTATTTTTTGTGTTTAATGAAACATTTTAATGAAATAATTCAACAAAACTTTAATCTAGCATCAAGATACCTGATTAATTAACGAGATTATCGTGTTAATTAGGTGCAATAATTATCATGAAATTATTCAGTCAGAATGGCAACTCACACAAATTCTCCCCTGAAACACTTGTTACCTCCGTGTCACTTTGGAAATTCGAACAAGTGGTAGCGATGAGAGAGGATTTAGACATGGCAAACGCTTCGATAAATCACGGGCTATCGTGGTGAAGCAATTATTGAACTCGTAAGCTCAGCACTCTGGCCAAGTGAGGAGGGTGCGAGAGAAGTGCCAAAAGGGATAATTATCAGTCAAAGAAACTACTGGGTTAACTAACATGTTTCATCAATTTTTTGTCATTTAGTGAATCTTTTAATTGGAAAAACGAATGAATCCAATCGAAAAGAAAATTAATAACATTTTCAATTATTTTATCCTCTCAATCAATTTAATTAATTCTTTCAATTATTTTTATTAAAAATTTAATTCTGTTTTTTTTTTTTTAATTTCACAAATTTCATTATTATTCCATTTATCAAATTTTATAATTTCTCAAGTAAAAATTATAATTAATTAATCCCAAAATTGACAAGAAATATCACAAAAATTAAATAACCAAATGAAAGTCATGCCTTCATTTGAATAAAATAATATTAAATTATTAAATCCCCTGATTCAATTTATCTTCCATTCACTAATTCTTCAATAACAAATATAAATCCAATTAAATCTGAAAATCAGTATCAATTCCATCAAGCTCATTTCCATTTCAAAATTATCGATAAAATTCCGGAAGACATGTCAATTAACGTATGAAAAAGTAAAAATGAAAAAAGATTTCCAATAAAAATCAAATAACATTAAATGAGATATAACTCGTCTTTCACATTGCATTCAATATGAAATTCATGTCATAATCACTTGTCTCGTTATCTACCCACCGTTCGATATAATTTTCCCGGCGTTCATTAGTGTCAGTTATGTCGTATGTAGGGGTTCGATGATTGACGAGAAGCCGATCATTAAATCGTCGCCCCAATGAACTCTCTCTACTTTTCACCCCTTACATACAATACACCATTCATTCCCATCATTATAGTCATTTCGATTGATGAGGATGACCCCATTTCCATTTCTACAGGATTAAGAAGAAAAAAAAAAATTATTTACAATCCCCATAACAATTATTTATCATTTTTTTATCCCACTGCAGTTGAAAACCGGGACAATTAAACATAATCCTCTCTTCCGCAGCTCTTGGGTACAATAAAATAATAAAAAAAAAAAAAAAAAAATTTGTACATTTAGTACTGCTGACCTCTTTTACGTACCACCATAGTAATCTCCATAACTTGAAAAATTTTTATATATATTTTTTTTTTTCAAACACTATTACATCTTCTGTTTTATCCTCTCACTTTTACGTGTGAAATGACAAAAGTTTTGTCATTAGTATTTTTTTTAGCTTCAGAAACGTTGAAAATTGTATGACACGTTGTTACCACTTGTTTCATTGTCACAAGAGGGTAGGGGGGTGAAAAGTGTTGTCAGAATGAATCGATAGGCGTTATGCGATACACCAGTAGTTTACAGACTTGTCAGAGCACAAGGGAATCAGCATCTGGTGAACTTCCGGTTGCCATGGAATCATCCAGTCGTTGTCGTACACCCCAAGTATTCTCTATACCCCAAGTTTCCAATAATTCAACTCTAGCATCCACTGACAAACTATCACGAATTCGATTCACCGTGCATAGCTTATAGAATTTTAGATAACACTCTGGTGGGTGGTGGGGTGGGAATGAGTTGGACTCTCTTAACCATCAATATACACTCTCATACACTACGTGATCTTATTAAATATTCATTCACAATTTTTTTTATAGGGAAAAAGTTTTTTTTATAAACTTTTTTCAGAAGATGGAAAAAGTTTGGAATATTTAAAATTATTGGATATTTTTTTTTTCATGTGAAATCCATCAAATTCAGTATTTTAATGAAATTATTTAAATATGCGAATTTAAAAAAAAAAAAAACAAATTAAAATTCATGGATTTAATAATTATCAAAGTTTATTTAATTTAATAATAATGACAATTATCATAAACAAAAATAATACTAGATTCATTACTTTAAATAATTCCAACGATTCTTACATAGAGTGTCACCAAGAATCCACCTGGGATTTCGCATTTATACATAATACCCTATATACCCAGAATCACTGGGTACCTGTTGCATCGCCCACTAGCACACGGCGTTAAATACGATTAGTGTTCCGTGTCGATCGTGTCCTCCTCGTTCATGTTACATAAGAATCCAAACGCCACCAGTGGTTTAAATGTAACAAAAACCCTTATTCATAACTCCAAAATAACGTCAACCGAGCTGCGAGTAGAGAAAGCCAGGGTGTTGTCAGACATTTTTATTTTTATCCACAAGTCATAGGGTCACTTTAACAATATTCAACTGAGTGAAAGAGTGGAAAAAAATTCATCTAGACCACTTGTATACTTTCTCCCCATTCCTTCCTAGAAAAGTGATTTACGAGGAGACGAGGGTAGAACAAACCGAGTGAGGGGGGGGAGGGGAACAAGAAAGCGAGAATGTACCACAGTGAGGCGAGAAAATCATGCCAAGTTATTTCAAGCCGGTGGTTATGAAATTTCAAACTTTTTCCTATGGACGATGAAGATTGGCTGAAATATTTTTTACCCACTGTCCCTACTTCAACCACCCCCTCACCTCCCTCCCCCCATAAAATAATGTTTTTTTTTTCGCTTCCTACGAGGGTGCAAGTCATCCCCTCTGGCACAATTTTTTTTTTTCCTTAAATCATTTTAATCGTCATATAAAATCTTATCATTTTACATATTCGTTATTTATACTCAGGGAAAAGTTTTGAGTGATAAATTCATACAGTTTCAAAATTTTTTTTTTTTGTTGAATGTTTTATTCATTAGATGATTGTATGAATAATTGTATTTATCATTGCATTTTTCTTTTTTTTTTTAGTTTGTTGGATACATTTGTCATCCATTCAACTTTAAAACAATACTGGGAGGGGGGGGGAAGGTTTGAACGGGTAAAAAGGGAGAAATAGGGGGTTTGTAGAATCGATAGAGTTTGGAGTGGAGTCATTGCTTTTGCTTCTCCAGTAGTCTCTCTCTCGTTTCAACGATTCCAATCTCATTCGCGGCGAAGAAGCAAACTCCCCTGCGCCCTCCCCCCCCCCCCCCCCTCAATTCGACGATCGTGAAACCTGAGCCAAAACCCAATCTACCCCCTCCTCCCACCACCACGTCAATTTATACGAAACTCGAGGCTACAGATTGGTCTCAGTGTATTGGTGTTCTTCGTGTCGTATTGTTCATTCTAGCGTCGTCGAATAATTTTGGGGAAAACAACTCTTCGGTGAATTCAAGCATTTGATAATCATCTAACAATAATATTGTTTTATTAATTTTCATTGGATCGTATGATGAAATTTTATGATTTTTGTATCGATTTATTATCGTTTTAATTGATTAGGAAAGAGATTAAAAAAAAAAAAAAAAATATTTTTAATTTGGGGAACTCTCATCTCAATAATTAACCTTTCATTTGAGTTGAAAAATCTTCTCTAGAAAATTGCGTAAAAAATTTACCCTTAAATCTGAGAGTCTCCCAGATGATCACACACTCGGGATATTTTTTACGCAGATACAGATGTCAGGGGAAAAAAAAAAATTCTGAATAAAAGTGATAGAATTAACGTGTAAACGTAACACCAGGCTCAAACTAGTTGGATTGTAAGGAGCTTAGAAGCCTCTCACTCGCAGTACTCGAAATTATTCACGATTCGATGCTTTCAATCCGCTGCAACGACCACTTTATCTTGCCCCCCACTCCCCCATATTTCATTCCACAAAGGAGTTGAAAAAAAAATTTCCATTTCCATACAAAAAAAAAAATAAAATACCAATTATTTAGAAATATTTTCCTCTCATTTTTACAACTCACAGTAAAAATTATTTCCATGATTTCTAGAGTTTTTCTTGACTCATGGGGCTAACCAATTAATTTCTCTCGAAGGACCTCGTTAAACTTTAAATTAGGCGTCGTGGGGCAGCTCTTGAAGCTAGTGATCCTCCTGGTGAGTCGCAGAAAAGCTGTAAAAAAAGGGAGAATGGGGGTGGAAAAGTTGAGATAGAGAGAAAGGTGAATTTTACCTCTAACCCTCTCCCTACTGGACCATTACCAAAGTATCACTGTTACATTTCTAGAGAGAAAAAAAAAAAATTTACCACAACTTTCTTCTTTAACGAAGCAGTGGATCTTAAAGTTATATTGAGGAGGTATTACTGAAGGGTGAGAAGATGGGGTAAAAATGTCTCTGTCCATTTCATACAAATTCTCTCCCATTTTCTCAGTCATCCCATCTTCTATTAGCATTTATCGACCCACTTTTACACTTTTTACCAACTAAAAACTCCTCTTTCTATCAATTATTCAGGATTGAAAAAATCTCATTAATAGTGACACAATTTCTGATGATTGAATTATAATTTTTAAAGTCTTAAATTATTCAACATACAATTTTATTTCGAATATTAGTATTAATAATTCATCTGCTGGGGGTAAAAGGTCAATAGAGATCGTATTTCCAAGGATTCATAATGCTTCAAATTAAAAACAATTAATGAGGAAAATGTGTTTACAATTTTTTTTAATTATCTTCAATTCAGTTTAAGCAAGAAATAACCGTGAAATTGTGAATTATTCGTGCCATGTGTGATTGAAATTTGTGTGAGATTCATTAAACCATAAAACCCATCAATTTTTAACTTTACCAATACCGAATTGTACATTTCGAAAATAATATTAATCAATTATAACCTGAATTCTCGAGGATTTACCCCAGAGAATTGTCATAAACAATGTTATTTTCATTGGCCCATTTTTTCCGAGTATATTTTCCCCACCATCCAGACACAGCAGTCGGTTAATAGATGAGAGGGGGCGGCTCGTTAACGCAAAGTCCCTCGTTCGCGTCCAGTGTTGTGCATATGCGGTACCTCGTTAATCGTTTAGCAACTAAATACCCCTAGACCTAGAGACTTTGAATGAATTTAGGGCTGCTGGGGGGCCCCAACTCTACACAACCCCTGCATTACTACTTTACTGTATTTATTTTAAATTAAAAGTCATGACAGTTGACATTCCATGATTATTCATATTATAAACATTATTTTACCATTAATTTCACATTAAAAAATAGAGGAAAATTGCAAATGAATTAAATGAGCAACTCTAGACACAAAATCACAATAAATCCCTAACAATTCTAATTTCTCCGTTTACCCCCTCCCCCTTCTCTTCGCTATCAGTAACTCCCGGAAAGCCTTGATTTCATTGAGTAAAGAGTCTGTGCCTTCACAAGTAGATAAACAACAAGGTAACAAGGTACGTGCCTTGTCCTTTATTTCATCCCCAAGCTTTTCGATCGACCCCCCCTCCCCCTCCCCACTACCACCCCATTTCAGCCCTGTGCGACACTCGTCTTAACCCAGATCTAAAGCCATATGAAAGATAGAGGATTGAGTGGATGAAGGAAAAGCCAATAAAAGAATAAATAATAGCATGCGAGTGCAAAAAACGAGCGATAGTTTTTGTATTTTATCGTCGAATATATGAAATTTGAATAGTTCGACGTTCATAGCCTTTTGCGCCATTCAAATTGTTACGCGTTTATGAATCCAATATCCAAGAGTTTCTCCCCCCCCCCCCCCCTCTTGCCACCCACCGTCGACGAGTATTACATCGTTGTGCGTTACGTAACGGAATGAATAAACGGGGTGGGGGAATATGTGGGAATAATGACGGGAAAATTTAAAAGTTAAGGAGATAATGAGATTTTTCAACGTCTGGCCAATTATACAATTGACGGCTTGAATTAACGGGAATGTAAATAAAATGAGGAAAAAAAAATGTTGACGAGTGTTTGAACAAGTTAATTCGAGTGTTCCGATTCGTGGGGCGCGATGCAAGCCGGGTTGAATCCAACAGTGGCCTCTAGCCGCAGAGCTTCCGGCTTTTGAAAACCCAGGTTCTTCTCCCATCTCTCTCTCTCTCTCTCTATCGTTTCACGTATTTTAACAGTCTCCTGGAGCCGCACGAACCGGGGGACTAGGTAACGAGTACTCCATTGCCCAGGCACCAACTGTCACACACGTTTCCTGCTAAACTTTTATCTCGTGGGAATGAAAAAAAAAAAAAGGATGGAGATGAGGGGAGTAAATAGGCTGGATTTTGAAGGCTCTATTATATGTGCAAGTTATTGAAGAATATTATAAAAATGAAAATTAATAACAATTTTTGTCATTTTCATGGTGAATCAGTAAATCGAAATTTTTCAATTCAAACTTCATAATGAAATATCTTTGAATCTGAGGGAGATGGAAAAAATTTCAATATGACATTTTTTGTACCTCTTTTTTCACTCTACAAAAAGTGTATCTTCATAAATTTTCCCATCTCCCTCGGATACCAAGATATCCAACGAAAACCAAAATTCAAGAAAAATCGATTCATCTCCATTCCCAGTCATTCCCTCCTCAATCATCTTTCAATAATAAATTTAAAAAAAAAACAAAATCTAGAGAATAATTCTCCCTCCAAGAAGTCCCTCCCCCCATTTGTTACACGAGTTATAATTCATACTCCATAAAAATAACTAACAGAAATTTTTTTATTGAATCTCTGGAGAAATGGCCAAACGATTTTAGTTGAGTTAATTCGATGATTAAAGCTGCGTGTAAAGACGTGTGAGATAGAGAACTCTGGTGGATGAGTGGGTGGGTGGGGGGGGGGGGGGGGGGAGTTTTCAAAAATTTACGAGCCCTCAATTACTCTTGCGCTCAAGGGTTCTCAGATCGTAAGTGTCACGATATGTTATCGCCATCGAGACTCGCCCACTTCCCCCCCCCCCCCCCCTCTTCATCGTTTTTATCCCCCGAAGAAAAACCAACTCAGCCAACCCCACTCGAGATTATCGACGAGGTGGAGAGCTATACTTTTTATTTTTATCGTTTTCCGAATTTTCTCTCTCTCTCTCTCTTTTTTTTTTTTTTCTTCTCCTCGAAGCGATATTGCCGGAGATTTTTATTCCAATTTTAAAGCCATTATCATTCTATGTGCTCTTGATAGTATGGGAATAGATATAAGTATGGTATATAGAGATTTATCTTGGATGCTTAAATCGAGTCAAGTACATCAGATTTTTCCTCTTCACCAGTGGGGCAGAGAGAATATTGAAGGGAGACTAATTTTTATAACAAGCCCCGGGCTAATATTCTATCTCGTAATGCGAGATATATATATCTCTTCAATGGAAAAAAAAAAATTTTTACCTAGGGCTCTTGTCACCCATAAAAATACATAAACCCCCCTCCACCTCTTTCAGTTTATTTTTTTTTCTTTCTCTCGAGAAAGTCTTTAGAGAAATATTGGCTCAGTTGGGAAATATCAATTTAACGACACTGCCTTATTACAAAAACGTTTATTGCAGCCGGGCACTCTCTCAGTATCCATTGAAATTCATTGATATTACGGGGGGGGGGGGGGGGGGGAATAATAGAAAAATTCAATTGAATTTGATTTACACACATGTTGATTGCATTTTCTGATTAGATAAAATAACAACAGAGTGGAAAAAATAATATACATTTTTTTTGTTTGCATCAAAATGAAATTTCACTTGACCCATTTTGCCCCATTAATTTAATTAAGACAGAAATTTTATTCAGAAGATATTAAACTGCCAGAGAATGGAGAAGATTGTTGAATAATCGATTGAAAATTTAGTGTCACAAGTTGACATGTTTCACGATTTCACTCTGTGAGGTGTCGGTGGTACACCACATTGCCAGGAACATCTCTACAATCTACAAAACGCCGTAATATTCCTCACCCTCACTCGTAGTTTCAACCAGACAAACTTCATACTCCAACACAAGTAGTGAATTCGACTCCTCAATGCGCCATATTTCATGAGCAAAAGAGAGCGACCGCAGCCCCTAGAAGCCAAAAGAAGCGGACATTGAGAGGAATTTTTGTTGGTGGCAAAAGTTTTTAGCTTAATTATGAAAAAAAAAAAAAAAAAAAAAAAAAATTGTCGGAGAGCTGAAAGAGAGAGAGAGTGGAAACAAAAGTAATTTAAATTCTCAACTGGTATAGTTTGGTGCCAAAAATTCTTGAGTAAAAGTGAATCAAGTTTTAACTCACCATCACGAGAGTAGCCACGTATACTTCAAGCTTTACCTGGTGAACATGTGGGTTATATTCTCCTTTTTTTTTTTTTTTTTTTATTCCTCCAGACGCAAACGAAACTCTTGCAAGGTGGAGCGTTCACGTGTCCCTGGAGTGAGACATGAGGAAAAGAAGGTCTATCTTGTTTTATCTCACCCTTGGAAAATCTCAACTAGAACCCGGGGTCCAAGGAGAACACTCTCCTGGGATGTGTTTTGCCTTTATTTGATTTTTCCTCATACTCGTGTCTTCCTTCCTTCTTTTATTTTTTTTAATCCGTATTTCAATCATGGCATCTCTGGATGAAATTTACTTGTGTACAGTTGGATTATTTCACACCGAGTTTAATCTTTTGGTTGAGGTATGTCTGGAGTGAATTATTTTTTCCTTCGCGCTGTTTTTAGAATTTCATTAATATAAATTGTCGACAAGTGAAATATTTTTTTTTTTTATTACTCTGAAATTCTAGAAAAATTTCATAATCAAAGTCATAATTTTTTTTTTCTCACTGAGCAAAGTTTCACTTCGGCGGTCCGTTTTGCCCCCACCTTTCCTATATAAAAATTTAACAATTTTTGTTAATTGATTGTGATGAAATTTTGGAGAAACTTTGCATTTTACCCGATTCTTATTTTTATTTTAATCGATACACCCAAAAAAAAACAGTTAAATTGAGATTTTTAAATATTTAAATTGAAAACTTGGAAAAAGCTCAATTTGAGTGTTTGGAAAGCTCAATTAAAAATTTTCATGAAGCTTTAATTGAACGTTTCAAAAGTCTCAATTTGAGATTTACATAAAGCTTAAATTGAGCTTTTCAAAAGTCTCAAATTTAAATGTTCAAAAAGCTCAATTTAAGGTCTTCTAAAAATTTAATTAGAGATTTTTGAATCGTAATTTAACAATTGAAGGTTCAATTTGATGATACCGAAAAGCTCAAATCGAGCTTTTCGAAAGTCTCAATTTGGGATTTACATAAAGCTTAAATTGAGCTTCACACAAAGCTTAAATTGAGCTTTTCAAAAACCTCAAATTCAAATGTTCAAAAAGCTCAATTTAAGCTCTTCTAAAAATTTAGTTAGAGATTTTTGAATCTTAATTTAACAATTGAAGGTTCAATTTGATGATACCGAAAAGCTCAAATCGAGCTTTTCGAAAGTCTCAATTTGAGATTTTCGAAAATCTCAAATTGATCACTGAAAACCTCAAATTGAGCTTTTCAATGTCTCTAAATAAATTTTTTAAAAAGCTCAAATTAAGATTGTTTTTTTAAGTGATGAATTAATACACACAAATGATATAATCAGTGATGTTTAATAGCATCCAATGGGCATAAGATGAGCATTTCAATTTGGATAAAATTCCCAAAGGCACTGAATTGACCGGCTGACCTCGATAATCCCAAGCACCAGCAGGTGGCATGACGGTTCCAGTTGCATGTACGAATCACCTCCTCGGGGTAATTCTCCCTCTCCTCCCTCACATATGTGGTGGCTGTCTACAGACATATACAGGTATATAACAGAGTACACTATCGGTATATCCAGGGAGGTGAGGGGGGGGGGGATGCTGTCACTTCTCGACAGGTATACTTGGCCAAACCACGGGTCCACGGGTGCCTCAGGCAGGGACGCGTAACACGCGATCCGTTTCGACGAACGAACCCTCTCCCTTGTCTTCCTTGTTCACGTACTCACGAGCTGACGTTGTAATTTCACACTGCGTGAGCCCTACAAGCTCCATTATGTCGCGATACCGTCAACCTCACATCCTACCCGATTATTCCCATTCCAATGGAGAATTTTCTCTGGCACTCTCGACACACAACTTACGGGAGTTCTTTTAACTCACCTTCGACCGCAGGATTATACATTTTTTCACCAGTTCAGACATTTTTTGACATGTGAAATATGGGAGAACTCGTTAAAAATACGTTTATCTCGGAAACTAGTGATCTTAAGGGAAAATGTCAAGAGACCTTTTTTGTAGCTGACGAAATTTTAAATAAAAAATGTCTCTTGACATTTTTCCCTGAAACTACTCATTACCGTGATAATTTAATATTTCAACCCCTCAATTAATTTAATTTCATTTGAAATAGTCTGAACAGGGGATACACTCTTCTATCTCATCAATGACCCATGAATCGATAGATTTTGAATGGTGAAGTGAACCTACATCTGATGAAATTCATAAAAAATCGGAAATTATATTGAATAAAAATCCTCATTCACGTCCTTGAGTATTTTTTTCTCATTTCAAATCGTATACCCCCTTTTGATTGAATTTTCATGATGGAAAGATAATATTTCTCTTGATTAAATAATCAATGTGCATGTCTGGACGCTCATTGAACTCTTCAGCAATAGCAAATAGCATTATTGATATTAATTTTTTTTCCTCCCAGCTATTCATCGAATTCCTATACGCGAATGTGAAAAGATTCTTCGGTTTTCATTCAATGTTCGCCTTCCATCGCAAATCAATCTCTCATAATTGGGGGATTGATGGGAATTCACGAGGAAAAAAAAAACAGGTGAATTCGAGGGAAATGAGAGAAATTATTGAACAAGGAATAGTCGGAATTTTTTAAAGAATTCTTCTAGAAATTGATTTCTCCATTGAAGTGGATGATATCAGGACTACAGGGTAATTTAATTGGAATCTAGTGCTAGCAGCGATTTTCTTGAGCTAGTGTCGAATGATACTCGCATTTTTCTCCAACAGAGGTGGAAAAAAAAAAATGAAAAAGTGCGCGGAAGGGATGGGAAAAGAGAGGAAGGAAAATTTTAACGGGCATGGAAAAGAAATTTGCACGAACAGAGCGTGACTGATCAATGGAGCTCTTCCTGGAGCGCACGGTGCCGCTGGCTTGTCACTTACAGCCCCACACGTATCTATCCATTTTTCTCCCATACTCTTTATTTAATACTCTTTC
Organism: Coelinius sp. EB29; assembly: GCA_035578325.1. NCBI lineage: Eukaryota > Metazoa > Arthropoda > Insecta > Hymenoptera > Braconidae > Coelinius > Coelinius sp. EB29. Next base: position 2,577,156 of record JAOZGT010000008.1, read on the forward strand.
TACCTCCGTATATTCTTCTGACGATTGACACGTGATAGACGTATTCGAAATGTTTCAAAATCTGACGGCTAAGAAATTTATCAAATATATTTTCCTCATATTTTATAAATTTTTCAATGAATATTTCAATTTTATTCTTTTAAAAAATTATGATTTTATGATTAAATTGACCCATTTTGCCCCAGTAATTTTTACAATACATTACATAAATAATTTCAGAATTGTGGGGTAAAATGGGTAATTTTTGTCAAATTTTTAACTAAAAAAAAAAATTTTTTTCAATCAAGAAAATCATAAAAAGTGAAAAGGTGTAAATTTTTGGGTTTCGTCGTTAACTAAAAACCAAAAAAAAAAAGGGATATCAACGAAAAAAAAAAGTAAAAATACCAGCTGTGATAAATGCGATAACCGATTGTTCGGTCACGCACGTATTCCAGGTCAATTGATAATTCCCTCTCCTTTTTTTTTACGTTCCTCCATTCTTTTCATATTCGCACACTGGGCTACTGAGGTGATATGCACCGAGGCCGTCAGTTCGTCAAATTTCACCTCTCCACAAATGGTTATCGATTGTCCATAAAAAAAAATAGGGGATGAATAATTGTGAAGCAACCGCAAACTTGATAATTGCACCCAGACAATGAAATTTATCTCTTTAACCGCATGGTCAACTCTCTAACACTCGATACATCCGTTAAATTCATCCAAAATAATTTCATTAAATTGATAAATTATTTACAAAACAAAGATATCTCGCATTTGATTTAAACCGAAAACTCTATCGATGAAAATGATGAATAAACCCGCGGAATTCATCTGGTGCATCGATAGACATCAACTCTATTTTTTTTTTTCTTCATTTATTTTGTTTTTTATACTGTAATCTATGGGTATAAAAGCTCGTCACACGTTGTAAAAAAAAAAACTTTATTTTTGCAAATGTCTGTTTCATCGGCAAAAACATTTCGAGTGGGTATATTCACAGTTCATGGGGTTTTTTTTTTTTTTTTTCATTGAACACGAGTGTGTGTCATCTAGGCTGGTGATAACTTTGTGATTCCAGAATAGAAATTCAATGGTAAGAGATAAATTTGATATTAAAAAGAAATTTATCTATTCGCAGTAAACAAAATATTTTACCAGTACTCACAAATCTACAGAATTATTACGAAATATGATGATGTAAAAAAAAAACATACAAATTTCATAAAAATGTATTTTTTTTATTTTTATTAATATGTAAATATTTTTCGACAAATCGAATGAATAAAAAAAACTAGAATTTCTGGAATTTAGTCAGAGAAATTAGATAAAGTAATAAAAGTAGAAATTAAATGCTTCGAAACTAAATGAACAAAAGTTGTCTAAAATAAACCTTTAACTTTTAAAATACAATTGAGAGGGAGAGGGGGTGGACGGAATAGAGTGCGGTGAGCCCAGTTAATCGGCCGAAGCCGTTTTCCCAAAAGTTTAACCAATGTCACAGAGTCCCTGACCCTTTGGCATATATACACACATTTACACCGAAAATGTTTGTATATTTATCTGAAAATTGCATTTCACTCGAACAAGTTTTCATGGTATAACCGAGTCTCGGTGAAATCACTTGAGCTTTTTACGTTTAAAGTCGAGAGTTGTATACGTCAGTAAGAAAACTCGACTTATTTATAAAATCTGTCGTTGAATTTTCCATCATTATTATTGATATATCCCAGGGAAAATACAATTTTGAGGGGAAAATAATAACTCGAGGGCTGTTTATTATTTTGTAAAAAATAACATGTATTTATAAAGTTGTTGGAGTGAAAATCCATTGATTTGAATTCAATATTTCCTAGGATTCCCATAAACCCTTAAAATACAGATATTTCACTGGGCTATCAATAGCACAAGTGATAAAGGCTTCACCTCGATTGTCATATTCCATCCTCGTTTTAGATATCCGTAAACAACTGGAATTCTTATTTCCTCACTGCAAAATTCAATAAAGAAATTTTTAACCCACACTATTTTCACCTTTAGCTCCATTTTATGAGACCCGAATGATGTCTTTATCAGAGAGAAAAAAAAAATGGAATGAAAAATAATGAAGGATTTGAATAAGTACATTTGACAGGTCTGACGTGTATGACATGAGCCAGGAGAGAAAGAAAAAACTTATGGCTGGATGCTGAAGGTTGGCACTTGGATGCACGTAAAGTACTAGCATTAAATCATACCTGCCTGGCCGGATGCCTGTTATTTCCATCTACCTAGCGAATATCATGCGCCCAGTGGCCATTAATTTCCATTAGGCACCCAATGAAAATTCATCCGGAAGAGAGTCATCTTTGTCGGCAAAAATAGAAAACGAAATTAATTTTTTTTGAAAAATTTTGTCAATTTTCCAACAATATATTCAAATTATTTTTATTAAAAAAATCCAACCTGGAAGGATTTCAAAGAAGAAAAAATTAATTTCGATGATTATTATCTAAATCAATGAAATCAATAACAATTAATTATTCGGTGAGTTTGTGGAGTCACTCAATTCACTCTGGATATCCCAGACCAGTGATTAATTTGATTTTAGGGGTGAGGGGGTGGGTAACGGTTGCAGTTGGGTGGCTGTAGTGTCCTGGTAATACCATACCCGAGGCTAACCAATTCCTCCTCGAAAGCCAACGACCAGTATATCTGTCGTATTGCATGGAATACTTGGAGGGATGATCAGCCCCAGGCATTCTCCTTCATCCCACCCTCCAACTATAAACCCTTCAAACCCCCTTGTTGGCCAGTGAGACTCGAGAAATAGCAGATATATACAAACGTATAACCACTAGCAAACCTTTCCAATTTACCAGCTACCTGTTCTTCTTAGCACATTCTTTACTCCCATACCCCCCTGAGTAGTTATTTATTTTTATTTTTCTTTTCTCTTCTACTTCTTTCTGAAATCCTCCCCTACCTTGTTAATTTCAGCAACACAATTTCTCTCTGGTGTTGAGCTTTTTCCCCTCGCTGCACAGGCGAATTCTACTGTAATAAGAATGCATATAATTACTGGTGCATTAACATCTGCTTTATCTTGGTTTCTGTGATATTTTATTCTCCAGTGGCTGAGGTCAAAGTAGTCTCAATGATTTCACCATGAATAACAAATTATCTGGGAATTAACCAATTGATATTCATCAATGAAATAATTGTCCTTCAATACTCAATGATGACCTTGTTATATAAATAATTGTTCATCCGATTTCAATCAATCCTGAAACTCGTAAATTTCTGACAGCAATGACACTCCCCACGATTTTTTTTTATGTTATTTCAATCCCTTAGAAAACTTTACGACTAACAAACTCTCCATCAACTGTCAAAGTAAAAAACAATTCCTCTCAATTATTCAATTGTACAATACTTATCTATCGCAGTTTGAGAGAAGTAAAAATGTGGGATAAAATTGATCACAGAAAGACATAAATTCGATAAATAAAAATAATCATTTTATTTGAAATATCTCAAGTTATTTTACAACTTTATTCTCAGAGAATTATTCCTCCTCAGAGTATTGACAAACCTATTTACAAACTTTCATTACTATAGTACAAATAAATTATAATTTTTTTTTTTACATAGTCTGTAGATATCAATGTTATTCCAGCTGTTTATGATAATTTTATTATTCAATGATTTACATCGTATGCACACACACAAATACTGTATGTTAAATGCGCGAGTTATTACGCGCATTTCATTCCTTATTTTACATTTTGTTTTTTTTTTTTTCTTTCGTCATTAATGTTCACGCAAACTGCAACTTCCTATATGAAAATGCAGGCGTACCCCTGTTTTTACTCGCACTCGGTTCCTTTGCATCTTGCACACAAGTAATTTATTAGCTATTTAACATTAATATGAGTAAAAGGTACAGACAAACTTTGCATATAATAATACTTAAGATTTGGGGCCAAAAAAAATAATTGGCTGCACCCAACGTTAAATAAAAACACTATAAAAGGCAATTTAAACTAGAAAATTCTCTATGTTAATCATTTTCTAGTACGTTTGAATATTTATGTTTTTTTCAAGTTCTATGAACATAAATATGCACCATTTTATTTATACATGTGCATTAAATCTTAGAATTTACACACTTTGAACAATCAATTCATTCAAGAGAATAATTCAAATTAAAGATATAGAATTGATCAATTTTATTTCACAACTGAAAAGTCTTTCTTCATAGTAATTTTGTTGTCTGAGTGTGTGAAATTGTGCTTGAATTACTTCCCATTTTCTATTGTGTACATTGTACCGAGTCAATAGGGTGAGCCAATCGATCCACCCACATGACCTTTCAAGAATGGGGAAAAACCCAGCAAATACCGTCTACTTGTTTTTCCCTCAACTCCACCAAATATTATTGGTAAATTTGGTGGAAAGGTAGTATTCGAGATTTCCAGTAATCCTTCTCCCTTCAAGAGTAAACGTTTCCCCAATACACTCCATAAAATAAAACCCTCTAGAACATTAATCTTAAACTTGTAAAGTTTGATAATTCAAGAAAATTCTTTATGAGAGAAAAATAACTGCAGGACAATTTTGAGTACATTGACAAAGTGAATTGATTGTTCATTGGAAGAGACAATAGAAGACAGAAATGGGGTCGAGGGGTACGATATTCAGCTCATCTAGATATACATAACCCTCCTTGTTCCATCTTCGAGAAATATATAAGAATATAAAACACAAGAGTGATCTTTAAAAATAAGAAACATTGTTGAATAGAAACTGAGATTTGTTTCAATATATAACAAGAAGAAAAAATTTATATACCTGACAGGTGGTACTTGTCAGTCTTTCTCTTGATTTATTTCTCTATACAAAGTGTACATACACTCTCTAAATGCAAGGAAAACACTGAAATATTCTTAGTGAAGCAAAAAAACAGAAACTGAGAATGTTGCCAAATAAGAGGAGAAAAAGAAAAAAAAAAGAGAAAGCAAATCATAAAGAAAGCTTACAGCTCGTTGAATAAAATGAGAGATATTCGTGGAAAAAAGTTTGGGCTTTGAGGGGTGCAGGATGAAATGAAGAAGAACGAACAGAGTCAATGAAGACATGAAGTTAGAAGGACAAGTTAATGAACAGAAAAGTTTGCCAGAATTTCATTGGCAAAATCTTTTCCCCTCTCTTTTCTATTCTTTTCATTCTCCATTTCTCTGATATTCGAGAGATGATGAAGAACAAACAAGCTGTCCAACATTGAATAAAACTCAGTGCTAAATATGAATTCGTATGATTTAATTAGCGGACAAGAGTAATTAACTATTTGCACCGTTCATCCGGCGTTTATTCTGGTTCTTCATTCATTTCTGAGACTTTTTTTTTCTTCTTTTTATTGGCTCAGTAGCCATTTTGATACTTTTCTAGTTCTATCACAGAACATTAAATGTTTTGGGACAGATTACTGTTACTTTTTGTCCTATTCTTTTGAAGATCGTCAGTGGCTGATGGTGCAATCATCCTCCAGATATTTATTCTTGGAGTGAGTTAACCAATTCAGCACAGGTGGAGGACGACGGAAAGCAGAGGCACTTTGCTACTTGATTTCTTGGAGTTGTTTAGATGTTCTTACGTAAAGTACCGAGATATCAGGCCAACTACCACTAGGAGGGATCCACTGATGCTGATGTATGAAGCACCTGAACCCAGTGCACACTCTTCGTGAGTATAACGGGCACAGTGCATCTGTAACATAATTCAGGGAGTAATGCAGTGAATGATTTTAATGTAGAATTTATAATTAAACTTCAAGTTGATGATATGTTTTTCTTTTTTGTAGAGCTGAACAAGAGTAAATTAATTCAAACACAAACCTTAATCAATGAGCTGGCCATTCGATCGAGGAAATTTTTAGTAAATACCGCTGTTTCATCACCACACTTCCTGCGTACAGTATGATGCGAACACTCGAGATACTCTTGGAATGCACTGAATAAAGAAAACAATAAAATAAAAATTTATCTCTCAGTTAATAAAGCTTTAATTAACAGAAACCGATGGGGGTATTTTTTCCCCTCCCCATAAAAGAGGTGAAAAGGGCAAAGTAATGAAAAAAAAAAAAAAAAAGTTTGAAAAATTATTAAAGCCCAAGTACTGTTGTACAGTGGAATATTGCTATCCTTCCGCTTTGTGTATATCCATTACATGTATTTCTACCTCTGGGTGTTCCTTGGAGTTTCCCGCGGGAATGTGTCGAGTCGGTTGCTCAATGTTATAGTCCAGTATGTAACGTCATTAGCCTATCTGTGCTACGGTCTACTGCAGCTTTTGAACTCTCGTTTCCCGGAGGAGGTACTCCTTCTATTTTTCTACCTCTGATATCGCCCGAAGAATAAAAGAGTTGAGAAAATAAAAACAACAAAATAAAAACTCTTCACGTTTATTTTTATTTTTTCGCTTTTACTTAATAATTCATAACCCAGAGTTACAAATGTGAAACAAGTATTGCTACAATTTTCGTGTTTATTTTTAAGTAAATATTAAAAATAGAAAAGGAGAAAAATAAAAACAATTGACTTGCAACAAATTTTTCCACTACACACGTCAATGGGATTTGATGCAAAATTATGCGCATTTATTTGTGGGGGGGAAATACACATGACTTTTTGAACATGATGTCAAGGACAATTGAACAGTTAATGCACACTCTGTTGGTTTCAATCGATTACAATGAATTCAAATGAAACTCACCAGCATATTGACTTTACTGGCTCACTAGACCTCGTTTGGTTTTTCTTCTCAAGTGCTAGTACAGTGTGCTGATACTTTTTCGAACACATTTCGTAGTCTGACTGTACTTTCTGCATACATGGTGCATGTTTTAGAAATGCTGAAACATTAAAATATAAATTTGATTAATTTTTTTATTCAATTATGAAAAAAATTTAATTTAATTTAATTATCACTAGAACGTAATTCTTCCATGTAAATGATTTAATTTCATTTTCCTACAGATAATTGAAAAAAAAAAGAAGTAGGGGTTTCGATCTGACACAGTGCACTAGTAAACATAAAATTTTCAGCTTCATTAAAACTTTTCCCCTCCAAAAAAATTGAAAAATACGTCCAGAGAGAACTTTAATCACGTTGAAAGAGAATAAGAGCCATTAAATCAGGCAGAAAAAGGGGGAAATTCCAACGGCTGAAGAGGAAATAGAGACAAATCGATGGAGATTTATCCATGCAAATGTAATTGTGCGTAACTCACTCGATGGATTATAAAGGACGAGTGTGTGGGATGGATTTCAGGGTGGATGGTGGGGTCACACCGAGTGGGGAGGGGAAGACAAGAGCCTGGAGGCTCGAAAGGGCCTAGAGTATCGCTCAGAGAGTAGCTGCTCTCAACTCAATAATGTATTCGGCACTCTCGAGATTACCAGGATAGATGGCGTCGAGTATCGAAGTACTAGTCCAACTATACTGTAGCAAGTGTCTGATGGAGTTCAACGTCAATCCATTCTCCGATACTCGTATTGAGGATCTGTCTAATGTGCCGATTGTCATTGATATAAAATCCTCGGTAAGGAAGAAATTATGTTCTTATCAATGCCTCCATTAAACTCAGATTTCCATCTATTTTTAAGTACCCTATATTACTGATAAAATCTCAATGGAATCTTGATAAAATTGAAACGTTCAATTTCGAATGCTAATTTGATTAATTTATCAGAAATATGATTAAAGCATTTATTCTAGACTTACCATCTTGATAGGGTCCTTCGTGGCACAGTTCAATAATTGCCATATTTACACCTTTGTAGAGATTGTTGAAATTATCCCTCTGCGGTCCTTTCATGCATCTCATTGTGTACAACTTTATGCAGCCCATACCTGCCTCCAAATCTCTGTCATAAAAATAAATTTAAAAAAAAAAAAAAACAAGAGATTAGAAATTGAGGAAAGTCTTCAACAGTGGATTAAGGACGAATTTTGATATTTCAGGAAACTACGTAAATCCACCAATCAACTCAGATGTTCAGATAAATTGACATGACTTCATCCCCCTTAAAGCCTTGATCTTCAACCTCGAGCTTAGGACAAACAGCCTCAAGTAGTTGTTACGAGTGGACTTGGGTCGAATTTTGAGTATCCAACGAGAATAATGAGAGGAAAATGGCCAAAGTTGTAACAAGAAGGTAGATATTTTGAAAAGGCCCCAGTGGAAGTTTATTTACCGAGGGTGCGGAAACTGTCATTCGATTCAACGAGCCAACTTGTACGGTGGACTCGTCGTTTTGAGATAACCGCTTGGATGACTACTTCACCAATTACCTCCTCTCAAAATTTTAGGATTATCAAGCTCTCTGGTTACTGTAGATATGATTTTTATGGTCAAACTCAGGCCATTTATTCAATTTGTATTTAACTAATATTTTGTGACAATCAATTGAATTCAATACCATTTGTATTAATATGATATTGCGATGGAAGAGGATATATTGATAACCACAAAGCCACAAATGGAAATAAACTCGATGAATCAAATGCCGAGTGTTTATTCTCAAAATTGGAATTGGATAAACACATATCACTATCGATAAATCTCAATTTAAATAATTATAGAAAAGAAATCTTTCAATGAAATTAATCACTAAATTCCCTCAATTTATCTAGAAATAGTGAGTTGATTCAATTTACAAAGGAGACCAATGAAATATAAAAAAAAGTGAAAATACTCACGGACAGAGTGCAGTAAGCTCTTCCTTGGTTGCGACAAAACCCAGTTCATTGTTGTTTGTAATTTTACCAAGTGGTCTGGCACAGCTGGCAAGTTCCTCATGGCCGCACTCCTCACCACGACAGCTAGCCAACACTGGAAAATCATAAAAAAACCATTTTACACCCATAAATATTGAGTAAACCATTGGCTTGCAATGAATAAAGAAGATAAAAGAGATAATCCAGACGAAAAAAAGAAAAAAAGTTGGTAATCCAAAATGGTTTAGAAAATTAATCTACCCTTGCGTCATTTATTGCCGTTAAACTATCCAAGATCGAATGAAAGAAGCAAAAGTTTACTGCAGGGAAATGGTCTAGAGGGGATTTAAGTGTCTCTACAGTCTTAACAGGACAACAAAGCTTGGGTAGGGGGTATAGCAAACACCTAGCCATGTACTGGACGCCCCAATACCAAAAGAGGGGGGGGGGCTTGGCTTGATCCACTTGAGCCGGTGAATCGCCTTTTTGTCAGATTAAGAGGGATTAAATATACCGTAGCTGCAACTACCAACACTACTATGACCCAGACAGTTAAATCATATTTTACGCCTCAGAAATCTCAACCCCCTCCCACCCACTCAATATTGAGATTTTGATAATAAAATCAATAATCTCTGAACATCTGATATTTTCATCAAACAGAATAAATTATAAGAAAAATTAATTAAATATTTATAAGAAAACAATTTTACCGCCATCGCCATTTTGTTTCCAAGAATTTTTTCTCACTTTAAAATTTATAAATGTAATAAAAATAAGAATTATTGTTGAAATTCGCATTAAGGACAGGGGTTTCCATTACACGTAAATGCAAATGGTCCGAAAGAAACAAAAGGAAAATAAAAAAAAATATATATAAATCCACATGCCGCGGTGGAGGGCGCCATTAAATTTGCATCACCGTCTTAATTTGAACGAATGGTTTTTCTACGGCTGTAACAGAAGTAGCCCATATTCAACAGCTAAAATTTTACCTACACATTGTATATACATTCCCCCTCCCTTGTGCATGGCTACTCATCCGTCATCGTTAAAATCCATGCACCTGGCAGATGTGATATCTATGGTTTATGTAGAAAAATTCTTTCAGCGTCGCGAGAATTAAAGCGCGGGGATATCCAGTTTCATCAAATTGGAGCATTGGGTTCTTTTCTCCTTCCCCCCTCTCTTCCCTTACCCGCCCCCTTTTTTTTATTCAACGAAACGTGGGAGGAAACGACTAGAGACAAATGAGGAGGCGGAAAAAATTAGGATATTTGATGATGAAAAATGTCTGTAATTTGTTGTTTCGCAAATTGGAGCAGAAGAGACAATTTTTTTTTTCAATGGGAAATTATGTAATTAATACGAATGACATTGGCACTAATGAGTATAATCATTGATGATTGGAAGGGGTAATGCTCCAGTTTGAAATTCTACAGGGCTTTGAGAAATGTTGCATTGAAAAAAAAAGAAACTGGAGTGAAATATTCTTTCCTATCAACTTCTCCTCCCCTCCCCTCCACTCTTTCTCAAAACCGCAAAAAGGTTATGAAGTGAAAAATATCCAAGTTCTATGTTTGTCGAAGAAATGGAGCCGAAGAAAAGAAGTCGATAAGAAAAGAATTGAGAGGGTGGGTGAATGAAATATGCAGGGTTTGCTATTAGGTTTGTTGGCTTCTCAATAACTCGAGTTAACCCACCATTACGTCAATTCTATTCGTGTATTGCGAGTGATGTATTGAGTAATCGGATGGAGAATAACGGCAAAAAAAAAATTCGTACGATTGGAGAAGGAAAAAAGAAGAAATTTTGACATTTTTATTTTTTTATTGACAATTTTCCACTCTTAATTGATTAATTTTTTAATTAAATGTAATGAAATTTCTTTTTGATAATTCAATTATTTTTATTCCCCTTGAATGAATAAAATCGGAAGATAAAGGTGTCATTAATCTAATGTAACACTAGCCACCAACCGATCAAATCTCGATAATCGACGACCAGCATATATTCTACAATAGTGGGGTACAGGGTGCGGTTTGACTAGCCTACCAACCTCCACGAATTACACTGGATTTATACAACGATATAAATAAATTCAAATGACAGATTATGTTCAATTGTTCCCTCGATGAATTCTACAGTTGTGTGACAATGACTGGTCGATCAGTAACAATTTACAGTCAAAATATCCACAATAGTTATTGATTCAAACCCCTAGAAATGCGGTTTATGCTGTAAATAGTAATCTCCAGAAAATCCACAAATTGATTATCGATTTGTTCTACAAATTGTGATATTCACTTATTAATTCATTCATTTTATTCCCATGAAAATTGTTAAATGATTTTATATAATCGAATTGTGAGGAAATATTTACAATCTTTCTAATTAACTGATGAAAATAATTTTTTTCGATTATTCTTCCCTTGTGGTACAGTGAATTTTGGGTTTCATACCAAAAGGATTACCTTGAGAGTTGGATGAGTCCTCTGGATTCCATAAATTCATGGCCATTTTCCAGAACGTGCTACTGGAGGGTTATAGTGCCCGTGGGAGAGAAATTACAGGGACATTATACGACTGGTCGTTAGTTAATTTTGCTAGTACTGCATTCAGTCAACCAACTCTCACACCCTTGACTCATTAATAATCATAAACAACTAAAAATACTAGAATGTCATTTTTTTTAATATCTCTGGATAATTAGTGGAGTTAATTAGAGATTGAGAAAATTAATTTTATCACTTTGGTAGAGTGAGATATAACAATGTCATTGTACCTCTTAGGTAATTCGGTAATAACGGACAGTTTGCGGTAGTTTCCAACTTGGGCCAACTCTTCTGAATACTTTGAGAGTCAAAAGTTTTTGAATGGAACATTTTTTGAAGAAAAAGTTGAGTTTAACGATTTACTTTTTTTTTTTACCACAGTCGTTTGTAGATGCTATTTGATACAATAGAGATAAAAAGACGGGTATAATATTGCGGGAATGGTCTTATTAGAGTAATTTGATGCTGGACGTCAGTGGTCAACTAACTCGTGATACTGTAGACATGTCGATATGTATAAAAACATGATACCCCGAAAGATAAATTTTTTAATAGCTGAATTATCAACATTTTATGCAATTTTTTTTCTCAATTATTACTCATCAATTTTCTTATTCAAAGAAAAATTGATCTGAGATATTTTTATTTTTTAATGATTACAGGGCCAAGCAAATCATCAAAATAAACCATGATTTCATTCTCATCACGCTTTATTATATGTTTATATTATGCAGTAAACACTCGGATAGAGTTCGTCGTAAGACCTCCCAGAGAGTCTCTCCAAGAAGTGTAATATCAAATATTTTTGCTCATTTCAATAATCATAGATGTAAAAAATTTCAAAAAAACTATGTCAACATTTTTCTCATATTATGAATGAAATAACTTTTCACCATTGAATAAAATTCACGCACATGTGACCTCATCACAATGTTTTTCCTCAAGCATGACCGTTTAATTTCAATATTTGGATACGTGTATCGAGGCTGTGGCGTCAGACAGCGAGTGTAGTTGAACAAGACTAGCCGGATTGGCAAGGACAGTGCGATATCGCTCCGATTGGCTGAGTCGGCATCGTACGAGGCTCCTGTCATACATTATTAAATATATGATGAACATAGCCCGATTCGCCTCAACGTATTATACACGTCTGGCCCAGACTACGCAGTGTGCACTAGTGTATGTGGGACTTGGTTTATGGCTTCTCACACACGTTTATTAATCTTTTAAAACCTCAAAGAACATTTTACCTCTAGTTAATCAACTGTAAAAGGATAAAAAAAAATCCCTCCTTCCCTCTTTACCGTTAATTGAATGGAGTAATTACTGTACGGATAACCGAAAAAAAAAACATCGATTTCATTATGTAAATTCATTCACTTTTACTCTTCCCATTTCAACTGAATGTGATACTACAATTCTCTGAGCATGAATATTTTTTGTAAACAATTCAAATTTTGTTTTTTTTTCATTCATCTCTGAAAAATAAGAAATAGATTATGAATTTTTAACACTCGACCCTTACCGAGATTACTCGCCTGGTCCACGTATTAATGGATCAACGACCCTGCCCTCTGTCTGATAGAATGCGAATTGCGTGACACCGTGGGCGACTTATATCAAGCTATAACCAAGTGGCATGACACAATTGATCCAATGAAAAACGAAAAAAAAAAAATCGCTCCTATTTATTAGAATCCAGCAAAATGTCCGGAAAGAGAAGCCATTAGTACAAGAATTCTCATCCCCATTCTTCAATAAAACTGGGAGTGATTATTTATGAGACTCCAAAGACGTCAACCCTTGAGCTAAAAAAAACTGACAACTTCCCTCTCAGGATACAATCATTTTATTCCCGGAAATTGGCACTAAAAAGCGAGTTTCCATTGCACCGGGTGCATTGACACGTTAGCCTTCAATGTCATTGCATGATAGTGAGTTTTAAAAAAGTGCAAAACTAGAGGAAAAAGGAGAATTGTGTGAGGGACGCGTCTGCGATGGCATCGAAAACAAGTGTAAGTTTGTGGTAGAAATCGAGTCTCAGATCCTCTCACTTTAACTCGAGTCACTTTGTTCTTGTGTTTGCAAAAAAAAAAAAAGCGAGAGAAAGAGTAGACGCGAGTCATCAGAATGCACAAGTGGTGGTGAGGGGTGAGAGGCAACGCACGCCCATCTATTCAGCCAATCGCTGCTCACTACGTCATCTCGTACGATGTAACGGAAAAGCCGTGCCCACGTGGTGGCTGGTGGTCTCTGTATGATATACACGCGCTATTTCAAGCAAAACCCGACAAGTGTTGAGGCTTAAATTGTCTTGAACGATCATTCGAGAAATGTTTTAACCTTAGATTGTTTTATTTCAATGCAAATCATTCACATGAATAATCCATAAATCGTAATAACTAATAATATGCTAATAAACTCGAGTTAATTCATTGATTTAATCAATGAATAACTTCTGAGAATATTTATTTCACTTCTTCCGACATGAAAAACATGATTGATATTTTTAGAGACTAATCTGCGTCATTCAAACTTCAATTTAGACTTTATTTTGACAATTTGACCTTCAAGTTTTTAAGTTTAATTTTTATAATTGAGAATAATTAAAGTCTTTCACTGATTGAGATAGTGTTATCGTTTGTAGTGATTTTTCTGGAATAATTAATACTGCAGACGCATGAAAAATCGGGGTATTTACGTCAGATTGATATCGCCAGGTCAATTATCGATAATTACTCAAATTTTTACATGATTCCCGTTAATCTTTGATAAGATAGAGACACCGAGAATGCGTCAATCAATTGTCTCGCAGATTCTCTCAATCAATTGATTAAATTCACTAGAAAATTGCAGACGAATCAGACGATTTAATCATACTATTGCATCAAATGTCAATATTATTTACGTTTAAATGTGCAGACAATATTGAAGACAAGATGCAAGAAATAACTTGAACGTAGTATTCACAACGCACATAATTAACGAATCGTTTATTGTAAACAAAAAAATTAAACGCCTGTTGTAATTACCAGTGAATAACAATGTAATGATAGATGAATTGCGAGTGTTGCAGTCACGCTTCCAATTAAACTGGAAGCTTGATGAAAACAAATTAAATCAGCATCCAATTAAAAATCATCAACTTCTCCCACCAAATCAATATTTTCTTATACAATCAGAGTTTGTTGGGTATTCGTTACAACAATTTGTAACGCAACACGGATTTGATTAACAAAGTTTTCAAGATAATCTCAGAAGAGATAAGTTTTCAGTGTCTCAAAGTTTTCTCAGTGGAAAAAAAATATTCAAACACCACAGATTGGGATAAATCTGATACTAGAGGTATTATATATACTTACAGGAATAGAATGCTGTTAGGAGTAAAGTGAACCAGGAGAGTTGTTTCTCCATTGTATTTTTCATTTTTATTAATTAATATATCGTCAACTTAACAATTAAACTTGTATTCACTCTTTCAATTGTCACTCACTTGTCAAAAAATTAATTCAATCACTGTATCAAGAATTTTCAAGAATATCACAAATATTTGGTTTATTTAAAAAAGAATAAATATTTAAAAAAATAAATAAAAAGAATTGGTTTGTAATTTAAAAAAAGCCGGTGCAATTATTTTTGTGAAATTTTTACGTAAAAAAAATTTACAGAGATCAGAGCGTCAAGTATCTGAATGATGCTGAATGGACAACCGGGTGTGCGCGACTGAAGACAGATTCTCACAGTTTGTACGGTTTTTGGCGGCAGACAGACTTTGAAGGGATTCGTAATAGTGCGCATGCGCAATGCGCTCACGCCACCGTATATATCTGCGGTTGCCAATTCCTCCTTTCACCCCCTCGCTACCATATACGCGTTCAGATTGGCAAAAGGCACGAGGAACAGAACAGGTTCGTCTCTTGCTCTTTCTTTCGTTATCCCCCCCCCCTTCCTACATCACGGTCACTGGTATTTCTCGCGCTCTCCTCTTTTTTTTTTTTTTAATACTAGTTTTCTCACTCTGTCTGACGCTCTCGTTTCTATCACACCACTCCCCCTCTTTATTTCAACTGGCGCCGTCGTCATTATACCCACTCTCGTTACGCGTACAGCCAATTTTATTAATTAAAAGTTCTATCAGGGGGTGCTTGTGGAGTATAATTTTTGAGGGTATTATTTAATACCATAAGTTTTTTTTCTACAAATTAATGAAATAATTTTTGCAGAAAAATACACAGAATAATTTGAAAAATCCAAATAATCATTTTTTTTCATCAGATAAACAAAATTATTCTCGAATTCTTTAAAATACTGATAGTGTAATAACTCATAAAATTTGTAGAATTTAATACAAATACTAATATCAAATGATATTGTTTGGATTAAATAACGGTGTACCTGATATTAATGTTAAAATCGTGACGATTAAATTGGGTATAAATTTTTTTAAAAATAAAATATACATGCAAAGTGGAGAGGGAATTTAAGGGATAAGGGTAGGTGAGTTAAATGTACGAATGGGGAATACGAGGCTGGAAAAGTTTCAGATAAACTGGTAAATTATAGATGTAAACAGATGAATATTTAGATAGGTGTATATGTTTTGAGAAAGACGAGTGATATATATACACAATGTGTATATGTTTATAAATTTAGTGTACGTGTTTACACTTTTGTTTTCCCCAATGAGTCGTTGAATATCGTTGGATATGGAAACAACGTCAGTGTCCCGAGTGGTACATACAGAGACGAAGTGACGCTGGGGATGACGCACATGAGTGTTGCAATTTGAGTGTTATTGTAATAGGATGTGAACCTGTGACTCAGTTGTATGTTTATCATGACGAAAATAAGGAGATTATTCCGTGAGTGAGTCGGCCTCTGTCTGACACATCACGAGATCGCCTTTCTATTGGACAATGTATCTCACCTGAGGTTTTTTTTTTTTTTTTTAGCAATTATGTTTTTTACGTTATTCCCAATTAGACTGGTCAAGGTCAATTGAATATAACAGCAGATGGTGGAGGGAAAATATCTCTTTGCATACCATCATTCAAAATTATCAAAAGTATTATCTTTGAATTGATGAGTTACAAGATATACCAATTCAGAAACACTCGTAAGAGGATTTTACCCGTAAGGCGATTTTCCATTTCTCCTCGGCGCTCTCTCTCTCTCTTTCTCCACAGGGCGAGAAAAGCGACTCAAGGATGCTTTAGTGCACCAGTAAAATCCTGAAACATATTTCCGCAATTGAAATAAATATCTGACATTGTAATCCAACTAGTGCAGAAAATAAATTTTATTTCTCCTCTTCCAGAATTAAAGAGGAATAGCTTTTATTTTTTATTTTTTAATTCCACGCAGTTTTGCTTCATTTACTCGCATGAATTTGCGCTGGTATGTGTCTCGGGTACTTGGAAGAGGAATGGGGGGGAGGGGGGGAGAAAAGCTTATCCACGAGCGTCAAAATTTCCACCGCTGATCGTACAGAAAGCACAATCGTTATATCTCCTCTCTCACCCCCACAATTTTTTACTCTCACCCCCTTGCGTGTCTCTCCTACTGGAAAGGGGAGGTTTTTCCTCTTTACACCACTACTCTACGGAACGTTGCGTACGTGTATGGAAATCAGAATACCATTTTCCACTTTATTCTATTTTACGAAACGCTCCCGCGTCGATTCTGCCGAAAGCCGTTGCAATTTTTTTTTTTTCCTTCTCTATCATATTCACTCTCACCATCGGCCTCGTCAACTCAATTTTTTGTGACATTTTTTTTTTTTTTCAGCTCCCATTTATTTCAGATAATTTTTTTTTCATTGAGATTTTATAGTAAAAATTGATGACTCGAGATTTTTTTTTTTCTTGTATTGATCGAGTTTGTTAAAATGGTATATTTTATTTTTAGAGAGTTAGTATTGCAATTCTTTACTGAAAATTCATTGGTGGTCTTGAGGCAGGTACATCAGAGGAGAAAAAGAAAAAAGCACGAAAAGGACATAATGTATATCGAGGATGTATCGGAACTAATAAAGAATCAAATGAAACAAATAACCATGAACGCTCAAATGGGAGCTTTTACGGGGTCTGTCGAGGCCAACTAAAACCTACTTCGTGCTACTGGAGTAAAACACGGTTTCGGCCTCGGAGAAATGGAGAAAAGAGGTAGCAAAACGAAACTCGTAAAGTTTTACGGGCTAGTCTCGAGCATGTTGGCGCGCGGGTGCGATTCGTTCGTACAAATACAAGAGGTCTCTCCCAGTCTACCCATTCTCTTATTGTCTTTTCCTTTTATCATAGAAATGTACAGAATTTTCTGATTTATCATTAATAATTCAAAATTTGAGAATTTCATTCCGATTGATTTATCCGAATTTCGAGTAATTTATCACAATTTGAAGAATCAGTAGATCATGATCGTGACATTGATGAAATACTCAAGAGCCAGACTGTATAATGGTAGTCGTCACGCTTATATTTACCCAACAGTTATAACCAGGTCGCACGCGTTGAAAAAATTTTACATCTTCACGTTATATTTTACTTCTGCAGTCCTCTTTTATTCCTTCATATCTCGCATTTTTTTATTCGAA
Organism: Coelinius sp. EB29; assembly: GCA_035578325.1. Classification (NCBI taxonomy): domain Eukaryota; kingdom Metazoa; phylum Arthropoda; class Insecta; order Hymenoptera; family Braconidae; genus Coelinius; species Coelinius sp. EB29. The sequence continues at coordinate 2,595,045 of JAOZGT010000008.1, forward strand.
GCGAGTGTCCAATGCAGTTGTCATATACTTATTTACGCTGGATATCATTAAATAAATAAAAAATTGTTTATTCTCATGAAATTATTTCCGTTATTTTATCGATTTTATACAGCTTGCGCTCTCTGTCATTTCCGGTGCATGTGGGTGTTATTTTTTTTTTTCGTCCAAGGTTATCACCGCACCCTCTCCAATATTCATCCCCGTGCGTCACAACGTCCTGGCGACGGCATCTCGGCGCCTGGCTGTCGTCTAGTCTTCACCATTTTTCCCCTCTTTTTATCCCCCCTCCTCCCTTCACTCAAGTTAACTGTGTCGAGGTGGTTTTCACTGACTGACCATTATCCTTTATTACTCGACGAGGAACAAACGTTTGCCCCCCCCCCCCAATGTACAAACATCCATTAACATCGATTTGAATCTCAAAGATCAACTCCAACCTCCCATAAACCATCAACTCTCAATTTTATGAGAATTTACTAGCGAATATCAAGTGAATATTTAGGTGAGAGGTAAAAACTTTTGTGACTCGATGAAAAAAAAAAAATATAATAAATTCCCTCCACCAATAACTTGTTCATTCTTTCCCCCTGAAAATTCCGACTGAAAAAAAAAAAAAGTACTCTCTTAATTATTTATATCCCCCCCCTCAAAACACCTCATGAATTTTCAACACGAAAAAGAAAATTTTCATTCACAAAAATATTTCTTAAATTTCATTCTTCCTCTTATGTAAATTTTTTGGTACAAAATTTGGCCGAGACTTTTGTCGCTACTTTTCACCTTCTCTCTTTTTTTTTTTTTTTTTTATAAAGGTGTCGGTATACCGATGGCGGACATACAGCCACAGGAGAGAATGGTGAGAAAAAATAAAAAAATGTGCACAAGAAAAAATGCGACTAATTCACCAACTTTTTAAAGCCCCTCTACACATATACACTGAGGAATGTCCCTATTCTTTCAGTATATTTTTCCCTTTCCCCCTCCCCCCTCACCCCTACCCCCCAGCCCTTTTATTCTTTTTTTCAATTCTCTCCACTTCGTGCGCGGTTGAAAAAGCACAGGAGAGCTGCGGTGGATGTAGGAGAACCCCAAGGAATGGTGAGGGGGGGGGGGGGGGTAGTTTCATGTGCCTCGTACCCCACCCACAGACTGAGATGGAAATACGAGACCAACAAAGTTTTCTGATATCAGCGTGTTCTCGTTGGTCATGCGACCCTTTACCCCCTTCCCCCCCCCCCCCCCCCCCTCATCTACTCATTTCACCGCACAGTGTACCCTGTCACCCTTTCCAAAACCCTTGTCCAGTTAAATCATCTCCCTCAGTCGACAGCCTCAGCGCCAAAAGCTCAAGACTCATGGATAAGGGTTATATAGGGTGGGGTGGAAGAGGGAAGGGGTGGATGCTCGTTCTTCTCGACAACGACTCGATAAAGTGAAGGATAAATCTCCAGTTATGTTCAAGATTCTTCCTCGAAATTATTATTATTTTTTTTTTATAGTTTATGGTCGACTCTATTACCTTCAATTTACTGGATAATTCTTATATAAAGAGGGAAAAGTCCCATGAGGGTGTGAATAGTCACTTTAATGGTGAAAAAGATATTTAGGGTACATTGTGATATTTTTTTATGAATTTCATTTGAATTTTTTATTCGGTTGATTATTGATTCATGTAGAGAGTTTTCAAATGATTATGGTTTCAATGGGATTAGATGAGAATTAATTTTAATGAACTGAGTTTTTGGTCAGATGTAAAACCATTGGTTTTGTGCTAATAGAAAAAAAAAGAGTTTGAGGTGGTTGAAAAATGTCCAGTTCAGTACATTCTTTCGTGTATCATTGGAAAATTGATGGAGTTATTTTGAGTGAAAAATGTAAAATTGGATAAACAGGGATTGGAGAATTCTAGAGTTGAATAATTCGTGGTAATGTGATCCATTGGGAGTTGCTGGAATAGTGGGTAATGAGTATTGATGAGTTATTTCAGTCGCACTATCAATTTCGATTTTTTTTATTCACGAAGAGTCGAATCAAATCTCACGAAAGACATTTCATTGTCATCTTTCAATAATTCCATGATTCTTTCTTTGAACATTTCATCCTCAATGGAATTATACCATTCCCACAGAATGCTTGATAATAAAATCTGAAGTCTCGAATGTCTATGAATATTCTTGCTCAAAAATCATCTCTAATTAGGTATAACTGAAACGAGTAGAGGAAGAAAATATCATTATCCCGTTTTGGTTCTCTTGAATCTTATATAAATAATTAATTGAGGATGTCCTGACATGGAAGAGACAGAGAATGAAAAAGATCTCAAATCACATTCGAAATTTATCATGTTCATGAAGAAGAAAGAAAAATTGATTGTCGGCCATTTTGAAAATTCTAGTGTGATCCCCATGACATCCTAGAGCCCACCATATTTCTCTGCATCATTGTATACTAGTGCTCAAACACGGAAATCGAATGAGGCCCAAGGGAGGGATATAGCAATAAAAGTGGTAGGAATGAGATCGAACCAACCATATACACCCCTTGTATACTCGACTTCTAACCGAGTTTAACGATAGTGTTTAGAAGTAGTTACGAGGCGCGTACTTGGACCGCTCATCCCTCTTTTCACCTTCTCCACTTTCTACTCTACCGTATTATCCATCAACTGGATAAATTATTACTGAGATGGACTGTTTGAAAAACTTGCATTGGCTTTTTCCTCTTCCTCGATTTATTACCCTGTGGAAATATCCAATGTAATTTGTATTTCATTTGAAATTCAGTAGAGGTAATTGGATGATAAATTAGGATGCTCATGAATGAATAGCTTTATTGGGGGTCTACGTGATAATTATTCGATTTTAACGTTTCTGTTTTTTTAGGGAGATTGAAGAAGAAATTTTGCAGGGAGTAGTGACATCTCTGGAGAATTTTTCACTGGGTAAGGGATATTTTATTCATTATTATTCGTCGGTATTTGGTTCATTGAGAGTTCAACCATTTTCATGATCAACTGTCGATAATATCATCTTTCTACTTTTCTTTTTAAAAGTTGAGGAAAATCGTCAGTAGTCAAGAGAAATAATAACGAATAAAATTGTTTACATCAATAATAAATGACTGAATAAAATAGTAAAACTTTTTCAATGCATTTTTATTGTTGGTCAAGTATTTTCACTGACAAAAATCAACAATAATGGACTTCCAGCACATTTTCATTCGTGTCTCGGCGTTTGTTCTCATATAGTCATCTTTGTATAATGTTTTTATTCAATTTGATATATATAATATTTGTCAGGTGTTGTGTATGGGTGTTTATCGTTAATTCAATATTTAACATTGAGAGAAATTATTAATTCTGATTTTTTATTTCATTGTCTCATTGTGTTGTTTATGTAGCAAGCGATAAGTGAAGAGCACATTCGAATTCGATTTTTTTTTTTGCATTTCTCTCAGTTGACTCTTTCGTTAATCATCCAGTGATGTAGCTCGGAATTTTTGTTAACGCGTTTCATTATTTTATATTGAAGAATTGGAAATGAGAGTTTTCTCAAGGTAAAAAAATTAGCAATCAGGACATCTACCAAATTCAACGCCTCTAAACTCTACGTCCTCTGATAAAATATAGCAATTTCGATTCTTTCGTAGAATAAAATAGTTTTTCTTCTCATTCTCCTCCCGTATCTCACTGTTTTCGTTCATGCCTCACATTTATCAAGCGCAAAATATATGGGCCCGAAAGACAGTTAATTGGGTTTTTCAATTATGCAATTTTTTTCTCATTTTTAGTTTCATCCATTTCCATACAACGATTGTCAGAAAATACGTTTTACTCAATTTTTTCCAAAAAAGAAACATTACGTCTCGTTTTGTCAATTTTCACGTGATCACAATTATCTTAAAATTTTTTTTTTTTTCCATTATTCCGAAATTTTCATATTACAAAAAATGTCAAAAGTACCGTCTTCTTTCATCAATTTCGAACTTTGTTTATACTTTCAAATACCGAAAACGACAGCTGGACTAATAAAAATTGTATTATCATTACGCGTTATGAATTAATTACTATTCCCAGCACATCATTTGTTTCATTATATTATTATTTTTCATCATGAATTCAAAATTACCAATTCGACAAATCGAATTCGAATCAAATTCCATTTAAATTCGAGAGGAGAAATGTTTCATTACACATAAGAATATATACAAATCTACAAGCAAAATGTTTTCTCGTATGCCATGAATCAATTGGCAGCTACTAAAATTGTTTATTCTCTTCTACAATGCCTTCTAGTATATTTTTTATGAAAAAATACTCTATAGTGTATCAACACTCCTAAAAATCTATAATTTTCCGTATTTTCTTTATTGAATCGATGATTATTTCAATAACAATAAGTACCCATCGTCGAAATACGAAATCACTTGAAATTTTGACTCGTAACTCGCAATTTGACAACAAATTTATTGTGTTTGTTTCTTCAAAATTTGTACTAAGTCGTACCTCGTAGCAAACCCATAAATCGCATTCCATCATTTTATATTGATCAACATATCCACAGCATTAAGAATAATTCGAGGTGTTCTTTAGCCCACTTGGGTCACTGAAATCTACGTAATTGTCAATGACTTCATCACAAAGTGACAAATTCAATAGGGAAGCAGCTGTCATTGCCAACTAAACAATGAAGAAATCTAACTAATGATTAAATGAGAGTTATATCGAATACGACAGAGACAAATCGCCTTGACACTTTTTTATCAATCAATTGTTACATCATATAAAATAATTCATAAAAAAATTTCCTTACATCTAATAGTTTTTTTCCCCCACTCAATTTTTTTTTTTTTGTTTTTTCGTATTCTCTCTTACACAACAAAAAGAAAACTTAATAATGAACATAACGTAGAAGCGAAAATACGTTCAGATTCAACTGAAAACAGCATATTGCGGGGCAAAGGCTGATTACGTAGCACCGTGTCTCTCAACATCACTTAATAATAAATTCAAGTGTCTTTTGCAGATAAACGATACCTTTTATCTATCAAGATGGACATATTGCGTCACAGAGTGTTCAACCCATGATATAGATATTCGAAAGAGTAATGTAATAATAAATCATATATATTATTGAAAATAGTATGTACACTACATATATACAATTCCATATAATTCTCTCATAATGCCACTCGTTATATAGATATTGCATTTATCATTGCTTCTCTCATTCATTCACACCCCCAAAAAAATGTCAGTTGTTTTTGTTAATAATCTCACTGGTGATATTAAGCTGACAACTGTTAAAATGTCCAAGTAACTTTATCGTCAGCTTAAGCTGCTCTCAGACAACTCCAGGTTGCATTGTTAGCAGATATGTTGTTGGATCGTAGTATCCAGCCAAATAATATATATCGTTGTTATCATAAATTGTCAAATATCTGTGAGGCTCTTTTCCAAGTTTTTCTGTATACTCTTGAAGTGGAAGAACTTCACATTTGTGAGATATTGTTTGCACATCGTTCTCGTCCATGTGAGGGGATTCAAAGAGGGCGCCCTAAAATAAATAAAACAAACAAGAGATTATTTCTCTCAAGAACAAGAGAAAAATGATGGATGTTTTTGAAACAAAAATCTTATCTTTTTACTCACCGGATATTTCAAGTTTGGTGGACAGCCAACAGTCTCTTCGGGATGATAAAACCATTTGACCTTGACGATCATATTGGAACTCGATGTTTCCCACATTGACTCTATTCTTCCTATGTAGGGTCTGTCAGGCCGTCCAGTTGAAAGAAATACAGCGCTGTCTCCTATCTGTATCGCTTCACTGCCCCTCTGAATGGCTTTGAAGAATTGTTTTTTCGCACGTCCCTTTGCACCCGGCCGTCTATAACCTTTACCCGACCAGCCCCACAATTGTCTCGCTGGTAAGAATGCTGCAATTTTACTTCTGCTCTCCACTGACTCCTGCCGATCTCTCCCTCTCGCCTTTCTCTCACCCTTCTTCGGTTTTTCTAATTTTTCTGATTTCTCCTCTGGGGGTGATTCATCGCTGAACACCTCAGGAATTGATTGTGGAGGCTCTGGAATTGGTTCTTGCTCTTCAGACAAAAAACGTTCATCCTTTAATATTTCATCCTCACTCTTTTGACCGGAACAACTATCGCCACCACTGAAAGTCACAAAATGAAATTACAAATTGATTTTAATATTTTCCTCTCTATATAATGAACAAAAATTACCTCATATGACTGCCATCACTGTAATTCCCATGGTGATGTCGATGTTTATGTTTCCTATGTTTCCTATGTTTATGTTTCCTGTGCTCCTCACAACATTTATGCCTCCTGTGCTTCCGCTTACCCTCCTGCATCTCCTGAAGTCGTTTCAATTTATCTCTCCTTCTCTTCTTGAGACGCTTCCGTTCCCGATATCCATCAAGTGTCCTAGCATCAATTTCCTTCACATCATCAGATTTTGAGTTAGATGGTGATTGAGGTGGCATTGCAGATTGCATTTTAACGGGCTGAACTTCGCGTTTATCATCGGTGGAGGTTGATACTTGTCGTCGTCGTTTTCCCAGTGATAATAAAGGATTTGGATCATACTCAACGACAGGATAATCCGGTTGTAAAAGTCTGATGTCATCCAATGCAATTCTCCCGCTGTCTCCATCATCAAATTCAACACTAACAAACTTGTCATCAAGATCAGAATCAGGCTCTGAAGCCTCCACCGAAGTACCTGGATACAAACAACGATATTGCTGACTCCAGTAGGCACATAGACGCGTACCGGGTGGCAACTCTTTCGTTGAAGTTGGACATATTTCAACAATAGCATCTTGAAGTATCTCCTCACGTGAGTGTATATGCGGCCTATTACCCCTCTCACCATCCAAAGTTATCGCGTAAACGTCTGGCGCCTGGACTGCACTTAATCTTCCAGCGTAAAAGAGCCCACCCATTGCTGTTAACACTCTCAACTGATCGATTGCTAGGTGGCCAGATGTGAGTTTACATCTGTTCACAATACTCTCAATTCTTTCAGCTTTTTCCGCCTTTGCAACTCTAGCGCATTCTCTACATTCTCTGCAATCAGAGGATTTCCTACGCTTTGATTCCTTTTTATCGTGATCCCCAGACTTTCTTCGCGAAGGAGACGAACACGAAGATTTTCGTTTCTTCTTTTTGCAGCGTTCATAATTCTCTAAGCCCTCGTCATCACTGGGTTGAGGTATTAATTGAGAGGGTTCAGAAGGTTCTTCGGGGGTTGAGGAAAGTTCACTGGGTGAAGGCTCTTCAGGTACTTCTGGACTAGTTGTCTCTATGGTATAGTTCCATTCACACTGATCTGCCCCATCACTACTCCACTCTTTGAGTTTAGTTTCAGCTTTCAACTTTGGCTTCAACTTGACCACTTTTTCCAATTTCGCCTCCTGACTCAGCTTAGCTTTCTCCGCTATTATTGAACTTATCACATTTTTATTGTGAAGTGGAGTTTGCTTGACTGGTTTAACTTTGGGCTTGGTTATTTTATGAGACTTTATGATACCTTTAACGGATAAACCGGATTTGAAGGGCACTGGTGTGTAACCAGACTTTCCATTCAATTTATTCTGCAAATGACGGTTCTTAGAGTTTAATAAATAACCTACTATTGAATTTTTGCTCTTTGATTTTTTAGCAACAATTGTCTCGGTCAAGTGTCTCACACTACCTGATGAGCACATGAGTTTACGTGGTCTTCCAACTTTACGTTTTTTCGATGCAGAACTTGAGCTAGAGGGTGTAGGTGCTGGTGAAGATGTCTCATAGCCTGTGGACGCTGGATTTTTATCATCATCTTCGGAGAGAATTTTATTATCTAAAACTGTTATGGGAGATGCCGCAGGGGGAACTGGAATTGGAATACTTGGGATACTATCTAGAAGTTTAATGTGGCTTCTCTGCTCGACCAATTTCACCAGATTCAGATTACACCTGGGTATTCCCAAGACATTTGGACTGAGAGAGGAAGGATCTTGTTCGAATGATTCACAGGGTTGTATTTTTTCATCGACATATTTAACATTACACACTTCGTAATCAGCACTCTTTGTCCTTAATTTCGGAGGTAATCTTCTGTCATCTTTTCTAGGTGATAATTTGACATTCGTTGGCTTTTTATCACTAAATTTGAACGAATTATCGTTATTTACTGACACTGGTTGATTGAGACGAGTATCAGTCTCGTGACAAATCAGTGAATTACCATTGACCTTATTCAATTCAATTCTCTTCACATTCTCAGTATCAGAATCTGTCAAGTCATTGTCAGCATCTTCATCATCACAGTTCTGATTAGAGTGACTTGTGTGATCATCAATAGAAAATCCACCCCTCCTCCTTTTCTTGTTAAATGCATGGAGAATGTCCTCGCACGAGTATTTTCTCTTCTCCAATTTCTTTCTGTCTGTATCAAAACTCGCTGCTTTCCCCAGATTCATTAATAATCTACCAGCTCTAGAGACCTCTTCAGAATTTTCTAAACTCGATGCACGTTTAACTGTTCGCTGGTCATCACCAACTTCCTCCATAAAACGTTGCTCAGCTAATGCACATAAAAGTCCCAGTGGACTATCTACGTCATTATTATTACTCTCGGTATGTAATTCTTGGGATGTCTCCTTGGTTGGTGATTTTTCACTCTCACTCTCACTCACTGCACCTGGTTTCAAATGCTCAAGTTGTAGAATACTATTTGAAAGTAATTCAAGGCCACTGAGATCAAGATTAGGCTTGGATTTACCAGATGTTTTAGACTTTTTCGGAACATCTTGGGGAGTGACAACAAAAGATTTTGAATCAGTCTCTGTATTCTTAGACCCTTCAGTGGATATTATTGACCTCGTTGCTGGTGAAATTTTCTCTGTCTTTGAAATTCTCATCTCTGTCCCATTTAAACATTTGAAATTGTTATTGCTACTTGTGCAGTCGTTATTATTGTCACTGACAGATTTCACCTTTAATACAGTCGAATCTTTACTGCAATTTGTATTTTTATCATCAGCATTAATGTTCTCTAGAGCTGAGGCAATTTCACAGGATCGTAGGATATGTTTCTTCAGGCCATTCTCCAAACGCCTCGGGACACTGGGGTTAACCGAGTTTTGATCTCCACGAGTTCCATTATCCTGCGGTACTTGATGGTCTAAAAGAGCAGCTGCAGCATTTTTCTTAAGCTTCTCCACTACATTCTCAATACCTGGATGATATTTTTCGATGCAATGTTTTTTATTCAATTTTTCAGGAAGACTGGTAGATGAATTTTGAAAATTCTCTTCGGGCTCTCTTTTCACTCCCTTCTTAGGTTTATTCTCAACCTCTTCATCGCAGTCAATAGAAGGCATGTCGAATGACTTGACTGTTATTTGGGGATGCGATGAGGTTCTATCACAGTTGGAACTCGAGTCCACCGTCGGTGGCTGCGACGCCTCTTCAGACGAGATTGAGACAGGATGAACAACATTGATACTGCTCTCACTTTGTGCATTCTCCAGGGACGATGTAACTGCTTGATTATCTTCCTCCCCCTGAGTATCACTGAGTTGACTCTCTCTCCTCTTCTCTTCAAGCAGCCTCTCCTTGTTGAGAAGCTCCTCAGAGTAGTGGGGCCTCTTGTGCTGCTCGAGGGGATCTCTTCTCCTACCAAAGAACTCAAGATTTTCATGAAAACTGTCGCAGTTCTCTTCAGTTATTTCAATTACTCTAGAGCCAATTCTTGATGGCCTGTCTTCATCATCATGATCATTTGTCAATGATTCTACTTCGTCAGTGTCTGGCTCTACATGACTCAATCTACTGACGACTCTCTCGATCGTTTGATCCACAGAACTGACAACTTCAGTCTTAAGTGTATCCCTTACAACAGCACTGACTTGAACAGTTATCTCAGACTTGTCGGATTTGCTTATTAAACTGTAGGCCTGCGGTTTCTCAATACTCGATGATACAACGTTGAAAGTTCCCAATACAACCTGTTGTTGATTATTACACGAGGTGGTAAGCTCCTGCTTAACTACACCATCGATAACGGGTATATGCTCTTCATCAGTTTCTGGTGCATCTGTCTGATTTGAAGCATCCTGTACACCTATCAATGTACTTTCACTAGTTTCAATTGAATGGGACGGTGTAACTTCGGGGGGTGGTGTTAGACAAGAGACTGGTGAAGTTGCTTTTGAGATGAATGAGTTTCTCTGATTGATGAAAACCAAAAAAATACGATATTGTAGGGAAAGAGACAATAATAGAAATTAGCGATATTAGATTTAATGGCTTGACTGACCTGTGTTCGACAGTGTGTCGATTCGGATTGACTTATTTGTACTAGCGCCGGCGCATGAGGATAATAATGCAGAGTCGTTAACAGAGGTGTATCAGGGACAATTGGCCCGGTCATTGTCGTCATCGTTTGGAGGGCTTTACTGGATTCTGCTGAAGCTAATTGGAGCAATTCAATAAAATACCATTATATAATGTTATTGCGATGGAACAATGTTCGATACAAAAAAATTGAGTTTCTGGTGATCAATTATTTTACCTCAAGTGTTTGTGGAAATGATTTTTCTCGGAAACAGAATTAATTACGTGGATCGATTCATTGACATCGGGAATTAAGGGTGAAGAGTAAATTTTATAGAATAGAATATATATGTGTTACCGATAATTGTTGTGGTCGGCGTTGTACCACAGTCTGCCTCAATTTTAACGATGGGCACATTGTTTTGTGCCTTACGTTTATTCTCAGTTAATACCAGTCTTGCGCCATTCATGTCGCTCAACAGCTGGAGGGAGGGAGGTGGAGGTGGTGGTAACAATAAGGGCGAAGGTGTACCAACACTTGGACCATTGTGATGAGGATAATTTGGCCAAACAACTGCCTGCTGTAGTTGCTCTGCTGAATTATCACAATAATCAAATTAAAATGGTCAATTTGGTGGAGTTTTAGGTTAATATATATCGGAGGTGTTCATGAAATATTACCAGCAGCATGAATTAACAATAGATGACCCGTTGAGGGATCTCTGACGAGCTGTAGACCTCCTTGAAGACCAACACCGAGCTGTGGAAATCCAACTGGCTCCAGAGCTGGCATCGCTAAATATACAAGTTGAAAGATATAATTGAATAACCATGAATTTTTGATGCGATCCTTTCTCCTCCAGTGGAAAAGGCTTTCGTTAAATAATGACATCACTGTGCAAATAGACATTGAGCTTGATACGCTCGATTTAATCGAAATGTCACTCGGTCAAACTCTTCTATGGTATGTGATATCAGATAAAAATGGACGAAAAATCAAGGATGAGAGGTCAGTAGAAATATATGCATTTGTGAAGATAAAACTATTGAATGACTGAATGGATTGAAAACTAAAATTGAACAGTTTGTCAATATTACATCGATATGTGATTGTCGATGCTCCATTAAAGAGTCCTCAACCATGTATCATGCATACCGTAGTAAATGAATTTAATCATACTAATAGCACGAAACAATGGCTGAAACAGCCCCGAAAGATCCTCCCCAAAAGATTAAATTCCACAAGTCAGTCTGATTGAAAATGATCACATTGCATTATTTGGTAATCTCACCTGCAGTGGGATATTGCCATAGTGTTGGTGGCCATGTGACTGGACCAGTGTTTGATCCAGCAGTGGTGGCTGAATGTGCACTAGGAGCTATGCTAGCTATGCCACCTAGACCATTTGGATGAAGGGTAGAGCCAAGAGCGGGTGCAATAGCACCTGGGGGAATGGCGAGATGGGTTGGCCTCTCATCCCCACCACTACCACAATGTAGAAGCGTAGCACCGCCCACGGCCATGGCTGTGGTTGATCCTGCAAAAGAGACCCAGCCCCCTTTTCTCATCAACTTGTCACTCTTTTTACTCTGATTCTCCTCACTCTGTCTATCCCCCACCATCATTTCTCTCTCTCTCTCTCTCTCAACTTTTTCTCCTCTCTTGCTCCTCACCACTTTGAAACACCCACACGTCAACCGGACCACCACAGATACCTATATATCCTTGTACATCCTATATCCCCCATCCAACATTTTCTATATAACCCTGGGACTGTTGTACCCCTCTGCGATTCATTCCACCTCTCTTCTTCTCCCTTCACTTCTGATTTACTCTGTGTGCGCGCCGCGCCAATGTACCTCTTTCACCACCGGGGCAAACATGGCTGTATAGTTGCCCACCAAATACCGCTACATATAGCCCATATACTAATCCATTCTCTAAACATTCGTAGAGATTTTTTTTTTCGCGAAATGAGAGATGAGTAACATTGTTGACACGGTAACTAGGATCCCATTCTATACCCACCGATTAGTATCTAATGACTTGAAAAATTTGAAACTCTGTAGCTCAGTGATGATTATCGTTTACCCATAGGTTCCATGGGATATCTAATATTTTGATAATAATCCAAAAATACTAAACGCATGAATATTAATGATTTCTCATCAATCATTTTATTATAGTCAAGATAAGAAAAAAAAAAAAAAACCTCAAAATATTCAGTTCGTTTAAACAAATTCTCGTCAAATCTTATCTGATTAGAATTCACTTGAAGACATATTATTTTTCTAAAAACAAAGTGATCAATTTACACTTTTTATTCAACTTCTCTGTGACTCTTCGAGATATGAATTCAAACATTTAAAACCTCTTCTCTCGCCCACATCGTCCATACACACTATACCATCCAACGATGGCACTAATGAAAGCACCGACCGTATCGGATAACGCTTATCCGCAACGCTATCCCTCCGGTGTAGATATATATATAACTGTACGAGTGCGCTGATTTTGCTCGACACTTTAATTCCCGTTTCATGTTTTATCCCTACCAAATTTCATTATGATTCTCTCCTAAATGAATTAAAGAAAAAAATAAAAACTATTTGAAACAGTGTGAAAAACTCACCGAGACTGTCCGGCTGAAAGTGGTGATAGCTAGCATGATGGGACGTGTGATGACTCAGTGAGACATTTCGCATTGACGTTGATGATGTCTCCTGATGTTGTAATCTTTGTCTTGCAACAGCAATACCAACTGGTATACCACTTGCTGCTGCTGTTGATACAACAATTCCTGGAATAAAGAAAATTTCATATTGAAGTGGGGAAAATATAATGAGAAAAATATGATATACGATTAGATGATACCCAGGTGGGAAACGATGGATGAAAAATAAAAATAAAAAAGAAAAACAACACGAAACATAGATTAAAATTGTTATAAACCTGATGTAATGGCATGTAGGCGTGCAGAATACCTATCGTAATTTGCTGGAATCATTTGCGGTTGCAGCTTTTCGTATATAAATGCATGCATAGAGCCTCGAGACTTGTTTCCGAGCCACGCCTTGTATTTGCGTCGCCATGCGTGTCACGCACCTCCTACTTAACTCCCCCCCCCCCCTCCTCCCCCTACCTCACCCTTCCCTATTCCCTTTCATATACGTTTTTTGTTCATTTATCTAACCCAGGGTTATAGTGCACCTTTTTGACAGATAGCATGATAACCAGATAAGGGAAATTTTTGATTAGGAAACATTCGATCTCTTCCAACTTTGTTTATAGTATGAAATTTTCATATGCTCTCTCTGGTTAATGTCCTCAGGGTTATTATTATTTTTTTTATTTTTCGTTAAGTACACTCAAAGCACCCCTCGAGCTCAGTCTTATGCCCCTCCTATTCCTCTGTACCTCGTTATGTATGCGAGGGTTCATGACTGCTGAAAAAAAATCCCATTGGTCCAACAACGAGGGGAGTGGATTCCTTTTTTGCAGTTGAAGGGATCGAAAAATTACCAACGAAATCAATACGCGAGAGCATATGTGGGAAGACATCGTGTATGAATTATTATTCTCCATGACTTTTAGATTCAGTGGGAGAGCTTGAAAATTGCACTGCGTTGGAGGTTTCAAATGTCTCAGATAGAATTTATGCTCAATCGTATTGTCTGTGAGACTGGAAACAAAAAGATGATACCTGAATTTTTAGGACAATTCTTACCATTTTCGGACTTTGTGGGAAGTGGCTCAATCTTAACAGCTGTGGTAGTAGCATGAAGTGATGTAGAAACTTCAGCAACTTGACATGGTACCGTTGTGAGAGGTTCACGTTTCACAAGATTCGTGGCAAAACTCTGGCAGGCAGTTGTCTGATATGATGATGAATCCTGACCATTCCAGGACGACATTACTGGCAATGTCCGACTGCAGCCAGCCTCAGAGTGCACGATTTTTGTCTTTCCTGGTTATTAGAATGATAAAAAAAATAGGATTTGAGCATGGGAATCAACGAGTTAACCAAGAGTTAGTGTAAAACTAGGCATGCAATAAAGCCAACTGGCTAGACCGCTTAAATATAGAACAGAGGAAGAGAAGTTTTAGTATTACGTAAGCTCCGGGGGAGCACTATACAAGCATGTCACATCTAGCTCTCTAAACATGACCATGCACATAGCCAGAAACACTCAGTATTATTGCCAGAGGCTAATGGTCTCAAGGTCAAATGATGGAGGACTTGTGAGAGATAAATACATTAGGAAAATATCTTACCCGTGGCATTGGAACTCTTGCAAACACACGACTGTCTAGATGTCTTATTCTCAACTTTGATTGTTTGTGCCTGTGCTGTTACAATGGACTCCCTCTTTTTTGTTGTACTCTGTACAAATGTATTTGCCGTTTGTGCACCTTGAACAAGAATGGTACTAACTGTACAGGCTGTTGCACCAGTTGGTATCGATGTGACGTTTAGTAATGATGATTGACAATTACCAACTGTACTGACACCACCTCCTGATGATTGGTAATCGTGGAGTACGACACCGGTACTTGGGGATATGATACTTCCTGGTGTATTTGGGGAGGTGAAACTGTTTATAGTTAGAGTTGGTGTACCAGTTACTAGGGATAATTGGGGAGAGAAGGTTCCATGATGAAGACCACCTGAAGAAGATAATTGAAGGATAAACATTATGATGTGTTCTTTTAGAGATCAACTGCAGGAAAGAATCAACACAGTGTCATGCTTCTAACTATAATTTTTTTCACTCAAATGTCTCCCAAATCTCAAATTTGTATTCAAATTAACCGTTCTGTTTTGTAACATTCATCGCAAACGATTGAGATGAGTCTCTTTAGCTAATATTTATGAAATCATTCTCCTGTATATTCAAACAAGAAGAATTCATTTCCTTTGTACAATCCTTATGAATTCCATCGAAATTGATTATGTAAAATGAAGTCAACAGTGTCATGCATTCATCTATAAATTCCACTCAGAATTAAACCCAAATGTAATCTTCACGAAAATGGTGATTGAGTGAGTTACTAACAAAAAAAAAAAAATGTCCATAGTCATACAAAACCCACATGATCCACAGATGATTATTTCGATTGTCAATAAAAAAAAGCCATTCACGTCCTTAAACCGCACTCAAGTAGAAGCAAAACTATTAAATAATACCGTGCATCAAAGTTTGTTCATTAAACACAATGAGTAGAGTGTTGATAATGAAACACCGAATCTCAGCATTTTGTCTCATGTTGATCACTAACCGAGTGTAAGTGTACGTTCATCCATATACTTGGACGTGAACGATGTTGCCGACGTAGTTGTCATCGTTGACTCACCCTGATGTAAATGATGAAGACCAGCCAAATTGAGTGTATGCTGTGTTGTATGTTGTGCATGATGCAAACTTGTCCCAACATTGACACCAAGACCCTGAAGACTGAGTGGTTGTTGTGTATGATGTGGTGTCAAATTTGCTAGATTTTTAGCTAATAATTCTAGTTGCGTCACTGGTACAGGACTGTAGGGTGAGCCAGGGGGTGGTGTGGGAGCACCCCAGGTGTAACCACCAACCCCAACCCCAACTGCAGCTGAGAATACACTCTCTGAAACTGAACAAATAATTTATTAGACATCTGAAATTGCAATTTCACCACTGTAATCATAGATTCTTCCTCTGTTTCACAATTTAATCCGGAAATGTTGAAAAGAAAAACATTTCTCCATGAATATTTAAAGGGGGTACAAGCCCCGGTGAACCTATCGAATTGGAATTTATAGATGTTAGTTTCACTCGCTCCTTAACGATAAATATGCGATAAACGAGTGGTCAGATACGAAATGAATGGAAAATCTATGCAAATTCATTCGGCATCGGGTGTTGTTGCGACAGGGCATTAAAGAGAAGTCAAAAAAAAAAAATAAAAAACCCACAAAATCAAGAGTCAAAAGCTGGAAATCCAGCTTTTCATGATACATCCGTAATAATTTTTTATTCACAATT
Organism: Coelinius sp. EB29; assembly: GCA_035578325.1. Taxonomy (NCBI): domain Eukaryota; kingdom Metazoa; phylum Arthropoda; class Insecta; order Hymenoptera; family Braconidae; genus Coelinius; species Coelinius sp. EB29. The sequence continues at coordinate 2,611,413 of JAOZGT010000008.1, forward strand.
ATTTTTTCATCCACTTTTCATTCCACTTGAACTTCTTCTTTTTTTTTTTTTTTCTCTCGCTGTCCCACTCACCTGTCCGTTCTGCCGACGATAATAATGCGGCGTGAAATGAATTTCATATACATTAATGGATTTCATTATGTGGAAAGATGATCAGAGTGATGGGTTAAATTTTGTGAGTAGTTTGAATTGGTACGGATAATTGAAATTGCCGATGAGTCTAGATTCGATTTTAGACAAGGTGTAGTAGAAGGCGGAGTGCCATTAAATACCTATCGCTGCAGGTACTTTTTCATTTAATTTTTTTTTTTTAACATGCAAAAACTTGTGCCAACATCCCGGGAGAACATTGAACTGAGACGAGGACAATTACCCTATAGAGAACATTGGCTCTCTCATTTTATTTTTCTCTCGCTGGTCAGGCTCATTCCCACCAAAATCAAATGGATTAGATTTTTGAGATGGTGAGACCCGTGCGTTTTGGATTACCACCTTTGGACAATGAGGTTGTTAAAGGCCCTCTCAGTGTCGGTGAGACTCAGATATTACGTTCTATTTTTGTGGGGGGGCCAATGAGCGCTATTGCCGGCCCCCGGGAGTCCTGTTCCGGTGGGGGAAGAGGGGGCTCATTCAGAACTTTAATTGCATAATTGCGGCATTGTGAGCGTGCCGCCGCGCGAGCCTACCCCCCTCTTAACCCCTCCTCTATTCCACCTTCAACATCTTCCGCGCTTTCTTAAAAGGTAAAGGGGAATCGGCGGCGTTGAGAATGAATTTAAAACCTGCGATTGCGAGGATTAAAACGGCGATGTCTCGGATTCTGAGGTATGAAATATACTTTTTTTTTTTCTTTAAAGGAAAGAATTGTGGAATGAGGGTAAAAAGTATCTCTGGATTATATGGGGGATTACGTAAATGGATTTCAGTGATTTTGAAGAGATTTTGGGGGAGGAATTTTAAGGGGGGAAGAGGGTGGGAGGGGATATTTCGACTGGTGACGGATTGTTTGTGCTTGAGGAAATAGTGAATAAGGTTTTTTTTTTTTTTTGTTCTTTTGGTTCAAGTGGAAGTGTTTGGCTTGGAGGTAGGTGTGGAGAGATGTGGAGTACATGTGTTGGTAGCGCTCCAAATTATGCTAATGCGAAGAGCAGTTAGGACACATTGGTGGTGATAGTATGTAATTTAGGTGACAGACACTTACCCTTGTGCGTGGTGGCATGATAGGCTCTTGCTGGGGTGGCTGCAGGTGTACCTGGCGTTGCTGCAACGTAACTACCAGCACCACCCCCAGGAAAGAGGGAGTACAGCTCGTACCTATTTACACCTGGAAAATTGTAAATTTTTTTTATCATTGATAGTGTATTGATTGCCATTTTTAAATTGTGAATATTGTTTTTTATTCGAATGAAAATAATTTTTTTTTGTCTGAAAACTTTTGAATCAAAGAAAATTGACTTTAATAATTATTATTCAGGAATTTTAAACATTTAATTTCCTTTTTCACTTGATCAATACCATTTGTTGATGGGATTAATAAGACATTTATTCAAAAATTTAAGTTATGATAATTCCCAAACATTAATATTTACTTTGTCCCTCGAAAAAATTCATCCAATTGTCATTCAAACCTTGATTGTGTGCTGGCGATGGTGTAGCAGCTAGGGGTGGTGTACCCTGTGACTGTTGGCTAGCCGTTAAATTAGGCTGTCCTAGGGGCCAGAGTGTAGCTCCAGGGACGGAGCTCTGGGCTCCACGTCCCCCAGTGTCACATCCTGGACGACCGCTCATTCCCCCTTGGGCCACGGGAGGGACCAACATTGGACCACCCCCTCCCGAGGCTGAAAATATAAATGGAAAATATTCATTCACGTGAGCTGGATTATTTATTTATTCTAATGGGGTTTAGCGAGGGAGAATAGAGGTGATAAGTGTGTGGGCACATGTAAGTAAATGGGGGCGGTCGAGATAAGGAGCATCGCGGCACTCACTTGGGGGGTAGCAACAGGTCGGCAAGCGTAATGTCTCTTAGATACACACACACACACTACACTGAAAAACATTTTCGTAGAGATATTGAAAAAGAATTTCATAATTTTTATTTTCAGATTAAAGAAGGAAAATTGTTCTCTTATATATTATCCAAAAAAAAACAGGCAAAATGCGTTCGAAATTTGAAAAAATTACCCGTTTTGCCCCAAGATGTATGTAAAAATTTTTTTCGTGAAATTGATATTTGTAAAATCTAGAGCAATACAGGTATTTTTAATTTTTCTTTATAATTTAATATTTTCAATTGATTATAACTCATGATAAAATCATCCCAATCAATTTCCCTTGAGTCGATTATTCATCATCATTAAGTGGATTAAAAAAGAAAAATCCGCAAAGATAAAACAAGTATTTGACACTCCTGTCACCCCACTAAAAAGTTTCCTTAATCCGACTAAAATCACGTTTCAGAGTAATTTGTATGTATAATAAATATTTCAAATTATTCAACAGACAGAAATTTTATGCGATCCAAATAAAGCTCTCGTGTGGGTGCAAATAAGGATAAAGAGGAAGAAAAAAAAAACAAGAAACATCCCAGGACGTAATCTCTGATGATGACGTCGTTATCCTCACAGTTTACCCAACGAGTTTTTACGTAACCACTTCACCCTCCTGAATTTCGCATTCCTCAGTCGCATCACTTCTTTTCTGCCCCATGGATCATATCAAAGAGACAGATTTTTTCGTATATTTTAAGGTGAGTTGATTTTTTTTTTTTCATTTTACTTTCTCCCTCTCATTCCTTTTTCCTCATTTCCTTCGCGTTTATATCCACAGTTGCCCACGGCTAGAAGCCCACTACACATATGCGTTTAAAGTGAGAAAAAATAGAGAGATGAGAGGGTGAATTGGGGGGGAAAGGATTGGCTGAGCGTCGAATTTTTTACGAGCACCTGTTTCAGCATTTTCCTCTGGGTGTGCGCCCGGGGCCACGTCGTCAGGTAGTCACGCTTCGTAGGACCCTTTACGTGTACTATATATCCCCCAGCGGCTTGAAAAACCTGTTCCTCGTTTCTTATATCTACCTCCTCTCTTTTTATTTTTCTCCCCCCTATCAATTTTTTTTCTCTGATTTATTTTTGTACACATGAGACGCTAGATAGACGCACCCCCATGGATCGTACAGATATTGAAATTTTTTAAATAAATACAGGGAAGAACAATTTATTAATTAAAATCCAACCCATTTTGCCCCAATATTTTTCGAGATACAGATGAGGATGAAATTCTGATTCCTTTAAATTAATTTCTGTAATATTTTACAAAACTACTGGGACATAATGGGTCATTTTTCTTTTCAATCCAACCCTTCAATTTCCTCAAATTCTCATTAAAAAAAATAAAATCCCGACCATTTCCCTTACAATCCTAATCATTGCCCCCTCGACATTATTCTTCCCCTCAATTTCAAAAAGACATTAGCAAATTCCTTCGTCTTGCCCCCCCCCCCCCCCATGTATGAAAGCCTCATCAGTGAGACACGATGTTTGATGTACACAGAGAAATAAATATAAAGGGATAATGTACATATGAGTGCAGCCCCCCCGAAAAATACGTGGATGGGCGGTCCCAGGGAGAAGACAGAGATATTGTGTAGAGCGGTGTAGCTGTACTGGGTCGATATACGAGTGAGTCCAGGCCACGCGTCATCATGATGAGGGGAGAGGCACAAGGAAAGACAGGGTGAGGGGTGGGGGGCGAGAGTACAGAGATAGTTGGATTATATACGCAGGCTTTCCATGCATGTACAAAGCCACGAGCAGAGAAGGTCGCCTGTTCCGTCCATACCAGCGATACCTACTCGTGAAATACCCCCCTCCCCCCCCCCCCCTTCATATCACCCCTCGGTTGCCCCTTGAAACTGCCAAAGTGTCATGACGATCAAGTTTCCTCCTCCTGCCATTATATTCGTTGTTTTTTTCCTCATATTTTGTTTTTTTTTTTTTTTCTCTTCTTTTCATGTTCCTTCAATATCTAATGGCGGAGGACACACACATGCACGAGTTGGGTTACGCTTAATAGCTCTAAATACATTCTGACGTGCTGAAAATTGCCCGGTGGTCATCGAGTCTACCGAGAAGTTACGTGTGACGTGGTGAGGGAAGGAGGTAAAAAAAAAATGAAAAAAAATAAAAGTTGTGATGGTAGGTAAAAAATTGAGGAATATCCAGCTTGATGTTATTCAAGTAAATGGTTTAACCCCTTTGGTACGTATCCTGGTAAGATAATCAAACGTGTAAGCCATACGGCGCTCAGAGGCGTCGTGGGAGGGCCTCTCTGCAATTCACATTTGCGTTATCATTCATCAGACTCTTGTTCGTTTCTTAGAGAAAATCTTTATTTTTCTTCAAAAGTTTATCGGAATTTTTTTATCTTATGGCATTTATAGAGAATTAGTGTTGATTGATTTTTATAAATTTTTATATTATTTAAATAAAGATGGAAATGTGTGAAAGGGGGGGGAGGGGGATTTTCGGATAATCCAGTTGAGGATAATTTTTTTTTCTAAGAGAAGGTAAAATCTTACCTGAATTTGTACAACTACACAGCTAAGAATATATATCTTCAAAATGTCTAAAAGTGGCATGGCAAAAAAAATTTTTTTTTCATACTTAAAATTTCGAAAGGGAAAATGTCCCAACGGTACTTGTGGGCGGGGGGTCGGGGCGGCTTAACGACGTCCCGTTGGGCTCTCCCAGTTATTTCCTATACTTATTTCCATTTTCGTTTTACACCACGTATATATTCTTGTCACTGTTATTTTTCTTTTTTTTTCTCTAGCCGCTCTCTTCACTACTGGGAGAATATCAGAGGTAGTGGCACATGCTGAACACACGCGTGTATTCGTTGAGCCAAAATTGCCTTCCAACCCTCCACTTGTGGGAGAGAGAGAGAGAGAGAGAGAGAGAGAGAGAGAGAGAGAGAGAGAGAGAGAGAGAGAGAGAGAGAGAGAGAGAGAGAGAGAGAGAGAGAGAGAGAGAGAGAGAGAGAGAGAGAGAGAGAGAGAGAGAGAGAGAGAGAGAGGATTGAACACTGTGGCGTAAACGCGGTGGCCCTGAAAGCATCTCCATAGGCTTCCCCTCCACTTCTCATCCCCCTCGAACCACTCCGGATACTGTTACACACTAATTGAGTGGCCAGGTTTTGTAATTTTTACCTCTATTCTACTTTTACCTAGGGGAATTATCACTTGGAAGATATTCAAATTAATGATTAAGGGGTATTATTCACAAAAAGTCAGTCGTATCTGAGCATCTTCACTTTGTTAATTATCTCACAGAGGAAAAATTGCCACTGAATCACCAAAATTTTATTTAACTAAAGAAACATTTGTCATTGGAAAAACAGGGAGAACTAAGTTTTATCCAAAGTTTGAAGAGAGACAAAATTCTGACTCAATAGTTGTAGAGATAAAAATGAATAAATGTTGAATCCTTCAGGGCTAGTGCACTGCCATGACGAGAAGGATTAGTTATGGAAAGCTAAGCAGCGCTGAGCGTGGTTACTACATGGAGTGGTGATCACGAGGCAACACCAGTGTCAAAAAAAAGGTGTAAAACACGAGAGATATGTTTCGATGAAAACTTTTATAACAATTACCCCAACTATCGAGTTGATTATATTCATTTTTTTAATATTTCAGAAACTACTGGGGCAAAACAGGTCATCTTTTGTTCAATTTTACCCCTCGCAATTATTTGCAAACAAAATTCTCACAAATCTGGTCCTTTGAGAGACTCTCATCCCCCATTTCAGCAAAAAAAAAAAATGCAAATTCTTGACCCCCAGCTTTCTCTGTACCTCCGGTACCTTAATATTCCTAGAACCTCAAAATACATCTCAAGAGAGAGAGATAGATAGATAGAAGCGACTTTATTATGCCCTGGTATGTGAATATACCCTAAGGGCAAACCAAATTTTACACTTACATAATTTTCAAATAATTGTACAGTTGTTTTTCTTATTTTTAACAATATAGATTCATTATTCATCATTATTGATCATCACATCAGATTTCAGACATTTAAAATTTCAAACATAATTTATTAGTTAGTTCATCACCTAAAAGTATATTTCATAATGCATCTTCAAATTTTACATCACACAATTTTCATTTAATTTACATACAGAGAGAGAGAGAAGACCTAAGGGTCAACAATATTTGCCCGTTGTTATATTCATTTGTTATGTTTAGTTACTTTCACTTCTGCGAACGATATACCAGAGGTGCGTTTATGTTTGACCGAGTGAGACAAAGAGAGTTGCCCGCAAAAGAGTGGACGGCGCGAGTTAGAGATGCTACGCTAACGGTCCACTTGAGTCAACAGACGGACCGATCGTTGAGGCAAACAACTTTTCTTATTTTCAACTTTTTTTTGTTCTCCTCTTCTGTTTAGTGTATCCCTCCTTCATCCGCGTATTCTCACTCGGTATGTAATAACATCGTTACTCTCTCTCTCTCTCTCTCTCTCTTTATCGGTGGAACTTTATCATGGAATGCCCCTCGGCGTGACACTGAATCCCTTCTACACAACCCAACCGACTAAATGCGAACGACAAATTCGGTAGCCGATGAAATTATCATCAGTCTTTCACATTATTTCAACATTTTTTTTTTTTTATTTTCACCAAGTGATTCTTCAACCTCCAGTTAATTCTGACACAAATTTGTGAATAATTGAACCAAAATGAGCCCAATTTCTGTGAATATGAGGCTGTTAAGGTTACAGCAAACTCAACCCCCCCCCCCCCCTCATTGTCCATCTCTCTCTTTACGGTTATCCTCGGCCAGGCTGCCGTGGCAACTGAGTGGGAGGGGAAGCGCAAAGGGCGTCCAAAGTCGTATACGGTTCGTGGACCAGACCCTCTTCTTTCCTCCTCTCGGTTTTGCCACTCTCTTTTCATACTCTGTCTCTACTCTCTACCGCACGTTTTCTTCAATTTCTTTCTCTCCCTCATTCTTGCGAGAATACTCGCCCAGTGGTTCTCACAGCTTTTTTTTTTTTTTTGCCAAAATAGAAAATTGGTGGAAAAATTTAACGCCAATTATTGCAATTATTGGAGTGTTATCGATGGAAAATATGCGCGAATTTATCGATGCGAGAGTAAAATAATTTGAGGGTTAATTAAAAATATCACGAATCAATGGTCGAAAATGATGAAAAAAGAGAATTTATTTGATAAATAAATAATTGAGGGATTAAATGTAAATTTTGATATACAATTACAACAATATCCTTAATTTTCAAAATTCCTGTCTGATATTAAACAAGAGTCTAATCATAATTCTCGAATGTAAACAATATGAGAACCCTCAGGGGAGAAGAAGGGATAAGGGAAATAGGAAATAGGAAAAAAAAAAGGAGAGAAGTGAGTGGTGCACGGGGCGAGGGAGTGAAAGGGACAAAAGCCACGTTATAGTTATAATCCCCTTGAGCAAGAGTGAGAGAGAGAGAGAGAGAGATGAGGCGCGAAGAAAGAAAACGAGTTGCTTGGGTAGGTTGGTACGAGTAGGGCCAGTGGGAGATCCTTGACGAGCGGAGTAGCTACGCTAGACACACGGTGAATGCGGCATTCCGTAGAAAACTTGCCCGGTACTCCCTCTTCCACTCAACATTTGATGGTCGAGTGAGAGGGAGTGAGGAAGAAGAATACAGTGACGAGAGGGGGAAAAAATTTAATACGGAGGATTAAAAAAAAAAAAAAAAACAATTCATACCTGGACAACCCCGAACATATGGGTCAAATTGGATTTCTTTTTGTTTGGATAATACGGGATTTCTGGGGTCTCCAAGTCGTTTCTTGTTGACTTAATTTGCGTTTTGAGATGTTGGTAATATAATATGGAGTTTATTATTGAGTTGACGATGGTTGATTTGATGTTCTGCAATAAATTGAAGATGTCATTGAGAAAATGATAATATTGAATTTGGACATTTTTTAAAATCAAATTAAAATTGATTGAAAATCATAGAATAAGGTGATGGATTTAAGTTGAATTGAGCCTGGCAAAAAGATCTTAATGCGATGACTGGACGATTGGCTTGTCGGTTGAATATCACAAGAGTCGTTTGAATTTTCCAAACGTCATAGTGCACAATATGAAAAATGATTGTACCACACGTACACCCGCGATGATGAAGTGAACGTTAACGAGAAATATGCCCATAGCCACTCCTTCATCTCCTCTCTAAAAGGATTACACAGTGAAAGTACTATGGAAAAACTATACGCGGGAATCCTTGATCCTTGATCCTAGACACTACTTTATCTGTTGTGTACGGGGAGGCGCGGTTCGTGGCAATTGGTACACTGAGGTCGTTTGTATTAATCAGATGTTCGGGGTGTGTTCAACTATTCAATTTACCCAAAAATGTCTTCATAAACCAATGACCAAGAATGGCAAATTATCAGGTACTAAATTTCAAGATTTCTTGCATCACGAAATAAACAATTCCCTTTTGCCTTCTAGCAATGGATCATAGACTCTGAAATTATTGAACCATATCGTTGTATTCATCCTGTCAAACCAACAAGTCACACAGATATTTATAGTTATTCTCTGAAAAGGGATGAAAACGTCGCCAAACCCTCAGTGGCCACTTCCGGGCCTCATCTCATCAATATTAAACATTCTCCGAGCCCAAAAATTCCCTATAAAAAAAAAAGTAAATAAACCACTTGAATTAATCGTTTTACAGTCCCAAAGACCCAAAATTTTTGATAACCAATAATTGCCCCTTCTTTTTTTTTCAAACAAAGAGCCCAATATCACCTCTCTCCTGACCCCTACGGTAACACATCTGCGTGCAAGTGGTTGTGTATTCAGAAATGGCAAGGACGGAGGGGGTGGCCTCGTCGCTAGGCAACTGGCGCCCCCATCGGAGCACATTTTCCAGGGATAGGTATACACCATTAAATGTCTCGAGCAATAACTCCTGGAGAAAACTATGATTTTGTTCTTCCTCTGGCTGTTGTCCCAATTCCTCAATTTTTTTTATACTCAATTCTGCTTACTGATATTCGATCTACCTCAGTAATGCCACTCGTACGTGACTCTTTCAGTGTTAAAAATTAGACGATGACGTCATTTATCCAAGCCAAAACAATACTTATTCCAATGTCCCCTTTTGTTATTTTTTTTTTTTTCAAAATAATGAACAGCTGCTTTTGAATATTTTTCTCAGAGCCACAACCTTGGTACCTTTTATTGGATTGTTCCGGGGATAGATATTGAGTTTTGATATGGCATTTTTTTTTTTCGAGAGCATGTTGAAGATGGCCCACCCGTTAGATCGATTTGTGCCCCCGTGTGGCCTTGGATATACCAACATAACTGACTGGATTCTGGTGTCATATTTCGTTTGAGGGCTACCAGGTTTCCGACGCTCATGTGTATCCCGAGTTAATGGGTAATTCTTCTAGCAAGTCATGAGGAAAAAAAAAAGGGACTTTCAATGTTGGCTGGAGGTTTTTCTTATTTTCAGTGGTTAAACAAGTGATTCATTGGCATTTTTGACATTTTTTTGGGTTGTGGTAATTTTATGATATTATGTGGTTTTGGTGAATTACACAAGTTGAGGTATTGTGATCATTCTTTGTTTGAAGGGGGACTCGATGGTGTTTTTGGGGCCTTGGTGGAGTCACTTCCGTATCACATATTCGCGAATGATTGTTCAATTTCGAATATTGATCGAGTGAGGGGCAGTGGAAGGCTGATGGACGAGTGGAAAAATCTTGGAGAGGGGAGGTAATATTTCGTTGTTCAGTGATGAAAGAGAAAATGCGTGACGAATTCACGAGGTGGCTTTTATGGCAATCTCATATCATTTTGCTTCCCCTTGTGAGGGGGACAATTGTATTATTTCCTCGTCATACAGTGAAAAATTTTTTTTTCCTCTCAATGCCAATTAATTGGGTCTTGAGGGAACGATGTCGAGGGAACAATGATGTTGAATTTTTGTAAAATTACTGAGTATGGAGAGTGAGAGGTATTTTGTTGGTGATGTTAGAAAGCGAGAGAAATTTTACATCAAAAATTCTATAATCAGAGTTTTCTTGAATTATTTATTCTCAGGGCATCGGAGATTTTCAATTTAGGGCGAGAAATTCGTTACTCAAATTTCCCGTCAACTTATTCAATTGGAAAAAGGTTTCCTCCAGACTCTAAGGGTGGAGGATTTTCATTCGATCAACACCTACATGAAAATTTTAATAATTTCATATTTTCATGCTGAAGGAAAAAAAAAAATCTGTTCATCCCAATAATTACCAAATGATACCTTTTCATTAATTTCTGTCATATCTCAAAAACAACTGGGGCAAAACGGGCCATTCATATTAAATAATTGGCTGAAATTTCCCTGCTGTTTCAATGACACCGTTTGAAGCTGTCAATATCTCACATATACAAAACCAATTTTGTTCCCTTTGAACCCTTCATTTTCCCCCACCCCTGTCCCACAAATTAAAAAAATCCCTCCCTAACCCGAGTATCAATCTGAAAATACTCCACTTCCCAATTGCTAAAAAAAAAAAAACCTCCCCCGATTAAGAAATCGGAAATGTGCCCAGATAGCCAATGAGCACCATGAGAAAATGAATTGAAACCAACAAAGACGAAAAGAAAGAAGTACCAAAAGAAAAAAAAATCCAGAAATGCGGTTTTTTCATCAAAGACATCGAGACAGAGCTAAGCAAGGACGGGTGGAAATGGGGGGGGGGGGGGGGGGGAGAGACGATTGTAGTTGGACGAGGAAGTCAGTTCGGTTTGATGTTTAAAGTGCGAGATTTTTCGTTGGGCAAATGTTGTATACAATAAAATCCGTAGGTTGTGCAGACGCGAGAGTTGTGTCGATGGTGCCCGAGGGATAAGAGTCTATCGGCTTTAAACTCAGAGAGGTTCCAGTGCTGCTCGAGCTTCACTTTGCCCTCCCTCTCTATCTCCCTCCCACCCCTACCCACCCACTCCCCCTTTACCCCTCATCACCCGCACACACGAGCGTCATCCAACGTCCCAGGGAAAGATCTCCTTTCTGGCTGCGTCGCCAGCCCCCTCTACCTCCCCACCGCTTCAGCTCCCTTCCCCCCCTCCCCCGCTTCCGACAAGTTCTCTTTTGGATCTCTACGTTTTACTTCGCCCCCGCATACTCTACCCTCAAATATCCTTTCATCTCCCTCCCCTCCCCCCACCCCACCCACCAGCCTCCCCCGCGCCTCATGACTCCTCCTTCGTCACCTCCTTCGACTATCGCGGTGCCTTTCTTCGTACTATCCTTTTTTATAACCCCCTCTCCACCCCTTCGTCATCACATCCTTCTTTACCTTTCTCTCTTTCTCTCCCCCCCCCCCCCCTTTCTTGTTTAGGAGCACACGCGAGGGGCACGCGCTTACTTCACCTCGTAAGACTTTTGTCATCAAAATTTTTGGATATTTGAGGAAGGTTTGAGAGAGGAAAAGATAAGAGGGGTGGAAGACTGGATTTTCGCTGGAATTTTTGGGGTAATTCTAGGGGTTTGATTGGGTAAACAGAGGGAAAATGATTTTTTGTTTGATAAGTTGATGAGATTGAAGGTTGTAAGTGGGGTGATTAGAAAGAGGAGAATTTGATTTGTGATTTAGAAAAAAGTGACCTATTTCAAATTTGCTGATTTGGAAATTTTCATTGGTATTTTGTTTCTATTTTCTGATGATATCGTTTATAATTTCCAATTTTGTTGAGTTTTCGAAAAAAAAAAAAAAAAAAATTGTTCTTTTCAATTGAGAAAAAAAAATCGTAACTGAAAAATTCATATCCCTCAATGTATACCTTAAAGATTTTTTTTTTTCAAATTTTTATCGAAAAATTTGTTTCTTTCTCCCTAATAGTATTGGGCACGTAGTGGAATTGGTGAAAATTTCAGAATTTTAGAGCTTATAAATATTGAGATATTAAATAAACAGAATGAGCCTCATACACGGGCTTCAATGGAGTTTAAAGTCAAATGGACATTTCCCACCCCTAGGAGATTTAAAAGAAATTGAAAAAATTTGGAGGTATAGGGAATGATGTGCTGAATGCGATGACGGTGGAAAAAAATGAGGTAGCGGGGTAAATAAGAAAGCTATTTCAACCCCCCACTCCCATATGATCCAATACTTTTTCTACATTTTCGGCATTATCCGTATTTATTTTATTCGAAATCCAATTCCGGTTGCTAAGTTGAAATTCTGTCAGATGGGTTTATCTACTAGTAGAAAGAAAAAAAAAAAATTTTTACATCTTTTTATCAAACATCCATGACATCCTTAAATCACGTATTTTATCAAAAAAAAAAAATGTATTATAGTTGCAACAAAATCGTAAAACTGGAATTGACCATCTAACCATAAATAATGGAGAGAAAAAATACTGGAGAGAAGTGAAAATCCTCAAAATAACATTTCGTTTTGACTGATTGACTCTGAGAATGACTTCTAAGGATTCTTGTGGGGATTCTCAGAAGGTCCGATGCAATCAGTTGGTTTCGTCACTTTTTTTTTCTTTTTCACTCCTCTATCTTATTTTTCTCGTTGTGTCTAAATAATGCAATGACGCAGCGGTACCTCAGGAACTACGCGTTTGATAGTGCGTGACAACAGTCACGGATTCACAAGGGCCAAGGGAATAAATGGGATGGATATAAAAAAAAATGACCGAGGGGAAGACAGAATGGAATGGATTTCCTTACTTTTTTTTTTTTTTTGAGAATTTGTGATGGTCAGTGTGTAGCAACTGTGTAACAATGTTATTTCCAAGTAAACAAGGTGTGTTTAACTTTGAATGAAAGTCGTTTTGTGTCAGAATTAAACGCACCCAGTCTATTTAGCATCACTCGGAGGCCACTTTTCCAACTAAAAATACGTAACTAATGATAATAATTATTATAAAAACTTTGATAACAATATTCTAGTATCAATTATCCACATCCATCCATTTTTCCTCTGTAATTGTTGAACAAATGAAAAAATAAACAATTCATTTTCATGTATTCAAAATTTCTTCTATGATGACAAAAATTATTGAAATTTATGAATAGTTATTCGATAACAGAAAAATAAAACACTGAATTTACCAAGATAAACAAATTATTTTATTATTCCGCAATATACTGTTTTTTTTAATTTTTCCATCTCACGTCAGTGGAATAAAAAATTTTTTTCTTTTATTCTTTAATACCGACATGTTTCTTTTACTACCTGTGATGAAGGTATATTTAAACAAACATTAAACGTATCGTGTCGAGAAACGGAAAAGCGCCTTTAGGGGGTAAGCTCTAAAGGAGCATCCAGTACGTCGTGGGCATTACCACCCCATCCGGTGTTGCTTGGCGGCTTTGGCTCTTATCGGATCGTAAGTTCTTCTCCCTCTTCCCCCCCCCTCTTGGTTCATATAAGACTGCAGGTGCAAGGCGTGCATAGGTTACACCGTGTTTACGTGTTGCACGCTCCAACAGTCCACCCCATTCCCCCCCCACCACCGCCACTCCAATTTACCTCGATTTCTTTATTCCCCAATTCTGTTTTCTTTTTTTTCTATTTCTCACATTTTTATGCACCAAAGTAGTAAAAACTTTTTATGTTCAATATTTTCTTTTTTTCTCTAGTGTTGATGCAGATTATTGATGATCTGTATGAATAAAAAAAAATATTTAGGCGAATAAAAAAATTCAATTGGGGGAGAGGGAAATGGCGCCAGTGTGGTATAGATAGAACCCGAGGTTCGCACGCCACGCGGCATGATCTTAGATAACGCGCAACTAGGTTACTCTCTTGCCGTTGCGCTATTCCGGCTTAATTGGCTAGTGAGAATATGAGGAATGAAAAATAAGGGGGAAAAGTCATGAATGACACTCATACGAATTGGCATCAAATTCTTGGAGGCAGTTGGCGGTGAAAATTATGGGAAATTTTTTTATTTACGTGAGTTATCATTAGATTGCAATTATTGAAATTGGGGGGAATCTAGTGGGATAGTTGATGATGTGGAACTGGTCTATTGAAGGTAACATTTTAGGAAATTTTTATCTACCCGTTTTGCCCCAGCAGTTTCCAAGATATGACTGATGCTAATTTCATCGAGTGAAAAGTTTTTCAGTTGAATCTGAACAACAATTGAAACAAATTGTATTTTTTTCTAAATTAAGGGTGTAATTTTTCTGAATTCTCGATGACATCACTCACAACCTTTTTAATTGAACAAATTGATGAATAAAATTACTCGTTTTCAATACTGAATAAAATCTTGAAGATATAATTTCTCGAAAAATCCATTTAATCACCAAGAATGTCTCACCGAGTTATTCTCAAAGTGATTTCTTTCACCCTTTTACCCCAAAATTGGATAACCAATTTTTGCATCCCCCAATGGATCACAAATTAACGTAACACAATCAAATCTCAGAGAGCATCAACTCAAGCCCCCTCTCTTCCTCAAATAAAAAAAAAAAAAAAAAACAAGCGCCACGAAAACAAGAAGACCGTAAAATGCATAATTGATCGTTGTCAGAATAGTGGGGATACGTTCCCTCGGGACAGTGAGAATGCGCGCGCCGTATAAACTATCCGGTTTGGTGCCCCCGAAGATCGGATCTCTCGTATGGGGGTCCCAGAGAGTGTGCCTCGTAGAAGGTAAAGGTTTTATCGGTACGTCAGATACCGACGCGCATTACTCCGGAAATTCGAGCACCCCTGGATTTGCCCAGTTCATTCTTCCTCTTTCCCCCCCCCCCCCCCCCCCTTCCCTGTCAATTGCAATAATCCAGGATGATTCATGCCGTCAACCGAACCGAGATAAAAAGCCAAAAATTTTACGAAAAAAAAAGAAAAAAAATTTCTTATTAATTATGGCGCAAGTGCAGCCAACTATAATTGCTAATTAGTTGACGTAATACCGGTAACGAAGCATCTTTTCGTAGTTATCCCTCTTGCGAATCTCTTTTACGATATTCTCTCGCTCTCGGTTCGCTTCCTCGTTTGCCTCGTGAACGCCTTTATTCCACGTTCAATTTTTTTTTTCTCTCTCTCTCTCTCGATTAAATAAAGAGGAAAAAAATGAACAGTGAGGGGGAAGTGGAAGTGGAGAAGAAGAAAAAAAAAAAAAAAAGAGTTGAGAGAACCAAATAAGAATGAGGAAAAAAAGAAAAATAGTGTCACAGGGAGTGAGGAAAACCGAGTAGACTGAAGCAAGTACAGGGGTGACGCTCGACGTCTCTCGCCAGCGTATAAATAGGAAAATTATGGTTATCGTTGTAACGTCCCACGCGTTGGTGTAGCCGGCAATTGTCCACCCCGTTGACACGTTGAATATATACACGCACTTGCGTAATAAACATTGTAAAATCGCTTCTCCCGTGTGTTTTTTTTTTTTTCTTTTTTCAAACGATCGTCCTGGATGAAACCCGGATATTTCGTGGAAGGGGGAAAAAAAAATATTGTACTGTGTTTCTTATCACTACTTGGTAGTCCCTTGTCTTATCAGTTAACCCTCCCCGCCCCACAGTTCTTTTTTTAATCTAGAGTGTGTTTTCTTTGCGGATGTTTATATTTCCATGTTTTTCCGAAGGAAGACGTGATGATGAATGATTATTATTTTTTTATTTATTCACACAGATAAAATAATTTTTCTTAGATTAATAATATTCTCACTTTTTTGAGAATTTCAGAAGAAAGGAAAATATTTAATCTGTATCTCAGAAACTGATGGGGCAAAATGGGTTGGATTTTTCTTCATTTAGTCAAAAAAAATTTCTCCTTTTTCATAAAACCAAAAGTCCTTTTCCAATATTCTCAATTTGATGAAAAATGATAATTATTCATGATTCTCTTGTTATTCTCTTCACTGAGCAATCATCAGTAAAGTCACGAGTGTTTAATTATTAACAAAAAAAAAAAAATGAATTTAGATTGAAAATTGATTCTATTAAGATTCTCTGATGATCCGAAATCAAGATATTCATCAGTATTTTATATTTAAAACCTCGTCTTGCTATTCACGTGTTAAAATGAAAGAGGGAAAAGGGTCAGCTGAAAGGGACTCGAGGGGGTTAATCCGGGGGCCTCGTGGCTGACCATCACTAAGCCTCGTGTCTCAACCCAAGGAAGAAGCCTCCCCCCCCCCTTCATCACAAAGAGAAGAAAAAAAAAATAAGAAGAAGAGAAAAAGAGATACCCTGAAATGATCGACGATTCCTGAGTACGTTCAGCCGAGCCCCAGAGACAATTCCCAGTGAACTCGAAGCCAGTGTCTCTCAAACATTTCACAAACGCTTCTTCTTCTTCCTCATTACACTCGAATTACTCTCAAGGACCTGTTACATCACACTGCGGTTTAAATATTGAAGGTCAATAACAAGACAATAAACTCCCGAACAAATTGCACGAGTGCTCATTACAATTATCTCCTCCACATAATCGTAATAACATGAATTAAACAAATTACCTCATTCTTTAACAAAAAAAAAACTTCTCCAACAAACAATAATTAAAAAAAATTTCCCATTTCGCCAGCCACATCGAGCCTCTCACAATGCACAAAAAAGAGAAAAAAAAAACCCCTTTGAAATCCTCCAACAATAAAAATCAGTATAATACAAATGACCAAGTCATTAATACACCCAAGACGTAAATAAATAAATCACGGTTGGGATTCATTGGTGAAGTGGAAAGATGAGTACAGTTGGTCCGTAAGATTAGAGAGCGTAAGCCAAAGAGGGGTTACTCTTTGGAGCCTCTATAGAGGGTACATAGCTCAACCAGCGAGAAGGAGGTGGGGGGAGGGAAAGAAATAGCAGAAGACGATTGGTAGAATTTTTGGCCAAGCTCGAGCCTCGATTGGCTGAAACCGGTTCTCTTTGGCACAAAGGGGGGGGGGGGGGGAAAGAGAGGGCATCTAAAACCAAATGTATGAGATTTTTCGGCTACCATCCCTTCCTTCTTCCTCGTTCACATTCTGTACAACCACTTTGTTGATCCTCTTCCCCCTGCCCCTCCCCCCCTCTCACCGTACTCCATTAGAGAAACATCCAGTAAAACTTTTGGGCCTGCAGGTACCTGAGACTGTATGTAACACAAGGCCCTTGTCTCAATGCCAATTTTAGCACTAAAACCTAATGTTTCATCCTGTTGTTGTTGTTGTTTAAAAGGAAAAAAAAATGGGAAAATTGAGTTTAGAAAAGAGGGGAGGGGGTAAAAAATACACAATGTACGTGTAATTGAATTTTCCAATGGTCGATGACACGAGACTGTGGTTTTTGTCGAAAAGTTGGAAAATGTTGTTACAAGTTTAACATGGTTTCCCTTTTAGTGTTATGTAGAGACAGTTGTTCGATTTCTTGGTGATTTCAACGGCAAATGTTATATAATTAAGTCAATTTAATATTCTCTTTTGTAGGAAGAACTGGGTTGAATGTGAAAATATGTCTCCCCCCTCCCCTCTCTTCCATATGCAGTCTATTAAACATTCTTAAATAGCTTTTTTCAGGGTTTATGAAATTTGTGAGAAAATAATTCATCCAACTTTGGGATTTAAACGTAATATTGATTCTACTGAGTTGTCAAGATTTTTCTACCGAGATATTTAACTTCAGAGTGATCATTATTTCAATCGAGTCATATAATTACAAATTTAATGTAAATAGTGATGAATAAAAAATTTTTTTCAATTTCTAAACAATTATGGTGTCTTTTTTATTTTCAGAGGTAAACAGTGAAAATAACATCATTTTCATCCCCAAAGAATTTCTCTAGAATTTATAAATTTTATGTAGAATTATTCAACTCTAGAGGGGGAAAAATAATATTTCAATGTACGTTCCTAAAGACGTAGTACGTACGAACAGGCCACCCTTTGTTCTCCTCCTCCTCCCCCTGACCCCTAACCGTAAAAATTGTGACAGTTTCAAAGTTGGTAAAAAGAGAAAGATTGAAGGTATTTAAATGATTAAAATATTAATGTTATTCTTACCAGCA
Source organism: Coelinius sp. EB29 (assembly GCA_035578325.1). Lineage (NCBI taxonomy): Eukaryota > Metazoa > Arthropoda > Insecta > Hymenoptera > Braconidae > Coelinius > Coelinius sp. EB29. Next base: position 2,629,452 of record JAOZGT010000008.1, read on the forward strand.
ATAAAACAGAACTCCACTGTGATGACTAGGCAAATGACCCCTCGACTCGGGGTGACGATATCATCCCGTCCACGTACCTTTTTCACCAATAAAACACGTATCCTACATACACCATAACAATACACTGATAATCAATAAACAATACTTGATAATTAATTCTGGGTGGATAAACTATTTCACTTGTGGACTTTACGTTGTAAACAATAGAAAAAAAAAAAAAAAAAAACAGTCGGGAATAATTCCCGGACGTTTACTGGCACACCGTTGGTCTACATGATTGTGACTGCTGTAAGCATTATCATAAAATTAATGAAAAATGTATTTTAAATACTTTTAACACACTCTAGTTCACTGATTATTGAACACTGTAGCATAATCATATTCGAGACAACTATTTTTATTTATCGAGAATTTTCAAGTTTTTTTTTTTAAAACCATTGACACGTGAAATTGATGGAAAATTCACGGCATTTCCGTAATTTTCTATTTTCACGCATGAAACACTGTTATTCAGACCCTAGAATTTGAGTTCCGCCGGCTGAGCTTCGGTTATATTCCCTTTAACTCTGGGGCGCCGGCCGGTTATACAGCTTAAAGTGCGTTATAACTCAACCACTGCAACGTACATTTACCTTCCTAAATCTAATAAAAACAGAATATTGATTTCACATATTTGATATTGCACTGGATGAGGATATTCTCTGTGCAATAGTCATCCAGTATTAATAAAAATTCATGAAAACACTGGATATTTAACATCCGACGGCGAGTCACACTGTTTTTGTTCACTTCAACTCGCACAATTTCTTTATTATTATCAGAATTTTTAAAAAAATCAGATCAACGTATTCACAGCATTACATTCAGTGAAACACTCTCGTGACAATACTGTACGTGCCTGTTAACTTCCGGTTTTAATTTGTATGATTACTTTGCGGAATGGAGTAGCATGTTCACAGTCCGACGGCTCAATTGTGACTGCAATGAAATTATTTTACTTCGAGCACTTCCCCCACTGCCGATAGACTGGGGAGGTTGTATACGCCCACGTGGTGGCTCTCGGTGGTTAGGATACGCCCATTGTGTACCACTTTCGTTTGTTCAAATACCGGCCCTATTTTTTTCAACTCCACCCAGTTAATTGGGAAATTTTTATTAGTGAAAAAATTTGGGGTTTTAATTGATCGTAATGTTTTATTGGTTTTTTTTTTTTGGAGTTGTGAGTAATTTTCCATTGGAATTTTGAGGGGGAGGGGGGGGGGGGAATCGAATGATGAGGAAGTGGTTGATTTTTTTCAAGTGAATTTTATGTTTCATTTTGGAGTATTCAGAGAAAAAAAAATTATTATTATCAGAGGAATGGGTTATTGCGAACATGTCAAAGTGTCTGCGGGTGGTGAATTGAACCAGTGATTGATGATTGGAGATATATTTAATAGTTATTGATGACTGATGCGGTTGATCAATTTGTTGTCTCGACATTAATGATATTCTGCTCCAAAATGAATAAGAAATTTAGTTAGTTTGAGAGCTAGATGAATTTTCTGGAGTAGAAATTTCTGAAAAATTTGATTCAATTTTCATCATTATCTCGTATAATTATAACATTTGTGTTATTAAAAAATTAATTATTTATCGTTATTAATCTCTTTTTTCAATGAAATTTAAATTTTTTAATAAATCCAAAGTATTGAGGTATCAATTGAATTTTTAATCTCTGGAAAAACATATACTTAACGTAAAATGCTATGTAACCTTTTCAATAATTAATGAATAATTTTATTTATACATCATATTTTCACGTAGTAGGAATCCTATTATCCTCCCAAAAACCTATAATTTACAATCATTAAAATCCTTTAAAGAAACCCATCAAAGTCACTGTAGAGCATTGAATAATTCTCCAATCAGCGCACGTACGCGAATAAATAATAATAACAAAAAATAATACAACTTCTAATCGGAATGCGTGAAGCGTGTTTATTAATGACTGGTGGGTGCCTGCAGGCCTCTCTCGTGTAATGCCGGCCAACTACTATTTATTAATCGGTAAAGGCCAACCGCAAGATTTTTGTCTTCTTCCTACGCAAGAAGTGGCATTTTTCCATGACTGTCATCTCTAGGGTATTAATACCACGATTCACATGATTTTTTTTTTTTTTTTTAAGTAGTGGAAGGGAGGGGACACTGGAGTCACACGTGCGTACGAAAAACGATCGTGTGCGTCAGACTCCATAATATTTTACTCCCCTTGTGTGCTGTATAATGAAGCCAGTAGAAATCTTTTTTACGATACCATAACATCAAGAAGTCTTTTTGTATGAGGAAGAAGGGGGGGGGGGAAGAATGGAAGAGGAGTAGGAGAATTTATGGGTGGAGCTAGCGAGGATAGATGGGATGGCGTCTTTATGGTAACCGCCTACGTTCGGCTGAAAGATATCAACGCGCCTTTTGAATTACCAACAAAACGCCATCTTTAACGCCCGTACCCACGATTTTAACCCATTTCCGGTGTTAAAAAATAAACTGGCTTAATTGGGGGTCCCAAAATTTCATGGGTCTAGTGGGATTTTTTTGATTTTTATTATATGTATTTTGTATATTTAATTTTTTGGGGAAATTTACTTGCATTCGGAGAATTTCTGGAAGATTTTTATGAGAGAGTGAATGTATTCTTTTTTTTTTTTTTTTTGTTTCTGTGTCAATTTTTTTCATTATCACGTTTTGGAGATAATTGTTGTCCGTAGATGGCTATTGCAAACGACTTTTGTTGTGGAATTGTTGAGGAGTGAATGGAATTTATGAATCACTCCTTTGTTCCCTTATCTCGATTATTCTTTATTTGAATCAGATACTGTGAGTCGATGTTTTTGGAGTTTTTGGAATTTTTGGAGTAAAATTTTTTTTGGAGCAATGTTTTGATTTTTATTGATTTTCCGGGAAAAAAAATAAATTGCCGAAACCCGGGATTGAACCGGGGACATTTAGATCTTCAGTCTAACGCTCTCCCAACTGAGCTATTTCGGCTTTAAGGCGGTTTAATCAAATGCACCACTTGTGTTTGCGAAAATACAATGTAAAAAAAAAAAAAATTTCGTTAAAACACTCCGTCAATCGCTTTAATTATGTCAATGGAATCGAACTGATCAATCAATTCATGAATTCTTATCACGTCCGTCCAACTTTCGCTGGCTCGACTGAGTCATCGTGGCGTTTGGAGCAGTGGCCACGGGTGCAACCAATCAGCTGTCATTTTTTGCGGATAATAAACATAAAAATTATTAAAAAAAAAAAATCTCTGAGTGATTTAAACAAATAATAAAGATAATTATAATCAGGTGAGTGAAAATCATCAACTCTGCTCCGAAATTAACACAAAAAATCTCTTATTTTCATTTCCTAGATTCAAGGTCAAAGTCCATATTGACAATTTTATTAATTAAAAATTCAAAATGTAAACTTTCTCCTGAAGTTTAAATGAATATCTAACTTGACTTTTTACCAATTTTCATTTTTTTTTCAATGAAAAAATGCATCACTTTAACACATAACCTGCAAGTTCTGTTACAATTATTACATGATAATAACAACAATAATAATAATAATAACATTGAGAAAAAATTCCACGTCATTTTCACCGATTGAAGAAGATAAAAAGATAAGAAGAAGAAGAATAAATAAGAATGGAAATAAAAATAAGAGATATTTACTCTTTCAAAATCATAAATATATCAATTGGATAAATTGAATAAGGCCCTAAAACAATCAAACCTTCCATTATCCGAAAAATATTTTCAGAAACCGTAAATATGCAGCAGGCAATGCTACGTTGCAATGGTGTCCCAACCCAAGTAATAACCGAGGGTCGTTGGGTTGAAGAGGGTCTATCCCCAAATGGCCACAGAGACATTGTACTGGTAATTCCAGGTAATCCTGGAATTCCAACTTTTTACACTGGTTTTATTAAAGCCCTGAAATCACGTTTACCTACTGAAACACCGGTATGGGTAATGGGCCATGCTGGACACGTATTACCACCGAAAACACTGAATTTTCTATCGGAAGAGGATACTAGAAATCCATCCTACACTCTGCAAGGCCAAATTGAGCACAAGGTTGACCGACAAAAGCATTGAAATACAACTTGGTCATGAAATTTATGGGATTTCAATGTTACAGGTGGCATTTGTCAAAGAATACATTCCAAAAGATGCTAGAATACATCTTGTAGGGCATTCCATTGGTGCTTGGTTCATTCTTATACTATTGGAGGACGAGGAATTTGCTAAAAGAGTTGTTAAATGTTATTTGTTATTCCCAACTATTGAACGTATGGCTGAGACTCGCAGTGGAAAATTTCTTATCAATGTCGTAAGTTTATAAAACTAAATATTCAATTATCTCAAATATGAGTGATTCTGGAAGAAAATGTCAAGAGGCCTTTTTTGTTGTCCATAAAATTTTCTACAAATAAGGTCTCTTGATATTTTCTCCTAAAATCAATGGTTTTCATGATAAATAAACAATTATCAAAAAATATGTTATTAATTTGACAGTTACTGAGAATTGCTCCATTACTATATTTTCTCGCATGGATATTCACATTTTTTCCAACAATTGTACGTGAATTACTGGTTAGAATTTTTGGAATGTTATTCGTGGGTTATGGAAGTCAAGCAGTACATCCTGTGCTCCAATTGATTGAGCCAGAGGTACTTAGGCGAGTTTTTATGATGGCTAAAGAGGAGATGCAGCAGGTACGAGAGATGAATCATGAAATTGTATCGAAATACAGTGATAAACTTTGGTTTTACTATGGAGCAACTGATGGCTGGACTCCAGTGAGATATTATGATCAACTTAAGGTTAAACATCCTGAGGTTGATGCTCAACTTTGTAAAAGAGGTTTTCGACATGCATTTGTACTTTCTAATGAGAAAGAAGTTGGAAATATGGTGGGAGATTTGATAAATGAGACTATTCATTGATGAAGACTAATTATCTAGAATTATTTTCCGAATGAATTAGGAAAAATTGTTGCATTTAATTTTTATAAGTTAAATAAATAGTTGGGCCATCCTGGTGTTGAAAAAAAAAAAATGTATTATCTTTATTGAATATACCGTATTGAACCACCTCGTCTCTCAGGACAATGAAAAATGTTTTATGTGACTAAGAATTCTATACTTTTTGCTTGTCCTTCTTGGCTTGCTCGGCAAGTGCCTCCAATCTATCATGCTCTTTAATTAATGCCGTTACCTCAGCTGCTGGCAAAATTCTTGTTACTGTTTTACCATTTTCACGAGTCAGGGTTGCCATTTCGACTGGATAAACAGATAGAAATAATTTATGAATTCAAATATCAATTTCAGTTGAGGATGTATCACATTTTTGAAAAATATCTAGAAATTCAAGAGAGATAGCGAAATTTTGATAGATATATTTTTTGTAAATCTTATTCTTCTCTACAAAAAAGGTCTCTATGAAAATTTCACCATCTCCCTCAGATCTAGAGATATTCATCAGAAAATCAACTCTTCACTATTTGAATAAAAAAATAAATTTATAATATTGAATTCAATATTTCAAATACCTTTCTCAGATGTTAGTTTAGTCATATCAAGTGTCTTGGAGAGAACCTTGATGGCAAGTGCCTGAGCCTCCTTGAGAGTAGTCTCTCCCTCTTTGTACTCTTGTTTCAACGAAGAAATGGCAGCAGCTGAATTATTACCAATGCAAGTTGCTTTCCATCCACCATAATTGCCACTGGGATCAGACTGATACAGTTGGTATCCATAATGTCTGTCCCATCCCATGTAGAGGATGGAGACACCAAAGGGCCTCTTTCCACCAAATTGGGTGTACGCCTGTTTTACGTCACACAGCCAAGAAACAAGTTGTTCACAGGGAATTGTCTCTCCATACTGCAAAAGGTACCTCTGGCCAATGAGACGAAGCTCATTAGTCAGTACATTTGCATCTGAAGTGATCCCAGCAACTGAACACACAACATCCTCGTTCAGTTTGTAAATTTTCTCAGAGAAGAACACTTCGTCCAAGAGTTTATTCGTATTTCTTCTCTCAGCTGCCAGGAGTATTCCATCATTAGCTAGGATACCTAGGCAAGTACCTGCGTGACTTATGGCCTCCATGGCATACTCAACTTGATAGAGACGACCTTCTGGAGAGAAGATTGTTGTTCTGGTATCGTATCTACGTGCCTGTGATTCAATATTCATTTTTATTTGATTTTCATATTTCGTTTTTTTTTTTTTAATTCAATTATCTTGGTGAGGTGTGATTTTAGAGGAAAATGTCTTTTTTCTCTACTTAAATTTTGTTTTTATGAAAAATGTTCATTCGTATGTTTTTAGGAGGTTATTAGAGCTGAAATTGATTATAATTATCTGTACTTGAAAATCTCATTCTGATGAATTAATTCTATTGAATCATTTTTGTTAATCAATTTTTCAATTATTGCTTTACTATTTTCCTCCAGTTTTTCTAAATATTTATAATTTTTGAATGAATTTACATGTCGATGACAATGCATTTCCATCATAACCTAACTTTTATCCAAAAAACTCTGATATTATCATTAATCAATAATAAAACCTGACATTTAAATCCTTAAAAGCTAATTTAGTTGATAAAGTACTTACCATTTTATTTGTTACTGTAAAAAGTGCAGTAAAAAATTATTTATTAATAATTTGGAACGGACTGAAATTATTGCGGGTACACAGTGAACTTGTTGCCGCTGTGTCTCACGTAAGGTTTGATTCTCATGAACGCTGTTGTTAACCTCGAAAAAATGGCATAAAGCATCAAGTGAAATACAACTCGATATGTAAACAATTGCAATAGACAAGAATTTTTACATGGAATAATTAATTTACGACTGTTGTGAGAAACATGGAGGAGGATAAGGTGGCAACTGTTGTTCTAGTTAATGAGGCCAAAGTGTTGAATATCACATTCTCATCAGGATGGACTGCCGAGGATTTATGCATAAAGGTAATGAGAAAAAATTGATGAATGAATGAAATAAAAAAAACAATGAATAAATAGATAAAATACTAATAATTACCTGTCCACTAGGTATGCAAACAAATTGACATAGGGCCAGTTGCCAGACACCTGTTTGCCCTGAGAAACCGTTCAACCCGTCTCTGGTACCCTCCAGGCTACAAACTAGACTCCAAAGACAGACTAAAGTTCGAATTTCGCTTGAGATTTAAGCCCTCAACCCTCCAAAGACTGAAACAAATTGACTCAAAAGCATACGATTATTACTTCCAACAAGCCCGATGTGATGTTCTCGATAACAAGGTCCCAGACATCATCTACGAGCGTCACAAACGTGAGCTCATAGGCCTAGGTGTGAGTGATATGTACAGAGTGATGCTGGAGAAAGACGTACCCCGAGAAATAGTTGAATCAGAATACAAGAAATACATACCCAAAGAGTGCATAAAGCGACATTCATTTTTCATAAAAAAGCCCATTCACCAGGCATTATCAAAGATCTCTGGACATGATGCTTCCTACGTCAAGGAGCAGTACCTGAATCAGTTTCAATTGATGGCACCAAACTACCCTTACGAAGAATACAAAGCTCTGATGGACAAGGGCATCCCCAATCCACCCTCTAGAGTCCTCTTGAGAGTAAATCCAATCGAAGTCACTTACTGTGAGAGTGAAAATGGCCAATGGACTCCTCTATGTGCCATCGAAGATCTCTGCTTCATCTCAATCAGACAAGACAGCACAGTCGAGGTCTCTAGGAAGAATGGAATACCCTCTTATCTAAAATTCTCCACAAACGCTATCCTGACATCATTCGTATCAGCCCTCGATGGATATTACAGACTAGCTGTCAAATGGACATTTAATCTCTGCAGAGACGTCGTAACTCCAAGTCTAGAGAGACTTTTGAAGTTGAAGTGTCATGGGCCTGTTGGTGGTGAATTTTCGTATGCAAAACTTGAGGAAAAACGAGCAAATCGTGCTGGTGCATTTATCCTTCGTGAGAGTGAAAAAAAATACAATGTTTATTACTTGGATTCTTGTGGAAAGGATTGTAAACCGAGAACTCATAAAATTGAGCAATTGGCAGCTGAGGAATTTGTTCTATCGGATTCTCCACGGGTTTATCAGTCATTGGGGCAAGTAATATCGTCTCATCATGATCCTGATGGCTCTCTTTATCTGTCAGAGTGTTTACCTCCTTCGGAGTATGATCAGTCACCACTTTTAATTTGTGCTGTTGAGGGAGTGGGAAATGATGTGGCTGCTGATGAGGATGTCATTGCTTCATTGCTTGAGGGAGATCCTAGATGCATTACACCTCAGCAGTTGCAGATTTACAAGGCTCAACCATTTTCTAAGAGCAGTGATAATGGAGAAATTAGGAATTCTCCTACTACTATTTATAGGGCCATGTGGAGGGTCAAAAAGGGAAAGAAATTGGAGGCTGCGATTAAAGTTTTGAAGGAAGAGGAGTCGAGATTGACTAGAGAGTTTTTGCAGATGGCATCGAGATGGGGACAGTTGAGATCAGGATCACTTGTGAGATTATATGGACTTACAGTTGCACCAGCTGTTGGCATGGTTATGGAGCTTGTTAAACATGGCCCATTGGATGTTTATCTGCGGAATACTTCACCTCAGACTGTTAAAACTGTGGATATGGTGGAAGCAGCTGCTGGTTTAGCTACTGCTGTTTGGTATTTGGAAGAGAGTGGTGTAGTCCATGGTAACATAAGATGTCGAAAGCTCCTAGTACACTCCCACACAGAGAACAGTTTCATCGTAAAGTTGGCAGATCCAGGAATGTGCAGTTATACACCAGCTGACGTCCACTGGCTGCCCCCTGAGTGCTATTTAAACCCAGATTCAGCACGACGAAGTTCTAGAGCAGACGTATGGGCTTTGGGCACCACAATATGGCAGATATTTTCCCGAGGAGCTGTTTTACCAGTCCACAGAGACACTGAGGCTGTAAAAAAATTCTATGCCAGTGGAAAACGCCTTCCAATTCCCGTTGGCTGTCCCACTGAAGTCTACAAACTGATGACCGAGTGCTGGGGTGAGCCTGAAGGTCTTCCAAAACGTCCTCAAGCCATCATGAGAGATATAAATAGAATTCTCTATCAAGTATACAACTCCAGAAGAACTCATGCTTATGCAACAGCTTTTCCAAAATTATTCAATCCAAATATTAAAAATGAACAAGAAGACGAGAATTCTGAGCCCACCGAGAACAATTCCTCGTCAGACTCTGAATCAAGAGCTAGCAGCATCTTCACAGACAAGACATCACTACCCTGGGACGATCATGATGACAGTGGACGATCAATTCGCTTCTCAGAGACTGATCACGAGGCTGAGGAAGAATTATCAGCTTATCTTGGATGGCTAGAGAGTGCAGCTCCTCATCATGGATCATCAGACTTGACTGGTTCAAGCCACAATGGAGGACCCTTGGGACAAATGCAGGGCATCTTTGAGCTCGATGCTGACTGCAATGTCATCCTCCAGGGTAGGATTGGTCAAGGGTTCTATGGAGAAGTTTACAGAGGTACTCTAGAGAGAGATAATGGCAAAGACAGTGAGCCTCAACAAGTTGCTGTTAAGAAGCTAAAAACACGTGCTCTTGAAGCTGATCTGAGGGATTTCGAGAGAGAGATTGAGATTATGAAGACGTTGAAGCATCCTAATGTTGTAGAGATCCTTGGAGTCATCTCAGAGCCTGAAGTTTGCTTAGTTATGGAGTTTGTTAAACATGGATCTTTGCAGAGTTATTTGGCTATTCACAGGGAAAGTTTGACGCATAAAAGATTGCTAGGATTTTCACTGGACATTTCTACTGGGATGGATTATCTGGGGAGAAAAAGCATTGTTCACAGGGATCTTGCTGCTAGGAATATTCTAGTTGCTGATGAGAACAAAGTGAAGATCAGTGATTTTGGGTTGGCTCAGGTCACTGGAAAAAATGATTATTATATTCTTCAGACAAATAGAGATTTACCCATCAAGTGGTATGCACCAGAGAGCCTGAGAGATGGAAAGTTTTCACCAAGATCAGATGTTTGGTCTTTTGGCGTGACTATGTATGAGACTTTTGGACTCGGTGAGGATCCAAAGCTGCCTGGAGTGGGAGGTACTGGGGGAGATGAGGAGGAGGGGTCCAGTGAACTGCTGGAGGCTCTGGAAAGGGGCATCAGGCTGCCATGTCCAGTTAATTGTCCTCAAGCTGTTTATGTCAAGTTGATGTATCCTTGTTGGCATCTTCATAGCCATCAACGACCTAATTTTGCTACTTTGTGCAATGATATCAGGGATTTGATAGGACAATACTGAGGGATATATTCGCCATTGACTTGTGGAGATAATTAGATGGTTGTCCCATCGATCTAAGTATAACTTTACTATTGAATTTTGAGATTCATGAATGTACGTCGTCCATTGTACATAAATAATATTTTTTTTTGTATTTTAAACGTCCACATTGTACAATACTGCACAAATGACAGATTAACAAAACAAAACAGAACAAAATAATGTAAATAGATGATGGATTTTCATGTGAATATAATTTTTGATTGATAAAAAGTGTTTTTTCTTTTTTAAATTTAATTTAATTTTATGAAAATTCAAAGGAAATTGACAAGGAACAATCGTCAATAGCTTCCAGACTGTGACGAAATAGTTGTGCGTGCTGCCAAGAGATATCTCCACTGCCACCAGTTAATTCAGCAGTGATATTTATACTCTTGCAATTTTTTAATGCACTTGTGCTAACTGGTTTTGAGTTATCGAGGGATAATGTCATTGATTTTTTGTCTCTCGTTATTCCCTGAATTTTCCATTTTATTGAGGCACCTTGGAACGTAGCTGTTGTCGAGGATATCTTGAAGGCTTTTATCTCAACTTTGTCGTCTTTATCACATAATTCAAAGCTCCAGGTGATGCTTCCTAGGGAGACACCTGGGGTTCTAGAGACGTAGACCATCTTCCAGTCGTTCTCTACGTATCTGAATATTCCTTTTGTTTTAAATGTACCCTCTCGCCAGCCCTCTACTTTCTCAAAAAGTTTTCCCTCCTCATCTTGGATCTCGTAACAGTCTTTCACCAGGTATAAACGTAGGAGGTAACTGCCAATACCTTCTGGGATTTTCCATATGTGTGATTTATTTTCATCCTTGAGGAAAAATATATTTGTTCAATTCTTTGTCAATTGTGGTTTTATTTCAGAAACGAGTGATTTTAAGAGAAAATGTCAAAAAATACAAAACAGGCATCTTGACATTTTTTCCTAAAATGACGAGTAAAATCGATGATAAAGTGAAAATTAGCAAATTGTTTAATTCTTGACTTACTGATATCTCTCCTCGTGCACTTCTCCAAGCAGCATCACCAGAAATTCTCCCTCCGTACTCATTAGTATCGTTGTCAGGCTGTCCAGGTAATCTTAGAAATTCAGCCAATTCCATGAGCCTTCTATTAACAACAAATTTCTTTCTAACTTGACTGTAACCCGGAGTACTCTGACGCTCCTCATTGAGACGCCAGATGAATTCAGCGAGGTTTTCCTCAGTGGATAAGTTTCTACGTTTCATCACAGAAGGCTGGTCACTGGTGTAACGCCACGTCACGTCCTGAATTTCATCCCTTGAATAGGCAATTACGTATGATAATTTCTTCTTCCATCCTTTTTCGTAGATGAGAGGTCGGTCCATTGTGTTTTCACATGGATCTGCGTGAATCCATCTGTTTCCAGCTATCGACCAAACCTAGATGAATACAAGTTGTTTGAATGGACTTGAGGAACAAAGTTATAAATTGTGATGGGACATTTGATTTTCTACATCTCTACTAAAAAGATCTTCTAATATTTTTCCTTAAAATCAACAATTTCTGAGATAAATGGGTAATTAACAAAATGTTGAATATGAGGAGAAATAATCTATTAAAAAATTAACGAACCTCTGTCCAAACATGATCAGTCTCATCATGAACAATTCTAGCATCGTAAGAAAGAGCTCTACATATAAGTGTAAAAGCATTTGCCCATTCTCCACATCGTCCCTTTCTCGTAGTCATCAAAATCTTTGGATCTGTATACCTAGGAAATTCCTCCTCTGTATCGCACAATTCGCACTTATGAAATTCAATTCTAGAAATTCTTGGATCACGTTTGTACTCAGTTCTATTGAATTTACAGGTGGCCGAGCAAAAGCTGCACGTAAGTGTATTGACCCAAGAGAAAAATTCATTCTTAAACCAGGCCAAAAGTTCTCCAAGCAAAAGATCCTCAATTCCCACATCATTTTCAATTCCAGTTTTCTCTTTTTCCATCACACTGATACCTTCACTCTCCCTTTGTTTCAAATCTCTTTGCAGTACTCTCATTCGCTCCATCGCTCGCAATTTGAGATCTGTGATGGGCACCAGGCGACGAGTCATTTCCTGGAGCTCGTGATCCTCATATGCCAGGACATTGTCAAACATTCTTTCGATTTGCTGGAGGAAATTTGGTTTTGGTGGATCCTTTGGTATTGCTCCAGTCGATTTTAATGGTTGTGTCAATGGTGGTGGTGGTGGTGGTGAGGATATTGGCTTCTTTGTTTGAATCTCTGTTAGAAGGCTTTGAATTTCACGTATTCGAGGGAGAGAAGTGTTGGCTGGTAATGAAAAAAATTCTCCATCCTAGAAATAATAGTTTCTTCATTATCACTTAATTAGTTCAATTTTTTTTTAATCCATCAAATGTTATTCATATAATTTTTTTTTTTAATCCTTGAATGAATCATTACGAAAGATGAATAATTCATTTTTATTGGAAAACTGCGTCTTCTATTACTCTGACAAATTTATCGATTTTAAATCTATTTTTATCTATCCTAAATTCTCTATTTCTGAATCATAGAATCATTGAATTTTTTTCTGGTATTTTTTGGAAAATATTTTTTACCTCCTGAAATCCAATTTCGAATAGGCACTCAACAGCTCCACTAGCCGGAAGTAATTTCTCAGCAATCACTGGATTACCAACTCTGATTCTTCGATACTTTGGCTCATGTGGATTTTTAATAATATTCTCGCACAACTCCCACAATACATGTAATGCATTTTTTCTTATTTCACTGTCGTTATCGTGCAGGAGTTTTAAACAATTTCGCAAACTACTGTCCATGGTGGATTAATAAATAATCGGTTTGAATTTATATAAAATCAATCAACAATAACAAACGGCCACGTCACTCTCAGATATACGGATTTTAAAAATACATGATGTTTTAATTTACAACTGATCTACGTGATCACGCCTTATGGCTGAATGAATGACAAATTCCTGTTTTATCGATTGAGGTGGAATTTATTTTTAAATGTCACACATCAGCTGACGTAAAGAAATAAAATCCCCCCACTCCCCTTTCAAGGAATAGAAGGCAAGTCAGTTCTCTGTTTTACCATGCGAGAAAACGAAGAGCAATATAATCGTATTATTTTGTAAACAGATGTCCCAGCGATCCAAGAAATGTACACCCTTGAGAGGGTACATAAATTTTCCTCCCTCTCGATAATCTCAAATGCAATAGACGTTGAAGGTGTGTAAAATATAGGGGCATGAGGTGTTTGAATTTAGGTCATCCGAAAGATCTCAGATTTCTTGTGGTTACGTGGGTTGAAATTTACTCAAGTGATGGGATAGGTATAGGAGTATGTTCCATCAGACTCATGTCTCACTTGAGGTACTACTTTGTATTCACATGGTATCCAACATCACAAAGGGCTTCCCTCCAATTTCATTGGGCTTTTCATTAACGAGTTAATTGCCCGATGGTTTTTTCTTTCAACTAAAAAAAATTTTTTCTCTTCTTTTACAAGAAAAATCCAAGACAGTGGGATTTTTTTTTGATGGAGGGAGTGGTTTTCAGTTTATTTGGATTGAGGAGAAAAGGTCAATCTTTATTGAGGATTGTACGTGATGCAGACCCTCTTGTTGCGGGTGTACCTCTGCAATACAGATCGAACGTTAATTTCATTCGATGGCTGGGGGTTACGTAGCAGAGTGATTTGGCCTGGTACTCGAGTTTAGAGAATTGTTGTAGTTGCGGTATCTAAAGAACTATTGTTTTTAGACGAAAATAAATATCGAATTGGGAAATTGGAGGGGGTTAATGCATTTTGGAGTAAATTGAATTTGAGATGTAATTATTTTCTATTTGATTTGAATCAATATTTGATTATTTCGAAGGAATAAATATTTTGGTTAATTTTGATTTTATTTTAAAGATGAATTTTTTTTTTATATGAGAATATATATTTTTTTCATGTTTTCTTTTAATCATAGGATAGTAATCCTTTGGATTTTTCTAACATGGAAGATTACAACCGCAATGCACGTTGCACCCGCCACAAAACTAACCCAAGTGTGCCCACCTAATACATCTTTTGGGTTGGGATACTAGACTTCTACACCAGCATTTATTACCAAAACTCTATTACCTCACCCAAGAACTTAGACGGAATTCCAATCGAGGTTATAATTGCATCTCACCCAGCAACTTTTCAACATTTTTTTCATTTCACAATCTTCTATTTTCCACTTAATCACGAGGACTAATTATCCAAGGCTTCGTCGACTTGATAAAATTGAGAAAGTAAATTCATCAATTTTTTTTTTTTTTTTAAAGAAGAAAATTAACGTGAAATTTAATTGCTCTAATGATAATATAAATTAACCGAGAGAATTAAAAAAAAAAAAAACCCCTTTGATTCTCTCATCGCGTGAATAAAATCTATAAAAAAATTTTTATCAATTTTTCTCACCCCATAATGATGAAAAAAAAAGTGTGAAAAATGTTCACAAAGTAAAATTTTCCGTCCAAAAATGGTCAAACGATTTTTCATTCTTTTTCAACCCCTCTAAAAAAAAAAAAAAAACCTATACCATCCGATATAACGAACTTTCGTGGGCAGCGATATAGACAGTGGATGCTGCGTGAAAATTTTGCCGCTCATGCGCCCCCTCCCCAGAGGCTAGAAACACCTCCCACCCTCAGTCCATCCCAGTAGGCGAGCCCCCCATGTACTCTGGTGGGGGATGGCATCGGCTCATCGCATCTTGCGCTCCAGTCTTGCTCGAGCGTTCGACCACGGAATTAAGTGCGATATCAAAACAGTGTACTTACCCCTTATCATGACGCCTCGCGGTATTTTCTGAAACAATAAAAAAAATTTAGTGAATTAAATTTTAAAAAATTGTTCATAATTTTCAAAAAAAAAATTTAATTAAATAAATAATGAAAATTATTGTTGAAAAAATTATTTCATCAATAGAATTATTAAATTACTGAAAAAAATAATAATAACATTACCAGTTAATCGACAATTAAGCTCCTAGTCCCATAGAACAAGTGCGTTAAGTGATGCTTGGATTAAAATAATGCCCCCAACATGAAGTGGATAATTCCCCATTGCAATTGGGACATGACAAGGGGATTAATCTACAACGGGCTTTATACGTCCCGTGACAAGTGCAAATATCCATTGACAATGTCATAAATACGATAAAAATCTAATGGACAATTTTAATCGTTCGATAAATGACCAATAACCCTATTAAAACAACAACACCACTAATCAAGGGATAAAGGTCCTCGTTCGATCAGACACATAACTCGTAATTCTCTCTCCACTTCCCCTTAACCAAGTGTTTCCATGTTTATTTACCTGAATGTTGCACAGGTGCGTGACACAACGAGATATCCACGACATGGTCATACATCAACCAGTATATTCACCCCCTTTTCTCATACCTTAAAATTCATTACCCCAATTAAACATATATATCAACCTAAATTGTTCTAAAAACTCTCAAAATTCATGGTAATAAATTTCAATAAATTTGATGAAACAGTATAAAACTACCTTTTCCAAGCTATTAAAAATAATTGTACATCACATCTTCAACACCTGAGCCATGAATATAACAAATAAATTATCAATGTTGAAACTTTGAAACAATCACCAAAGTTGTGTTTATGAGTGAGTGGATTGAGTGGGGGAGGTTATTCAGAGGTGAAAGTTTATCAATGTTCTCTTGGTGGATAATTTTGTCGTGAAATATCAGTGAAAAATTGAATGATAATTGAGTTTTAAGTGGTGTCAGTGGAGGGGAGGGGGAGAATATTATCGTAGTGAAAATTTGTCGATTGTGGCCTGGAGTATACCTCTGAGGTTTCCGGCATAACCATGAAGATTGTGATGGAAATTATGATGAGGATAGAGATGAGGAGATGTCTTATGATTGCGTCAATCTGAGAGACAACGAGAGGTGGAGAATTTTACATTAGAGGAGGATAAAAAATTGTGAATAATTGGTAGACAGAGAGGAATGAGAGGTGAAAAATGAGGGGTTTAGTCTTCATTCTTGGTCTACTGTTTGCCGGTAAGTCACTGGGAATTTTCTTGTGGGGTGGGGGGGGGGGGGGGGGGGGAAATTAAATTGTTGGGAAAGGTAATCTGTGGAGAGGGATTTGATGCTTCAAATTGATTGTGTTTATCCAATCGGTTACATCAAGCAGAATTGTAGGGTTATTATCTAATAGGGGTGGGGAGGAGGGGGAGAAGGGGGATAATTCGATACGTTTTCCAATGCTGATCAATTGTGCTACTGATTCGATGGCCATTTGGCAAATGTGATAGCCGTATTATATCGGGCATTCGTTAATTGAGCATGGGCTCCAGTTGTGTTCCAGGGTGTTTAACTGGTTTTTTAAAAAAATGTTTTGTGATTTTTTAAATTAATTTTTCAGGTTGGATTTTATTTTTTAGAAATTAAAAAAATTAAAATTTTATTTTTGGGGAAAATTTGAATTTTTTTATTTATGAAATTTAATGGGGTGTGATCGTCCCAACGAGTTAATTAAAATGTTATTTATTTCCGGAATTAACTGCGAAGTGAAAAATTGTGCAATTTTGAATATTATTATCACGTGATTATTTTGATTATTCTCATAATTTTAATTCTCGTAAAGTATTTTCCACGAATGTGAGAATGTCAAATTGCGACAGTTCACTCGAATGTTCCCATTTTCACTGAAATGGCCTGGGTCATACAGTTTGGAATGTGTTTGCAATTTCATGTGACAATCTATTGCAACAATCGAATTTCTATTGGGCATTCCATTTGTTTGAAATATTCAAATTATGGGGTAATTGAAAAAAAAAACTTTTTTTTTTTTTTCTCACCGATGAAATTGTTCTTTTGAATTTGAAATTATCCTCGGGGGTTTATTCTGTATTTCCAGTATCGTTTGCATTTGATTGTTCATAGACGAGGGTATGTATGTTCAATTCATTTGTGTATAGAGCTTAAAATACAGAGGGATTTCATAAACATGAGGCTTTAAGGGATTTGATGCGTTTTGTGGGCTCGTTGGAGAATCGTTGATATTCATTGATACCAGCACTCACAGCCCGGCCCAGTGGATTGCACTTTAAATACATAATATTTTTTATTACAATATAAACCTTCCATAATACTCTATTCACAGGGAATAAATTATTTGAATTGAGAATATTTTTCTCCTCAAATTAATGAGATTGTATTTTTTACACTCAATTAATTCTTGAAATATCTTCATAATGAGGGATTTTAGAGAAAAATGTCAAAAAATATTTTTTGTTGGAAATTTTCTCAGCTACAAAAAAGGTCTTCTGATATTTTCTCCTAAAATCACTCGTTTTCGAGATAAATAGAAAATCAAAAAATATCTACTTTTTACTACTTGATCACTGAATTGATGATAATATTTTCTCATCTCTCCAAATAACTATTAAAACCACTCAAACACGCAATCCCCTGTGTTATGACCCAAATGATAATACTGGAAAACCTAAACAAACATTGAAAATTCAATTTTATCCGTTTGTTTTAGTCCAAGGACCTGCTCGTTGTAATAACGATGAGGACAATAACGAGGACCTCGAGCTTGAGCCACTCGATCGTGGACCCTATTTCGATGTATCTGCCTCCCAGAATGTCACAGCACTCGTTGGCAAGTCTGCAATACTCAGATGTCGTGTCAGGAATTTGGGAGATAGAACGGTAAGAAAGAATTTCTAAAATAAAAAGAGTGAACATAGAAAACGTGAGAGAAATTTTTGAAACAATTTTTCCAACCAATTTGCCAGGAAAAAATTGTTGACCAAAAAGAACACAGAATGATAAGACCATTCCAATAATTCTCAAAACTCTGGTCACAACTCACTTTTTCATTTTCTCTTCTCTTTTCACCATTAAAAAAATAAAAAAAAAGAATATTTTTATAAATCGTGTTTTATTGCTCACTGAATTTACTTATAAAACTCGTCTCTCAACTCAAACTAAAAAACTTTTTCTTTAAGGAAAAAATTTCTTCTCATAGTGAAGTGGAAAGGGATAGACTAGATTTCATTATCAATTCGCAAACTGTGAGCATTTGAAATGGCCCCACGAGTTTCACATTGAAGTTTTCTGGGATCAACTTTTTTACTGACTGATACATTGTGGAGAAATGAAAAGTTTGGGATAAAGAATTACATTTGAGAATGGTGGGTTGATTTTTCGAGTGCAAGTTGTGGAGTGAATGAGTGAAGGTAATTTTTCATTAATTTACCAGAATTTGACGTGAGGTAAATATTTACTGATTAATTGAGTGGCAAAGTGGTAAAGGGTAAAAAGTTTATTCTTCAAGTTTTAATTAATATTGATTTAACTCGATAATGAGTGATTTTAGACGAAAATATGAAAAGACCTTTTTTGTAGCTGAGAAAATTTTCTACAAAAATGATCTTTTGACATTTTCCTCTAAGATGGATCATTCTGGAGATAATTCGATTTTTACCACGATGTTATGAATTTATTTATTATTCTTCATCACTTTGCTACTTAATTCGAGTTTTGTATGAATAAAAATAAAGAGAGATAGTCGTATGTATATGTGTGATACTCGGATGTTGAAAGTATATCGGGTGAACTCACGAGATATACCCTTTATGTATGTTGGAGTCATAAAATAAAGATCAAATACTCTCAGAGCTGTTTTCTAAAGTCTCTTCAGCATCAGTTGATGTTGAGTTTAACGTTTTCAAAGATCAAATGGACTGGATAAATATACAATATTTATACAAAATATTTATGTACCTCGTGAAACTGTATATCAGTTGCCACACTCGGTACTTATGCATCGACATTGCGACTACGTGAGAAATCATTCAGGTGGTTCTTAGAACAGCCAAATAGGGCTGATATAATCGTAAAAAGAGGGATCGTATATCTCGGGTGAACTCGTGAGAACTGACACGAGTTGAATACTGAACTAAAAGAGTTGATTCAATATTTATCGGTAACATTTCGATATGCACACGATTTTTCTCGCTTATTCTTTCTTTTTTTTTTTTTTTCAAATCCCAAACTTTACTCAGAACAGAGAGTTTTGGAGGTGGAAGGGGGGGAAAGTGGGTGAAGGATGCGGAAATTGGTGCTGAAAACTGTTCCATCGGAAAGCCAGGGAAATTTCCGATTCCGTTTGATATGGAGAAGCTATTTTCCATTCATTAGTTCCTGAAAACACTTTACCAGAGAATAAAATAAATCTTTTTATTTCAGAACAACCCATTTTGCCCCGATAATTTTTTTTATTTTTTTTTTAAATTAATTTCACGCCAATACTTTTGTTCCATAAATTCAAAAAAAGGTAAATAAATTGTTTTTAGCTCAAAAAATATGGGAGCAAAATGGGCTTTTAAATAACATAATTCTATTATTTTTAATGATATCTTCAATGATTATCGTGCAATTCTAAAGTAAAAAAAAATCTGAGAATTTGTTCTCATTCCCTATATTTATATCACGATAAGGATCGGAGTAAAAAAAAGGTCATTAGTCAGTGCTTTTCAATCATAAATGTCCCCTCACTCTTCCCCCAACACCTACATAAATCACCTTTTGATATGCCCATCAACTGTTAAAGCAATCGATAATACAATGAAATGTTTCTTGATGGTATTTAAAATAAAATTATAAATCTTTTGATACCGTTTGTGCACAAACTTTACAAGTACTCATTGCAATTGAAGTTTGTTTAGTTGGTGGTATTACGATATCCAGCGATAAATTGCATTCACCAATTGTGCACAAACATGAATGGAGAATTAGTTTGGTGGTACTGGGATAGATGAAACAAAGTTGAATTTGCTGAGAGTCCCTGCTTTCAATTCAAATCGTTCAAGTTAGTACTCTGAAACGTGACTCGTTAATAGACCAAAGAAAATGGATTTAGAAGATAAACAATAGAAAAGAAGAAGTTAAATAACTGTTTGATTGTTGTATTAATTCTGAGAAAACTATTGTCCATTTTTAAATTAAACGATCCGTTTTGCCCCAATAATTATTCAAAAAAAACCCCAAAAAAATAATATCAACCACTGGGGCAAAATGGGTTGATCCGTGATCAGGAAAAATTGTTTTTTAATTAAAAGGATTTTTTGTTATCGTAAAAAGGCTCAGAGAGTATAATAATTATCAGAGCATATGATGAGAGTAAAATATTAAAGTATTCCAACAGTAATTAGGCCAGCATACTCATAATCATCTGGGCATGGTAAAAGTTGAGTGAAATGGCTCCAGTTGAGTCTAAGTAGCCCATAGAACAACTCTCGAAATTCGATAACAAAAGGCATTATAGTTTTGCAGATTGTGCACATGAGTAATTAAGGATTGATATTTAATTAGTTTGACGCGGGAGATTTTTCACCCACTCATGTCACCCCTGATGACATGATATTTGAATTGATTATGAACAAATTAATTAATAAATCAATAACAAATTTTTGAATTTAAATTAATGATTGATAAAAAATAATCTCTCATAATATTTTAAACTAAAAATATTCTTTAAAAAAAATTGTAGAAAAATTGTTTAACAAAGATAGAAAAATTCGAAACCCCATCTCAATTGTTAAAGGATCCAAACCGTGAGAATCGAATAACCCAGTGCTTTAATGGTTCTTCGTTAAATTTCTCTTGTTACGTAATACGAGAATAGTTAATTGGAATCGTTGTTTCACGTTGCCAACGAGCGTGATCATCAGATACTATCCCTGCTCGGTACCCCACTGCCTCCACTAAATGTAATTAAATTTCAAATTAAAAGGTTGTGGGGAAAAAATAGATAAAGGGACAGTCAAGTGGTTGGAAAAAGAGGGGATTAAGAGACGGTAAAGAAGAAAAAAATGAAAATAAACCAAATAAACAAGTTTTTGTGTCTTTAGTTGGAAAATGGAGCAACTGCAAGTATTTAACACCCCCCAGATCCTCTTCTGGCTAAACTCGTGGCCGTTTTTAGAGAATTAAACATGCCGCATACACAATACAGAATGAAGATTAAATGACGTAATGTGAAGCTTTCGTATCCAGTGGACAGATGTAGATGAACGGTTGAAAATGTTTTACATCAGATTGAAAAGATGATGATGGAGGTGGGGAGGGGGAAAACAATTTTAAGTACATTATAACAAAGTGCTGGAATTAATTGTGTTAATGAGACGTATGTAATCAAAATGGCGGAATCACGTCAGTTGGGGTGGGAGAGTTGATGAAAATTGCTGAGTACGAAGGATTAATAAACGTCGACGTAGATGTTTATTATTTTTATAATTAAGTGAAATTTTAATGGACCATTTAAGAAATCATTCCAATTACGTGTTTCTCATCAAAATAGTCACTTTTTTTTTATTATATAAATGTTGAAAAAATTGAGATAATTTAGGTTTTTTTAAATTTTCATTTCCCTTATTAAAAACTTGGTTTCTTACCTTGAAAGACACTCGAAAAATAAATTTCCTGTCATGATTAATGTCCTCGATTTTTTTTCAGTCTCCTGAAATAAAAGAAATGACATAATTAAAAATATAACCTCGAGGTAATTAATTTTTAATTAATCGGTAAAATATGAATCCTTACAAATTGAATATTTTCCCATCAATATAGCCGCTAATGAGATAATCAAAGAGTTCTACATGATGAATTCATAAAATTGTGAATGTGATTTGTGTAAAATATGCAGCGTGAAAAATTACATCACCCGTACGGATTATTCAACGCCACCCAGTAATTAATACTGATGCATATCGACATTATCCGTCGCCCCTTTGTCCAACACTGCTCTCATTTCACCCATAGAACCTCCACCTCAGCGAATCCATCTGTAAAAAAAAAATAAATACGTCAGAGAGAAAAATGAAATCAATGAGTGATGAGAATAAAGGAATAATAAATTAAAAAAAAAAATTAATACATCAGTCTTGGTGTGATTGTATTAAGTAGCAAAAATTTAATCAACACTAATTGATTCCAATGGTTGAATAAAAATGGCATAATCTATCTGAGAAAATGCACGAGATTACTGAGTTGGAATAAAAATCGTGAAATGGGTGGGTTGGGAAGGCAGCATAAATCGACTTTCATCTCGTAAAAAAAAATCTAATTGGACAAGGGAAAAAGGTAATGAGAATTGAGGGATTAAATCACTCTTCACGATGGTAATATTTCATTTGAGGATATTTTTTTTATTTTTTATTATGCAAGAATAAATAAAAATATTGAAATGTTTCATTTGAATAAGTGAGAGAGAATTTATACGCTGTTATTAAAAGTTGAGGATAGTTACTGAGATTGCGGCCATGTGGAGTAGAAAGTTGAAACGATTATTTTCTATCTTTTTTCTTTTTAACTCAAACGGATGTAATGCTGAAAGGAAAATCTCAAGTGCGACGGATACTTTGGGTGAATTTTAACGTTGATGGGTATATTGTACGTGGAAAGAAGTGGGCGACATTGGAGTTTGAATTTTATCGTTTATGCTATTCTCAGGTAGTTTGTAATAGGTTGTGTAATCATGGTGGAGATGATAGTGGGTAATTGGGGCTCTTGGGACGGTTGATTATTATAATACATGTACTCACGTATATATTATCATTTTTTTCTTCTTTTTTTTTTTAAGGGATTTTAGTTGCTAGGTTATTGAATGGAGCAAGCGAGGGATATTCGAGAAGGGTACAAAAGAGAGGATGAACACAAAGGGAAAAGGTGAGGTTAGTTGGGGTGGATGTACAGGGGATTATGAACGAGTTTTTTTTTATTTTTTTATTTTATGATTTAATCAAGTTGGAAGGATAAAGAAGTTTTGGATCATTTTTAGGAGCAAATTGGGATTAAATTTGCTGGTTTTTTTTTTTTTTTATTCTTTTTACTTGGATATTAATTTTCAGTTTTGAAGCTCATGATTTAGTGAGGAGTTTGAAATTATTTATGAAGAATTTTTTTTTTTTAGTGAAATCAAGAATCTAGAAGAATTCACTAAATCTAATGTTTCTTCTTTTGTTTATTATTATTATTTTGCTTTCAAAACGATTTGAAATTGTCTATCAAGATCTCATATTTATTTCAATTGATTTCACCTCCACTCATTTTAATAAAATTTCACGTTTTTTGCAACTGAATTACCTCAATTGATATAATCAACACATTTGATACATTGTCTAAACCCGATATCAACCCATTATCCACCCACAGAATAATCCCCAGTACATTCGATATGCTCAGATATCCCTCTCACAATTCGCAAAACCTCTCGAATACTAAAATCCCCCAATTTCACGAGTTCTCATGAAATATGTACACGAAATTACTTGATGAAAAACCATTTTGGTATATCATGGGGTATTCTCAGTGGGAATTGCGCGGTTATTTCTGGCTGAATAATTGAATAATTAAATAAGGAAGAAAATATCATAACCCATTGGTACATGGTGAGGTGGAATAATAATACGTAAATTTACATGTATGGAGTTGGTTAATATCACCAAGGTTGTGCATTATGCAAAAGTTTTTCCACTCCCTTTCTCTATCTATTCTTTGAAATTACCTTTATCTCCAACAAACTCGTACTAACTCTGTGTTAACCTCGAGAACACGTGAATTTCAAGTGCATGAGTCAGTGTGCGTGTTGATGGTGTGTGGTACTCGACATGAGTATGATGGTCAAACAGTTTCATGGGAATACTCTGCAATGTCAGCCCAGACGGCTCATTGCTCAGTAGAAATGGCCACGCAGTTATCAGCCTTACGGTCACTGCTTGCGACATTGGTGAATCGAATTGCTGAAACTCATTAGCACCCCTTGAGGGTAAAAGGGGGTAGGTTAATGATAATTAGTTTGTGTTGGGAATAATTAATTAATTATTATTAATTTTTGTTTTTTAAGTTCAACAAATTATTATTTTTCATTAAAATGAGAAAATTGATAATTAATTTTTATAATTAATTTTATGGGTAGAGAATAACGTTCAAGTTTCAACTCTATTGTCAGTGCAAGTGTTACAATGTTGTATTTGGAAAGTTTTGAAATTTTGAATCGAGTTTTCAGTGGAATTTATGGGTAAATTTTAAACTATTGTGTGGAAAATTGATGAATAGTTATCGGGGGTTTTTTTCAAAGAGGGGGGGGGGGGTTAGGGAAATTTTTAATGAATGAGTTATGATGTTCTGTTGATATATATTCGTTAATTGAATCGCGTCAGGGAATTTATTTATTGGGATAGGGGGAAAATATGGAAGTGAAAATATTTTGTATATATTGAAAATTCAGTGGAGTTTCTGGTCAGGTGTAAATGTATGAACTTTTGTTGATAATGTTTAGTTTGGAGAATGGATTGGGGGAATAAAACTGTTTTAAAAAGGGTTCTTTTACCTTTTAATCGTCAAATATTTAGACTCATATTCAGGTCAGCTCTCAAAATCCATTCCCCTTGGAGTGGAAAACTTTGGGCATTTTCAAAGTTGCATTATATTGAATGGAAAAAATAATAATATTCACTCTACTCCACTTTCAGAAGCATAACGTCGGATCAAAGTAAACGTTAAATACTTGTAATACTCGAGAAAATGTTTCAACTTTTTCCAATTCAAACTATTGTTTTCAGATGAAACGTATAACTAGTAGATTTTTCACATTTTCTTAAATATTGAATTATCTCGATAACAAGTGATTTTATTGAAAATTGTCAAAAGACATTTTATATCGAAAATTTTATCAGCTACAAAAAAGGTCCTTTAACATTTTCTCCCAAAATCAATTGTTTCCCAAATAAATGGACAATTAACAAAAACGTCAGATAGTTTTCTTGAAAAAAAATACAAAAAAAAATGTGTAATTGATGACAAGAACAATATATAAATAGAGAAACCGAATACTATCACATTTGTGAAGAATTTCATTCGATTAGTTCTATCCATCGACAACAATCGCCCGAGGTATGGACTGGGAAACATCGCATGTGAGAGGATCGGTGATGCGCGTACCAACGCCTCACTAGACGAATGAAAGCATTCGTTCAATATCTCTCGCTTTTATACCCCCCCCCCCCCAGAAATTCCACATTTCTCAAGTGTCGAGTGTTTCTCATATACATTCAACAACATGACGCTTGTTGCACGCCACCTGTCCATATCATCCAATTCAATGTTTTGTTCAATAAAATTTTATCTGATGCTGAATTTTTAGGGGCAAATGCATCTTGTGATTTTAAATGTCCGTTTATTATCACAGGAGTGATGGGTATTGTTGGAGGTGATGATGGCTATTAGAGTGAAAACAATTGTTGTAAATTGAGAGCAATATTGCCAATAGATCGGGTGATTATTCAGGGCAATTATTCACTGTTCTGTAATTAAAAAAACAATTTTCTCTGTTTCATTTAATAAAACTGTAGAATTTTAATTGAAATTTTTAAAAATTCCGTTTTGCTTCAATAGTTTTTAAATTTTTTTCATTCAATGAAATGTATTTTTGCGATATTCTTTAAACCACCGGGGCAAAATGGGTCGTTGTTTAAGACTTTTTTTGATGTATAATATAGTGTAGATGACGTGTTGGTATATAATGGTGTATTTTGCTTGGATGACAGGTGTCATGGGTGAGACACAGAGACATTCATCTTCTGACAGTGGGAGTTGATACATATACCTCGGATCAAAGATTCATAGCATCGCATTTTCCAAGAACAGAGGACTGGACATTAGAAGTTAAATATCCCCAACGACGAGACTCGGGTACTTACGAGTGTCAAGTATCAACGACACCTCCAATTGGCCACTCGATGCAATTATCAGTCGTTGGTGAGTATTTTTTTTTTTTTCTCTTTCAATTTGAAAAAATCATGATTTTTCAGAAAAAAATCATTTTTCGAGTTTTTGATTGACACAAACTCTATCCCAGTATTCTCCAAAAGCCACAAAAAAAAAAAATTGAAAAGATTAACTTCGTTATTGATTCTCAAACCGACGAGTGTTAAAATTTTCAGACTTTTCCAATGATTAAATCCTCTTAAATAATTAAAACCAAAGTTTTTTTTATCGCTAACAAGAGCCCTCAACTATACAATCCCCTTCTGACATTTTTTTAATATTATTTTTTGTATAAAAAAAAAACCGGATAATTCGATTCGCGGCTACGTGACGTTGAATTTTTATTTCACCCCTTTCGGTTGCATTTTGAGAGCACATATACTTCAACTTGCGTATTTAGCTGTCGGAAGGGGTGACATAGACAGCCCAGATATTTCAACATACCGGAAAACGCGTATTTACAGAAATTCTGGGCTTGACGTGCCGCCAACTAGTGGGAATACTCGAGTGGCAAAAGTACTCTCACTACGTAAAAACCTATTTGTCCGTTTGTGTATGTACTTCCATTTTCCCCAGTACTGTGTTATATACTATTTTTGAGGGGAAAAGAGGGTGAAAGTAAAGATATGAGTTTAGTTGTGAGTGAAGTTGAAGGAGTAAACATATATAAATACATTTTAGTTTTAAATGTAATGAATATAGTTTTTAATTAAAAAATTTTTGTTCACTAATAATAAATTGCATAAAAAAAAATTTCAAATCTCGCGAGGAAAATAAAATCAGAGTTGAAAAAAATCATTTCTTCAAAAATTCAATAATTTTATCAATTCCACAAGTTTCCGAGAATTCTAGACAAATAAAATCACCCGCAACAGTTGTATATTCACCCCCCAACCCCCTCTCGAAATTAATATTGACTGAACCAACTCCAAATTGCTTTCAACTTTGGCCTCAAGCTCAAAAATTCCGAATACACATAAACTTTCATATCCCCCTCCCTCCATTTGAGGAGAAATTCGATCCTCACAACCCACTTACCTCCCTCCAAAGAAAAACACAAACTTCCTCGAACGCAGAAAAAAAAAAAACGTTGAGGACAGCTTGGGGACCCTTTAGCGACTCGGAAAAGTGAAATTAATGGAGTCAGTAAATAGTGAGAAAAGACCCAAAATACCTCAAGAGTGTATACATGGTGTCTCATTTGGAACTGAACAGCTGAATAACTCTTGGAATCGAGAGACAACGGAATAGTTGAAATAAAAGTTTAAAGTGTCGAGAGGAAAAAGTTGATACTGATAAAATCGAAGCTTTCATTTCTCATACGTTTTTATGTTGCGAGCATAAAGTCAGTTTTGATAAATGGTAACAACGAATTCTGCCATAACATATTTTATAATGATGTCATCGGTTTCCTCTTGATAATATACTTATGTCTATATAAGTTATGGGTTTCCCCATTCACCGACAGATTTATTTCTAACTCTATAAGCAGTTTATTATTATTATTTTCAATCGCTCTGACTCTGTTTGAATATTCTGCAATTTTGATCAAGACTTTTAATAGTTAAATCTCACTATTTAATTCTCCCCCGACTGGGAATCGAACTTGGAACCTTTCGCATGTGAGGCAACGAACTTACTCACTGCGCCAGACCGTCGAGGTTATGAGTAGTTTATGAGCAGGGTAGTGATGGTCTCTGTGTTTTTATTATCTCTCAGTGTATATGAACCAATATATATCTTCAAAAAATTCCAGAACCCGTGACCACAGTTGTGGGTGAGCCAGAAATGTACATAAACAGAGGTAGTACGATGAATTTGACATGCGTAGTGCGTCACAGTCCTGAACCACCGCCAGCAATTTATTGGACTCACAATGAAGAGGTGAGTTGACAAACACAATTTTCCTTAATTTACATCATTCTCGCTCCACCAATTTCCTGATATACGTTGAACGGTTATTGACACAATTACAAATTCTGGAAACAGTTTCTCCAACATTGAACTGTCGTCTAGCTGATTTTGAGCCCTCAAGGGACGTTATACACGTCTGGCAAAATCCTTTCCCAAATCCTACACCAGTTTAACCCTCCAGTGGACCGTCCTGTGTACACACAGACTCACTGAAACTCTTGTGTTTGATATTATGACCAGGAGATTAATTACGACAGCCCGCGGGGTGGTGTCTCAGTGATCACGGAAAAGGGTGAGATAACAACCTCCTATCTGCTTGTTCAACGTGCCCAACCAGCTGACAGTGGAAGTTATACTTGTCATCCAAGTAATGCCAATGAAAAGAGCGTCACTGTACACGTTTTGAATGGTGAGTTAAATCACTTGATTACTCCTATTTTCATCATAAATGACAATTATCAAATTGAAATTATTCTTCTCAATTTTTTCATTCAAAGTTTTTTTTTTTTTTTTTTTTTCATCGTGTGCACCAATTAATCATGTGATTGAGTGGAATAAAGGGGTTGAGAGTGCATTTTCTCTATTGTTATAAGAAAAAAAGTATGATTACCTGAGATGTGTAGAGTGGAACAATGGCTGCATTGTTGGCTCGCTCGGAATTTCCGATTGCGAGTGGTTATGAACTTAATATTTCAATGGGTTCAATCTTGTTAATTACTGGAGTAGTACTTTTTTTTTCCCAGTTATCTAGACTCTTTTAAGCCCTTTATTCTGCTAAATAAAATGAGTGATTATTTATACAGTTGAATATTTTATTTAAATCCTCGATAATTTGATTTTCCAAAGGAGAACATCCGGCTGCAATGCAGCACGGTGGACAGCTGAGAATAGGTAATCCACCATTCGTGATATTTTTGGCGAGTCTACTGGCTTTTTTAAATCATCGCCACTGAAGCAGAGGGAATAAACATTTTGGAACCAAGGGAATATACAACTTCTTATGGTTTTTTTTTTTTTTTTCATCGTAATCAATGAGAGAAGATGTATGAGTGTGTCAGGATGAGGGTGATAGTGTGTACGAATGAAATATATATGGTGAATCGTAACTGAAGCGTGACAGGAAGGAGGTCCTCACGGTATACCTCCTTCCCTTCGCCAAGTTGTATTTGATGGTGAAGGAAGGCGAGAGGGGGATGAAGGACTGATGCAAATGGGGGTGGCAATGAATATCATAGATAGAGGGGGCGGGTTTTCTCAGATAAGACACTGCAGGAAACCAAACCACTCGATAGGATCGTCAACCAACTCTATCTCGTTGTCACGCACACAATTTTTTTTTTTTATCTTGTATTTTCACTCCAATTATAAATCACCATCACGCCCAGATTATTTATTATCCAAGATGTAACTTATCCTTGTTATTGTGATTTTCATCCCTTAACGATCAACAAAATATGGGGCTGAGGAGTCTTATGAATTTATGGTCATCTATTATTCTCGCTGAAGGCTCTTTCGGGGATTATGTCCGGTGGATGAAAATATGATCATCTTGGGATATTTTATACTGGGTGAGAGGATTATGGGCTAATTTTATGCCTCAGTTATTTTGTGAAATATAATTCTGTTGTTTAGTGGTAAAATGGAAAATGTCAATTTTTATTGATGATCAGATTTTTGAGAATATCTCACAATCTGAGGGAGATGTGGAAAATATTGTTGAGAGATTTTTTTTAGAGATAAATGAGGTCTACAAAAAAGGTTCTTATAAAAATTTTGATATCTCTCTTGAAATCCGAGATATTCATCAAAAATGTACTTGTTATAAAGTTTAGTTGACTCATCTCGTTTTATCACTTTCTTGAAGATGTTTTTTTGAGGAATATCTCGAAATCTGAGGAGAATAGCGCAATTTTGAAAGAGACCTTTTTTTTAGAGGACATCGAGATCTGTAAAATAGGTCCTTATAAAAATTTCGATATCTTCCTTGGATACAGAGATATTTATAATAAAAAAAATCACTCGTTTTTTAAATTAAATTGGCTGATCCTGTATTACCATTTCTACTTGATTAAATAGATTTCTCTTTTACAACGAGTTCAAAGCTGTTAATATTGAATTATTCTCAAAAAAAATACACTATAAATAACTCGAGTAATGAAATAACAATTTCTATTCCTATCTCATCCCGTCATTGTCATTCTGTCAATACCTCCCGGGTATTTGTACCGAACGAATTTCCATGTTTGTACAAACGCACGCGGTAAAATTCCCTAACAATTATTATTGAATTTCTAGACGAATAATTCGTCCGAGCAAACTATCTCTTTATTGATTCAGAGTTCAAATTAAAGTATGTGATTTACCCAGAGGCAATCCTCGCTGAATCAGGTGAATTATTTTGTTAATGCTATTCACCCGAGAAAACCAGAAAAATACGTAAATCCAAATGGTCGGAATTTGCTTGTCTTTTTTATCCTTTCACAAAGTGAGTTGAAGGGGGGAGAAAAAAAAACTGTGCAACTCTAAGGCACTGTGAAACACAAGAGATACACAGTGGGTAATTTGTTTTATTCTCACTTACTTTGTTCAGCAAATTCCTTCACCTTTAACTCCAAATCCCCAAGAATGTTTCCAGTCAATCCTTTTTAAACCTGGAAAAAATTGAAAAATTCAATTTTTTTTTTCATAATTTATCTTCCTAAATTATTCGCTGAATGAAAAATTTTTACGACAAAAAGACAACCAAGAAAAATAAAAAATGTATACCCTCAAATTAATCCCTTAAACTTTACGAATAATTAAATCTCCAAATGAATAAAAAATACTGAAGTTATAATTGAAAAAATTCAAATTTTCACAAAACTGAAGAAAATCAATAGGATCAATTGAATTTATTCCAATCAGAATATTCTCCCGAGTGCACCAAAAGACCCTGATTTATACAATTAAACTTTCCCGATATTCCACCAATAAAACACAAACAATTTCGTGTTATCTTATCTAGAGGGTAACGGTGATGTCTCAAGTGGTTCATTAAATTAACGGATATTTTGACACAGTAGAACGAATTAATTGATTATCTCGAGCTGTGAAATGGAGTATACCAGCATAGTTTTTCTTATCAAGAGAACTTAATCAACGGATTTAAGGAGTGAATAACGAGAGGACTTTACACTTTGTCACTTGACAACTGGGCCTAAGCCTTTTTCTCATATTTCTCTAGTTACTACACTTTTTTTTTTTTTTTTTATCATCCTTGCTGGCCTATAACCCAAGTAAATGTCATGGATCTTACCCTCTCATTGCGGTCGTCTTTTAGATCTTTCGTGCCTGTACGTGCTTCAAGAACCCAGTGGAAATAACGGAAGCGAGATAAGACGAGTTTGGGCTCTTCTCTTAACCGAGGGTAAGGGGGAGTGGATTGAGCCAGTGAGAGAGGAGGAAGTGGTCACGATAAGACGCCGGGGGCTCGTCTTTATTGAGGCCATGCGGATATAAAGTTGATTCTTGGACGTTTTCGTGTGGCTTCAACATTTCTCTCACCAGCCTGTGAAACACGCACCCTCCAGAGGATTTTTTTTCCTTTTTCCATTTTTCTTGGTCCTTTTTCTTCTCCTCTGACCCTCTCTCCGAGGATGATATAGCACAGGTGCAGATCGACATCTTGATGCCCTTTAACTTTATGACGCAATCTAGTTCTTCCGTGCAGTCGTGAAAGTTCGTCTTTAAAATTAAAGAGCAATAGCTACGTCGTGTTCACAATTACCGAGTCGTAAAGAAGTTTCGTTCGGGGGATGTTACTTGAGACTTTGATTCAATTTAACACTTTGTGGAATTTTCTTGACTGATAATGGAGAAAAATTGTTCGACTTTGAAGGAATTGAAAAGGATTTCATTATAAACATGGGATTATTTCGGTAATGAATGGTTTTAGGGAAAAATGTCAAGAGATATTTTTTGTAGGTGAAAAAATTTCTAGTGAAAAATGTCTTTTAACATTTTCTTCTAAAATCAATCATTATTGAGATAAATTGATATTTAATGAGATATGGAAAATCAAAAATTTCGTGTTGATTCAATCAATTGAACTGACTTGGATTAATTCCAGTAATTATTTATCTGCCTCTCTCCCAGATCGAAAAAAAAGACAAATGTCGTTTTTTCAATAATCGAAGAAAAATATCGTCATCGTAACACTTTTTCCCCCGAACGATTGAAGTTTAGAAACTCAATCGTGAGCTTGAAAACGTGGTTTATATTTAGATTTCCAAACACGTATAGATCAATATCTAAAGTCATTTCAAAAATTCGATTTTCACTCTTTCTATCTGAAAAATTCGACTTTGAAATTGGCTAAATGTACCGTGCATAGATTTATCGCAATTCTTTTTCACCAAGAATAATCCGAGTTATCAAACTTCCTCAACAATATTTCTTACAATAGTCGTTTGACTATCCCCAATAAAACATATTCCTCAAACTCATTTTACTTGGAAAAAGAATTCAACAATTTTGATAGCATCAGCAGTGGAATAAAGCCAACGAAAAGACGAGTGGGTGTTGGATCCTCAAGGAGTTATTTCACAAAGAAAGATGGAGGTAAAAGAAAAAAACTACTATATACCCTTGACATTTTATATATACGAGACGGCAATATCAAAGCCTGGGAGAAGAATCCTAGGGAGATTTAGTCTCCGAGACTTGAGCCTCGGGTTGAAGCGCTGGATGTTCAAGAAGGGGAATAATACCCAAGGATTAGTCCTCAGGAGCTCTTACACTCTCCATTAATAAATATCCCCCCCCTTTATTCCACTATCCCAAGCCCCAGGAATGCGACGAAAATTAATTATCATGACCTGAGGAATTCCATTCAACGCATCGATCAATCAAATGTACCAGAGAAATAACACGAGAAGGTTTATTGGAAAAAAAAAGAAAATTGCCAGTTTTCAGAATTCCACTTGCATCCTTCAGAACCCGAGTGAACCCTGGCATGCAGTGGCAAGCCTCTGAGGGATCTCAATTCGGATAAGGGGAGACCCGATAAACGATCTGCTGAAAAAACGTAAAGCCAAGAGAAAATCGCCTGATGCTGAGAAGATCTCTACAGAGTACTCTATATCTATACAAAATAAAATCTCTCATTGATTCTTTTTGCCCTTTCTGGTAAAAGATACGATGGAAGATGACATGTCAATCGTCTTTGATCGTTCAATAGAACGAAATTCTATGGAACAAAAAAATGGCCCCTTTCTTCTAGCCAAAAAACGTTTAATTCTTCAATCAAAATGACAGATTGGTAGAATCAATTTCTGATTATCTGAGACAATTTCTTTTAGCTAAATTGTAACCAATTGTGACATTTAAACTGATGAAACCCATACGCCATCGACAAATTTCACCCCATAACTGCAGTCATATCCTCAAACTCATTCGGAATCTACTACACTCAATCCTCTCAACTCCCTTACGACTCCATCCACCCATAAAAAATACCAGATATTCATCAAGAGGTAGAAAAAAACGTTTACAGAAATGGTGAAACTTTTACCTCTCAGTATCGTCGTTGACTCATTTCATCTACTCTCGCAGTCTGGAGAAAACTGGAGAAAAACACTGAAAAATGTCCAGCAGGATCCAATGAAACCAGGAGGTTGAGTCGATTTCGAAGGAACTATGAAGAAAAAATTCAAACTACGTGTTATACAGCGTCAGCTGGTCAGCAGAATCTACCTTGAGGCTGTCCTTTCCCTCCTTTTTTTTTTCACCTCAAAACCTCGACTTTATGAGCTACCAAATTCCACTACAACTAGTACGTAACCCCTCCCGGTGCCATTATCATTTTCCTGGCGTCATAAAACAAAATCTTGTCAAAGTATATTAAGAAAAAAGAAGAAGAGAAAAGAATGAATCCCTAAAAACTCATCAGAAATCGAAATAAACACGAGAATGAAAATCCGAACATTTAAACGAGACAAAAAACACCTAGACTCTCGAAAGAGGTCCATCAGCCCTTCATTACGTTTCGATAAAGCTGAAGGACTCGATAGAAAAAAAAAGACAAAGTCAAATAATCCAACAAAAAAAAACCCATGAACAGCGTGTAAAGAGGAATTGGAGTAGAGAAGAGTTGGAATTAAAAGGCGAAAAAAAAAGTGTAGAAACTTTTTCAACAAAAAAAAAAAAAACCCTGAATGAGTGTATGGGGCTAGAGAAGACGTGGAAAAAAGTGACTGGGGGTATTACTTGATTCTATACTTAATAGACTCAACAAACATAAATTCAGATTTAAATGCAGTGCAGAAGTGGCTGGAGAGTACAGACTGGCGCACACTCGCTATTTCTTTGGGTCAAGTATGAGGGGGAGGGTTGGGGGGTGAAAGAAGAATGCAACTTTACCCTTTTTTTCTCTCACTCCAATTTTTTTCTTTTTCTTCCATTTCCTCTCGTTTGCTCAACTAGAATCTTCCAACATGCTACACTCCGTCTTCCACTGGCTATACAGATCTTTCCTTCACAAAGATGCACCCGTCGTACTTTAACCCCCCTCTAAAGGGTTGGATGACGAGGGAGGGGCGGATGGAGGAATACGAGTTCGTTTCCAACTAGTAGAAACTCCTCTCTCGCATCGAGAATTGTAACCCATGTTACTACTTTTAGAATTTTCATCCCTCAGGGATAGACTAAACTATCCCTTTCTCTTATCATACAAAAAGTCTTTATTTCACGGTATAAACGTTAAATTCAAACTCAGTTGTCGACAATTCACAATTATTTACACAATTTATTTTCTCACGTTTTCACATAAAAAAAAAAACTCGTAATTGAGATTGGATTACCGCCTACTTTTGTATTTTACGAGTTGAGGATTTTATTTTTCTTTTTTTTTTTTTTTGACCATACCCATCTCCTGGAGAAAATCAAATTTGTTGGGTACAATGTGGTTGAAAGTTTCTCTAGATTCAGTGGAAATTACGATTGGAGATGTTTAGTTTCTAATGAAAGTTTTTTTTTTCTTTTTTTGTAACTCTTGAAGGGAACTTGAGAAAAGAGAACTCGCCATTTTCTTTCTCTGAGTATTCTTCATATTCTCTCTCTTCCTTCTATGATTTGTCCGAGCGGAAATGAATTTCTTTTTCACTCCCCCCCCCTCGAAGGCTCCTGGAGCCGCAAAAGGATCGTAGAGATGAAATCCTTTATCCTGCCGTAGATGACACGCCTCCCACCCAGAGACCGGTCTTACTTCTTCTATTTTTAGTTTTAACCGTCGCCAACACTATCTCACCGTCTCTATCTCTTTCACCAAGTGTATTTTTCCCAAGTTCTCTCTGTGACCGACTACCAAGCCGACAACTCTCCTATCTCGCAACACTCCAAAGGCTCCTTTGTCTTGCACTACAATCCTCATTTTTTTTTATTTTTTAACACCAACGAATATTATTCCTCCGTTTTTGAGTTTTTTTTTAAATCCCTCATTTCCTCATTCCGTCTGTTGATGAAAATTTTTTTGTGGTTTCAATCTCCATGTTTCTTTGTTACAGGTATATTCACAGAAAATTAAAGAAAAATAAAAAAAAAACCCGTCCTGCCCCCATAATTATTTTTTCCAATAACTAATATCGATCTCTTTGAGATGAAAAAAAAAAAAAATTCAAATTAAGAACAATCAATTGTATTATCTCACTGTAAAGAAATCCTTAAATATCCTTCAAAACAAAACCCCGAGACAAGAAATAATCCTCCTTTCGCCATTTTTCTTTCCTCTTAAAACGTATTCAATTTGTTTTTTTTTATCACTTTACATAAGTCATTAAATGGGACAAAGGAGTCACAGTCACGATGCTAATTTCACCCCGGGTTTTACCAACTACAATAGAAATAGTAATTTAGCAAAAAAAAAAAAAAAAAAAAAAAATTAATTTCCACAATTTTTCATTGAAAAGCAGAATGTTTAGCATTAACATCTCAGAAATTTGCCATTACCATTTTCCGAGTCTGAATCGACAAACGACTTGGTCTTTCGCCCTTGGCTCCCCCCCTCCCACCCTTTGTTCAATCCCACCCATAAACCGTCAGTTCAACATTCATGTCATTCTCCTTCACTGAACCACCTAAAGAGTAAAAAAGAGGCAAAGTGAGATTTAAATGTGGGAGCCCAAGGGGTTTGAGGACAAGCTGTCAGTATCATTTCCCTTGACATTATTTTTCCCTTGGCTCCAGCTACCACCAAGATTTGTATACCCTCCATGACTGTAAAATTGGTTGAAAATATATGCAATTTATATTTGAATGAGTCCCAAAAAAAAAAAAAAAAATTGCATAATTTTCTTTTCTCATAAATCCGAAAAAATTATTTACATTAAAAAAAATACATTTAATAGGTTAAACCCACCATTTAAAAAGTATTCCACATAATTCTCTACCACTCCCACCATTTGATCCTACACAACCTGACACTTTAATGCCCCCTCCAACAATTTCTCTAAAATACTCATTATTATTTTCCTCTCCTCAATGTCTCGCTATACCCAACGACAAATTTTTATTTCACATGAGAGAGCAGTAACGATGTATTTTACTGAGAGTCTGTCGGTGGAAAAGTCAAAGGGGTGGGGGGTCTCTTTGCTTTAGCAATTTAACAGAAGCTCTTCTTTGATACCATTGAGAGACCTCTTCCCAAGAACTCAATGAAAGCCCTTGAAATTGTCTCGCGAGTAAGACGCACATAAATTTTCCCTCCATTGAGTTGGTGCGTTTCTCATCCCATACTTAGTGAGAGAGCCATCATTTTGAGGATTATGGAGAAAATTTCTTTGGGTAGAGTAGTCCATTACGGCAATTACAAATTCTCAATGGGATGATTCTGGATTTTATTATATTTACAGAGTCATTTAATTGTTCCTCGTTATCGCGATTTTATGAAGTGAAGAGATTTCAATAAAATAATTGATTGATTTAATTAATTGCATGATTAATTAAATCTGTGGGATATGAAGTATTTCAAATGTGCTGTTAATTCAAATGGTAATAAATTCTGCAATTAAATATCTTTCAATGAAAAAAAAAAAAATTCCTCATCTCGAATTTCAAAGGAACAAAGAGAGGGTATTCTTACCTCCATTTGAAGCTGAACGCTTCTCGTCAGTGACTCTGGCTACCACTCGTTTTTATCAATTTCATGTCACTCGGGATCCTCGGTTATAAACACGAGAGTGGCGTTTTAGTCGTCGACAAGGGAAAAGATAAAGAGTCTTTTTACCTCGCCCTCTTTCTCCGCTGTCCCTTACAATCAGTCTCACCTGGGCTCCTCGCCCTCTCGTGATGAATTAGGGAGAAGGGAGACTACCAGTGCTCTCATTCAATGTACCTTCTATTATATCCAGTATTTGTATTTTCTTTACTTAATTTTTTTTCTCATCGAGGACTCTCATCTTTTTTCTCTCATTATGCGATAATATCACTTGGGTTGGATTTCATGAAATTTGTCAAGGTTAATTGAATGTGAGACTAGGGGATGTAATTGATTGAATAAACATGAGGAAAAAAAATGATTAAATACTAAAAAAAAATCCTTAATCAGAATTGAATCAATATTTTCTTTTTTTCTTTTTTTTTTTTGTCTCAAAAGTTGGAAATCGATATTACTCAGTGTCATAACTCCCTTTCCGGTCCAATGATTTCTGTACCTCCCACACGGTATGAGGCCCATGGTCCAGTGAATCTATGATCCTCACGGGTTGCGAAAGAAAACGTCAAGATTAGCTGCCACCGGTGCTACCCAGGTTATCATCTAATATTACACGTGAGATTTATTTCCCCTCGTTTTTCTTCTTTTTTTTTTCACAGGTCACAAGGTGAATGTATTCTGAGACGTTGAAAATAGAATTTCAAATGATGAAATTTCCAAGAAATTGGGTCAATGGATTGCCTGGCAAATTTTCCACTTCCGTTTAGTATAGGAAAAGTTATTTTGCATCATTAGATGGAAAGATATTGGTGAGAAAATTTTCAGGTGTATAAAAGAGGAAGAAGAGATGAAAATAGGTCGTTCTACCGATGTTTTCCGGTTGTAATTTTTTCAACTTTTTCCATCGCTCGAGAAAAATTTTATCCTTAAAAAATTGAACAATTTAATTTTAATTCAAATGAGATAAATTATCGCAATTACAAATTGCAAATTTACAAGTCATTGGGATTATTCAATTTACTAATCAACTACAAAGACTTGTCAAATTCTATTGCCAAGTAATTAATGATTAATCGAATAATTCAAATGATTTACCAGTAAAATTATTCCACCTCAAGGCAATACGTACATATTGACATTCTCTTCCTCAAACATATAACAACTGAGAATATATGAAACCATTAATTCTCAATTTATTATTCAATTATTCAAATAATTTCAATAATTAACAACTCTAATTCAAACATTGATGATTCATTAAATTCTCAAAATCCCTCAAAATTCCCACAATTTCCTTTGTATGACGTAACGAGATATTCACTGAATAATCAAAATTATAATGATCAAGTATTAAATTTCTATAAATCACAAAATTCAATTAATTCAAATCGAGTATAAAAATCAGGATTGAAGAATAATAAACCCATTTTGCCCCAGTAATTATTAAAAAAAAACATTAAACCCGATATGATTCAAATATTTTTCAAAATCTCGGAAAACTGTCGAAATAAAAGATGAAAAATAAATTCACTGAAAAAATTTTTTTTCTCCAATCATGTGCTTATCCAAAGGAGCTTTTAAGAGCACTATCGATCTATCAAAAGGCGTGAATTGTAAGTTGAACCATGTGCATACTCGTTAATGCTATTATCGCTTTTCCCGGGAGTTATCGTAACACGATTACCCACGCTCAACGATTCACTTTGCAATTCGTCAATTCAACCTCCGACCTCCCCCTCCTCCCCCCCCCCCCCCCCACCATCACTCATCCACCATATACGTATGAATGAAACGAGTGACTATACCCCAGCGATATTAATTCATTAACAAGTGACTGATCCATTAAGAAATAAATAACAATAGTTATACGAATTTGTAAATAACTCGAATGACAATTTACCACGATGATAAACACAATTGTATGAATTAATTAAACGTCATACCACGCAAGATAAATTAATGTCTGATGACGTGCAATAGTACGTGACATGAAATATGAATAAGTGAAATTAATTTGATTTGTTATTAAAATTTTTTAAAAAATACGTTAATTGTAGATAAAATAATTTACATTTAAAATTTAATGAAATATTGTAAAGCCTAATTATGTAAATTATTCCAGGAGAAAAAATTCTCTCTTGTTGGTCAAAAAATATTCTCTCCAGGGGGAGATTATTATTTTTTTTTCATTTTTCATTGTAATAAAAGAAAAAAAAAAAAAACTACAATACAACTGAATATTCAAGAGATAAAACTCAAACAAATCTAATTGTCAAGAGGATCACGATTGGACGCGTTGTGATTTTTAGGTAGAAAGTTGATAAAATGTGGAGTGAATATTGTGAGGAAAAATTGTATATGGTAAAATGAAAAAAGTGATGTACGAGTGAAATTTTAAAGTATGCCAGTGAAAGAGAGTATGTTTATTGATTTAGGTGGCGCTGTATGCGACAAAGTGTGTAAAGGTAAACACTTATTTATTGTAGTATACGTAAAGATAAGGTGAGAATATGTGAGACCATTTTTCCTCGTTCTCTGATAGTGCATAGTCTGGAACATGTCCAGTGATAGGTGTATACGATGGTTTCTTTTTTCTCAGATAGATTGGTAAATTTTTACGTTTGTCGAGGATCAAATTGGAGAACGATGAAAGTGGATAAGAGTCTCACACTCTCGCCTTTTATCGTTAACAATGGAGGAGGATAATGATGAGACAGAATGGGAAAAATAGAGCCTCTGGTGAATATGTAAATGGAGATGAATGAGATGGAAGATATCGAATAAAATGATACTATACGTGTTAATAAATATTGGCTTGTATTTCTTGTGACTCCTTCGATGTGTTCAGAGATGGGTATTTATTGGGATTATTGGAAATATTGAGAGAGAGGGAAAAGATTTTTTTTTTTTGTTAGAAGATATTTTTAAGACATTTTTGTTAGTTATGCATTTATCTCGAGATCAAGTAACTCTAGGGGAAAATGTCAAAAGACCTTTTTTGTAGATGAGAAAATTTCCAACAAAAAATGTCTTTTGACATTTTCCTCTAAAATCAAAAAATATCAAGATAATTCAATATTTAACAAAATATAAAAATTGAGTTTCATTAAAAATTGAGTAATTTCATTTTTTTTTCTTCACGCAATGATTAATTCATTTTTTTAAAGGTAAAAATTGGAGGCTTAGGGTAATTTGTCCAGGGTAAATTATTAGCTTTAAACAGCTGATATAATCGCATTAAAATTTTCAGCTTGAAATAATTCAATCCGACTTATTGACGGTAGAACAGAGGATTCACTGAATGGAGATGCAGACAGTGCATCCCGTGCGCTTTGAGGGGTGAAACCATTGGCCTGGCTCTCGTGTAATCCTGAGAACGGCATTAGGAGCCACATATATATGCATCCTAGGACCTCATCCGTTAATTCACCTCAGAATACTACCGCCTCGGTTGTTGTACCACATCCGGTCACTGCATATCATGGTTCGTGCCACGTCAATTACTGGTGATTTTTTTTTATCATTTTAACAACAATCGAAAGCATGAATGCTTGAAAAAATCTAATAATTTCCAAAATTATAAATTCCTGAATTTTCATTGTTCATTATTTCCAGAAAAAAATTATTTTTTTCACCAAAAAAATTATGTTATTAATCACAAAAACATAAAATCTTCATTTTATCTCATAAAATCCTTCCCTTTGTACCTGTAAACTTTATTAAGAAAAAAAAAAGAAGAAAGCACTCTTTCAATTCAATTTCCTCGTTCAATAAAACTGTAAATTCCAGCAAGTTGCCTTCAACGATACTATATCTTCATCCAGATTGGCCGGATGTGACGACATACGTTGTAGCGAGTGAGTGAATGAAAAAATCGGGCAAAAGGATAATAAAACACTGGAGAGTTTATAAAAGAAAAAAAAAAAAAAAGTTTGAAACGTGACGTATAGAGGAGATGGCGTCATGTATTCGAACGTCGGTGCGACGCATAAATCTTCAGTTTTTTTTTTTTTTTTCTTCATCTTCCAAATGTAAAATATCACCACGTACTATCTGCTGAGGTGGCCCGCCTATACTGGAAATGTGTCTTTCACATACGTGAGAATTATTTATACCCCTCCAATCCCTATTCCCTCTCTTCCCTATAAAAATTTCAAGTTTAAAAAAAATTGATTCTCACTCAGTGAAATATTCAATCCCCCCTATAACCAAAATATTCAAAAAAAAAAAAAATCAATTTAATCCCAAGAATTTCATTATATTAAAATTTCCAACAAATATTTTCCCCTCGAAGATCACGTTTTACCCATAAAAAATTCCTCAAAAAAAAAAATTATTAATAAAAACATGATAAATAATAACACAGCCCAAGGGAAATATAAATTTTTTCCTCGGTATGAAAAATAAATCTGTAAATAAAATGGAGTTTAAAAAATGCAATTATGAGTGCTCAGAGGTGCGATGCATTCCTCTATATCTCATCTCGTTTCCATCATATTGGCGCATTTCAATCCCTTTCCTCCTTCCCCTCACTCACCCCCACATCGAGTCAATTGTCTCGATATTAAACTCTTCTGCAAGATGCCCTTTACCTTTCCCTCAATTCGACGTTTTTCCCCACCGTTGAACGGTATTTCACGTTCTTCCCCCCCCCCCCCCCCCCACGATATCGTTCTCGGGTATTTTCAACGGTATCACGCCCTTCTCATCTCTCCCTCAAGACTTCTCGTCTACATTTTCCAACTTTTTTCCACTCTCTCAGTCTATTCTATTCTATTCGTTTCCTCGCTATACTCCTTTCTTTACATACTCATCGAGAGAAAGAAAGAAAGAAAAAAAAAAAAACGTAAAAAATAATGTAGAGCACTGAAAAGTTGGCAAAATTCCCTGTATCTTTCCAACAAGCCGTTCATTGTCTCAAACCGGTAACTTTGCTCTTCTCATTTTATCCAACGAAATATAAACGCTTTTAGGAGAACTTACGATCATACCCCATTCTGCATTAGATAGTAAAAAAAATGAGACTGGTAAAAACTTAAACTTTTTGTACATTCACCAGACAAATTTCTAGTTCTCTCTCTCTCTCTCTCGGGTGAAAATTTATATCTAAATAAATTGTATGAAAAGGAAGTTTTAATTTTTTAGAATGACATTGAAGACTTGAGGAAATTTCTGGTGAATAAAACTAGAGAAAGTTTTCTCATTTTACATCATCATGATTGTCAAAAAAAGAGAAATTTTAATTTTCAATTTTTTTAGTAAATATGTGAAGAATTAATAGACAGAGGAGATGAGTCATTTTACCATCAACGTAACCCGGAAATTAGCCCGATCTTCTCAATGACGCATATAACATCCTCTCATTTCCTCAAGCCCTCATCCTACCATCGAGATATGAGAGTATAACCACCAAGCATTTGTTAGTTTCCTCTATCACCGAGATTTATCATCCCCAGATAATTTAATATCAAACTGTTAAAAGAAATAAAATCACCACAATGACATTTGACTGTATCCTTTCCCCCCCCCCCTGAACCAATAATAATTGTCCATCAATTGTATTTCTAGACATTTTTATTGTATAACAAAAGTCACTGGATAAATCGTAGCTTGTGTTGGTGGAAAGATATACGTTTTGGAGTTATGTTTTTTTCTTTGGAGTGATAAATTTATCGGTTGTACATGCGCCACAAGACGCATTCAATTCGAACAAGTTTTTTTTTTCATTCTTCAGTGGTTTGCACAGATATTGTGGAGGAGAGAGGAGGATTTGAATAAATTTATTACAATTTATGATGAAATATTTTTCTCCACTCACTTTATCTTATTATCGTTTTTTTCCCGCCTTCGTCTTGTTTTTTTTTTTTTTTTTTTTTTGTTTCATATACCGTTGGACCAAGTTTTTCCAGATTAGGATGGATAGTATACTGGAGTCTGAGGCATTTTGATCCAGTGAAAAAGACATTTCATTCTCCGTGAGGAAAGAGACAAGTTTATAAAGTCTGATGATTGCATGACATTTTCAATTTAGAGAAGAAATTTGTCCACCATCATCTCCATTAATTCATCAACTTTATTATTTCTCACTGTGAGGAATGAAAAGTACTGGAAAATAGTGAGCATGTAATGTCTTTTCAACTGTCAGGCGTAAAATCTTCATTCTCATAATTTTTCTCATCTCTATCTCGTGGGCAGTGGAATTTTTTTTTTTTTAAACTCAACCTAGTACGCGCACCCGGTTGAATTGTCTTTGGCAGCGTTGGGACATTAAAGTCCACTGGAGTAAAATTTATCTGTCCTGGGAGTACGATAAAATAAAATCATGGCGCTCTCAGCAGCACTGGACGATTCTAAACGAGGGAGCAGCAATCTGGGGGGGGGGGGGGGGGTAAAACCAATCGGTACGGGCTAACAATGAATTGAGTTTTAAAAATAAAATCAGCTAAATCAAATTATAAAGTCGGAATATAAATTCTAATGGGTACTTGGGCATAATTCAAATCCAACTTTTTTCCCTAATTCACTGGAGGACTATCTCTTTTTCCAATTAACCAATTAAACTATCCATTTTGCCCCAGTAGTTTGAAATAAATTTTATCGCATGAAATTATTCTTCAATCGGGGCAAAATGGGTTATTTTACTCTCTGAGATTAATATTCTAGATATTCCAGATTTTTCTTCCTCTCTCAAGACACAAAGAAGAATTTCTTCTCCTCTCTAATGGAGAAAGAATTTTTCCCCTGACAAAATGATGAATTAATCACCCCAGGATGAGCTCACCACTATCGCCAAGGTCAGGTAAACACTTGAAGAATGACAAAGGCCTTTTTCAAGTAGAAAATGCCCAACGAGTAAGACATTTGGGTAACCAAGGAGTGAAGAAAAAAAAAAAAAAAACTGCTGCAACTGTTGGAAACACAGACGTCGGCTGCCATTTGTTCCATGATTTACGAGAATTACAGAGTAAGCGTGAGAAGATATTAAAATTCGTTTAGCACTGGGTTGAAGTAGTATACCCAGAGGTCTTTAAAGAAAACTTCCTAGGTCTCCAATCCACCCTGACCTCTTTGTTTTCTCATCCATCTAGCCAACAGTAACTCACTGGCTTTTCCTCCCCCTCCGCCATTTTGTTCCACCTCTTCATCCCTCTTACCACGTTGATCATACTTTTTTCCCACCCCCTCCCCCTCCCCACTCTTACCAATTTATTTTCTTGACTATTTTTCCATTTTCCTACTCTCACCTCACCAAAAGCACCCATTGAGATGAGCCCTCTGTCCCTCATTTTACCCGTTTCATTCACATTTTCATTATTTCATCCGATCCCTCCCCTCCCCCCCCCCCTCCCCCTTATCCACCAACTTCTCATATTTCTCGAGTTATCGTTTCTCTGTATACCACAGTATTTTCCTCCACCCTCGATTGTATCCTCTTTCACCTCCTG
This sequence comes from Coelinius sp. EB29, assembly GCA_035578325.1. NCBI lineage: Eukaryota > Metazoa > Arthropoda > Insecta > Hymenoptera > Braconidae > Coelinius > Coelinius sp. EB29. The sequence goes on from JAOZGT010000008.1 coordinate 2,674,243, forward strand.
ATACCCATTCTACCCCAACTCCCAACATCATTCCTACAATACAAATCTCCCAGGGGGTATTGGAATAGGGCCAGTTTCACTAGTATTTTTTCGTGCCTCATATATTTTATCCTCTGGGTATTTTTCGATATCTCAATGCAGTTTTCTTCACTAACGATTTTTGGTTTTACTTTTGCGGCCCATGAATTATTTGTCTCTCGTCGTTTTTTTATTTTTATTTTCTCTCTCTCTCTCTCTTGGGAGAGAGGAAAATTAAACATTGTAATGGTTTAATGTATCACATTATGCGGACGTTAAAAGTAATTTATGCTTTTGTTTGAGTTTTTTTGGTTTTTCGGAGGAGGGGGGGGGGGGGAGGATTTACCGCTGGGTAATTATAGTCCAAGATTTATTGAATTTATTTACTTCGGTATTTTTTAATTTTTTCGGATGAATTGGGTCGGAAAAATTTATTTCTGTGATTTATATTTTCTGTTGATTTTGCTTTGAAAATGATGATTTTTTTTTTTCTCTTTGAAAAATATTGCAAAAATTGGGAAATGTGTGAAAACGCGTTTACATATTGCAATATCCCTCTGTTAATTTTGAAAAAAAAAATTAATTGCTTCCCCCACATGTTTATCACGTTTATTTATTTTTCCCCCATTGAATTGTTAAACAAACACTTTCAATTTGTTTCATTCGATTGTAGGAATATCAGCCCAGGAGCCATCGTATGACAAACAGTGAAAGGTTTAACAATGAAAAATAAGTGGTGTAGTCTCTCTCATGTTGTTACGTACATGGAATATCAAACGAGTATAGAGATAATTGGTATGTCATATGTATTTTTTTTTTTTTTGTATACAAAATGTAACATCATATATTTTGTTTTGTATTTCATCGAGCAATTCAACGGGTGCACAATGAATACTAATATTGTATTTGTATCCAGCGAAGGGTGAATTAAAAAAAAATGTTATCTCAGAGTAAATGAAGTATTGAATATTTTTGTAAACCTACTGACCCACATCGGACAATATCCATGCAGAGAATTCTATTCTATTTTTATTTCCTTGTATCCATTGGGAATTAATTGTTTTTTTATCCACTTGGAATAGATATATCACGTTTTATCATCATCAAATGAATATATGTATTTTTATCACTGACTAAAAATGTAATAAAAATCAATAGAAAAGTATTGTAAACTGAAAAAAAATTTTTTTGTGAATAATTAAATATTATTTTTGCGATAAAACGAAAATTGATTTTGAAAAAATTTGTACGGGGGTGAAATTAATCATTTGTCATCAAGAAAATGAAGAGTGATATTTTTAATTAAATAGAGTTCTATTTTACGTCACCCTTAATTGAATAAAAATAATTGAAAACAGTTTCGCAGGTATACTCAAGCACTCAAGCAACCTCTCCTTCATATTAAGCCCCTCTGCGCTCTCCTCTCAGTATTCTCAAATGGTCAAAGTAATTTGCATCGCATCTAACATCCCCTAATGCCCACAGGCGCCATTAACTATTTTACCACCAACTCCAGCCATTTTGTGCATCAAAATATGAAGAGAAAATGTAACAGCATCCCCTTGAACCCCTGAGAATCTTCCCGCACGTTAGAAAATAAACTTTGATAGTTGTATTATCCAATATGAGAATGGTAAATTTCATGTGGATCGTCCAAGTTGTGTGACGATGCGGAAGGGGATGAAAACTTCAAGTGGAAACTGGCCGTAGTCGAATACCGGATATGCGGGTTTAGCACGAAAGGAGTTAATTTCATGTTATATACTGCTATAGAGATTCGACGGAGATTACTGGAAAACTCCAGGAGCATCCACCGAAATGCCTTCTCTCTCTCCTTTTCCAGATTAGGGATGACCCATTCCCCCACCTCTCACTCCACCCCCCGTCTCCCCCTCTCTTCAGAGCAAATGCGCTGATTTTGGAAGAACGATAATGGCGGCCAAGAGACTACTACCATTTTTATTTGCTCTTTTCTTTTATATTTATTTTTATTTTTTCTTTTTTCCCCCTTGTCTCGGAGAATAGAGTCGTAAGCTCTTTAGGGTGAATTCAATCTTTTTTTTCTTCACTCGTAAAAGTACAAATTTGATGCACATAGAGAGGATTCTCTATTGTATCTAAAAGTTTCAATATCCAATCAAAGTTGTTGGAGTGATAATTGGGTGATTTTACGAATTACAAACTTTCTTTAAATTACCAGAGAAAGAAAAAAAAAAATTAATACGAGAATAATTCTCACTGTGACTATGACAAGAAGTAACCATTACATATAGTCCCGTGAGTTTAAATGTCGAGGTCATCTACCTTATCTATGAAATATGTATGATAACCGGTCATGCTTGTATTTCAATGCAGAACGAGATCCTGTTATGCTCTCGCCTATGAGCCTCCAACTTTAATCAGTTTTAAATCGAGTTTAAAAGTCCAAGCCAAACTCTCTAGAGACAATTGGAAGCCAACGGTGTGCGACTTTACTTCCCCCTACCCCCCTCGTCTGCACACTCTTGGCACTTTGCTCCCTTGTACATATGGTTTTATATATGAACCAACTGTATATATGCCACTTACCTCTCATTCCAACTATACCCCCTTTTTTTCATCGTTGTCAACACTCGTTTGCACTCATGGATTATTTCTAGGTAATTTTTTTTTTTCTGCTGACAATGCAGGTTTTCGCGTCAGTGTCCGTGTGGAAGATCGATTGTCCAACATCAGTGGGTTCACCTGGGTGTTCCTGGAAATTTAATTCATTTTTTTTTTTTATTACACGGAGCAACGATTGCAGCGCTTGGATATTAGGATTACGAGGGTCATATGCGGGGATTACTGTTTTTGACGTGGGAAAAAAAAAATGTTGGTTGGAGGTGTTGAGTTTGTAGCGAATGGAGTGACAATATCATGAATGTAACATGTTTTGAAGAATATTTGTTTGAGTATTCTTGTCTTATTTTATTTGTGAATGGATTTAAAAAAAAGAATAATCTCCTATTCTCGATGATATTAATTTTTCATCAATTTTATGAAAAAGCCAAAAAAAAATTGAAATTTCATCAAGACAATGAGCACTATGGATTGCGTCAAGACCTCCAATCCTCCAATATTTCAAGAATCTCCTGGTAATCTCTCCAAAGTACAAATATTGTGACAATTCGACAAGTGTTTATAGTTGGTAGGAGCCCTAAACTCTAAACAACTCCCATCCCACCCACAACCCGCCCGCATTCCGAACAATGCTGCAAAAATGTATAAAAAAAATATCCGCAGAATATCTACGGGCAAATACCCCAAAAAATTCACAAAAAAGAAGAGGAAGGAGTGATATTGGTCGAGTTTGGAGAGGAGTGAATGGATGGGTGAGTGAAAATATCGTGAAAACTTTATTTTTTTTTAATATCTCAACAACCCAAATGCTAAAATGTGTTTTGAAATATTCCTAGCACAAGCCAAAGCAAAATCATTGCTCGATAGTACAGAAAATCCTGCGTTGAAATAACTTTGATAGTCACGAGAAAGAGACAATAGCTCGAAGGCATTGTTCAATATGTTGAGTACTCGAGTATATCCGGATGAAAATTTGTATGAGGAGAGTGATTGAAAATTGACAAACTTCTCTCTCGTCACAGGAATCATGAAATTTAACTAAATGAATATATTAATTATTGAAGTTGATTAAATTGATTGAATAAGCTTTAATCAATAATTGATTTAATATTAAAAAATTTATGGATTATTTAGGTTCCGTAATGTTAACTGGAGCATTCACTCATCAATCGAAGATATTTCACAGAAAAGCGATTTGAATACCCACATTAAAATAAAATGATAAAAGACGAAAATACCAGAAAGAGTGAAAGACAAAATTCATTGAATATTCTCCTCTTTCATGTTCCAATAACGGAATAAAATACCAAAAATCCATGAAATTCCATTGAAACTCTGTCATAAAAAGCTCGGTATTTTCTCCTTTGAAATCCTACAAATATTTTATTTTCGACTGTGAAATGCAGATAAAATTCTGAAAAAAATTCTATTGATAGGAAGAAAATTAGAAAATATCTCGTTTGAATTGAAAAATCTGATATTTTCTTTCTTTCGAGGAATTGATAATAGAACTGAATAATAAATTCGAGGAATGAAACGTGAGCTGATGGTTTGAAAATCAATTTACTTTGTCGAATGAGAATGAAAACTAATCGGAAAGCCATGGGTGAGAGGTGTTAAAGGGAGCTGAATACGTCTGTTGAAAGATAGGTATTAGTTTGTGACTGTAATGTCTAGCTCTATAACGATATCAGCGTCCGTTGGGAGGCTGCTAGATGTAGGATATACGGTGGGAGATGAGCCTGGTAAGGATGGGGAGGAGGGGGAGGAGACAGAATGGTACATGGATAGAGAGGGAGTCCAGTGGAGGAGGTATACGTGTTAATCACAACTAATCGAGATCTCGGTCAGGATCGATCCAATGAAACAATGTGAGGATGGGTCAGTTAGTTGGATGAATTAGGCTTGGTTGGAATTATCTGGTGGGAAATATTTGCTGGTTTGATGTAGGAGGTAATTAACCCTGACTATTCAAAAATATCGAAAAAACAATTTTTCCCCACTTCTTTTTTTTATCAAAAAATTAAATAAATGGATGACCCGTATTGCTCCACTATGTACAATAGTTTAGAATAAAATTGTAGATTTATTTTGTAATTTTTTATTTTCATCTTGAAGAATTTGTTGAGTAATGGGTGAATCTAAAATTCGTAAGAAATTCAATGTTTCCACTCGAATACTGTGGATTTTGAAATAAAAATTTCAACGAGGTCATTGTACAAGCACTTACATGAGAAAGAGTTTCACCGTAATTTCTATTCAACTCCATCCCAAACATTTTACTCGGTGTGCCTGAGGGATATAAAAATTCATGTGACTTTAAATTTGTGATGATGATAAAAAATTCAAGCATTACTCTGAGTTTTTCCGAGGTAGTAATATTGAATTTCCATTTAATCGTGAAAGACTCGTAGAAATCAAGAGAAATAAATTTCTTTTGAAATATAGAGAGAATAATTTTTAAATCATCAATTGATGAATCTCGGAAAGTGCATTTTAACAACGAATTATCCGTTTTTTTTTCTTTGTACAACTGACGAAGTAAAATCTACCCTAATACAAGAGGCAGTACATTTAGAGTCTCCTGAGACAGTACGAGTGGCTCAATTACCTCAGAGTTTCACAGTGTAACCCCCCAAAAAAAAAATAGTCTACAGCTCTCCCCCATCGTGGAAAGCGACTGTCGACAAGGGAGAACAGGAATCCGTGTTAGTGAACCTCCCTTACGTAATATCAATAAAGTATTTCTTGTTCCAACGTCAGCAACTACAGACCCATTTACCAAAAGGTAGTTTGGTTCTACTGCACTTTCAACCACGTATCAGCTGAATTTTCAGCTCGTTCATACATCTACACTTGCCTCCCAAACGTTTGCAAAACCCTATCTTTTTCCACGTGCTACCAATTATCCTATGAAAATACCCCAAGAGTTAAATAAAGAGTTAAGAGTTAAATACCCTGAGTCACGTTCTTAAATAAATTGCAAGGAAGAAAAGCGTAAAATGGAGGAATAAATCAAAATAAATTATGTATGTGTTGTACGTGAATACAAGGGACATTCTCAACTTTGTTAATATTGAGGTTGGGGAATAGTTCAGAGGGTCAACAAAGAGTGTAACAGTGACACATGTAAACTCGCTGGGTTGCGTGCATACGTCCCTAAGGGTGTGTTCAATAGTCCCAAATATAATGTACCGATCATAGCAAAAATTTTTTCAATATGCGATCAGTGAGTCAATAATATTCCCATTGAATCAAAATATTCCTAAGAATTTTTTGAAGTGAAACTTCTTATCGCACGGTAGTAAACTCAATCTGTGTGACGGAAACAGAGGGTGGGGATGCAACGTTTGGAGTGGGGGTATGTAACGACAATTCTGACAGATTGGATGCTGACGGAGCCATCTACTGGTGGGTAGCTTCGATTCAATAGGCGTTGAGTAGCTCCACTCTTTATACGAGACAATATAATAAATGAACAATTGGAATTTAAAATCATTCTAGCATATAAATAAACCTATGAAGTTTCACTTCTGTCGCGCCTGATTTCTACGCATACATTTTTTTTCTCAACAGTACAAAATTTTTAATTAAAATTCCTATTTTAATTATTAACTGAAAATATCATAATAACTGAGCTATACGATTCATAAGGACATACCCACGATTGAAACTTTCCAACGGCTAATTGGAACGTACTGAAAGCTCTGGTTATATACAGAGTCTGTCCTTACAGTTTGAGTGGAGGAAAACTGGTGAGTATACGAGAGAAGCTGAAACATCAAGACTTTCAAGTTTCTCACGACTTAACTGTTAAATAAGCGATGGATGTAGTCAAGTTTACATCGAGTTATCCGAGAAACTATAGTACTGCCATTTTGATGATACAGGCCAATCCGTGTAATTGAAATTTCCATCAATTGAATAAAAACTGAGCAACCAATCCCCTCCCCTGAATTTTCAAAAAAAATTCTCCAATATAATCAAATCTCATGTATCCAAAACCCATTAAAAACCACTCGATTAACCCCACAAATTTATCCCCCTCTCAACTAATAAACTCATACCCATAACTCTCCATTTACCCTGAATCCACCTAAACCTCCCCCCCCAATATTTTTACAGACAACATAAACGCATACCTAATAGTCAAAGTGTCGATATTGAGAGATAACACTGAAGGTAGAATTGAGCCGAAGGGGTTTGAGAAGTGCAAGAGTAGAGGGCTTACCCCCCCCCCCCCTCCCCCTTTGTGTATACATAGACGAAAGCGTTAGCACGTGCGATTAGTGCCTAGAGCCGATTCTACTAACATTGTGCCAAGCTGAGCCAATTAATTCTCACCGTGGATGTACCAGTGGAGAATTTTGTTTTGTTCAACTAGCTGCCTGTTTCTCCCCACCTGCATGAGATGGCTTGATTTATTGACGGTGTACACCACCAGTACAGCCCAAAACGTTCTATTCTGCCTAGCTCACCTATACCCCTTTATCACTACCCCCCCACTCTACCATCACACGTTGAACATTCCGCCTATGAAATTTCTTGTTTCAGGTATTAATACGAAAATTGTTGTATTCAGCAAAATAATTTCTCACACCGTTATGCGATTATCTTTCCAACAATGGTTGGCTAGAGAGGGGAGGGAGGTGATGAAGGGGGATTGAGAGATGGTAAAATAGGGAGATGAAGGTACAATCTAATGGCATAATACTTCATCTCCGGTAGTAAAAAGGAATGCCTCTTTTCATGAAATCGTCAAATAGCACCAGCCTCGAGGCCCTCAATGCTCGTTGTGGGAGAGGCGTTCATTTTGCGTTCCTTGGCATCTACCTTGTTATACCCGGTATTCAACCTCAAATCCACCCCCTCTGAACTATCCGATATGCATCACGCAGAATTCAAGGCATCTAAATGCCTCCAGCCCATTCGTTTCGATATAGGTATGTGTTGAATTTTTTTTTTTTCACCCACGAATAAACCTTCATTACTCGACTAACACGACTGATTTACCCAATTCCTGTAGCGTCTGATGAAGCTATTGGTGTGAAAAACATTCGAGTGTGAGATATATAACATGATCGTCTCGATGTAATTTTGCCGGTGAAATTTTTTTTTTTTTTTCGGTACAGGAAACACCTCTCTGGAGGCATTCTAATTGCTCTATTGATTTTTTTTTTTTGCTGGAGAATTTTTTAACCGAAGGGATTTATTGCCCTATGAATGGGGAATTTTTATGACTCTACGATTCTTCCTCGAGAGATTGTGGGAGTTATTGTTTTTTAATTTAGGAAAAATTGGAATTGATTGATTTTCATAGTGAAGGGAGGGTTATTGATTTGTCAAAGCTTAAAAGAATTTTTACTTAAATTTTTTTTTTTAAACGGAGAATTAATTTGGAATTGAAGTGAAAAATATTGATTCATTTGAACGCACTGTGTACGTCCCATTAATTTTATCCCTCCCGTTGAAAGTTTTACTCTGAAATTTTCATTGTTATCATGATAAAGTTATAAAATATTTACAGATTTTTTTTTAATACACGTTGAATAATAGATTAATTCATCAATAATCCTGTCGGTATTCATGTTTTTATGAAAAATCTCATGATTTAAAAATTTTTCATTTTCATGAATATTTATTGTTTTTATCCCGTGTACGAGTGTAGCGGAATAACTCAATAGCTGCATCTCACACAGTATAAATGGGGAGGGGGGGTATTTTTTTTTAATGAATGCTAATTTAATCTGTGAAATTATGAAAATTGGAAGGACTTTGGGATTATTTTATCGAGTAGAGGAAATGAAGAAATAAATGGACTGGATGTGGGTAAATACAAGTGGATGGGATTGACTGGAGAAATCAGGTGTCTAGGAGAAACTGTTGGAAGGATATTGAACGGCACATTGACGTAAACTTACTCTACGTGTTGGGGAAGAGGAACAAATACTCGGGGTCTTAAGTTTTCTGTGTCAAACGCTCAAAACCACTTGGTACAGTCTCATTACTTCTTGCTACAAGTAGTTGACGCAAATACCTATCGAGTGTGCTCTATTTTGTGGACGGAAACACCAGGAAAAGGAGAAAGTTACGAATGAGAATATTTTGTTTTTAAAATTGAAAAAATTTCTCGTAATTCAGGAGAAAACCATTTTCATTTGTCACGAAATTTCATTTAAAATTTAAAAAAAAAAAATCCATTTTGCCCCAGTATTTTTCGATAAACACAAGAAGATGATTATTTTTGGCAAAATTAATTTTTGGAATATTTTGGAAATCACTGGGGCAAAATAGACCCTCCAGAGGGAAATTTCCATATTGTGAAATTTTTTTGATAGAAGAAAAAATGAAATATATTGAAGTTCTGATTCGAGGGATTTTGATGAAATTTTCCTATGCATATGGGCAATTCACAAGTGCCCCAGGTTGATTTTGGCTGTAGCACACGCACGATTGCGTAATTATGCGTGACGAAATTTGGAGGTTCTAACGGAAACGAGGATCAGGCCTGGATTCCGATGTCAACGAGAGGGGTTGAAGAGGGTGGAGGGGGTAGAGATACGTGTGATGAATATTTATAGAGGTTGGATATCGAATTATCGTCAGTACGCAGTTGGTTTCGCTTCTTTTTTCTCCTCTCTCTCTCTCCCCTCTGCCCATTTTTTAATCCATATTTTTCATTTGTTATTTTTATTTCCACTCGGGCCCGTCAGACCGATTGACGATGAATTCAATGTGTCTAGCGGTACGTGAAATTAATTACAGATATATATTTTTTTTGTTTTGTTCGTCGTTTAAAAAAATTGACGGGAGGAGAAAAAACAGTGAATCATTTCCAGTGAATAAAAAAAAAAAATTGCAAAAAAAAGGAGAAAATAGAGATGAAAAAAATCCAATTCATTGTGGATGTTCCCCCTAATGAGAATTTCTGAATTCAATGGGATGTATAATGAGACAATTTCCAGGAAACAAAGAAATTTTATTTCTCGTTTCCCATTAAACTTGTTTGATCTACCCCTTTTGTGAATATATCCGTGAAAGAATAGGAGCTTGAAAATGGTCTCTGAAGATATTACCAATAAAAATTTACATCCAAAATTACCAACCGTAAACCAATTCTATCATTCTACATTTTGGAATCATGGAGAATTTTTTTTTCTTCCTCAAATTAAGGATAATAATTTCCTTTTTTTTCAAGGACTTTGAAGACTCCACGTTGAAATTACATCACGAATTCCTGGGGCAAAATGGGTAGTTGTTTTTATTAATTAAGTATGATTTTTTTTCCTCTCTTCATCAGCTCACAATTCCAAAAAAAAAAAAACCTTTATAATTCCTCATGACTCATTCAAGAACCCATTTGCACATCAACCAACACGTTAAAAATTCAATCATGCAAACATCCCCTCCACGAAAAACTCAAACAAACCCATTAGATAAAAAAAAAAATCCCACAAACACCAATATCATCATTTCAGCGCATATATCTCACCTGTTCCATCTCCACAAAATAAAAAGTAATTTGCCCCTTCTCCACGACACTCATTTCCTCCATTTTCCCTCATTATTATTTTTTTTTTTGCAATTCCCTTTTTCCCCATTTCATCTTATAATTCTGCCTTACACTTCAGTACTACCTCTCAGCTTCTTTTTATTTATATTCCCCCCCCCCCATCCCTCTACCACCAAAAGGCAGTACCCAAACATTTTCCAAGTTCTTTTCCTGGTTTTTCGCATATAAAAACTCGTGGAGTAGAAACCCGGAGCATTAGTGGCTGACGTCACGCGCGATGGCTTTTTTTTAATTACCCAGAATGCCCGTCAGCCTCCCCACCCCCTCCCCCCTTTTTTCGCTATTTCTCGCCTCTAGCCTTTTACTTTCACATGTATATTGTACACATATAAACAATTTTCACGTATCTGTCGTCCTCTTAGTCTCCGCACTCCATAAGTCCTGATTTTTCTCTTTTTTTGGGGGGTGAAGGGGGGGGGGGGGAGGGGAGGGGAATTTTTTTTGTCCCTCTAGAAGTAGAATTAACAAAGGAACAAACAAGGGGAAAGCAAAAGCTAATATTTGATGTTTTTTTTCATGTCATACGAAATTCACAGTTTGTTTTATTTAGATATTTTTTTTTTTTTTTGGTCTGAGGTGAAACACAATGGCAAAGTAATTTTTTATATTGTTGAAAAATTCATCTCATCTGGTCTATGTATACACTGGACATGTACTAAATGAGCCAGTGTATTTCTACAGTATACCCAAAACATTAATGGCCTTTAAATGAGACTGCATGATTAATAAAACTGACCGGTAAACCCACTGGCATTACCTCCAACCATGTATTTCGTCCAATTAATTATGCGATGAATAATGATTAGGGATATTGATGTCAACATAGTGGTATTAGATATGAATTTCATCATTACAGTCAATGGGTTTTGTCATTAACAATTCTAATAGATTTTCATGAATATCAAATACCCAAAAACCAAATTTCTTGACTCGAAAATATTAATTTTTCTTTAAAAAAAAAATAAAATAAAAAATTTAAAAAGAAGAAATTTTTTTTCTCTCACTGATGAAAAGAGAGAAAAAATATGAAAATAAAAATAAAAGACAAATGTATGAATAATATCCGGTGAAAAATATTGGTAAAAATGTTGTTCTACACATGAGGGAATTGTTTCATTTCTGCAAGGAGTCAGTGTCACACGAATTCAAACGTCAAAGGTATAAAGAATCGGCGTGAATAGGAAAAAGTGGGAGGGAAAAAAACTGGGGTAGAAGCTCTACTGGGAACGAGCCAGCTGCAGCCCCTACCAGAAGGCTTTTCCATCTCTCTTCTATATTTTTTTTTTCTCTCACCAAGAGGATCTTTCTACCTCCTTCACTTTTTTCTTTTTCTCTCTCTCTCTCCCCAGTCTTCAGCCCCTTTTTTTTCCATTCTATTTCCTCCTCTCATTCTCTTTATTTTTTTCCATTTTTTCCATCCACGGAGACGAGTTGAGGTGTTAGTTTTAGTATCTCGGCGGTCTAATACCGGTCCAATTCACCTAGTAAAAAATTTTACTGCATATACTCGTCAATCCCTCTCTCCTGCCGTCAGCAGAGAAATTTATATATATATACTGTATACATAGTTTGTGTGCGAATTACGCGCTGGTTAAACCAAAGCCAAGGCTTTCAATAAACCTTCGTGTAAAGCTTAATCCCAGACTGTAACGCTTGAGCGACTTTCGAGGACATTCTCCAAGAGGCATCAAACCCAACCAAATAGCGCAAGTTTAGAAAAAGAGGGGGAAGAAAGGGAATATAGTAACAACGGTGTCGTCTTCTCCGCTCCAACGCAGACCAGATCCTTGAGATTTTCCTCGTGATTTGTGCCTCAATTATTTATCCTAATGTCCCGGATTATACCCACTTTCTTCCTTTTTTTTCCAGGGATTTTTATTCTCAAGGGTAAGCTTCACCTTTTCCTCTCGTTTCAATCTAGTTCGTTCAGTTAATTATATCGGTGTGATACAGTAACTGAGGTATAAGTGATTTTTAGGGGTTTTTCAAGAGGATAATGACTCACTCGACTGCACAGATAATTTTTTTTTTAAGATCACAGGAATCCAATGAAAGTGAGTTTTCACTGCATATCTTGGAAAATACAGGGTGAGTGGGGAGAGGTCCAATTTCAGTGAAAATTTGTCCCAATTGTGTGATAATGTTTCAATTAAAATTTGCGTAGTGAGAATGGATTTTTTGTAAAATTTTCTTTGAAGTGGTTTAGAGTCTCGAGATGACATCGAATTCGATGAGGCGCTCAAATGGCGGATTTCGATGACGACCGATGGGATTACAGTAGAGGTACTCAAGTGTTCATTGAATACTCGAGAGATTTATTTACATTAGACTGAGTGCAGGGACAAAGAGTGACAATTTGTGGATTTACACATGGTTTATCGTGATTTTCATTGGATAATGAAAATATTTGATCAATAAAAATTCATGACAATGAAACATTATTTTGATTGTTAATTTTTTATTCATGTTTCAAATTAAACTCCATAATTTCCCTAAATTTCCTAATTTTACATCCCCAAGAATTAATACAAAATTGAAAGATTATATCAGATTGAATCGAACATTCAAAAGTCAAACCGCGATAACATCGTGTACGATTACACCCGAACAATTTCCCCCTGATTCTCGCCCGAACGGGTAATTTATCGTCCAAGTAGCCCACGACTTCGACTCTTTCCCCGGGTCCAGTACTATCCCCCAACCCACTCAGTCTACCCTCTCATTTCCTCTATCTTTTTCAAAACTTTTTTTTTTTTTATCACTTTTTCTCACTTCAATTCTTTCGTTTTTCACTCTCTGCATGGTTCATCGAAATAACGGTCAAAGAGTGCACACGATAAAGTTTCAATGAAGTCGAATTCTATGTCCGATTGGCCATCAACAACTGGGGAGTAACTATTGAGGAGTGGTGAGTATTATAAATTGTTGCGGTGATAAATTTAATGAGATATTGAAGAAAGAAAAAGAGAATCGACTGAGATTCTTTCTCGTTTGATATCTTCAAAATAGCTGCCCGGCTACTCAAAACTCGCGAGAAAAATAGGGAAAGTGCTGAATTAGAGAAAATGTCAAAATCGGCCATTTCCACTGGAGAATGGCTGACCCCCGAAACCGGCCCACCCAAAATTTCGTCGTTTCGATTCTTTCTCGTTTGATATCTTCAAAATAGCTGCCCGGCTACTCAGAACTCGCGAGAAAAATTGGGAAAGTGCTGAATTAGAGAAAATGTCAAAATCGGCCATTTTCACTGGAGAACGGCTGACCCCCGAAACCGGCCCACCCAAAATTTCGTCGTTTCGATTCTTTCTCGTTTGATATCTTCAAAATAGCTGCCCGGCTACTCAGAACTCGCGAGAAAAATAGGGAAAGTGCTGAATTAGAGAAAATGTCAAAATCGGCCATTTCCACTGGAGAATGGCTGACCCCCGAAACCGGCCCACCCAAAATTTCGTCGTTTCGATTCTTTCTCGTTTGATATCTTCAAAATAGCTGCCCGGCTACTCAGAACTCGCGAGAAAAATTGGGAAAGTGCTGAATTAGAGAAAATGTCAAAATCGGCCATTTTCACTGGAGAACGGCTGACCCCCGAAACCGGCCCACCCAAAATTTCGTCGTTTCGATTCTTTCTCGTTTGATATCTTCAAAATAGCTGCCCGGCTACTCAGAACTCGCGAGAAAAATAGGGAAAGTGCTGAATTAGAGAAAATGTCAAAATCGGCCATTTCCACTGGAGAATGGCTGACCCCCGAAACCGGCCCACCCAAAATTTCGTCGTTTCGATTCTTTCTCGTTTGATATCTTCAAAATAGCTGCCCGGCTACTCAGAACTCGCGAGAAAAATTGGGAAAGTGCTGAATTAGAGAAAATGTCAAAATCGGCCATTTTCACTGGAGAACGGCTGACCCCCGAAACCGGCCCACCCAAAATTTCGTCGTTTCGATTCTTTCTCGTTTGATATCTTCAAAATAGCTGCCCGGCTACTCAGAACTCGCGAGAAAAATAGGGAAAGTGCTGAATTAGAGAAAATGTCAAAATCGGCCATTTCCACTGGAGAATGGCTGACCCCCGAAACCGGCCCACCCAAAATTTCGTCGTTTCGATTCTTTCTCGTTTGATATCTTCAAAATAGCTGCCCGGCTACTCAGAACTCGCGGAAAAAATAGGGAAAGTGCTGAATTAGAGAAAATGTCAAAATCGGCCATTTCCAGTGGAGAATGGCTGACCCCCGAAACCGGTCCACCCAAAATTTCGTCGTTTCGATTCTTTCTCGTTTGATATCTTCAAAATAGCTGCCCGGCTACTCAGAACTCGCGAGAAAAATAGGGAAAGTGCTGAATTAGAGAAAATGTCAAAATCGGCCATTTCCACTGGAGAATGGCTGACCCCCGAAACCGGCCCACCCAAAATTTCTTCGTTTCGATTCTTTCTCGTTTGATATCTTTAAAATAGCTGCCCGGCTACTCAGAACTCGCGAGAAAAATTGGGAAAGTGCTGAATTAGAGAAAATGTCAAAATCGGCCATTTTCACTGGAGAACGGCTGACCCCCGAAACCGGCCCACCCAAAATTTCGTCGTTTCGATTCTTTCTCGTTTGATATCTTCAAAATAGCTGCCCGGCTACTCAGAACTCGCGGAAAAAATTGGAAAAGTGCTGAATTAAAGAAAATGTCAAAATCGGCCATTTTCACTGGAGAACGGCTGACCCCCAAAACCGGCCCACCCAAAATTTCGTCGTTTCGATTCTTTCTCGTTTGATATCTTCAAAATAGCTGCCCGGCTACTCAGAACTCGCGAGAAAAATAGGGAAAGTGCTGAATTAGAGAAAATGTCAAAATCGGCCATTTCCACTGGAGAATGGCTGACCCCCGAAACCGGCCCACCCAAAATTTCGTCGTTTCGATTCTTTCTCGTTTGATATCTTCAAAATAGCTGCCCGGCTACTCAGAACTCGCGAGAAAAATAGGGAAAGTGCTGAATTAGAGAAAATGTCAAAATCGGCCATTTCCACTGGAGAATGGCTGACCCCCGAAACCGGCCCACCCAAAATTTCTTCGTTTCGATTCTTTCTCGTTTGATATCTTTAAAATAGCTGCCCGGCTACTCAGAACTCGCGAGAAAAATTGGGAAAGTGCTGAATTAGAGAAAATGTCAAAATCGGCCATTTTCACTGGAGAACGGCTGACCCCCGAAACCGGCCCACCCAAAATTTCGTCGTTTCGATTCTTTCTCGTTTGATATCTTCAAAATAGCTGCCCGGCTACTCAGAACTCGCGGAAAAAATTGGAAAAGTGCTGAATTAAAGAAAATGTCAAAATCGGCCATTTTCACTGGAGAACGGCTGACCCCCAAAACCGGCCCACCCAAAATTTCGTCGTTTCGATTCTTTCTCGTTTGATATCTTCAAAATAGCTGCCCGGCTACTCAGAACTCGCGAGAAAAATAGGGAAAGTGCTGAATTAGAGAAAATGTCAAAATCGGCCATTTCCACTGGAGAATGGCTGACCCCCGAAACCGGCCCACCCAAAATTTCGTCGTTTCGATTCTTTCTCGTTTGATATCTTCAAAATAGCTGCCCGGCTACTCAGAACTCGCGAGAAAAATTGGGAAAGTGCTGAATTAGAGAAAATGTCAAAATCGGCCATTTTCACTGGAGAACGGCTGACCCCCGAAACCGGCCCACCCAAAATTTCGTCGTTTCGATTCTTTCTCGTTTGATATCTTCAAAATAGCTGCCCGGCTACTCAGAACTCGCGAGAAAAATAGGGAAAGTGCTGAATTAGAGAAAATGTCAAAATCGGCCATTTCCACTGGAGAATGGCTGACCCCCGAAACCGGCCCACCCAAAATTTCGTCGTTTCGATTCTTTCTCGTTTGATATCTTCAAAATAGCTGCCCGGCTACTCAGAACTCGCGGAAAAAATAGGGAAAGTGCTGAATTAGAGAAAATGTCAAAATCGGCCATTTCCAGTGGAGAATGGCTGACCCCCGAAACCGGTCCACCCAAAATTTCGTCGTTTCGATTCTTTCTCGTTTGATATCTTCAAAATAGCTGCCCGGCTACTCAGAACTCGCGAGAAAAATAGGGAAAGTGCTGAATTAGAGAAAATGTCAAAATCGGCCATTTCCACTGGAGAATGGCTGACCCCCGAAACCGGCCCACCCAAAATTTCTTCGTTTCGATTCTTTCTCGTTTGATATCTTTAAAATAGCTGCCCGGCTACTCAGAACTCGCGAGAAAAATTGGGAAAGTGCTGAATTAGAGAAAATGTCAAAATCGGCCATTTTCACTGGAGAACGGCTGACCCCCGAAACCGGCCCACCCAAAATTTCGTCGTTTCGATTCTTTCTCGTTTGATATCTTCAAAATAGCTGCCCGGCTACTCAGAACTCGCGGAAAAAATTGGAAAAGTGCTGAATTAAAGAAAATGTCAAAATCGGCCATTTTCACTGGAGAACGGCTGACCCCCAAAACCGGCCCACCCAAAATTTCGTCGTTTCGATTCTTTCTCGTTTGATATCTTCAAAATAGCTGCCCGGCTACTCAGAACTCGCGAGAAAAATAGGGAAAGTGCTGAATTAGAGAAAATGTCAAAATCGGCCATTTCCACTGGAGAATGGCTGACCCCCGAAACCGGCCCACCCAAAATTTCGTCGTTTCGATTCTTTCTCGTTTGATATCTTCAAAATAGCTGCCCGGCTACTCAGAACTCGCGAGAAAAATAGGGAAAGTGCTGAATTAGAGAAAATGTCAAAATCGGCCATTTCCACTGGAGAATGGCTGACCCCCGAAACCGGCCCACCCAAAATTTCTTCGTTTCGATTCTTTCTCGTTTGATATCTTTAAAATAGCTGCCCGGCTACTCAGAACTCGCGAGAAAAATTGGGAAAGTGCTGAATTAGAGAAAATGTCAAAATCGGCCATTTTCACTGGAGAACGGCTGACCCCCGAAACCGGCCCACCCAAAATTTCGTCGTTTCGATTCTTTCTCGTTTGATATCTTCAAAATAGCTGCCCGGCTACTCAGAACTCGCGGAAAAAATTGGAAAAGTGCTGAATTAAAGAAAATGTCAAAATCGGCCATTTTCACTGGAGAACGGCTGACCCCCAAAACCGGCCCACCCAAAATTTCGTCGTTTCGATTCTTTCTCGTTTGATATCTTCAAAATAGCTGCCCGGCTACTCAGAACTCGCGAGAAAAATAGGGAAAGTGCTGAATTAGAGAAAATGTCAAAATCGGCCATTTCCACTGGAGAATGGCTGACCCCCGAAACCGGCCCACCCAAAATTTCGTCGTTTCGATTCTTTCTCGTTTGATATCTTCAAAATAGCTGCCCGGCTACTCAGAACTCGCGAGAAAAATAGGGAAAGTGCTGAATTAGAGAAAATGTCAAAATCGGCCATTTCCACTGGAGAATGGCTGACCCCCGAAACCGGCCCACCCAAAATTTCTTCGTTTCAATTCTTTCTCGTTTGATATCTTCAAAAAAGCTGCCCGGCTACTCAAAACTCGCGAGAAAAATAGGGAAAGTGCTGAATTAGAGAAAATGTCAAAATCGGCCATTTCCACTGGAGAATGGCTGACCCCCGAAACCGGCCCACCCAAAATTTCTTCGTTTCGATTCTTTCTCGTTTGATATCTTCAAAATAGCTGCCCGGCTACTCAGAACTCGCGAAAAAAATTGGGAAAGTGCTGAATTAGAGAAAATGTCAAAATCGGCCATTTCCACTGGAGAATGGCTGACCCCCGAAACCGGCCCACCCAAAATTTCTTCGTTTCGATTCTTTCTCGTTTGATATCTTCAAAATAGCTGCCCGGCTACTCAGAACTCGCGAAAAAAATTGGGAAAGTGCTGAATTAGAGAAAATGTCAAAATCGGCCATTTCCACTGGAGAATGGCTGACCCCCGAAACCGGCCCACCCAAAATTTCTTCGTTTCGATTCTTTCTCGTTTGATATCTTCAAAATAGCTGCCCGGCTACTCAGAACTCGCGAGAAAAATTGGGAAAGTGCTGAATTAGAGAAAATGTCAAAATCGGCCATTTTCACTGGAGAACGGCTGACCCCCGAAACCGGCCCACCCAAAATTTCGTCGTTTCGATTCTTTCTCGTTTGATATCTTCAAAATAGCTGCCCGGCTACTCAGAACTCGCGAGAAAAATAGGGAAAGTGCTGAATTAGAGAAAATGTCAAAATCGGCCATTTCCACTGGAGAATGGCTGACCCCCGAAACCGGCCCACCCAAAATTTCGTCGTTTCGATTCTTTCTCGTTTGATATCTTCAAAATAGCTGCCCGGCTACTCAGAACTCGCGAGAAAAATAGGGAAAGTGCTGAATTAGAGAAAATGTCAAAATCGGCCATTTCCACTGGAGAATGGCTGACCCCCGAAACCGGCCCACCCAAAATTTCGTCGTTTCGATTCTTTCTCGTTTGATATCTTCAAAATAGCTGCCCGGCTACTCAGAACTCGCGGAAAAATTGGGAAAGTGCTGAATTAGAGAAAATGTCAAAATCGGCCATTTCCACTGGAGAATGGCTGACCCCCGAAACCGGCCCACCCAAAATTTCTTCGTTTCGATTCTTTCTCGTTTGATATCTTCAAAATAGCTGCCCGGCTACTCAGAACTCGCGAGAAAAATAGGGAAAGTGCTGAATTAGAGAAAATGTCAAAATCGGCCATTTTCACTGGAGAACGGCTGACCCCCGAAACCGGCCCACCCAAAATTTCGTCGTTTCGATTCTTTCTCGTTTGATATCTTCAAAATAGCTGCCCGGCTACTCAGAACTCGCGGAAAAAATTGGAAAAGTGCTGAATTAAAGAAAATGTCAAAATCGGCCATTTTCACTGGAGAACGGCTGACCCCCAAAACCGGCCCACCCAAAATTTCGTCGTTTCGATTCTTTCTCGTTTGATATCTTCAAAATAGCTGCCCGGCTACTCAGAACTCGCGAGAAAAATAGGGAAAGTGCTGAATTAGAGAAAATGTCAAAATCGGCCATTTCCACTGGAGAATGGCTGACCCCCGAAACCGGCCCACCCAAAATTTCGTCGTTTCGATTCTTTCTCGTTTGATATCTTCAAAATAGCTGCCCGGCTACTCAGAACTCGCGAGAAAAATAGGGAAAGTGCTGAATTAGAGAAAATGTCAAAATCGGCCATTTCCACTGGAGAATGGCTGACCCCCGAAACCGGCCCACCCAAAATTTCTTCGTTTCAATTCTTTCTCGTTTGATATCTTCAAAAAAGCTGCCCGGCTACTCAAAACTCGCGAGAAAAATAGGGAAAGTGCTGAATTAGAGAAAATGTCAAAATCGGCCATTTCCACTGGAGAATGGCTGACCCCCGAAACCGGCCCACCCAAAATTTCTTCGTTTCGATTCTTTCTCGTTTGATATCTTCAAAATAGCTGCCCGGCTACTCAGAACTCGCGAAAAAAATTGGGAAAGTGCTGAATTAGAGAAAATGTCAAAATCGGCCATTTCCACTGGAGAATGGCTGACCCCCGAAACCGGCCCACCCAAAATTTCTTCGTTTCGATTCTTTCTCGTTTGATATCTTCAAAATAGCTGCCCGGCTACTCAGAACTCGCGAAAAAAATTGGGAAAGTGCTGAATTAGAGAAAATGTCAAAATCGGCCATTTCCACTGGAGAATGGCTGACCCCCGAAACCGGCCCACCCAAAATTTCTTCGTTTCGATTCTTTCTCGTTTGATATCTTCAAAATAGCTGCCCGGCTACTCAGAACTCGCGAGAAAAATTGGGAAAGTGCTGAATTAGAGAAAATGTCAAAATCGGCCATTTTCACTGGAGAACGGCTGACCCCCGAAACCGGCCCACCCAAAATTTCGTCGTTTCGATTCTTTCTCGTTTGATATCTTCAAAATAGCTGCCCGGCTACTCAGAACTCGCGAGAAAAATAGGGAAAGTGCTGAATTAGAGAAAATGTCAAAATCGGCCATTTCCACTGGAGAATGGCTGACCCCCGAAACCGGCCCACCCAAAATTTCTTCGTTTCGATTCTTTCTCGTTTGATATCTTTAAAATAGCTGCCCGGCTACTCAGAACTCGCGAGAAAAATTGGGAAAGTGCTGAATTAGAGAAAATGTCAAAATCGGCCATTTTCACTGGAGAACGGCTGACCCCCGAAACCGGCCCACCCAAAATTTCGTCGTTTCGATTCTTTCTCGTTTGATATCTTCAAAATAGCTGCCCGGCTACTCAGAACTCGCGGAAAAAATTGGAAAAGTGCTGAATTAAAGAAAATGTCAAAATCGGCCATTTTCACTGGAGAACGGCTGACCCCCAAAACCGGCCCACCCAAAATTTCGTCGTTTCGATTCTTTCTCGTTTGATATCTTCAAAATAGCTGCCCGGCTACTCAGAACTCGCGAGAAAAATAGGGAAAGTGCTGAATTAGAGAAAATGTCAAAATCGGCCATTTCCACTGGAGAATGGCTGACCCCCGAAACCGGCCCACCCAAAATTTCGTCGTTTCGATTCTTTCTCGTTTGATATCTTCAAAATAGCTGCCCGGCTACTCAGAACTCGCGAGAAAAATTGGGAAAGTGCTGAATTAGAGAAAATGTCAAAATCGGCCATTTTCACTGGAGAACGGCTGACCCCCGAAACCGGCCCACCCAAAATTTCGTCGTTTCGATTCTTTCTCGTTTGATATCTTCAAAATAGCTGCCCGGCTACTCAGAACTCGCGAGAAAAATAGGGAAAGTGCTGAATTAGAGAAAATGTCAAAATCGGCCATTTCCACTGGAGAATGGCTGACCCCCGAAACCGGCCCACCCAAAATTTCGTCGTTTCGATTCTTTCTCGTTTGATATCTTCAAAATAGCTGCCCGGCTACTCAGAACTCGCGGAAAAAATAGGGAAAGTGCTGAATTAGAGAAAATGTCAAAATCGGCCATTTCCAGTGGAGAATGGCTGACCCCCGAAACCGGTCCACCCAAAATTTCGTCGTTTCGATTCTTTCTCGTTTGATATCTTCAAAATAGCTGCCCGGCTACTCAGAACTCGCGAGAAAAATAGGGAAAGTGCTGAATTAGAGAAAATGTCAAAATCGGCCATTTCCACTGGAGAATGGCTGACCCCCGAAACCGGCCCACCCAAAATTTCTTCGTTTCGATTCTTTCTCGTTTGATATCTTTAAAATAGCTGCCCGGCTACTCAGAACTCGCGAGAAAAATTGGGAAAGTGCTGAATTAGAGAAAATGTCAAAATCGGCCATTTTCACTGGAGAACGGCTGACCCCCGAAACCGGCCCACCCAAAATTTCGTCGTTTCGATTCTTTCTCGTTTGATATCTTCAAAATAGCTGCCCGGCTACTCAGAACTCGCGGAAAAAATTGGAAAAGTGCTGAATTAAAGAAAATGTCAAAATCGGCCATTTTCACTGGAGAACGGCTGACCCCCAAAACCGGCCCACCCAAAATTTCGTCGTTTCGATTCTTTCTCGTTTGATATCTTCAAAATAGCTGCCCGGCTACTCAGAACTCGCGAGAAAAATAGGGAAAGTGCTGAATTAGAGAAAATGTCAAAATCGGCCATTTCCACTGGAGAATGGCTGACCCCCGAAACCGGCCCACCCAAAATTTCGTCGTTTCGATTCTTTCTCGTTTGATATCTTCAAAATAGCTGCCCGGCTACTCAGAACTCGCGAGAAAAATAGGGAAAGTGCTGAATTAGAGAAAATGTCAAAATCGGCCATTTCCACTGGAGAATGGCTGACCCCCGAAACCGGCCCACCCAAAATTTCTTCGTTTCGATTCTTTCTCGTTTGATATCTTTAAAATAGCTGCCCGGCTACTCAGAACTCGCGAGAAAAATTGGGAAAGTGCTGAATTAGAGAAAATGTCAAAATCGGCCATTTTCACTGGAGAACGGCTGACCCCCGAAACCGGCCCACCCAAAATTTCGTCGTTTCGATTCTTTCTCGTTTGATATCTTCAAAATAGCTGCCCGGCTACTCAGAACTCGCGGAAAAATTGGGAAAGTGCTGAATTAGAGAAAATGTCAAAATCGGCCATTTCCACTGGAGAATGGCTGACCCCCGAAACCGGCCCACCCAAAATTTCGTCGTTTCGATTCTTTCTCGTTTGATATCTTCAAAATAGCTGCCCGGCTACTCAGAACTCGCGGAAAAATTGGGAAAGTGCTGAATTAGAGAAAATGTCAAAATCGGCCATTTCCACTGGAGAATGGCTGACCCCCGAAACCGGCCCACCCAAAATTTCGTCGTTTCGATTCTTTCTCGTTTGATATCTTCAAAATAGCTGCCCGGCTACTCAGAACTCGCGGAAAAATTGGGAAAGTGCTGAATTAGAGAAAATGTCAAAATCGGCCATTTCCACTGGAGAATGGCTGACCCCCGAAACCGGCCCACCCAAAATTTCTTCGTTTCGATTCTTTCTCGTTTGATATCTTCAAAATAGCTGCCCGGCTACTCAGAACTCGCGAGAAAAATTGGGAAAGTGCTGAATTAGAGAAAATGTCAAAATCGGCCATTTCCACTGGAGAATGGCTGACCCCCGAAACCGGCCCACCCAAAATTTCTTCGTTTCGATTCTTTCTCGTTTGATATCTTCAAAATAGCTGCCCGGCTACTCAAAACTCGCGAGAAAAATTGGGAAAGTGCTGAATTAGAGAAAATGTCAAAATCGGCCATTTCCACTGGAGAATGGCTGACCCCCGAAACCGGCCCACCCAAAATTTCTTCGTTTCGATTCTTTCTCGTTTGATATCTTCAAAATAGCTGCCCGGCTACTCAAAACTCGCGAGAAAAATTGGGAAAGTGCTGAATTAGAGAAAATGTCAAAATCGGCCATTTCCAGTGGAGAATGGCTGACCCCCGAAACCGGTCCACCCAAAATTTCTTCGTTTCGATTCTTTCTCGTTTGATATCTTCAAAATAGCTGCCCGGCTACTCAAAACTCGCGAGAAAAATTGGGAAAGTGCTGAATTAGAGAAAATGTCAAAATCGGCCATTTCCACTGGAGAGTGGCTGACCCCCGAAACCGGCCCACCCAAAATTTCTTCGTTTCGATTCTTTCTCGTTTGATATCTTCAAAATAGCTGCCCGGCTACTCAAAACTCGCGAGAAAAATTGGGAAAGTGCTGAATTAGAGAAAATGTCAAAATCGGCCATTTCCACTGGAGAATGGCTAACCCCCGAAACCGGCCCACCCAAAATTTCGTCGTTTCGATTCTTTCTCGTTTGATATCTTCAAAATAGCTGCCCGGCTACTCAGAACTCGCGGAAAAATTGGGAAAGTGCTGAATTAGAGAAAATGTCAAAATCGGCCATTTCCACTGGAGAATGGCTGACCCCCGAAACCGGCCCACCCAAAATTTCTTCGTTTCGATTCTTTCTCGTTTGATATCTTCAAAATAGCTGCCCGGCTACTCAAAACTCGCGAGAAAAATTGGGAAAGTGCTGAATTAGAGAAAATGTCAAAATCGGCCATTTCCAGTGGAGAATGGCTGACCCCCGAAACCGGCCCACCCAAAATTTCGTCGTTTCGATTCTTTCTCGTTTGATATCTTCAAAATAGCTGCCCGGCTACTCAGAACTCGCAAGAAAAATTGAAAAATCGTTAAATTAGAGAAAATGTCAAAATCGGCCATTTCCACTGGAGAATGGCTGACCCCCGAAACCGGCCCACCCAAAATTTCTTCGTTTCGATTCTTTCTCGTTTGATATCTTCAAAATAGCTGCCCGGCTATTCAGAACTCGCGAAAAAAATTGGGAAAGTGCTGAATTAGAGAAAATGTCAAAATCGGCCATTTCCACTGGAGAATGGCTGACCCCCGAAACCGGCCCACCCAAAATTTCGTCGTTTCGATTCTTTCTCGTTTGATATCTTCAAAATAGCTGCCCGGCTACTCAGAACTCGCGGAAAAATTGGGAAAGTGCTGAATTAGAGAAAATGTCAAAATCGGCCATTTCCACTGGAGAATGGCTGACCCCCGAAACCGGCCCACCCAAAATTTCTTCGTTTCGATTCTTTCTCGTTTGATATCTTCAAAATAGCTGCCCGGCTACTCAAAACTCGCGAGAAAAATTGGGAAAGTGCTGAATTAGAGAAAATGTCAAAATCGGCCATTTCCACTGGAGAATGGCTGACCCCCGAAACCGGTCCACCCAAAATTTCGTCGTTTCGATTCTTTCTCGTTTGATATCTTCAAAATAGCTGCCCGGCTACTCAGAACTCGCGGAAAAATTGGGAAAGTGCTGAATTAGAGAAAATGTCAAAATCGGCCATTTCCACTGGAGAATGGCTGACCCCCGAAACCGGCCCACCCAAAATTTCTTCGTTTCGATTCTTTCTCGTTTGATATCTTCAAAATAGCTGCCCGGCTACTCAGAACTCGCGAGAAAAATTGGGAAAGTGCTGAATTAGAGAAAATGTCAAAATCGGCCATTTCCACTGGAGAATGGCTGACCCCCGAAACCGGTCCACCCAAAATTTCTTCGTTTCGATTCTTTCTCGTTTGATATCTTCAAAATAGCTGCCCGGCTACTCAAAACTCGCGAGAAAAATTGGGAAAGTGCTGAATTAGAGAAAATGTCAAAATCGGCCATTTCCACTGGAGAATGGCTGACCCCCGAAACCGGCCCACCCAAAATTTCTTCGTTTCGATTCTTTCTCGTTTGATATCTTCAAAATAGCTGCCCGGCTACTCAAAACTCGCGAGAAAAATTGGGAAAATGCTGAATTAGAGAAAATGTCAAAATCGGCCATTTCCACTGGAGAATGGCTGACCCCCGAAACCGGCCCACCCAAAATTTCTTCGTTTCGATTCTTTCTCGTTTGATATCTTCAAAATAGCTGCCCGGCTACTCAGAACTCGCGAAAAAAATTGGGAAAGTGCTGAATTAGAGAAAATGTCAAAATCGGCCATTTCCACTGGAGAATGGCTGACCCCCGAAACCGGCCCACCCAAAATTTCTTCGTTTCGATTCTTTCTCGTTTGATATCTTCAAAATAGCTGCCCGGCTACTCAGAACTCGCGAGAAAAATTGGGAAAGTGCTGAATTAGAGAAAATGTCAAAATCGGCCATTTTCACTGGAGAACGGCTGACCCCCGAAACCGGCCCACCCAAAATTTCGTCGTTTCGATTCTTTCTCGTTTGATATCTTCAAAATAGCTGTCCGGCTACTCAGAACTCGCGAGAAAAATAGGGAAAGTGCTGAATTAGAGAAAATGTCAAAATCGGCCATTTCCACTGGAGAATGGCTGACCCCCGAAACCGGCCCACCCAAAATTTCGTCGTTTCGATTCTTTCTCGTTTGATATCTTCAAAATAGCTGCCCGGCTACTCAGAACTCGCGAGAAAAATAGGGAAAGTGCTGAATTAGAGAAAATGTCAAAATCGGCCATTTCCACTGGAGAATGGCTGACCCCCGAAACCGGCCCACCCAAAATTTCGTCGTTTCGATTCTTTCTCGTTTGATATCTTCAAAATAGCTGCCCGGCTACTCAGAACTCGCGGAAAAATTGGGAAAGTGCTGAATTAGAGAAAATGTCAAAATCGGCCATTTCCACTGGAGAATGGCTGACCCCCGAAACCGGCCCACCCAAAATTTCTTCGTTTCGATTCTTTCTCGTTTGATATCTTCAAAATAGCTGCCCGGCTACTCAGAACTCGCGAGAAAAATAGGGAAAGTGCTGAATTAGAGAAAATGTCAAAATCGGCCATTTTCACTGGAGAACGGCTGACCCCCGAAACCGGCCCACCCAAAATTTCGTCGTTTCGATTCTTTCTCGTTTGATATCTTCAAAATAGCTGCCCGGCTACTCAGAACTCGCGGAAAAAATTGGAAAAGTGCTGAATTAAAGAAAATGTCAAAATCGGCCATTTTCACTGGAGAACGGCTGACCCCCAAAACCGGCCCACCCAAAATTTCGTCGTTTCGATTCTTTCTCGTTTGATATCTTCAAAATAGCTGCCCGGCTACTCAGAACTCGCGAGAAAAATAGGGAAAGTGCTGAATTAGAGAAAATGTCAAAATCGGCCATTTCCACTGGAGAATGGCTGACCCCCGAAACCGGCCCACCCAAAATTTCGTCGTTTCGATTCTTTCTCGTTTGATATCTTCAAAATAGCTGCCCGGCTACTCAGAACTCGCGAGAAAAATAGGGAAAGTGCTGAATTAGAGAAAATGTCAAAATCGGCCATTTCCACTGGAGAATGGCTGACCCCCGAAACCGGCCCACCCAAAATTTCTTCGTTTCAATTCTTTCTCGTTTGATATCTTCAAAAAAGCTGCCCGGCTACTCAAAACTCGCGAGAAAAATAGGGAAAGTGCTGAATTAGAGAAAATGTCAAAATCGGCCATTTCCACTGGAGAATGGCTGACCCCCGAAACCGGCCCACCCAAAATTTCTTCGTTTCGATTCTTTCTCGTTTGATATCTTCAAAATAGCTGCCCGGCTACTCAGAACTCGCGAAAAAAATTGGGAAAGTGCTGAATTAGAGAAAATGTCAAAATCGGCCATTTCCACTGGAGAATGGCTGACCCCCGAAACCGGCCCACCCAAAATTTCTTCGTTTCGATTCTTTCTCGTTTGATATCTTCAAAATAGCTGCCCGGCTACTCAGAACTCGCGAAAAAAATTGGGAAAGTGCTGAATTAGAGAAAATGTCAAAATCGGCCATTTCCACTGGAGAATGGCTGACCCCCGAAACCGGCCCACCCAAAATTTCTTCGTTTCGATTCTTTCTCGTTTGATATCTTCAAAATAGCTGCCCGGCTACTCAGAACTCGCGAGAAAAATTGGGAAAGTGCTGAATTAGAGAAAATGTCAAAATCGGCCATTTTCACTGGAGAACGGCTGACCCCCGAAACCGGCCCACCCAAAATTTCGTCGTTTCGATTCTTTCTCGTTTGATATCTTCAAAATAGCTGCCCGGCTACTCAGAACTCGCGAGAAAAATAGGGAAAGTGCTGAATTAGAGAAAATGTCAAAATCGGCCATTTCCACTGGAGAATGGCTGACCCCCGAAACCGGCCCACCCAAAATTTCGTCGTTTCGATTCTTTCTCGTTTGATATCTTCAAAATAGCTGCCCGGCTACTCAGAACTCGCGGAAAAATTGGGAAAGTGCTGAATTAGAGAAAATGTCAAAATCTTCCATTTCCACTGGAGAATGGCTGACCCCCGAAACCGGCCCACCCAAAATTTCGTCGTTTCGATTCTTTCTCGTTTGATATCTTCAAAATAGCTGCCCGGCTACTCAGAACTCGCGGAAAAATTGGGAAAGTGCTGAATTAGAGAAAATGTCAAAATCGGCCATTTCCACTGGAGAATGGCTGACCCCCGAAACCGGCCCACCCAAAATTTCTTCGTTTCGATTCTTTCTCGTTTGATATCTTCAAAATAGCTGCCCGGCTACTCAGAACTCGCGAGAAAAATTGGGAAAGTGCTGAATTAGAGAAAATGTCAAAATCGGCCATTTCCACTGGAGAATGGCTGACCCCCGAAACCGGCCCACCCAAAATTTCTTCGTTTCGATTCTTTCTCGTTTGATATCTTCAAAATAGCTGCCCGGCTACTCAAAACTCGCGAGAAAAATTGGGAAAGTGCTGAATTAGAGAAAATGTCAAAATCGGCCATTTCCACTGGAGAATGGCTGACCCCCGAAACCGGCCCACCCAAAATTTCTTCGTTTCGATTCTTTCTCGTTTGATATCTTCAAAATAGCTGCCCGGCTACTCAGAACTCGCGAGAAAAATAGGGAAAGTGCTGAATTAGAGAAAATGTCAAAATCGGCCATTTCCACTGGAGAATGGCTGACCCCCGAAACCGGCCCACCCAAAATTTCGTCGTTTCGATTCTTTCTCGTTTGATATCTTCAAAATAGCTGCCCGGCTACTCAGAACTCGCGAGAAAAATAGGGAAAGTGCTGAATTAGAGAAAATGTCAAAATCGGCCATTTCCACTGGAGAATGGCTGACCCCCGAAACCGGCCCACCCAAAATTTCGTCGTTTCGATTCTTTCTCGTTTGATATCTTCAAAATAGCTGCCCGGCTACTCAGAACTCGCGAGAAAAATAGGGAAAGTGCTGAATTAGAGAAAATGTCAAAATCGGCCATTTCCACTGGAGAATGGCTGACCCCCGAAACCGGTCCACCCAAAATTTCTTCGTTTCGATTCTTTCTCGTTTGATATCTTCAAAATAGCTGCCCGGCTACTCAGAACTCGCGAGAAAAATAGGGAAAGTGCTGAATTAGAGAAAATGTCAAAATCGGCCATTTCCACTGGAGAATGGCTGACCCCCGAAACCGGCCCACCCAAAATTTCGTCGTTTCGATTCTTTCTCGTTTGATATCTTCAAAATAGCTGCCCGGCTACTCAGAACTCGCGAGAAAAATAGGGAAAGTGCTGAATTAGAGAAAATGTCAAAATCGGCCATTTCCACTGGAGAATGGCTGACCCCCGAAACCGGCCCACCCAAAATTTCTTCGTTTCGATTCTTTCTCGTTTGATATCTTTAAAATAGCTGCCCGGCTACTCAGAACTCGCGAGAAAAATTGGGAAAGTGCTGAATTAGAGAAAATGTCAAAATCGGCCATTTTCACTGGAGAACGGCTGACCCCCGAAACCGGCCCACCCAAAATTTCGTCGTTTCGATTCTTTCTCGTTTGATATCTTCAAAATAGCTGCCCGGCTACTCAGAACTCGCCGAAAAAATTGGAAAAGTGCTGAATTAAAGAAAATGTCAAAATCGGCCATTTTCACTGGAGAACGGCTGACCCCCAAAACCGGCCCACCCAAAATTTCGTCGTTTCGATTCTTTCTCGTTTGATATCTTCAAAATAGCTGCCCGGCTACTCAGAACTCGCGAGAAAAATAGGGAAAGTGCTGAATTAGAGAAAATGTCAAAATCGGCCATTTCCACTGGAGAATGGCTGACCCCCGAAACCGGCCCACCCAAAATTTCGTCGTTTCGATTCTTTCTCGTTTGATATCTTCAAAATAGCTGCCCGGCTACTCAGAACTCGCGAGAAAAATAGGGAAAGTGCTGAATTAGAGAAAATGTCAAAATCGGCCATTTCCACTGGAGAATGGCTGACCCCCGAAACCGGCCCACCCAAAATTTCTTCGTTTCAATTCTTTCTCGTTTGATATCTTCAAAAAAGCTGCCCGGCTACTCAAAACTCGCGAGAAAAATAGGGAAAGTGCTGAATTAGAGAAAATGTCAAAATCGGCCATTTCCACTGGAGAATGGCTGACCCCCGAAACCGGCCCACCCAAAATTTCGTCGTTTCGATTCTTTCTCGTTTGATATCTTCAAAATAGCTGCCCGGCTACTCAGAACTCGCGAGAAAAATAGGGAAAGTGCTGAATTAGAGAAAATGTCAAAATCGGCCATTTCCACTGGAGAATGGCTGACCCCCGAAACCGGCCCACCCAAAATTTCGTCGTTTCGATTCTTTCTCGTTTGATATCTTCAAAATAGCTGCCCGGCTACTCAGAACTCGCGGAAAAATTGGGAAAGTGCTGAATTAGAGAAAATGTCAAAATCGGCCATTTCCACTGGAGAATGGCTGACCCCCGAAACCGGTCCACCCAAAATTTCTTCGTTTCGATTCTTTCTCGTTTGATATCTTCAAAATAGCTGCCCGGCTACTCAGAACTCGCGAGAAAAATAGGGAAAGTGCTGAATTAGAGAAAATGTCAAAATCGGCCATTTCCACTGGAGAATGGCTGACCCCCGAAACCGGCCCACCCAAAATTTCGTCGTTTCGATTCTTTCTCGTTTGATATCTTCAAAATAGCTGCCCGGCTACTCAGAACTCGCGAGAAAAATAGGGAAAGTGCTGAATTAGAGAAAATGTCAAAATCGGCCATTTCCACTGGAGAATGGCTGACCCCCGAAACCGGCCCACCCAAAATTTCTTCGTTTCGATTCTTTCTCGTTTGATATCTTTAAAATAGCTGCCCGGCTACTCAGAACTCGCGAGAAAAATTGGGAAAGTGCTGAATTAGAGAAAATGTCAAAATCGGCCATTTTCACTGGAGAACGGCTGACCCCCGAAACCGGCCCACCCAAAATTTCGTCGTTTCGATTCTTTCTCGTTTGATATCTTCAAAATAGCTGCCCGGCTACTCAGAACTCGCGGAAAAAATTGGAAAAGTGCTGAATTAAAGAAAATGTCAAAATCGGCCATTTTCACTGGAGAACGGCTGACCCCCAAAACCGGCCCACCCAAAATTTCGTCGTTTCGATTCTTTCTCGTTTGATATCTTCAAAATAGCTGCCCGGCTACTCAGAACTCGCGAGAAAAATAGGGAAAGTGCTGAATTAGAGAAAATGTCAAAATCGGCCATTTCCACTGGAGAATGGCTGACCCCCGAAACCGGCCCACCCAAAATTTCGTCGTTTCGATTCTTTCTCGTTTGATATCTTCAAAATAGCTGCCCGGCTACTCAGAACTCGCGAGAAAAATAGGGAAAGTGCTGAATTAGAGAAAATGTCAAAATCGGCCATTTCCACTGGAGAATGGCTGACCCCCGAAACCGGCCCACCCAAAATTTCTTCGTTTCAATTCTTTCTCGTTTGATATCTTCAAAAAAGCTGCCCGGCTACTCAAAACTCGCGAGAAAAATAGGGAAAGTGCTGAATTAGAGAAAATGTCAAAATCGGCCATTTCCACTGGAGAATGGCTGACCCCCGAAACCGGCCCACCCAAAATTTCGTCGTTTCGATTCTTTCTCGTTTGATATCTTCAAAATAGCTGCCCGGCTACTCAGAACTCGCGAGAAAAATAGGGAAAGTGCTGAATTAGAGAAAATGTCAAAATCGGCCATTTCCACTGGAGAATGGCTGACCCCCGAAACCGGCCCACCCAAAATTTCGTCGTTTCGATTCTTTCTCGTTTGATATCTTCAAAATAGCTGCCCGGCTACTCAGAACTCGCGGAAAAATTGGGAAAGTGCTGAATTAGAGAAAATGTCAAAATCGGCCATTTCCACTGGAGAATGGCTGACCCCCGAAACCGGCCCACCCAAAATTTCGTCGTTTCGATTCTTTCTCGTTTGATATCTTCAAAATAGCTGCCCGGCTACTCAGAACTCGCGGAAAAATTGGGAAAGTGCTGAATTAGAGAAAATGTCAAAATCGGCCATTTCCACTGGAGAATGGCTGACCCCCGAAACCGGCCCACCCAAAATTTCGTCGTTTCGATTCTTTCTCGTTTGATATCTTCAAAATAGCTGCCCGGCTACTCAGAACTCGCGGAAAAATTGGGAAAGTGCTGAATTAGAGAAAATGTCAAAATCGGCCATTTCCACTGGAGAATGGCTGACCCCCGAAACCGGCCCACCCAAAATTTCGTCGTTTCGATTCTTTCTCGTTTGATATCTTCAAAATAGCTGCCCGGCTACTCAGAACTCGCGAGAAAAATAGGGAAAGTGCTGAATTAGAGAA
This sequence comes from Coelinius sp. EB29, assembly GCA_035578325.1. Classification (NCBI taxonomy): domain Eukaryota; kingdom Metazoa; phylum Arthropoda; class Insecta; order Hymenoptera; family Braconidae; genus Coelinius; species Coelinius sp. EB29. Next base: position 2,705,885 of record JAOZGT010000008.1, read on the forward strand.
AATGTCAAAATCGGCCATTTCCACTGGAGAATGGCTGACCCCCGAAACCGGCCCACCCAAAATTTCTTCGTTTCAATTCTTTCTCGTTTGATATCTTCAAAAAAGCTGCCCGGCTACTCAAAACTCGCGAGAAAAATAGGGAAAGTGCTGAATTAGAGAAAATGTCAAAATCGGCCATTTCCACTGGAGAATGGCTGACCCCCGAAACCGGCCCACCCAAAATTTCGTCGTTTCGATTCTTTCTCGTTTGATATCTTCAAAATAGCTGCCCGGCTACTCAGAACTCGCGGAAAAATTGGGAAAGTGCTGAATTAGAGAAAATGTCAAAATCGGCCATTTCCACTGGAGAATGGCTGACCCCCGAAACCGGCCCACCCAAAATTTCGTCGTTTCGATTCTTTCTCGTTTGATATCTTCAAAATAGCTGCCCGGCTACTCAGAACTCGCGGAAAAATTGGGAAAGTGCTGAATTAGAGAAAATGTCAAAATCGGCCATTTCCACTGGAGAATGGCTGACCCCCGAAACCGGCCCACCCAAAATTTCGTCGTTTCGATTCTTTCTCGTTTGATATCTTCAAAATAGCTGCCCGGCTACTCAGAACTCGCGGAAAAATTGGGAAAGTGCTGAATTAGAGAAAATGTCAAAATCGGCCATTTCCACTGGAGAATGGCTGACCCCCGAAACCGGCCCACCCAAAATTTCTTCGTTTCGATTCTTTCTCGTTTGATATCTTCAAAATAGCTGCCCGGCTACTCAGAACTCGCGAGAAAAATTGGGAAAGTGCTGAATTAGAGAAAATGTCAAAATCGGCCATTTCCACTGGAGAATGGCTGACCCCCGAAACCGGCCCACCCAAAATTTCTTCGTTTCGATTCTTTCTCGTTTGATATCTTCAAAATAGCTGCCCGGCTACTCAAAACTCGCGAGAAAAATTGGGAAAGTGCTGAATTAGAGAAAATGTCAAAATCGGCCATTTCCACTGGAGAATGGCTGACCCCCGAAACCGGCCCACCCAAAATTTCTTCGTTTCGATTCTTTCTCGTTTGATATCTTCAAAATAGCTGCCCGGCTACTCAAAACTCGCGAGAAAAATTGGGAAAGTGCTGAATTAGAGAAAATGTCAAAATCGGCCATTTCCAGTGGAGAATGGCTGACCCCCGAAACCGGTCCACCCAAAATTTCTTCGTTTCGATTCTTTCTCGTTTGATATCTTCAAAATAGCTGCCCGGCTACTCAAAACTCGCGAGAAAAATTGGGAAAGTGCTGAATTAGAGAAAATGTCAAAATCGGCCATTTCCACTGGAGAGTGGCTGACCCCCGAAACCGGCCCACCCAAAATTTCTTCGTTTCGATTCTTTCTCGTTTGATATCTTCAAAATAGCTGCCCGGCTACTCAAAACTCGCGAGAAAAATTGGGAAAGTGCTGAATTAGAGAAAATGTCAAAATCGGCCATTTCCACTGGAGAATGGCTAACCCCCGAAACCGGCCCACCCAAAATTTCGTCGTTTCGATTCTTTCTCGTTTGATATCTTCAAAATAGCTGCCCGGCTACTCAGAACTCGCGGAAAAATTGGGAAAGTGCTGAATTAGAGAAAATGTCAAAATCGGCCATTTCCACTGGAGAATGGCTGACCCCCGAAACCGGCCCACCCAAAATTTCTTCGTTTCGATTCTTTCTCGTTTGATATCTTCAAAATAGCTGCCCGGCTACTCAAAACTCGCGAGAAAAATTGGGAAAGTGCTGAATTAGAGAAAATGTCAAAATCGGCCATTTCCAGTGGAGAATGGCTGACCCCCGAAACCGGCCCACCCAAAATTTCGTCGTTTCGATTCTTTCTCGTTTGATATCTTCAAAATAGCTGCCCGGCTACTCAGAACTCGCAAGAAAAATTGAAAAATCGTTAAATTAGAGAAAATGTCAAAATCGGCCATTTCCACTGGAGAATGGCTGACCCCCGAAACCGGCCCACCCAAAATTTCTTCGTTTCGATTCTTTCTCGTTTGATATCTTCAAAATAGCTGCCCGGCTATTCAGAACTCGCGAAAAAAATTGGGAAAGTGCTGAATTAGAGAAAATGTCAAAATCGGCCATTTCCACTGGAGAATGGCTGACCCCCGAAACCGGCCCACCCAAAATTTCGTCGTTTCGATTCTTTCTCGTTTGATATCTTCAAAATAGCTGCCCGGCTACTCAGAACTCGCGGAAAAATTGGGAAAGTGCTGAATTAGAGAAAATGTCAAAATCGGCCATTTCCACTGGAGAATGGCTGACCCCCGAAACCGGCCCACCCAAAATTTCTTCGTTTCGATTCTTTCTCGTTTGATATCTTCAAAATAGCTGCCCGGCTACTCAAAACTCGCGAGAAAAATTGGGAAAGTGCTGAATTAGAGAAAATGTCAAAATCGGCCATTTCCACTGGAGAATGGCTGACCCCCGAAACCGGTCCACCCAAAATTTCGTCGTTTCGATTCTTTCTCGTTTGATATCTTCAAAATAGCTGCCCGGCTACTCAGAACTCGCGGAAAAATTGGGAAAGTGCTGAATTAGAGAAAATGTCAAAATCGGCCATTTCCACTGGAGAATGGCTGACCCCCGAAACCGGCCCACCCAAAATTTCTTCGTTTCGATTCTTTCTCGTTTGATATCTTCAAAATAGCTGCCCGGCTACTCAGAACTCGCGAGAAAAATTGGGAAAGTGCTGAATTAGAGAAAATGTCAAAATCGGCCATTTCCACTGGAGAATGGCTGACCCCCGAAACCGGTCCACCCAAAATTTCTTCGTTTCGATTCTTTCTCGTTTGATATCTTCAAAATAGCTGCCCGGCTACTCAAAACTCGCGAGAAAAATTGGGAAAGTGCTGAATTAGAGAAAATGTCAAAATCGGCCATTTCCACTGGAGAATGGCTGACCCCCGAAACCGGCCCACCCAAAATTTCTTCGTTTCGATTCTTTCTCGTTTGATATCTTCAAAATAGCTGCCCGGCTACTCAAAACTCGCGAGAAAAATTGGGAAAATGCTGAATTAGAGAAAATGTCAAAATCGGCCATTTCCACTGGAGAATGGCTGACCCCCGAAACCGGCCCACCCAAAATTTCGTCGTTTCGATTCTTTCTCGTTTGATATCTTCAAAATAGCTGCCCGGCTACTCAGAACTCGCGGAAAAATTGGGAAAGTGCTGAATTAGAGAAAATGTCAAAATCGGCCATTTCCACTGGAGAGTGGCTGACCCCCGAAACCGGCCCACCCAAAATTTCTTCGTTTCGATTCTTTCTCGTTTGATATCTTCAAAATAGCTGCCCGGCTACTCAAAACTCGCGAGAAAAATTGGGAAAGTGCTGAATTAGAGAAAATGTCAAAATCGGCCATTTCCAGTGGAGAATGGCTGACCCCCGAAACCGGCCCACCCAAAATTTCGTCGTTTCGATTCTTTCTCGTTTGATATCTTCAAAATAGCTGCCCGGCTACTCAGAACTCGCAAGAAAAATTGAAAAATCGTTAAATTAGAGAAAATGTCAAAATCGGCCATTTCCACTGGAGAATGGCTGACCCCCGAAACCGGCCCACCCAAAATTTCTTCGTTTCGATTCTTTCTCGTTTGATATCTTCAAAATAGCTGCCCGGCTATTCAGAACTCGCGAAAAAAATTAGGAAAGTGCTGAATTAGAGAAAATGTCAAAATCGGCCATTTCCACTGGAGAATGGCTGACCCCCGAAACCGGCCCACCCAAAATTTCGTCGTTTCGATTCTTTCTCGTTTGATATCTTCAAAATAGCTGCCCGGCTACTCAGAACTCGCGGAAAAATTGGGAAAGTGCTGAATTAGAGAAAATGTCAAAATCGGCCATTTCCACTGGAGAATGGCTGACCCCCGAAACCGGCCCACCCAAAATTTCTTCGTTTCGATTCTTTCTCGTTTGATATCTTCAAAATAGCTGCCCGGCTACTCAAAACTCGCGAGAAAAATTGGGAAAGTGCTGAATTAGAGAAAATGTCAAAATCGGCCATTTCCACTGGAGAATGGCTGACCCCCGAAACCGGCCCACCCAAAATTTCTTCGTTTCGATTCTTTCTCGTTTGATATCTTCAAAATAGCTGCCCGGCTACTCAAAACTCGCGAGAAAAATTGGGAAAATGCTGAATTAGAGAAAATGTCAAAATCGGCCATTTCCACTGGAGAATGGCTGACCCCCGAAACCGGCCCACCCAAAATTTCGTCGTTTCGATTCTTTCTCGTTTGATATCTTCAAAATAGCTGCCCGGCTACTCAGAACTCGCGGAAAAATTGGGAAAGTGCTGAATTAGAGAAAATGTCAAAATCGGCCATTTCCACTGGAGAGTGGCTGACCCCCGAAACCGGCCCACCCAAAATTTCTTCGTTTCGATTCTTTCTCGTTTGATATCTTCAAAATAGCTGCCCGGCTACTCAAAACTCGCGAGAAAAATTGGGAAAGTGCTGAATTAGAGAAAATGTCAAAATCGGCCATTTCCACTGGAGAATGGCTGACCCCCGAAACCGGCCCACCCAAAATTTCGTCGTTTCGATTCTTTCTCGTTTGATATTTTCAAAATAGCTGCCCGGCTACTCAGAACTCGCGGAAAAATTGGGAAAGTGCTGAATTAGAGAAAATGTCAAAATCGGCCATTTCCACTGGAGAATGGCTGACCCCCGAAACCGGCCCACCCAAAATTTCTTCGTTTCGATTCTTTCTCGTTTGATATCTTCAAAATAGCTGCCCGGCTACTCAAAACTCGCGAGAAAAATTGGGAAAGTGCTGAATTAGAGAAAATGTCAAAATCGGCCATTTCCAGTGGAGAATGGCTGACCCCCGAAACCGGCCCACCCAAAATTTCGTCGTTTCGATTCTTTCTCGTTTGATATCTTCAAAATAGCTGCCCGGCTACTCAGAACTCGCGGAAAAATTGGGAAAGTGCTGAATTAGAGAAAATGTCAAAATCGGCCATTTCCACTGGAGAATGGCTGACCCCCGAAACCGGCCCACCCAAAATTTCTTCGTTTCGATTCTTTCTCGTTTGATATCTTCAAAATAGCTGCCCGGCTACTCAAAACTCGCGAGAAAAATTGGGAAAGTGCTGAATTAGAGAAAATGTCAAAATCGGCCATTTCCACTGGAGAATGGCTGACCCCCGAAACCGGTCCACCCAAAATTTCGTCGTTTCGATTCTTTCTCGTTTGATATCTTCAAAATAGCTGCCCGGCTACTCAGAACTCGCGAGAAAAATAGGGAAAGTGCTGAATTAGAGAAAATGTCAAAATCGGCCATTTCCACTGGAGAATGGCTGACCCCCGAAACCGGCCCACCCAAAATTTCTTCGTTTCGATTCTTTCTCGTTTGATATCTTTAAAATAGCTGCCCGGCTACTCAGAACTCGCGAGAAAAATTGGGAAAGTGCTGAATTAGAGAAAATGTCAAAATCGGCCATTTTCACTGGAGAACGGCTGACCCCCGAAACCGGCCCACCCAAAATTTCGTCGTTTCGATTCTTTCTCGTTTGATATCTTCAAAATAGCTGCCCGGCTACTCAGAACTCGCGGAAAAAATTGGAAAAGTGCTGAATTAAAGAAAATGTCAAAATCGGCCATTTTCACTGGAGAACGGCTGACCCCCAAAACCGGCCCACCCAAAATTTCGTCGTTTCGATTCTTTCTCGTTTGATATCTTCAAAATAGCTGCCCGGCTACTCAGAACTCGCGAGAAAAATAGGGAAAGTGCTGAATTAGAGAAAATGTCAAAATCGGCCATTTCCACTGGAGAATGGCTGACCCCCGAAACCGGCCCACCCAAAATTTCGTCGTTTCGATTCTTTCTCGTTTGATATCTTCAAAATAGCTGCCCGGCTACTCAGAACTCGCGAGAAAAATAGGGAAAGTGCTGAATTAGAGAAAATGTCAAAATCGGCCATTTCCACTGGAGAATGGCTGACCCCCGAAACCGGCCCACCCAAAATTTCTTCGTTTCAATTCTTTCTCGTTTGATATCTTCAAAAAAGCTGCCCGGCTACTCAAAACTCGCGAGAAAAATAGGGAAAGTGCTGAATTAGAGAAAATGTCAAAATCGGCCATTTCCACTGGAGAATGGCTGACCCCCGAAACCGGCCCACCCAAAATTTCTTCGTTTCGATTCTTTCTCGTTTGATATCTTCAAAATAGCTGCCCGGCTACTCAGAACTCGCGAAAAAAATTGGGAAAGTGCTGAATTAGAGAAAATGTCAAAATCGGCCATTTCCACTGGAGAATGGCTGACCCCCGAAACCGGCCCACCCAAAATTTCTTCGTTTCGATTCTTTCTCGTTTGATATCTTCAAAATAGCTGCCCGGCTACTCAGAACTCGCGAAAAAAATTGGGAAAGTGCTGAATTAGAGAAAATGTCAAAATCGGCCATTTCCACTGGAGAATGGCTGACCCCCGAAACCGGCCCACCCAAAATTTCTTCGTTTCGATTCTTTCTCGTTTGATATCTTCAAAATAGCTGCCCGGCTACTCAGAACTCGCGAGAAAAATTGGGAAAGTGCTGAATTAGAGAAAATGTCAAAATCGGCCATTTTCACTGGAGAACGGCTGACCCCCGAAACCGGCCCACCCAAAATTTCGTCGTTTCGATTCTTTCTCGTTTGATATCTTCAAAATAGCTGCCCGGCTACTCAGAACTCGCGAGAAAAATAGGGAAAGTGCTGAATTAGAGAAAATGTCAAAATCGGCCATTTCCACTGGAGAATGGCTGACCCCCGAAACCGGCCCACCCAAAATTTCGTCGTTTCGATTCTTTCTCGTTTGATATCTTCAAAATAGCTGCCCGGCTACTCAGAACTCGCGAGAAAAATAGGGAAAGTGCTGAATTAGAGAAAATGTCAAAATCGGCCATTTCCACTGGAGAATGGCTGACCCCCGAAACCGGCCCACCCAAAATTTCGTCGTTTCGATTCTTTCTCGTTTGATATCTTCAAAATAGCTGCCCGGCTACTCAGAACTCGCGGAAAAATTGGGAAAGTGCTGAATTAGAGAAAATGTCAAAATCGGCCATTTCCACTGGAGAATGGCTGACCCCCGAAACCGGCCCACCCAAAATTTCTTCGTTTCGATTCTTTCTCGTTTGATATCTTCAAAATAGCTGCCCGGCTACTCAGAACTCGCGAGAAAAATAGGGAAAGTGCTGAATTAGAGAAAATGTCAAAATCGGCCATTTTCACTGGAGAACGGCTGACCCCCGAAACCGGCCCACCCAAAATTTCGTCGTTTCGATTCTTTCTCGTTTGATATCTTCAAAATAGCTGCCCGGCTACTCAGAACTCGCGGAAAAAATTGGAAAAGTGCTGAATTAAAGAAAATGTCAAAATCGGCCATTTTCACTGGAGAACGGCTGACCCCCAAAACCGGCCCACCCAAAATTTCGTCGTTTCGATTCTTTCTCGTTTGATATCTTCAAAATAGCTGCCCGGCTACTCAGAACTCGCGAGAAAAATAGGGAAAGTGCTGAATTAGAGAAAATGTCAAAATCGGCCATTTCCACTGGAGAATGGCTGACCCCCGAAACCGGCCCACCCAAAATTTCGTCGTTTCGATTCTTTCTCGTTTGATATCTTCAAAATAGCTGCCCGGCTACTCAGAACTCGCGAGAAAAATAGGGAAAGTGCTGAATTAGAGAAAATGTCAAAATCGGCCATTTCCACTGGAGAATGGCTGACCCCCGAAACCGGCCCACCCAAAATTTCTTCGTTTCAATTCTTTCTCGTTTGATATCTTCAAAAAAGCTGCCCGGCTACTCAAAACTCGCGAGAAAAATAGGGAAAGTGCTGAATTAGAGAAAATGTCAAAATCGGCCATTTCCACTGGAGAATGGCTGACCCCCGAAACCGGCCCACCCAAAATTTCTTCGTTTCGATTCTTTCTCGTTTGATATCTTCAAAATAGCTGCCCGGCTACTCAGAACTCGCGAAAAAAATTGGGAAAGTGCTGAATTAGAGAAAATGTCAAAATCGGCCATTTCCACTGGAGAATGGCTGACCCCCGAAACCGGCCCACCCAAAATTTCTTCGTTTCGATTCTTTCTCGTTTGATATCTTCAAAATAGCTGCCCGGCTACTCAGAACTCGCGAAAAAAATTGGGAAAGTGCTGAATTAGAGAAAATGTCAAAATCGGCCATTTCCACTGGAGAATGGCTGACCCCCGAAACCGGCCCACCCAAAATTTCTTCGTTTCGATTCTTTCTCGTTTGATATCTTCAAAATAGCTGCCCGGCTACTCAGAACTCGCGAGAAAAATTGGGAAAGTGCTGAATTAGAGAAAATGTCAAAATCGGCCATTTTCACTGGAGAACGGCTGACCCCCGAAACCGGCCCACCCAAAATTTCGTCGTTTCGATTCTTTCTCGTTTGATATCTTCAAAATAGCTGCCCGGCTACTCAGAACTCGCGAGAAAAATAGGGAAAGTGCTGAATTAGAGAAAATGTCAAAATCGGCCATTTCCACTGGAGAATGGCTGACCCCCGAAACCGGCCCACCCAAAATTTCGTCGTTTCGATTCTTTCTCGTTTGATATCTTCAAAATAGCTGCCCGGCTACTCAGAACTCGCGGAAAAATTGGGAAAGTGCTGAATTAGAGAAAATGTCAAAATCTTCCATTTCCACTGGAGAATGGCTGACCCCCGAAACCGGCCCACCCAAAATTTCGTCGTTTCGATTCTTTCTCGTTTGATATCTTCAAAATAGCTGCCCGGCTACTCAGAACTCGCGGAAAAATTGGGAAAGTGCTGAATTAGAGAAAATGTCAAAATCGGCCATTTCCACTGGAGAATGGCTGACCCCCGAAACCGGCCCACCCAAAATTTCTTCGTTTCGATTCTTTCTCGTTTGATATCTTCAAAATAGCTGCCCGGCTACTCAGAACTCGCGAGAAAAATTGGGAAAGTGCTGAATTAGAGAAAATGTCAAAATCGGCCATTTCCACTGGAGAATGGCTGACCCCCGAAACCGGCCCACCCAAAATTTCTTCGTTTCGATTCTTTCTCGTTTGATATCTTCAAAATAGCTGCCCGGCTACTCAAAACTCGCGAGAAAAATTGGGAAAGTGCTGAATTAGAGAAAATGTCAAAATCGGCCATTTCCACTGGAGAATGGCTGACCCCCGAAACCGGCCCACCCAAAATTTCTTCGTTTCGATTCTTTCTCGTTTGATATCTTCAAAATAGCTGCCCGGCTACTCAGAACTCGCGAGAAAAATAGGGAAAGTGCTGAATTAGAGAAAATGTCAAAATCGGCCATTTCCACTGGAGAATGGCTGACCCCCGAAACCGGCCCACCCAAAATTTCGTCGTTTCGATTCTTTCTCGTTTGATATCTTCAAAATAGCTGCCCGGCTACTCAGAACTCGCGAGAAAAATAGGGAAAGTGCTGAATTAGAGAAAATGTCAAAATCGGCCATTTCCACTGGAGAATGGCTGACCCCCGAAACCGGCCCACCCAAAATTTCGTCGTTTCGATTCTTTCTCGTTTGATATCTTCAAAATAGCTGCCCGGCTACTCAGAACTCGCGAGAAAAATAGGGAAAGTGCTGAATTAGAGAAAATGTCAAAATCGGCCATTTCCACTGGAGAATGGCTGACCCCCGAAACCGGTCCACCCAAAATTTCTTCGTTTCGATTCTTTCTCGTTTGATATCTTCAAAATAGCTGCCCGGCTACTCAGAACTCGCGAGAAAAATAGGGAAAGTGCTGAATTAGAGAAAATGTCAAAATCGGCCATTTCCACTGGAGAATGGCTGACCCCCGAAACCGGCCCACCCAAAATTTCGTCGTTTCGATTCTTTCTCGTTTGATATCTTCAAAATAGCTGCCCGGCTACTCAGAACTCGCGAGAAAAATAGGGAAAGTGCTGAATTAGAGAAAATGTCAAAATCGGCCATTTCCACTGGAGAATGGCTGACCCCCGAAACCGGCCCACCCAAAATTTCTTCGTTTCGATTCTTTCTCGTTTGATATCTTTAAAATAGCTGCCCGGCTACTCAGAACTCGCGAGAAAAATTGGGAAAGTGCTGAATTAGAGAAAATGTCAAAATCGGCCATTTTCACTGGAGAACGGCTGACCCCCGAAACCGGCCCACCCAAAATTTCGTCGTTTCGATTCTTTCTCGTTTGATATCTTCAAAATAGCTGCCCGGCTACTCAGAACTCGCGGAAAAAATTGGAAAAGTGCTGAATTAAAGAAAATGTCAAAATCGGCCATTTTCACTGGAGAACGGCTGACCCCCAAAACCGGCCCACCCAAAATTTCGTCGTTTCGATTCTTTCTCGTTTGATATCTTCAAAATAGCTGCCCGGCTACTCAGAACTCGCGAGAAAAATAGGGAAAGTGCTGAATTAGAGAAAATGTCAAAATCGGCCATTTCCACTGGAGAATGGCTGACCCCCGAAACCGGCCCACCCAAAATTTCGTCGTTTCGATTCTTTCTCGTTTGATATCTTCAAAATAGCTGCCCGGCTACTCAGAACTCGCGAGAAAAATAGGGAAAGTGCTGAATTAGAGAAAATGTCAAAATCGGCCATTTCCACTGGAGAATGGCTGACCCCCGAAACCGGCCCACCCAAAATTTCTTCGTTTCAATTCTTTCTCGTTTGATATCTTCAAAAAAGCTGCCCGGCTACTCAAAACTCGCGAGAAAAATAGGGAAAGTGCTGAATTAGAGAAAATGTCAAAATCGGCCATTTCCACTGGAGAATGGCTGACCCCCGAAACCGGCCCACCCAAAATTTCGTCGTTTCGATTCTTTCTCGTTTGATATCTTCAAAATAGCTGCCCGGCTACTCAGAACTCGCGAGAAAAATAGGGAAAGTGCTGAATTAGAGAAAATGTCAAAATCGGCCATTTCCACTGGAGAATGGCTGACCCCCGAAACCGGCCCACCCAAAATTTCGTCGTTTCGATTCTTTCTCGTTTGATATCTTCAAAATAGCTGCCCGGCTACTCAGAACTCGCGGAAAAATTGGGAAAGTGCTGAATTAGAGAAAATGTCAAAATCGGCCATTTCCACTGGAGAATGGCTGACCCCCGAAACCGGTCCACCCAAAATTTCTTCGTTTCGATTCTTTCTCGTTTGATATCTTCAAAATAGCTGCCCGGCTACTCAGAACTCGCGAGAAAAATAGGGAAAGTGCTGAATTAGAGAAAATGTCAAAATCGGCCATTTCCACTGGAGAATGGCTGACCCCCGAAACCGGCCCACCCAAAATTTCGTCGTTTCGATTCTTTCTCGTTTGATATCTTCAAAATAGCTGCCCGGCTACTCAGAACTCGCGAGAAAAATAGGGAAAGTGCTGAATTAGAGAAAATGTCAAAATCGGCCATTTCCACTGGAGAATGGCTGACCCCCGAAACCGGCCCACCCAAAATTTCTTCGTTTCGATTCTTTCTCGTTTGATATCTTTAAAATAGCTGCCCGGCTACTCAGAACTCGCGAGAAAAATTGGGAAAGTGCTGAATTAGAGAAAATGTCAAAATCGGCCATTTTCACTGGAGAACGGCTGACCCCCGAAACCGGCCCACCCAAAATTTCGTCGTTTCGATTCTTTCTCGTTTGATATCTTCAAAATAGCTGCCCGGCTACTCAGAACTCGCGGAAAAAATTGGAAAAGTGCTGAATTAAAGAAAATGTCAAAATCGGCCATTTTCACTGGAGAACGGCTGACCCCCAAAACCGGCCCACCCAAAATTTCGTCGTTTCGATTCTTTCTCGTTTGATATCTTCAAAATAGCTGCCCGGCTACTCAGAACTCGCGAGAAAAATAGGGAAAGTGCTGAATTAGAGAAAATGTCAAAATCGGCCATTTCCACTGGAGAATGGCTGACCCCCGAAACCGGCCCACCCAAAATTTCGTCGTTTCGATTCTTTCTCGTTTGATATCTTCAAAATAGCTGCCCGGCTACTCAGAACTCGCGAGAAAAATAGGGAAAGTGCTGAATTAGAGAAAATGTCAAAATCGGCCATTTCCACTGGAGAATGGCTGACCCCCGAAACCGGCCCACCCAAAATTTCTTCGTTTCAATTCTTTCTCGTTTGATATCTTCAAAAAAGCTGCCCGGCTACTCAAAACTCGCGAGAAAAATAGGGAAAGTGCTGAATTAGAGAAAATGTCAAAATCGGCCATTTCCACTGGAGAATGGCTGACCCCCGAAACCGGCCCACCCAAAATTTCGTCGTTTCGATTCTTTCTCGTTTGATATCTTCAAAATAGCTGCCCGGCTACTCAGAACTCGCGAGAAAAATAGGGAAAGTGCTGAATTAGAGAAAATGTCAAAATCGGCCATTTCCACTGGAGAATGGCTGACCCCCGAAACCGGCCCACCCAAAATTTCGTCGTTTCGATTCTTTCTCGTTTGATATCTTCAAAATAGCTGCCCGGCTACTCAGAACTCGCGGAAAAATTGGGAAAGTGCTGAATTAGAGAAAATGTCAAAATCGGCCATTTCCACTGGAGAATGGCTGACCCCCGAAACCGGCCCACCCAAAATTTCGTCGTTTCGATTCTTTCTCGTTTGATATCTTCAAAATAGCTGCCCGGCTACTCAGAACTCGCGGAAAAATTGGGAAAGTGCTGAATTAGAGAAAATGTCAAAATCGGCCATTTCCACTGGAGAATGGCTGACCCCCGAAACCGGCCCACCCAAAATTTCGTCGTTTCGATTCTTTCTCGTTTGATATCTTCAAAATAGCTGCCCGGCTACTCAGAACTCGCGGAAAAATTGGGAAAGTGCTGAATTAGAGAAAATGTCAAAATCGGCCATTTCCACTGGAGAATGGCTGACCCCCGAAACCGGCCCACCCAAAATTTCGTCGTTTCGATTCTTTCTCGTTTGATATCTTCAAAATAGCTGCCCGGCTACTCAGAACTCGCGAGAAAAATAGGGAAAGTGCTGAATTAGAGAAAATGTCAAAATCGGCCATTTCCACTGGAGAATGGCTGACCCCCGAAACCGGCCCACCCAAAATTTCTTCGTTTCAATTCTTTCTCGTTTGATATCTTCAAAAAAGCTGCCCGGCTACTCAAAACTCGCGAGAAAAATAGGGAAAGTGCTGAATTAGAGAAAATGTCAAAATCGGCCATTTCCACTGGAGAATGGCTGACCCCCGAAACCGGCCCACCCAAAATTTCGTCGTTTCGATTCTTTCTCGTTTGATATCTTCAAAATAGCTGCCCGGCTACTCAGAACTCGCGGAAAAATTGGGAAAGTGCTGAATTAGAGAAAATGTCAAAATCGGCCATTTCCACTGGAGAGTGGCTGACCCCCGAAACCGGCCCACCCAAAATTTCTTCGTTTCGATTCTTTCTCGTTTGATATCTTCAAAATAGCTGCCCGGCTACTCAAAACTCGCGAGAAAAATTGGGAAAGTGCTGAATTAGAGAAAATGTCAAAATCGGCCATTTCCAGTGGAGAATGGCTGACCCCCGAAACCGGCCCACCCAAAATTTCGTCGTTTCGATTCTTTCTCGTTTGATATCTTCAAAATAGCTGCCCGGCTACTCAGAACTCGCAAGAAAAATTGAAAAATCGTTAAATTAGAGAAAATGTCAAAATCGGCCATTTCCACTGGAGAATGGCTGACCCCCGAAACCGGCCCACCCAAAATTTCTTCGTTTCGATTCTTTCTCGTTTGATATCTTCAAAATAGCTGCCCGGCTATTCAGAACTCGCGAAAAAAATTAGGAAAGTGCTGAATTAGAGAAAATGTCAAAATCGGCCATTTCCACTGGAGAATGGCTGACCCCCGAAACCGGCCCACCCAAAATTTCGTCGTTTCGATTCTTTCTCGTTTGATATCTTCAAAATAGCTGCCCGGCTACTCAGAACTCGCGGAAAAATTGGGAAAGTGCTGAATTAGAGAAAATGTCAAAATCGGCCATTTCCACTGGAGAATGGCTGACCCCCGAAACCGGCCCACCCAAAATTTCTTCGTTTCGATTCTTTCTCGTTTGATATCTTCAAAATAGCTGCCCGGCTACTCAAAACTCGCGAGAAAAATTGGGAAAGTGCTGAATTAGAGAAAATGTCAAAATCGGCCATTTCCACTGGAGAATGGCTGACCCCCGAAACCGGCCCACCCAAAATTTCTTCGTTTCGATTCTTTCTCGTTTGATATCTTCAAAATAGCTGCCCGGCTACTCAAAACTCGCGAGAAAAATTGGGAAAATGCTGAATTAGAGAAAATGTCAAAATCGGCCATTTCCACTGGAGAATGGCTGACCCCCGAAACCGGCCCACCCAAAATTTCGTCGTTTCGATTCTTTCTCGTTTGATATCTTCAAAATAGCTGCCCGGCTACTCAGAACTCGCGGAAAAATTGGGAAAGTGCTGAATTAGAGAAAATGTCAAAATCGGCCATTTCCACTGGAGAGTGGCTGACCCCCGAAACCGGCCCACCCAAAATTTCTTCGTTTCGATTCTTTCTCGTTTGATATCTTCAAAATAGCTGCCCGGCTACTCAAAACTCGCGAGAAAAATTGGGAAAGTGCTGAATTAGAGAAAATGTCAAAATCGGCCATTTCCACTGGAGAATGGCTGACCCCCGAAACCGGCCCACCCAAAATTTCGTCGTTTCGATTCTTTCTCGTTTGATATTTTCAAAATAGCTGCCCGGCTACTCAGAACTCGCGGAAAAATTGGGAAAGTGCTGAATTAGAGAAAATGTCAAAATCGGCCATTTCCACTGGAGAATGGCTGACCCCCGAAACCGGCCCACCCAAAATTTCTTCGTTTCGATTCTTTCTCGTTTGATATCTTCAAAATAGCTGCCCGGCTACTCAAAACTCGCGAGAAAAATTGGGAAAGTGCTGAATTAGAGAAAATGTCAAAATCGGCCATTTCCAGTGGAGAATGGCTGACCCCCGAAACCGGCCCACCCAAAATTTCGTCGTTTCGATTCTTTCTCGTTTGATATCTTCAAAATAGCTGCCCGGCTACTCAGAACTCGCGGAAAAATTGGGAAAGTGCTGAATTAGAGAAAATGTCAAAATCGGCCATTTCCACTGGAGAATGGCTGACCCCCGAAACCGGCCCACCCAAAATTTCTTCGTTTCGATTCTTTCTCGTTTGATATCTTCAAAATAGCTGCCCGGCTACTCAAAACTCGCGAGAAAAATTGGGAAAGTGCTGAATTAGAGAAAATGTCAAAATCGGCCATTTCCACTGGAGAATGGCTGACCCCCGAAACCGGTCCACCCAAAATTTCGTCGTTTCGATTCTTTCTCGTTTGATATCTTCAAAATAGCTGCCCGGCTACTCAGAACTCGCGGAAAAATTGGGAAAGTGCTGAATTAGAGAAAATGTCAAAATCGGCCATTTCCACTGGAGAATGGCTGACCCCCGAAACCGGCCCACCCAAAATTTCTTCGTTTCGATTCTTTCTCGTTTGATATCTTCAAAATAGCTGCCCGGCTACTCAGAACTCGCGAGAAAAATTGGGAAAGTGCTGAATTAGAGAAAATGTCAAAATCGGCCATTTCCACTGGAGAATGGCTGACCCCCGAAACCGGTCCACCCAAAATTTCTTCGTTTCGATTCTTTCTCGTTTGATATCTTCAAAATAGCTGCCCGGCTACTCAAAACTCGCGAGAAAAATTGGGAAAGTGCTGAATTAGAGAAAATGTCAAAATCGGCCATTTCCACTGGAGAATGGCTGACCCCCGAAACCGGCCCACCCAAAATTTCTTCGTTTCGATTCTTTCTCGTTTGATATCTTCAAAATAGCTGCCCGGCTACTCAAAACTCGCGAGAAAAATTGGGAAAATGCTGCATTAGAGAAAATGTCAAAATCGGCCATTTCCACTGGAGAATGGCTGACCCCCGAAACCGGCCCACCCAAAATTTCGTCGTTTCGATTCTTTCTCGTTTGATATCTTCAAAATAGCTGCCCGGCTACTCAGAACTCGCGGAAAAATTGGGAAAGTGCTGAATTAGAGAAAATGTCAAAATCGGCCATTTCCACTGGAGAATGGCTGACCCCCGAAACCGGCCCACCCAAAATTTCTTCGTTTCGATTCTTTCTCGTTTGATATCTTCAAAATAGCTGCCCGGCTACTCAGAACTCGCGAGAAAAATTGGGAAAGTGCTGAATTAGAGAAAATGTCAAAATCGGCCATTTCCACTGGAGAATGGCTGACCCCCGAAACCGGCCCACCCAAAATTTCTTCGTTTCGATTCTTTCTCGTTTGATATCTTCAAAATAGCTGCCCGGCTACTCAAAACTCGCGAGAAAAATTGGGAAAGTGCTGAATTAGAGAAAATGTCAAAATCGGCCATTTCCACTGGAGAATGGCTGACCCCCGAAACCGGCCCACCCAAAATTTCTTCGTTTCGATTCTTTCTCGTTTGATATCTTCAAAATAGCTGCCCGGCTACTCAAAACTCGCGAGAAAAATTGGGAAAGTGCTGAATTAGAGAAAATGTCAAAATCGGCCATTTCCAGTGGAGAATGGCTGACCCCCGAAACCGGTCCACCCAAAATTTCTTCGTTTCGATTCTTTCTCGTTTGATATCTTCAAAATAGCTGCCCGGCTACTCAAAACTCGCGAGAAAAATTGGGAAAGTGCTGAATTAGAGAAAATGTCAAAATCGGCCATTTCCACTGGAGAGTGGCTGACCCCCGAAACCGGCCCACCCAAAATTTCTTCGTTTCGATTCTTTCTCGTTTGATATCTTCAAAATAGCTGCCCGGCTACTCAAAACTCGCGAGAAAAATTGGGAAAGTGCTGAATTAGAGAAAATGTCAAAATCGGCCATTTCCACTGGAGAATGGCTGACCCCCGAAACCGGCCCACCCAAAATTTCGTCGTTTCGATTCTTTCTCGTTTGATATCTTCAAAATAGCTGCCCGGCTACTCAGAACTCGCGGAAAAATTGGGAAAGTGCTGAATTAGAGAAAATGTCAAAATCGGCCATTTCCACTGGAGAATGGCTGACCCCCGAAACCGGCCCACCCAAAATTTCTTCGTTTCGATTCTTTCTCGTTTGATATCTTCAAAATAGCTGCCCGGCTACTCAAAACTCGCGAGAAAAATTGGGAAAGTGCTGAATTAGAGAAAATGTCAAAATCGGCCATTTCCAGTGGAGAATGGCTGACCCCCGAAATCGGCCCACCCAAAATTTCGTCGTTTCGATTCTTTCTCGTTTGATATCTTCAAAATAGCTGCCCGGCTACTCAGAACTCGCAAGAAAAATTGAAAAATCGTTAAATTAGAGAAAATGTCAAAATCGGCCATTTCCACTGGAGAATGGCTGACCCCCGAAACCGGCCCACCCAAAATTTCTTCGTTTCGATTCTTTCTCGTTTGATATCTTCAAAATAGCTGCCCGGCTATTCAGAACTCGCGAAAAAAATTGGGAAAGTGCTGAATTAGAGAAAATGTCAAAATCGGCCATTTCCACTGGAGAATGGCTGACCCCCGAAACCGGCCCACCCAAAATTTCGTCGTTTCGATTCTTTCTCGTTTGATATCTTCAAAATAGCTGCCCGGCTACTCAGAACTCGCGGAAAAATTGGGAAAGTGCTGAATTAGAGAAAATGTCAAAATCGGCCATTTCCACTGGAGAATGGCTGACCCCCGAAACCGGCCCACCCAAAATTTCTTCGTTTCGATTCTTTCTCGTTTGATATCTTCAAAATAGCTGCCCGGCTACTCAAAACTCGCGAGAAAAATTGGGAAAGTGCTGAATTAGAGAAAATGTCAAAATCGGCCATTTCCACTGGAGAATGGCTGACCCCCGAAACCGGTCCACCCAAAATTTCGTCGTTTCGATTCTTTCTCGTTTGATATCTTCAAAATAGCTGCCCGGCTACTCAGAACTCGCGGAAAAATTGGGAAAGTGCTGAATTAGAGAAAATGTCAAAATCGGCCATTTCCACTGGAGAATGGCTGACCCCCGAAACCGGCCCACCCAAAATTTCTTCGTTTCGATTCTTTCTCGTTTGATATCTTCAAAATAGCTGCCCGGCTACTCAGAACTCGCGAGAAAAATTGGGAAAGTGCTGAATTAGAGAAAATGTCAAAATCGGCCATTTCCACTGGAGAATGGCTGACCCCCGAAACCGGTCCACCCAAAATTTCTTCGTTTCGATTCTTTCTCGTTTGATATCTTCAAAATAGCTGCCCGGCTACTCAAAACTCGCGAGAAAAATTGGGAAAGTGCTGAATTAGAGAAAATGTCAAAATCGGCCATTTCCACTGGAGAATGGCTGACCCCCGAAACCGGCCCACCCAAAATTTCTTCGTTTCGATTCTTTCTCGTTTGATATCTTCAAAATAGCTGCCCGGCTACTCAAAACTCGCGAGAAAAATTGGGAAAATGCTGAATTAGAGAAAATGTCAAAATCGGCCATTTCCACTGGAGAATGGCTGACCCCCGAAACCGGCCCACCCAAAATTTCGTCGTTTCGATTCTTTCTCGTTTGATATCTTCAAAATAGCTGCCCGGCTACTCAGAACTCGCGGAAAAATTGGGAAAGTGCTGAATTAGAGAAAATGTCAAAATCGGCCATTTCCACTGGAGAGTGGCTGACCCCCGAAACCGGCCCACCCAAAATTTCTTCGTTTCGATTCTTTCTCGTTTGATATCTTCAAAATAGCTGCCCGGCTACTCAAAACTCGCGAGAAAAATTGGGAAAGTGCTGAATTAGAGAAAATGTCAAAATCGGCCATTTCCAGTGGAGAATGGCTGACCCCCGAAACCGGCCCACCCAAAATTTCGTCGTTTCGATTCTTTCTCGTTTGATATCTTCAAAATAGCTGCCCGGCTACTCAGAACTCGCAAGAAAAATTGAAAAATCGTTAAATTAGAGAAAATGTCAAAATCGGCCATTTCCACTGGAGAATGGCTGACCCCCGAAACCGGCCCACCCAAAATTTCTTCGTTTCGATTCTTTCTCGTTTGATATCTTCAAAATAGCTGCCCGGCTATTCAGAACTCGCGAAAAAAATTAGGAAAGTGCTGAATTAGAGAAAATGTCAAAATCGGCCATTTCCACTGGAGAATGGCTGACCCCCGAAACCGGCCCACCCAAAATTTCGTCGTTTCGATTCTTTCTCGTTTGATATCTTCAAAATAGCTGCCCGGCTACTCAGAACTCGCGGAAAAATTGGGAAAGTGCTGAATTAGAGAAAATGTCAAAATCGGCCATTTCCACTGGAGAATGGCTGACCCCCGAAACCGGCCCACCCAAAATTTCTTCGTTTCGATTCTTTCTCGTTTGATATCTTCAAAATAGCTGCCCGGCTACTCAAAACTCGCGAGAAAAATTGGGAAAGTGCTGAATTAGAGAAAATGTCAAAATCGGCCATTTCCACTGGAGAATGGCTGACCCCCGAAACCGGCCCACCCAAAATTTCTTCGTTTCGATTCTTTCTCGTTTGATATCTTCAAAATAGCTGCCCGGCTACTCAAAACTCGCGAGAAAAATTGGGAAAATGCTGAATTAGAGAAAATGTCAAAATCGGCCATTTCCACTGGAGAATGGCTGACCCCCGAAACCGGCCCACCCAAAATTTCGTCGTTTCGATTCTTTCTCGTTTGATATCTTCAAAATAGCTGCCCGGCTACTCAGAACTCGCGGAAAAATTGGGAAAGTGCTGAATTAGAGAAAATGTCAAAATCGGCCATTTCCACTGGAGAGTGGCTGACCCCCGAAACCGGCCCACCCAAAATTTCTTCGTTTCGATTCTTTCTCGTTTGATATCTTCAAAATAGCTGCCCGGCTACTCAAAACTCGCGAGAAAAATTGGGAAAGTGCTGAATTAGAGAAAATGTCAAAATCGGCCATTTCCACTGGAGAATGGCTGACCCCCGAAACCGGCCCACCCAAAATTTCGTCGTTTCGATTCTTTCTCGTTTGATATTTTCAAAATAGCTGCCCGGCTACTCAGAACTCGCGGAAAAATTGGGAAAGTGCTGAATTAGAGAAAATGTCAAAATCGGCCATTTCCACTGGAGAATGGCTGACCCCCGAAACCGGCCCACCCAAAATTTCTTCGTTTCGATTCTTTCTCGTTTGATATCTTCAAAATAGCTGCCCGGCTACTCAAAACTCGCGAGAAAAATTGGGAAAGTGCTGAATTAGAGAAAATGTCAAAATCGGCCATTTCCAGTGGAGAATGGCTGACCCCCGAAACCGGCCCACCCAAAATTTCGTCGTTTCGATTCTTTCTCGTTTGATATCTTCAAAATAGCTGCCCGGCTACTCAGAACTCGCGGAAAAATTGGGAAAGTGCTGAATTAGAGAAAATGTCAAAATCGGCCATTTCCACTGGAGAATGGCTGACCCCCGAAACCGGCCCACCCAAAATTTCTTCGTTTCGATTCTTTCTCGTTTGATATCTTCAAAATAGCTGCCCGGCTACTCAAAACTCGCGAGAAAAATTGGGAAAGTGCTGAATTAGAGAAAATGTCAAAATCGGCCATTTCCACTGGAGAATGGCTGACCCCCGAAACCGGTCCACCCAAAATTTCGTCGTTTCGATTCTTTCTCGTTTGATATCTTCAAAATAGCTGCCCGGCTACTCAGAACTCGCGGAAAAATTGGGAAAGTGCTGAATTAGAGAAAATGTCAAAATCGGCCATTTCCACTGGAGAATGGCTGACCCCCGAAACCGGCCCACCCAAAATTTCTTCGTTTCGATTCTTTCTCGTTTGATATCTTCAAAATAGCTGCCCGGCTACTCAGAACTCGCGAGAAAAATTGGGAAAGTGCTGAATTAGAGAAAATGTCAAAATCGGCCATTTCCACTGGAGAATGGCTGACCCCCGAAACCGGTCCACCCAAAATTTCTTCGTTTCGATTCTTTCTCGTTTGATATCTTCAAAATAGCTGCCCGGCTACTCAAAACTCGCGAGAAAAATTGGGAAAGTGCTGAATTAGAGAAAATGTCAAAATCGGCCATTTCCACTGGAGAATGGCTGACCCCCGAAACCGGCCCACCCAAAATTTCTTCGTTTCGATTCTTTCTCGTTTGATATCTTCAAAATAGCTGCCCGGCTACTCAAAACTCGCGAGAAAAATTGGGAAAATGCTGCATTAGAGAAAATGTCAAAATCGGCCATTTCCACTGGAGAATGGCTGACCCCCGAAACCGGCCCACCCAAAATTTCGTCGTTTCGATTCTTTCTCGTTTGATATCTTCAAAATAGCTGCCCGGCTACTCAGAACTCGCGGAAAAATTGGGAAAGTGCTGAATTAGAGAAAATGTCAAAATCGGCCATTTCCACTGGAGAATGGCTGACCCCCGAAACCGGCCCACCCAAAATTTCTTCGTTTCGATTCTTTCTCGTTTGATATCTTCAAAATAGCTGCCCGGCTACTCAGAACTCGCGAGAAAAATTGGGAAAGTGCTGAATTAGAGAAAATGTCAAAATCGGCCATTTCCACTGGAGAATGGCTGACCCCCGAAACCGGCCCACCCAAAATTTCTTCGTTTCGATTCTTTCTCGTTTGATATCTTCAAAATAGCTGCCCGGCTACTCAAAACTCGCGAGAAAAATTGGGAAAGTGCTGAATTAGAGAAAATGTCAAAATCGGCCATTTCCACTGGAGAATGGCTGACCCCCGAAACCGGCCCACCCAAAATTTCTTCGTTTCGATTCTTTCTCGTTTGATATCTTCAAAATAGCTGCCCGGCTACTCAAAACTCGCGAGAAAAATTGGGAAAGTGCTGAATTAGAGAAAATGTCAAAATCGGCCATTTCCAGTGGAGAATGGCTGACCCCCGAAACCGGCCCACCCAAAATTTCTTCGTTTCGATTCTTTCTCGTTTGATATCTTCAAAATAGCTGCCCGGCTACTCCGAACTCGCAAGAAAAATTGAAAAATCGTTAAATTAGAGAAAATGTCAAAATCGGCCATTTCCACTGGAGAATGGCTGACCCCCGAAACCGGCCCACCCAAAATTTCTTCGTTTCGATTCTTTCTCGTTTGATATCTTCAAAATAGCTGCCCGGCTACTCAGAACTCGCGAGAAAAATTGGGGAAGTGCTGAATTAGAGAAAATGTCAAAATCGGCCATTTCCACTGGAGAATGGCTGACCCCCGAAACCGGCCCACCCAAAATTTCGTCGTTTCGATTCTTTCTCGTTTGATATCTTCAAAATAGCTGCCCGGCTACTCAGAACTCGCGGAAAAAATTGGGAAAGTGCTGAATTAGAGAAAATGTCAAAATCGGCCATTTCCACTGGAGAATGGCTGACCCCCGAAACCGGCCCACCCAAAATTTCTTCGTTTCGATTCTTTCTCGTTTGATATCTTCAAAATAGCTGCCCGGCTACTCAGAACTCGCGAGAAAAATTGGGAAAGTGCTGAATTAGAGAAAATGTCAAAATCGGCCGTTTCCACTGGAGAATGGCTGACCCCCGAAACCGGCCCACCCAAAATTTCGTCGTTTCGATTCTTTCTCGTTTGATATCTTCAAAATAGCTGCCCGGCTACTCAGAACTCGCAAGAAAAATTGAAAAATCGTTAAATTAGAGAAAATGTCAAAATTGGCCATTTTGACAGGGAGAAGGCTCACTCCTGGTACCGGCCAATCAACAATTCTGTCTTTTCGATTCTTTCTCGGATTTTCATCATGAAAAAATTGATGATATTGAAATTTAAATCTCAAGTATAAAATATTCCTAATCCTCGAGATTATCTCAACGAAAGAAGAGAAATACCAATACCCAAGCTATTCATTTCAATTTTTCACGAGTGAAAGACACCAAGAGAAGATTCAAACGTAGAGACACGATGAGAACGACAATATCCTCTAGTATCAGTAAGCACTGGAAAGAAAAGCCGATTTTCGGTGGTAGTAATCGATGCGGCTTATGGGCCAACAAAAACTTTCGAGTGTAGCCCTGGCAAACGATTCTCAACGCTAGAATATACGAGTGGATTTTTTTTCCCACTAGACAAGTAAAACATTTTATCACTGAAAGGGATAAAAAAAATATTTACCCTGTGAATCAACATTATGTAACATTCATTCGTATTACTCAATATTTTCCGAATAAATTAGAAAAATTTCTCGTGATTCTATTCTTGAATAAATAGAATATAGAAGATTTGACAAGACGTTCATTCCCTTTCAAGAGGAGCTCCACGAATATTACGGAGAAAATCGAAGGAGTGAGGCTGTTTGGCGCACTGGCGTTGGTTGAACGTCGGGACAGAAATGCAATTCTGATTGCGGGCATTCATGCAGATTTCCCTGAGGCAATGTACCAACTTCCCTCTACCCTTCTTATCCCCTTTCTCTACCCCTCAAATACAGTTATTATCCATCCTTTTCATCTAAATAGCTCGGGCATATGCCCTTACTATACCGTCCACTGTCACTCTTCCCATTGACTCCCTCAATAATAGAGAAAAAAGTAATCAAAATGAAAAAAAAAAATAGTAGAGTACTCCGATTAATCAAAATTTCATCATCAGAATTTCATTGAAATCGACCAAGTGATCAAGAATTTAGATTAATCGCGAGTATATTGTACTGGTGATAGTTGTCACGGTGAAGTTGAGAGTTTTGTGTGGGGTAAAATACCAAACACCGGTGAATATTTCATTCAAGTTTGCGTAATTGAGGAGTTTTGGATTACGACCACACCCAGTCATTCTACCCATCTCAACTCGATCTATTATGAATTTTTCATGGAAGGAGAAAAAAATGGAAAATTATCAATTTAAATTCTAATTAATTTCAATGAAACATCAATCAATTGCAGGGGAAAAAAAAATTGCAGTTTTTCTTTTTTGCTTTGATAATTCCAACAAAAATATCCTCTTTGTTAGAGGGAATACTCCAACGTATGAATTGATTCTGATTAAATGTCACAAGCAAACTATACGCCTCGACTCTCTGACGTCTAAAACGACACGTAGTCCAATCGAAATACTAAACGTAATGCCAATTGAAGCTGCATCAAATAATAACTTATTAATAATAAAACTGATTCATTAATTTTGTACCATATATATCATTAGAGAGTGGTGGGGAATTACTTGGGAATTAAATTGAAATAGTACGTGCGCACTCAATTCATTTTATCTCTTTCTCTCTGACTTCGTTAACAGACTTAGGACGAGAGCTTATACCTGCGGATACCTTTATTTTCATTCATTTTTTTCTTCTGCTTTTTGTCTGAAATACCAACCTATTCATCTCTCGACGAGATTTTTACCCGAGATTATTCATTAAATTCTTTTTTACTCATTACCACATATTTCTATTACCGCGTGATTCACAGAAAAAAAAAAGAAATTATAATTACTATTTATCCTTTGATAATTTGAGACAGAAATATTCGAAATTATTAACAGAATATTAATAAATAAATTCATCAAAGATTTTTTCTTCTCTGTGTTCAATTGAACATTACTTGATGAATTAAATTGAATAAATTGAATGGATGGAACCAATTAATGAGCGATGAATACTCTACCACTGATTTACGAGATTTTAATATTCCCTGTAATTCAAATTCTCCCTCAATGTATAAAATTTTAATTACTATATCCACAGAGTTTAATTAGAACCTGTACAAAAAAAAAATTCTATTCGTATTTGAGGTAAAATCTTAATTAATTACGCACAAATGAATTGTGATGGCAAGACCAAAGAAATTCCTAGAGCAATGATAATGATACAAAATGCAACTGAAGAATGAAAAAAAAAAAACAAACTTGTATTATTTTTACCCCACAGGATTTATTTTAATTGCAAGCTCTCGCATCACGCCACGCTGACTGTGAATACGGTACGTCGGTACACCCGACGACATTTTGCAATTTGTTTTTTTCTCCTCCTTTTAATGCCTTTTATTTTGCACCAGGCATTGTCCCAGGTTGAATTTCCGGGGCCGAACAAAAAAAAAATCCTTCTTTTTCACGTCTATTTTTAGGATTTAGATTTTTTTTTTTTTTTTTTTTTTCATTACCACAAAATTTTTTTTTCCCTTTGCATTATGGAGAGAGACCTGAATGGTTAATCAGTACAAGTATCTTAATTACAAACCAGAAGGCTACGACCTTGTCTATATGCAGAGAACGTAACGTGCAGAGGGAGTCATTTCGATTTTTCTTCTCCATTCTTTTTCCATTCTCAACCCAATCTCTGACTTTTTTACCCTCCATTCAATCGACCTCAGCCCCCCTCCCCCTCACTCTTTACCCTTCGATAGTTCTATATCTAACCTCATTACTATTCCACACTTCAACTTCAAACGTTGAATATTTTAAAAAAGAATATCCTCTCCCCCTCTTTCACTCTAATTTTCTGACATTCCAATTGTAGTTTAATAGATGGAATGAACGTCAGTGAGCCACTTCAGAGGCGTCACAGAAATAATTTTCGCGCGATTGAATGCATTCGATCGGTCATACGAACACCGCAAGTGCAGCCAACATCAATATATCGAACCATTCAGATTGATGAGGGGAAAAGAAAAAAAAAAAAAAAAGAGAGAAGAAACATTTGAGGTAGGAAAATTTGTACGGTACACTCTGTACGCTGTGGGAATATAGCCATTAATTGGTCCTATATCGGTTAGAGCAATCGATCTCAACCGCTGAATTCGTCTCTCCAGGGATAATTGCAATATTTCCCCTTTGATCCCTCAACCGCGTAAACAAAAAAGGGTGAAAAGAGATGTAGATGAAAAACCAATTTTGATTTTTCTTTTTATTGATTTCAGTCGAGTGTTTGTCCCCCCGTCAGAATTCTCTTAATATTTGAATTATTGGATTTATTCTGAGGGAATAATAATCATAAGAAAGAGGGGGAAATATTTTTAAATGAAAAATATTTTTTTTTTTTAATAAAAGAGAAATTGAAGAAATGAAAAAAAATGATGATTACCAAAATTTTTCTCATTCCCCTCAATATATCACCAGATGACACTGATAAATAACGATTATACAATAAATCCAGGAAAATACAGTTTTCAATCGTTTTCATCTTCTCTCTCACATTTCTCAAGATACGAAATAATTAAATTTTCCAGTGCAAAACTCATTCTCCGAATATTCTCAAGAGCTCTATAATGAAACAGAAAGGATTAACCAATGAGCAAAAATTTTCTCTCGTTCTTGGCCAATTTACGTATATTTATCATTCACAATTTCACTCTCCAAGTTGGCCAACATTTTTCTTTCCTATAATCCCATTTGTACCCATTACAACACTTTAAATACTTCCGTTGGAAGGTTTTGGAAGGGATTTAGTAAAAGAGTGTAAATATTAATATTAATATCCTCATCTTGTTGAATGCCTCTACCAGTACTTTGGAATAAATCCTCAACTATATTCATCAAAACTACAATTTAACTGGGAAAGTTATCAACTTCGCAAGCACCAGGAGTCATCCCTTCTACCCCCTCCCCCCCCCCTTGTTCCTTTAACTCCTTAGCCTCCACTAACGTATCATATATTTAATAATATGAAAACCGTCTAAACAACGAGAGTGAATATCTAAAATATTCGAGTATTTTTCCAGAAATTTCAATCCAACATCACGAGCTTTGATATCACAAAGTTGAATGGAACCAGAACTGTATACAATATAGAACGAGGGGGAGTAAAGCTGCCTTCAGAGACTATTCCAGTGTGCAAAAGGTGTCCTTTTATCTCAGGTAATAAAACGAGAAAACCGATCCTCATGGAGGGAGGGGGAGGAAGGGAGAGACTCTGGACAATTCAATCGGTGGACAAAAACTTTCCTGACTGTATATTCATTGCATTGCTTTTCAAAGTGTACAACATCTATTGACAATGTACTCTGATACATGTTTTTTTTTTTTAATTCATTAATACTTGAAAGATGGAAAAATGTAGTAAAATGTAAAATTTAAAGAATTTAAAAGTTAAATTTGACTCTAAATCCTTAAAAAAAAATGCATTTTATCCACCTCTACACTTTCATCTAAAACACCGAGAGACCGTCTCACAATTCATGGAACAAAAACGCCAGTTTCATTATCTCACCCGACTGCGAGTGTGAGAAATGCAGTCGGGTGTACAGTTCATGCTTGTGACCTGGGTTTTAACATTTTTTCTCAGAAAAAGTGTTGAAGAGTCATGGGATATTGAATGATACGTAAAGGGTGTCTGAAAAAACTGAAATAACCTTCTGAAAAATATCCCCCTCCCTCCCACTCATTATTTCCTAAAAATATCACAATAACGAAACTGAAAATTTCCTTAGAAATTCAACGATCCAACGTCTATTCATTACCACTCGTTCATGCTTTTGAGTTGAAAAGTGTGTAGATATAGTGTGCGATGGGTGGTGGAAAGGTTGGAGCATGGTAGGCCAAACTTCAATAGAGAGCTACCCTGTCCGTTTGCGCCTGGCTCGAGGCTTGACTATTAGACACGAGTTCGTTTATCCTTGGTCATGGAGGCAAGAGTATATGTATACCTTAGTCACAGTGTCGTCGTCCAATGTCTTTTTTTTTGCACCATTCACCCTGCGAGTTTCAATTCCCCCAGGTGTACATGGGGTTTTCCACATTTTCGTTCTCAGCTACTTGTTTTATCCGTCTCTTGGATTTTCACAGAGTACACTCGAGTTTACATCTGCAAATACGCATAAGGTATAAAGGTCACTCTTGGGTTTTGAGTGTGTACTTGAGATTTTTTTTTTTTCAACTGTATTATTATTGCTATTGAGACAAAGAGGATGAGAGGAATTTTGTTTTGTTTGGGGTTGGTATGGTGTGAGGAATAAATATAAGCTAAAAAGGTTATCTGTATTTATTCTGGTTGTTGGGGTGAATTTGAAGGGGGTAGAGTGAATTATTGATGACAGATTGAATTTTTGGGAGACACTCGGGAGCTGATGTGAGATATTCTTCCAGAATTAAGGACAATGTTGGGTTACACTGGTTAAATATATATGACTTTGGGATTAACTGGAATTTTCACGAAAGACTGCATGACAATGTAATGAAGTTTGTACTCAGCTTCATTTTGGTTAGTCAAAGACAAACGTAATTCTCATGGGTACACAGACAATTCTGTATAGTGTTTATTCATTATAACTGACGGTTATGGAAATTAAAGTCACACAGAGTGAGAGAAATCACGTAAATAATTTTAGTTTGTTGAATAAAACGAGAAATTTCCACTCAATTAATTATTATTTTTTTCTCTGTACAATCAGCCTCAGCACCCAACTCGCCGTCAAATCGAACTCTAGGAGTAAATCCCGCCAAGAAATCTTGTATAAGAAAAAAATAGAAAAAAAAAGAACACCCCCCCCGAAGAATGCAGCAAGCTTGAGTTTCTGGTTCACCAAAGGGCGGGTCAAAGTGTAGAAGTATGGAACGAATATCAGTGCAAAGGAGAGAGCGACAGGAAGGAAGGAAGATTTGCGGGTTGACCCGTTTTCTCGTCTCGGACGTTTTGTTTGAGGGTAGCCGCCTCCGTCTTCCACCTACCCTCTCACTATCCACCAACGAGTCCTCATTCTCCTGGCACCCGAACACTCCCCGGGGGGGCATAATGGCTCGGTGAATCTCCACCACCGCCCTTTTGATTCCCTCTAACTGTATTACCCATATTTCCAAATTACCTCGGTACAAAATAGAAACAAGTGGATCTCTTCACCAGAGTTTCTCATATCTTGCTATTTAAATTTTCCCGCTTAAAGAGAATTCAAAGAAAAGAAAAAAAAGAAAGGAGAAATAAAAAAAAAGTCCAAGTGGAGTCTCAACGATTTTGGGATCGTTGATCGTACAATGCAGGGGTGAAAAAAAAAAAAAAAAAGAGTACAGTTGAGAGCAGAAAGAGTGGGCACATGTATATGTGGAGCGCACGCGGAAGCATTCCATTCCCGCAGAGGGACGAAGAGGTAGGCCAATCGATATATCGAAGGGGAGAGACGTAGACGAGTGACGCCCGGATGCCGAGCCGGCGCCACGACGCCTGGCGTCGTGTTGTCCCCCCTCCGCATGTACCACTTCTTCTACTCTAAAACTATATATGCCTATACAACTTTACTGTATTGTCTCCATCTCACTCTATCTCACACATATACATTTCAAGCCTTTGTATTGTATTTGAGAGTGTTCCTGGTGTAGTTGGCTCGCACACGTACCCCACTTTCCTCCTATGAATTCTATCCCCTCCCCCCCCCCCCACCTCATTTTTCACCACCCCTTTCCACCTCTTTTTTACTCTCATCTTCTCTCACTTGGGGAGCTTGCGCTCGATCGAGTCTTGTTGTCGCAGGCCAACTACCGAACTTGGGGCTTGTACTCATGGCTTTGAGTAGCGTATAGGTGCACTTTTAACTCCCAAAGGACTTGCTCAAGTATCGATAACAATTAACTTTATTGAAGAGAGTAAAACCAGCTAGATAATTGGGGAGAGTAGCTGCGTGACGGGGTTAATAAAGTTGTTTGGAAGATGGAATTTTGATGAATTTTTGATGATTCCACACTCAAACAAACTAGTTCTACAACTTTTACTCGTTTAATTGATATACTCAACTCTATCACACTGGGTGAAGAGGAATTGTCTCTGGGGTCACGGGAGAATTAATGTTTTGGGTGTAGAAAGAAGTTTTACTATTTAATTATTTTATTCAGTTGCAGAGTGGAGAAATGAGGTGAATTTTTGTTGAGCAAAAAAAAAAAAAGTATTTATGAAAATTCTGTTTCCTCTCCTGGAATCCCTAGATATTCAATGGGAAATGAACCCTGAACCGTTCAATATTCCGTTCAGCTGGAATTTCATTTGACATGGACACTAAACAAAATTTCAATTAATTCCCAAATTCATCAAATAAAAATTCAATTGCACTCGGAAAGACGAATAAAGCTCAATATTAAAAAAAAAAATTGAGAATAAAATGAGCACTGAATGAGAGTTCAATTGCATTTTCACTATAGGTGTGACATTACTATCTGGCATTCTCGGCGTTTCGCTCGGTCGAAATGCGTTTAATAAAGCAGCTAGCGCCCAGCGTTTGGTAAAGCAGAGGGGCTAGAATACACTTGGGAAATAGAGAATCAGGAGAACGCGTTTAGGTGGAGGGATTAACGGGTACTGTGAATGGGGGCAGTGGGGGGATGACTTTCTCACCAACAGTGCTCAAGTGAATTCTATCTACCTCCCCCTCTTCCCTATAACACCCATCCTCACTCCCCCTCACCGCATCATCCTCTTCATTTCTAGCTTCACCGAATTGTTTAGGAACCTCTGCTAAACTTTGTTTTAATTAACTGTTCGTAGAACGATCGCAATTAACCCAAAACCCAACGAAAATCCAAATTCAATGCCTCCAGCTGAGAGCCATTGCTGTTTTAATATACAAACGACTTTCCATGATTTTTGAGTCATTAGTTCATGGTATTAATTTCGGACCAAGTGAATCGTTTGAATTGAGGGATTGTAATTGAAAAAAAGAGAGAGAGTTAATTATAAAAACTGTGAAAATGAAAATTCAGGGAAAAATGTTAAACGCCATGTTTTCAATTTATTATTAAATCCTCTCATTCAATCGATTCAGTTGAAAAATTAGTTTCAATCAATTTTGATGAATTAATTCTTTTGTCACATTTATCACTCACCACTTGTGCCCCCTCCAGATGATGCAATTTGCCTTGAAAATCAAATATTCGATCAATTCAACTGGATACGTACAATTTTATACGGCCATTGTTGAGTAATTACACTTTTAAAATTAAATTTCAGTGTTTGTCACTATTCAACACACGTGAAGGTCATCTCACTCGCACAACAACACAACGGGGTGCACGAAATTATTCCATTGTTCAATGGCTCAATTCTCACTGACACTGTTTATACTGAAAAAAAATTTCGTGAAATATTCCCTAAAATATTAATTCTCCACCATAAACTCATTGAAAAATTTGACTCTACCGTTATTCAATAATTAATAATTGAAAATAATGGAATTTACACGGAATTTCATGTCTACAGTCTTTGTGTTTACCCCTCATACCTCGAAAACATCATAATACCGATAAATTTCAAATGTTTACATAACCTAATTCGTCCTCAGTTCATCAGAAAACACTTGATATATTTTACACAACAGTTTTTATGTAATTACATCTAAAAAAACTACTTGTGGCGTCTATTCTCGTCTAACACACACAGGACGCCATATTGACTCCCTCAGACAAGAGGCGAGCGCGGGAACTACTCAACCCCCCCACTCACCCTCCCTATCCCCACCACGATGCCCAGTGTTTCTGTTTTGTTGGTTTTATTTATTTCTCATTCCTCCGTCAAACACAACTCATTGACAATTTATCCTTTATAGGTGAATTAGGAATTAGGTAAATTGTTTTGTTGCACGTGATGAATAATTTTTGTGCAATTTACTCCTCAATTATTGTCTCTCGGAGTAATAATAAACCTATAGAAAGTCTCAATCGATTTTTTTTCAGTCCCAAAACCTCAAATAATTCCTTTGAGATGACGAATAAAACCCCAAAATTAATTAATTAATTAATTTTTATGGAGAAATTGTTGAGTATGACTTGAATATTCCCGCGTATGCGCAATGACAGAAATAACTAGCACTTCCCCACTTTAGTGACTTTTGCGGGAAACGTTCCAGTTCCACAATTCCCTCCATTCCAGCCATAAAACTGAGACAGAGAATCCAACAGGGACAGATGCAAGTGAGATGCCGCTACTCCCCATCGACTAAGCCTAAAATACACCGAGTGAGAACGAGAATAATGAACAACACATGTGCAACAGTGAGCCAAAATCCCTAGGGCCCGCCATCTTGTCCCTCAGTTGATATTCCGCAAACGTCTGTGTTCAATTCCACTAGTGTGTGTTTAGTCTCGCGAATTGAACCTCCCATACACCAAATGAGAATCCATTGTCAAGTGGGGCGATTTTTTTCAGTAGATAAAATCTATCTCTGACGTAAACAGCCATTATTCAATCTCCACCCAAAGTATTGTGTAGTTGATAACAAGTGATTAAAAAAAAAAACGTGCAACAAGGTGAAAATAGACTGTACAGGCATTTTGATATCAATCGAGGAATTCCAACGACGTGAGACGAGGTTGAAAGAAGGAGGAGAGAGACCAGTGCTGCTCCTACCCAGGTTCAGACATTATATTTGTGGTTATCGAGTTTCTTCAGTTACCTATCGTTTTCTTTCACATTCAGCGCATTATAAAATACCTCATTATTATCAATCACTTAATTAATTGAGCCAATTAATCCCTTTGTTGTAAAATATTCAACTTGACAAGTTAGTGGTATTTGTTGTTTGACTACATTATTTTTACAGTGACATTGTAACACAACATTACATACGGTGAAATTATACGTATGACGACAAGAATGAAGAGGCTGACTGATTCTGCACTGCTACTGGGTATTCTAAATTTAGCAAGCACCCTCGCCACGGTCCAGGCTGGTGAGTCCATGTTTTATTTCAAATATTCGGTATATTTATGTTATTTACATTTTATTCAACATTAAATTCATCAGGGAGTCTGACCCCAATTCTTTCATCACCTGCTTTTATTTAACACAAAAACACTGCTGATTTAATTTTTTTGCGTGAAAAATTTACACTTGAGAGTGTTATTTTTCTAACAATTTTTGCATTATTTTTTTTTTCGGGGAGTTTTCTTTTTTTTTTCTTCAACGAAATGTTGAAAAGACGTGGTGTCATTTGGGGAGGTTATAGGAAAATTTCTGACGTTACTGCTGAGGGTTGCGCACGACGGGGAATTAATCGATTAATTTTTTTTTTTTTTTAATTCTTTCAAGCCCACATGACGTTTTAGCCTTGATTAGAGTTTTGTAAAATTCTGTTTTTAGAATTTTCCAATCTTGTCTGTTTTATGGGTATGGATACTGTACTCATTTATTGTTGATATCAAAAGACAAACATACTGGTATGTACAATTGATGGTACTAGGTTAATAAATTAAACTGAATGATGAAAACGTGTTGGCAATGGGGGGAATCAAGTTAATTGAATTGTGTACGAGTCATTAAGACGATGTGGAATTTTTGTTTCATTTCAAATCTAATCAGTTACCTCTCCCATTGGCCTTCATTTTACTTTCCGAGCTAAAACCAGCTGGGAGCACGTGCTTCTGGCGCGCGCATACTACAACACACATTCATCCAGTGTACATATGTGCAAACTGGATAATTATTTTTTTAAAAATACAATGAGAGGGCTTTTACTTTAATAATAATCAGCTGATTTCATCGGTTTGTTCATAATACATTAAATGTTTTTTTAATTCTTCCTCAATGATGAACAAAGGCTGTGTGTGACTAATATACAGTCATTTGCTCAAAGTTCACGTAATTATTTTCACGCCTATTGATGTTGTCATCGTAACGAAATGTGCGTCATCAGTTGGCTGCCGAGTAAACACATTTATTCAATAAGTTGTGATTAAAAATTTTTTTTTTTTCGTGTTATTATTTATAGACTTATGGTATCAGCAGAGTCGTTAAAAAAATTGATTTTTTGACACACATTTGTTTGTACTGATAGTAACATTGACTCTTCTTAATTACTCAATTTTCTCACTCTTCTCACACTACTACAAAAACTCATTATCTAGAATATATGATGTATTCGGAATTCAACTTTTGAACTCTATCCAACTAAATTTGCTTTTTAAATTTACTCTTAAGAATCTTCCAAATGTTACGATTTACCTCTCTCTCTCTCTCTCTCTCTCTCTGTTAACCTTAACGAAATCTAACAAGTAAGAAATTATATGATTTGTAAAAATTCTTTTTAAAACAAGTGGAATACTCTGGAAAAACGGAACCAATCCTCGAGGGACAGCCATGGCGTATTACCTGCACCGGTTTCAAAGGAAAAGAACTTGGATGGACGAAGAATGGTCTCGCAATAGCTGGACTTAATAATGGAGATATTGGCGTTTTGAAAAATAATAACGATGGAGAATCAATTCTATACAGTAATTCAGCTAAGGAGGAGCACACAGGGAAATACGAGTGCACAAAGGGTGGCAAGCCCTTCTCTCTGGTGGTTAAAAGCGGTTCGTAATAGGCAAAACAATGATTGTTTATTGTTTAATGTTGGTTATGGACGCCCGACAACATGTTAATGTTGTTTAGCCGCAAGCTAGCCTCCTCTATCTAATATCTTTCTCCTCAATTTATCGTTTGTCAACTTGTCTGCATCCCCATCACTTTATTCATTTATCTGTATCAATTTTTATAAAAAAAATTTCATTTTCATCCTTTCACTCTTTCGCTCATGTAATTCTTTTAAAACGCTTGCAGTTACTCTCATAATTATCTTTTTGTTGCGAATATAAAAAAGAAATAGCCCGGAAAAAGTGTAAATAACAAAGTTATACATCGCATAAAAACTTGTTATAGTTTATGTGTTTTATCCAAAAGTTTAGTTTCTTTTTGCCTCTGGCAGCTTCTCTACACTTTACGTTTGATAATGAATGTGTTTTATGTATGTATACCGTTGTACCTTCTACGCTCCATTCGCAACTCGATGGCTCGATAATATCTCGCTCTTCTGCTCTAGTTTTCTCGATACTTTAATACCATGTACATCTACAATATCTACATCCTCTAGCCGCATCTGTTCTCTTATTATACGCAAATTCATTCTCTTACTCGAGGTAACAAAAAAATAACAATAATCTAATGAAGAGGATAGTTTAAATACTTTGGGTAACGTGAAATAGCTCTATACAATAAATGTTGGTTCTTTTCCTTCTTTCTTATGGACATGAATTATTATCAGTCACGAGGACGATAAGATTAATGGGTCACTCACAATCGTCGATAGGTATATTCATTGATTTGACGAGTTTGAAATTAACCATTGATTGTAATGAGTTTTATCAACTCATTAAAAATATTACTTTGTAATATTTTCAAGTGGAAAAATTCTGACGAAAAAAATTTCTCTTCATAGATGAAAAATTGTTACTGACTAGGTAATGATAGTAGTAATAATCCAGAGGTATAGAAAAATATCCCATACAAGATGCTCCATTTGGGTATGTTCGAAAGAGGAGAAATACACTCTGCTCGGTCATATTTTACTCGCAAAATGTAAGGATTAGAAAGATTTATGGTGGATGGAGGAGGCATTCTCTCGACTCTGGAACTCTCTCGTACAACTGAGCTCTTTTTCCTCCCTCCTTCTCCTGAGGGCTATCCACCATCCTCTTTCTTAATACGTGTATACGGTAGTCAAGAAGAAAGATAGGTAGTGCCTTGTACGCAAACTACCGTGACTATTATCTCGTTATCTGGGTTTGATATGGTTTCTACCCAAGAAAATTGTCGACATCTTTGCATTCCCAGGAGAATGTATGACACGATGAAATTGCCCGGAATATGTATGTAAAAGGACTCCACCTCAATCTCCTTTCCTCTTCTTTTTTTTTTTCTCCTTGGAAAACTCACATTCTTACTCATGACCATTTTCAACATATTCTCATGCCCTCAGTAATTAATCCAATTAGTCATACAACATATAACAGACATGAAATCCATCTCTAACGAATCATTTTCACAGTCCAATTAGCGTTGAAATTGTACCAGTGATCCGTGGGTATTTCAATTCTATTGTAATACAATTTCGAAATATCATAAGACTCTTCCAATAAACTGCTCAATGTAATCTGACTAACGATATGATCAGTAGAGATCGTTGAATTGCCTCGAGAGTCCTTCTTCAACATTATCAGGCAAACTTATAATTGCAAACTTTATTCGTCTCATTCAGAACGATTTTGCCGTTAAGCTAGGGAAGCAAAAATTAA
Source organism: Coelinius sp. EB29 (assembly GCA_035578325.1). Taxonomy (NCBI): domain Eukaryota; kingdom Metazoa; phylum Arthropoda; class Insecta; order Hymenoptera; family Braconidae; genus Coelinius; species Coelinius sp. EB29. The sequence continues at coordinate 2,741,714 of JAOZGT010000008.1, forward strand.
ACGAGTAAACTCGACTTGATCAAACTTCTTCTTCAACGGTAGAGTCCAGTTCAATGAAGTTAATTGTAAAAAATAGAGCGTGAGGAAGTATGAGAGGGGAAAAAAGTGAATACAAAAATGGAGCGACTAAACGAGGAGCTACGACTGAAGAAGTATAAGAGGTATAAGAATACATATACAATGATGGAAATGTTGTACAAGGGAAAATGGGTATTTTGCTCTGGCAAAACTGTTTATCCTCGTCGTTAGTTGTGTCGAGAAGCTTCAAAGAAATGAAGGAGGACCGTATAGAATGGAGAATGGCAAGGGGGATGAGGTAGAATATACTGTAAATTACCGTGGTAAAATTAAATTCTGCGAGGCAAAGTCAGCTTACAGTCTAAACGGTGGGCTTGTGGCGCCGTCGTGTCGCAATAACCAGAGACAAGATACAGTTCCTTCATCCCCCACAGATATTCCACCCCATTCTAAAAACCATATACAGCATGGGTATCAGGATGAGAGCCCCAAAACCAAGAGGTGGAAAGAGAAGATAAAAAAAAAAACAAGTTGACATTGTTCAGCATTAACGATTCTGTGATATTCCATGTTTTGCATCCACTTTCCAATTTAATACAGATCACGCACAGTCTGCAATTACATCCATGTAATTTCCTCGTGACCCAGTCAGCTGCCATTATTCGATTAACCAGTATCACGTGAGGCCGAGCGAATGACCATGCGTTTATACGGTGGTTGTCCGGTTTCATACACTATTTTACGAGTATTTTGATGCTTAATATCCTCTTTATGATTGGGATAGATCGTAGTCATGCGAAAGTAATATTGAATTATTTATGATTATTTAAACTTGAATCACTTTTGATATTCTATAAATTTTCTTTGAATGGAAATTTTTTTTTTCACTCAAAAAATGTACTTTCAGTCTATCTAGATTGCTTCGAGCCATTATAAATGACTAGATAAGACATACGAATTCCTGTGTTATTTTTCATGAGAATTTGAATTAATTTACAAGTTTGTAGCAACTTGAAAAGACATTACGCATGGAAACTTCTGTGAAATATAAAAAAAAAACTTGACGCTCACACTTTCCTTCATTCATGACTTATTGTTTAATTTTTAAATTTAATAAATACCCGTCTCAAAAAGTGTCAAGTACATCTGTTAAGGGTGACCTCATAAATTATATCCTACACATGAAACCCAACTCATTCAGACGATTTTAAACGCTCGTTCACCTCCTCGAATATAACAATATCATCTGCACGCGACTGCGAACGTGTCTGAGCACATTGGGAAAGCATACCGGATGCTAAAATAGCCCCATTGGAGCGTGACCAGAAAATCCAAATCCTCGGAGAGTTTGGAGGATTTCACTGACATCTGACTACTGGGGTGAGGGGTGGGAATGGCCCAGGGACAAGCCGATGGTCCATAGAGAGGATCCTTTAGGGAAGAGATTCAGAATTTTTATTTCGAACTCTCTATGCTGTTTGTTATTCCATTTTAAATGCTCCACATCTCCGATTCTTTCCGCTCATCATTGTATACTCTGGCTTTTTAGACATATTAACATGGGCAAAAAAATCTTTTTTTTTTTTTTTTCAAGGTGGATATATACACTCCTGAAGTAACCGCAAAAGATCCTGGAACGAAACTTTTTCGTCAGACTTTTTAATCCTCAAATCCTTGAGAGTTCTTTTACGTAGGATATTTTTTTTATTTTCTCTCTCCATCGTCTCCGAGACTCCTGTATGCATAGAATATTACACCCCTGTGTAATACATTCTAAGGTGCAGCGGAGCAATTTTTTTACCTCTCTTTTCACCTCCATTTTATATTTATTTTTCATCACAGAAGCACAGAGAGAAATAAGGACTATAAAGCGGGGTATACACGAGTCAAGTAAACATATGCATAATCTCAATATATGCTTATAATATATGCATATTTTTTTTTTAACTTTCATCTTTCAAAAGAATAAATATAACGAGAATATTCCCACGGTACTATATTTTCATATCGAGAAAACGAATAGCCATAACTCGTGGAAAGTGCATTCGGGTGGGTAGCTGGGATTTACATTTATATTTTAGAAGGATGAAGGATAATATCGACTACACATGTATCTGTATATATTTCGTGCGAACGGTCAGTGTGGTAAAATGGGGTGGGAAGAAGGTGGGGGATTTGGTATGGGTTGTTTTGAGGTCAGAGGAAGAGAGAATAACGTTTTCTCTACATAGATATAGAATTTGGTAAGCCGGGTGTTGTCGACGAGAGCCTTCACCCTCCCACCATGAGCAATAATATATATGTAAATGTCCCAACTGTTTCGTACATACGTTATACCATTGGAATGCACTGTACCAAACCCCTCCATATTCCCCACCTACTCACTCTATTTCACTCCCCCGTACGAGTCTATATATTTCTATTGAAATAAATTTTTTTTTTGTCGATAATTGAAAAATGAATAAAGTTCAATTAGTGTTTCTTTGAGGTTTCTCTGGTTATTCAAACACAAGTACTGGTTCAATTTGTATAGATTATTCTATAGATTGCACAATCTCCATCCACTTAATTGGTTTTTCATTTCTATTTAATTGGATTTTTCTTAATAGAAACATTACTCAATGCCCAAATATTTTCCAACTGAATTAAAACACAAGTTCTCTAGATATATTCAAGAATGAATTGTTTCGGTTAAATAATCTAGCAGCAGATATCTTAACTTTTTCCTCCATCATTTAAATTCATATCTTTTTAGAAAGTTTCTCCTTACTAATTAGATATCTGGATTCTCAGACAACTTTATATTCAAATTTTCTCAAGACGATATTACATTGCATCTGAATGAATCAAAAATCTTAATTGGACATTTTTGAATTGCAGATTGTTTTCAGAATATTCACATCCAAAATTTCAGAAAAAAGATTTTTGAAAAATGATTAGCATGGTGAAAATTCAGTGGACCGATTTATTTAAACAGAATTTACATTTTCACACGTTGATCATACATTTGGATCATGTATTAATGCATAAGGACAGGTAACCTGTAAGGTTAACAGAAGCTCAGCTTACAAGTGGCAGTAGCATGACGGTCCGAACAACTATATCGACCAAGGGTAACCCCCCCCCCCCCCCGCCCCTTACTTCTGTCTCTATCTGTACCTGGGTGGCACAAATGGTCCATGAACCGTGACAGGACGATCAGGTGGCCGATGCTACGAAGGGACACACGAGACTAACTGCTAGTACTGTTACCATACACATCCCCCAGCCTCCCCTTAACCTCCCAACGATCTCCAAATTGTTGAGATTATACACGACGAATGCAAATTACGAACGCGTCCACACTGCAGAATATTCATTAGTCCATTTCTACCTACACCTGGTTCTGTGTATCTCGGTTGCATGAACTTTGGCCAACAAAAAAATTATCATCTAAACTGAATTATTTCCCGTCCGAAAACGCTATGAATTATTGGTTTTCCTGGTTGGAATAAAACGAGAAGATAGTTTCCACCCAAGTGAATGATTCACTGCCCCTTTTTTTTGCTCTTTTCCTTGCCACAAATGTCTTATGCATGGAGTTACAAGACTCAGCCATGCATCACAGGATCAGTGAGTCTTCTGGACACTGCTACCTTCTCTCCCCACCCCTCAAAACTCTCACCGCAAGTCTGATACATCCAAGATAGAGTTTATTCTACTTCCCTTTTCATCAGTGAAAACCCATCCCTCTGTGTGTCGCTCATACACAGGAGTAGAGTTACCCTTTGGAAATCGTTCTCCTTTCAAGTTTGAAACTCAATCGAGAGATGAGGTTTTTGGTTAATGTAGTCCCAAGACGTGGCCTATGGGATGTTCATTTATCACAATTTATGGCTCACCCCACACCAATAACAGTCTTTACCCTAATAACTACTGGCTATCTTTCATACTTTGCTGAAAGTTTAATTTCACATGCAAAATTGAAGGTAGAATAAGAAGCTCCATAAATTATTCTGAGGATGTACTACTCTACTTCGATAGCCGTTTTAAAAAACCAACTATCCGTGTATATCTCTTTTTAGAGAATAACCGATGAAAAGTTTGTCGACAATAAAAAAGTACAATGCAAATAATTGCTACAGTTTTGCATACTGCAGTTGCCAAAAAAAAAAAAGTGTTCATCCGTGTTACAAATGCACCTTTGTTTTACTCTAGACACGTCACATATTGTGGCAAACCGTGTGAAAAGTATCGCACAACAATCCACCTCCACCATACAAACAAAGAGCGCACAGTGCTTGCGTTCTCCAGGCACTCGGTTATCCCAAAATTCCCTCATGCTTTTTTGCACCTATCTGCTTTTTAATATGTCCTCTCCTCTCCTCCTCTTTTTCTACAACATTTGCTTTTTTGTATTACGAATCTGGCACGAGATGTGAAGGGTATATACAGGGCGTTACGTTGTGCTATGGAGCGTACCCCGTTGATGGTAGCCCAACGTAAAAGAGCGTGAGAGGTATATGGCAAAAGCTGGTCGTTAAAGCCGACGGCAAACGTTTTTGTCATTATGAGCCGCACGGCACCCCTGCAGTTAGCCCCTCTTCAGTGCAGCGATCGTGCGCGCGCGTGCATCTCGTTGATAACGAGTAGTGGAAAAAAAGACGTGTTGGGTGAGTGGAAAACAAAGGGTGACAAGAGAAAAAAAGAAGAGGCAAATGCGAAGCGACGTATCTCGAACGTCAGAGTACTCATCTCTTTTTTTATTTGCCCTTTTTCGGGTTCTTCGGTTTTCTATCGTCTCTGCTCATACCCCTCGTACTCTTCTGCTATAACTGGTTGGTGTAAAAATGCCATGTCCGTGTCGGCTAAACGTTCACGGTAATTACTGCCTGTAATTTACCAGGAGTTTGCGTTTAATTACCGGTAGTAACTCGCTTGCATCGCTGACTTTGGTCGGGGTCAGCACACATACTGTCCCTCTGGTTTTTTCTAGACTAGGATAAAAGGGTTGGGAAAAGGAAATAAGTGTAGAGAAAAGCAGTAGAAACACTGTATTGTATCTATTTTACTATACGCTTTTATTCCCTTTCAACTTTACATTTCCATCTGTTTAATTTTCCCCAAAACTTTTCTACTGTAAAATATGAAGTATAACTCAAGTGTTTGAAGGATACTTGACGATGAATTTAATATAGAAAAATTGTATTGTTAAGGAGTAAATAACTTTGATCATTATTTAATGTCTCAACAGTGCTTCACTCTCCTCCACATTAACTAGCATGATTAATAGCCTTTTTGAAATTAATGTCACTGTATATTAATTATCACTCTTGTTGGTGTTATTTTGTTTGATTACAGCTATTAAATACAAGGTAATACTAAATGAGAGTTTACCAATGACCTTGGAGTGTGAAAATCGCACGGACAATGAAAAAGTTGTCTGGTTGTTTAAAAATCAATCTGTTACGGAGATTTGGAAGGGTGAAAATCAGCCGGTAGTGGTAGAACCAAATGGTACACTTAAAATCAGCAAAATACAAAATACAACGGGAACATATGTTTGCAATGTCGCTGGCAATGTTAATGCCAGTACAACATTTGAAATTGTTGGTAAGTTTATAATTTATGGATCATAATTTCTATGTATGAGAAAGATATGCAAATTCATTCATTATCTTCAGAATATATTGTTTCGCGTTTGTGTTTTTCATCTTTGTACAGTTATTCAAACTTTGGCAAAGTTGACAGACAAAGTTGAGGGGAATTATAATCTGATTGTCTGGCTTTTAGAGTATTACCTTTTTTGAAGTTAATAAATGCAAATTTACATTTTTTTTATCATTAACACGCAATATTTTGTTATAATTTAATGGACGATTTTTTATGATTACAGAGAAACCATTCCCCCCCAAACTACCCGTGTCAGTGACGGTGGTAGAGGGTGAAAAGTTAACAGTGACGTGCACATCAGAGCGTCACGGTAAAGGTCTCAAAGTTCAATGGCTCTTTGCTAATAATACTTACACTGCTGATGAGGGACGAGTGAAATTAACACCCCATGGAGATGTAATAGGTGGTACACTGTCTGTCGAGAATATAACCAAGGATGATCGTGGCCCATTGGCATGTTATGTAGCATATGACTTGAATCAACTGGATAATCCCTATGTTGCTAGCAATGACACATCAATTCTGAGAGTTAAGGATAAATTGGCAGCGCTATGGCCATTCCTTGGTATCTGTGCTGAGGTCGTTGTACTTTGTGCAATTATTCTCATCTACGAGAAAAAGCGTAATAAATCCGAGTTGGAGGAATCTGATACTGACCAAAGCCCTGACACGTGAGTTATAAATTTATCCTATCATATTGTTTTTATAGTGCTTTCTCAATGTCGTTGAATGCATGCCACAACAAATACCACTGTTTATCGCAAGATTGTAGTAGTAATGTTAAGAATCTTGGTGAAAATACTTTGTGCCAACTAAAGTTGGACCATGCCTTTTGCGCATTACCTGAAGTTCTTGCGTTCCATTCTGCATTACTACGTAGCACAGACGTCAGTAAGTCAAGTTTATGTCCTGAAGAGAGTAGGAGAAGCAAAAAATATCCACTACAATCCCTTGTCACCTCATATTCAACACACTGAAAATCCCCCCCCTCCAACGATTTACTCCCATGAGAATCCGATGACTGCATATTCCCTGCACTATATATACCAGAGTTACCCAGTTAAACCAGCAGTGACACCAGTATCCTCCCTCTGCAGCCCACCTTACAAGACCATACAATTCTGTTATCCCTGAGGAGAAACTCATGCCACAATTCCTACCCTCAGATCTATCCCACCGTACCTCATTGCAGTGACGATTTTCAAACCCCACTCTCACCCTTCCGTCCTCCACCACCTCATGCCTCGTTCTTCTGACAGCGGGCTAAAACCACATTCCTGTTCGCACGAACAATTGGTCGCTCGTGCTTGCACAACCACTAGATTTATGTCTTTATTTATGGGAATTAAGGATAAATGAGAAGTGAATTTATTTGAAAATCCCAGTGGATCATTACTCCAGACTCCTTGTCCTTCCTGGTATCCTGGTAAACTCACAGCATCTTCCATCGCTAATAATTTGATGTCAGGTACGATTAAAAGAAAAATCTCACGATTTTTTTTTTCTTTGCCTTCTTTTATGATCAGCAAACCAACGCCCAACAAGGATTCGGACGTAAGGCAGAGAAAGTGAGCAACAAGGATACAATAAATAATTAAAAATTTGGCAAAGTAAGAGCAGCGGTGAGGACACACTTGAATCAATCAATATCAATGAAATTGGACCCTGGTGAATACACGCCCATCAACTTGCATACTTCATTCATCCTCAGAGAGAGAGATTAAAAAGTGATTTTACTGTGTTGCTAATGTATAAAAAATATTAATGCCCCGAGGATCACACCTATCACCGTTGCTCTTCTCCTTCGCCAATCCAGGGAATGATAATTAAAACATAAATAAAATCATTATCGAGTGACGAGAGTGCACCGATATCAGGATAGGATAATGTTTGTTAAGCAAAGGTCAGTCGAGTCGTGCAAGGTTGTGCCTTGTCCGAGCGTCAACTTCTCCTCCATCATGTGAATTACTTTTTTTTCGGTTATTTTTTTCAATGGAAAATACTATAAACCGATTAAGAATATCATTGGTTGAATGCATCTTTGTTGTCTTCTAGTGTCATTTTTTTTAACCAATTAATAACGTATAATATATATATATAAAAAATGTTATGCGCACTGACGATGAAAATTTGAAAATTGGGAGATCGATTGTGCGCACGGTACCGTAGTATTATAATTATTGTTATTGCCATCAAAATTCCATTAATGTGTGAATTATTAGACGACGCTTGGAAACAAACTGCCGTCGCTGTCGTTGAGATTTAAAACCTCGTTGATTGATTATTTCAATCAACGATAAAAAAAACACTTTAGATTTTAGAACTCAATCTTTATCCATTAGCAAAGAGCAAGAAATCATTAATTGTATAATTCGTTTTTTCTGTCTCTTTTATTATTTTTTTTCTTTTCATATTGTTGCCATTTGAGTCGGGGATTAACATGTGCCTCCGAACAAACAGATTAAAATATTACATACCATTGAATTGCATTAGATGACTTTGATTGAGCCAATGTGGGTCACTGGAAAAAAAAATGAGATTGCGTGTGTGTGAGGACAGATGTGAAACTGAAAACACTGGAAAATTGGACAGGGTCACGACAATGGCCTTGCCTGTAGTATCTCGTTAGGTCGACCCAATTCCTAAAAAAATGTAGCAAAAAAAAAAACACACAAAACCTCGAGTGTCACGTACATACTATTGTTGTGTATCTGAAACTTCAGTGACAATTCTCTTTCTAAATAAAAAAAGAATACATGAACAATAACAAAACAATGGACATAGTTGTTATAGTTGACAGCATAAAGGCTCACAATATTCATCTTGATTAAACATAAAAAATATTCAAATGAAAAGAATTTTCAAATCAATTATCTGCCATTTTATCTTGAATAGCCTATGTGATAAACACAAATAGCAAAGGGATCGCTAGCGCACACAGGCTCATTATTACACTCAGTCTTCTATAAATAGAAAATTGAAGGAAAAAAAGTAAAAATCATGTTACAGCATTAAAATTAGAGTTAAGAGAGTGTTTTAACGTTAACGATTTATTGATGAATAGTGGAAGAGTCCAGTGGAGTCCATATGCCTTTAATTTAAGTACTTAACGAAAAAGAAGAAAAACAAAATAAATAATATTGACACGTATCTTTCAATATTCATCTAGTCCTGTCGTTATATTCTCAACATTTCGAGGTGACATTAAAATAATGAAAAAATTTAGGTTAAAAAAAGAATGTACAAAGGTTTTTTTATTGCACGTGGGTGAAATAAGTACGAGTTTTTCACTCGTATTTTACATCTCGTTAACAACGGGATTTCATTCATTTTTTTTTCCTTTATCTACAGGTTATATTACGTTAGGGGTAACTTACATAAATAGCACTTTGCAATTATCTCTTAGAGTATAATATAGGTACATGGTTCAGGACGTCGGAGCAATAACATTGACGTCATGTCACGTGTCCAAGTTTTTCTCATTTATCGTTAACGAATGAAAAAAAAAATTACTGTCGCCCTGTGCTTATCATTGTTCTGTAAGTATTAATACATAAGTCTCTTTGGTGGTGAGCACAGCTATCTTCACCTCCCCTTTGATATTATTTTTGTTCATGTGATTCAGAGTATTCTCTCGTTTTTGTGAAAACAAATGATTTTTTTTTTCCTATTCCAATACGTATGGACTCGAGCATGTGACATGCGTTCTTCATGATGTCTCGTCCGCTATTTTCATTCTCTTATATACACCAAAAATAAGACACTTGACCAGTGACTACTTCACCTCAGGCATTTCAGCACCACTTACACACTGTTAGAAACTCGTGAAAAAAATAATTGATAACGCAAACAAAAGAAAAGTGTCAAGAACGTAAAATTTTATATTCTCAACAGAAGAATTTCCAACAGTGTATGTTACTTTTAAGTAATTTTCATTTTTCTCTAAATACCGAATCAATTATCACTAGAAAACGTCACTCGGATAACAATTGATAAAAAAAAAATCGCAATTATATACAAAAGCATTATTGCATCGTTTCGCCTAGAGTCTGACAACTCCTTCTGCATTAGTGAAATCTTATTTGGGCTTTTGATTACCATAATCAACGTAAACACGTACCACTTCACCACTGTATTTCCTCTGACTCGGCATAAAATAAAAATCTGGCTGTTGAGATGTCTGTTGAGATGACATACCATTGCCATGGTGACTCTTGGGTCGATGATTTCTACGATCCTGGGTGTAGTAGCCTGGCTGAGGTGGTGGGGGTGGCTGACGTGGGCCAGGGGCACGTGGTAGACTGTATGTTGCTCTTGGTGTGGAAATTTGTTGATGATTATTCAATCTGTGGTGATTCTCTATTGTACTCATTCCATTGCTTGATCTGGGTATAACACCATCCGTAACGTCCCTGTGCCTTGGAAGACTTGATACTGGCGGTGGTGGAGCTTTCTCCTCTGTTTCAAATGCCTCGAAGGCAAAATTTGTATTGGCACCCGTCGAATAATCCCTCCATGCGTTGTGAGCTATTAAACGCTCCTGCTGGTTTATGAAATTATCAATATTAATTTAGGAGTTGGATTCAATGGATTCAGTTATCAAATTGTGGAACTTGACACAACAAAACAATTCACACGTTGTTTAATCATTGAATTATCTCGAGAATGGGTGACTCTAGGGGAAAATAATAGGAAATACTTTTTGTAGGAAATTCAATTCTCTGTGGAAAAAAAAGTATTCTAAAATTTTCTCCTAAAATCACTTGTTCCCGGGATAAATAGACAAGTAACAAAAACGTAGAAATTGACATGAAAAATGATGAATTATTTTAGCTCAATTAATCAAAACTTGGAGTGAATATAAATGAATGGAGAAGCAGAGAAGCAAATGATACCTTGAGAGAATATCTCGACTGATGAAAAAAAAACCCCTCCCCCTTAATCACTACCAATGTGGACTGGGCCGATGCATGTTGGGTGGTATATGTTCACTATGATGATGAGGCTGATGATGATGGCCATGATCATTTTGTCGATGATACCGGGTCGCGGATGTTCGGTGAATTGGATTGGCCGAGATGGGAGTAGATACCAGAGGCAGCGAGTACACCCTCTATATCATCAGTCGAGGTCGCAAAGAGCGCGTTTCATGCAACAACAAGCAAAGCAGTGAGGTTTTTTTTTTCATCAGTAACAGACAAAATAAAGAATGAAAGGGAAAAAATGTGACAAAGGAATGACTTTTTTGAAATGGTTTTTTTTTTCTCTTTTGGATCACGTACGGAATAATTAAAAGGAAGAGTAATAAAGAAATAATCATGGCATTTGCAGAAGTTAAAATAGATGAAAAAATTTGTGTTACCATCATGGAAAATGTAAGTCAACTCCAAGTTTTGATTAATGTTATCCAGACTATTGTAATACACAATAGAAATGAGAGATTGATGGATTACCTTTGTGGTGCGTTTCCTCGTTGCTTTGTATACGGTGCAAGTTGCCTGAAGGAGTGCTACAGCAACCAGTGCAGCAACACAACCGATGACAACGTAGAGCTTCGTTGCACCCATTAACAAGTCGTTTGATCTTGTGCTGCCATCTTCGTACTCATCGGCTAGGTCATTAGCTAGAGAGATGTGGAAGAAGGTGAACAAAATTTAGTTGAGGGTAATTAAATTACCACATATTTGCATTTTACACTTTAGCCAGTAGAATACGCTTGTTTCATTTTTAATTGTGAAATATACGTACATAGTGGAGCTCTGACAAACAAGTACTGAGGATCAACCGTAAGTGAACCAACTCTACCAGTCAAGAGTGCCTCTCTGAGGGCTCTCTCAGCCACTGCAACAGTGTCACTTGGTCTCAGAGCTCTCCCCTTTGCCTCGTTTTTGTCCAGTATCAGATTCATTTTGGCAATAACACCATCATCACTATTTCTTTGATAAAAGATAATGATATTAATTACAGAGATTCATCACTATGTCGAGGATTTTTAAATTCCCAAATCGTGGGTATGAAGACTTCACTTACCTCTGTAGCTCGTTTAGTTTAATTGCATAATACCCTGGTAATTTGGTCAAAGTGGGGCCAAAATTGTCGGAAATTGTATTTGAAATTGCCTCAAAATCTTGACTACCAGGCTGTGGTGCTTGAAAACCATCACCGAGATTCACCAGTTTTACCTCAACATCGTAATAAAGTCGTGAGGGTGATGGTGTAGAAGGACCATCTTCATCCTCTGTAATGTTTATAAATTTACCCCACCAATGTCAGTTTGTGTTAAAACGAATTACGAAGACAAAGGATTGTATAATATTATGACAGTTACCTTCAATGCCGCAAGATTTTATGCATATACGCTCAGATGAGACAATGGGTATAACGAGATGTTTGCGTATTTTTTTGTTCACTGCATTGAACATACCACCTCTGACTGGGAACATCATGTAGAGACAATGATTATCGGTGAATGATAAATCATTGGTATCCTTGGTTGATCGCTTCCTGGTGAAGGTCAGAGTTGTCATGCCATTCTCGAGTTTACCACTGGTATTCATTATATCTTGCGATTGATCCAGAAGGGGTAAGCTATAGCCACTTATCCATGTGTCCATGACAAATGCACGACCATTGGATCTGTCGACCCAGCCCAAAACAGCGTCCGTTTGAGTCTAAACATGATCAATTAATTATTGATAAATTCATTGAATCGTACAAATGATCAAAGCAATTCCATACCATTTTCTCGTCTTCAGAGAAACCAACACCTGTCCATTTATCCGTATCCTTTGTGATAATCGTAAAAGTTACTTCATCCTGAAAAACATGATCATGTCTAATAAAATTCAAACAATTTTTTTCCGTATATTTTCATATCTCTCCGAAGCAAACATCTCATCCCCTCATTATTTTCAAAATTATCTCAACTTCTGGGTAGCGGTGGGGAAAAAAAAAACATTCACAACTTCTAAAATTTGCATTTATACACCTCAAGTGGCACTTTCAAATGAGAAAAAATTCCCCCAACACCCGTGCCATTTCATTTAACTTGAACGAAAGTTTAGCCCGAAGGTGTTCACCCGAGAATAATCATGAAAAGAGAAAGCTATGTCGAGTGTGTTTACCTTCTTCGCCCTGTAGATCCAACGAATGTAATAATCGCAGGTGGCATTTTCAACTGCACAGTTTCTTGGATGTCTCCATTCACCTCCGCATTTTCCGTTATCAAGCAGTGAATTATGTCCACTAAATTCTTGTTTATTCTTTTCATCTGTGGGCACACGATGAACTCATAAAATAAATCTAAATTGAGGTGATAACTAGAGCGGAAAGCCTAAAAAATCATTGATAAAATGAAATTACCGAAAAAGTTGAAGGCTGCAACGCCTCTTTGACTTCTGTGTCCATGATACTTGAGCTCGTCGGGTTTATAAAAGTCTTTGACGCTTACTTTGCTCTTTTCAATACCACTGGCCGGTTGATGAATATATTTACCCGTCTCCTGTCCCTTGGCCCATATAACTTGCATGTCTCCATCCACAATCTCGTGGTCAGTGATCTCGTTGGTAGCGAGTTTTCGTCTGAATACTATAGTCGTTACACCATCCTTCTCAAATCCCATTGCGGCTGTTAAACTCTCTTTTCCACCCCAAAACGCGTCATTTCTCGGGGTCGAACGATCTCTAGTGTAATAGTCACCGATCCTATGGGTATTACCCCTCGCCATACCAATCACCATGTCCGTACAATCCATCGGATTGAAATCGTGCTTTGGAGTGTACTTGTTTACCTCCGGTCTCACTGGAGCTATTGAGTTTCATGGAAAATGTCAAGCGTTAAGTTATTTCCTTTGTTGGAATATTTCCTCTTTTTCTGTGAGAACACGTTCTACTGATAATAGGGTGACTGTACACATTGAGAGTAGATGAATGACTACCAATGGCTACTGATAATTTTTTATGACTCAAACCAGTAGTTCTACTGTACGGGTACTACATACTTTTGTGATGATTGCTAAGTCGCTACTGGAGTTTAATCATTACCTTTGATTGATCCCGATTTGGTGCCAGGCTCAGTATCCACTGGGGCCGCAGGCTCGGGATATGATATTACGTCTAATTTCCCATTGGGTTCAGATGAAGGTTCGGGTTCGGATTTTGGTTCAGGTTCGGAGGAGGGTTCAGATTTGGGCTCTGGCTCACTAGTAGGTTCGGATTTTGGTTCGGGTTCGGAGGAGGGTTCACTACTAGGTTCAGATTTGGACTCTGGCTCACTAGTAGGTTCGGATTTTGGTTCGGGTTCGGAGGAGGGTTCACTACTGGGTTCAGATTTAGGCTCTGGCTCACTAGCAGGTTCGGATTTTGGTTCAGAAAAAGGTTCACTATTCGGTTCAGATGGAGGCTCAGAAATAGGTTCACTACTGGGTTCAGATTTTGGTTGTGAAGCAGGTTCACTAGTAGGTTCAGATTTAGGCTTAAAAATGGGTTCACTAGTAGGTTCGGATTTTGGCTCAGAGGTAGGTTCACTACTGGGCTCGGATGTTGGTTCGGATGTGGATTTAGGATATAATTTATCAGACTCTCGTTCACTCGTAGGCTCACCTGTGCAACAAAAGCAACAACACCATGCGACTATACTCAACCAACACCATGTGCTTTTACAATATAATAATCAACGGTATTCCAATTATTTTAATGTGTAGAGTGAGTGAATGAGTGGGGTGAGTGAACTAAATTTCGTACAATTATATAATACACTACTGTTGTGTGAAAATTACGTGTTATAATCTACGTAAATTAAATTCAGTATAACTACATTTTGAAATTTTATTCATTTCTACGTGAGATTAAATGCAACTTTAATATTTATTCATCTTCATGATGAATTTATAAATAATGGGAATGAGTATATTCAGTGATTTTCAAACAAGGAGAGACAATATAAAGTGGAAATAATAGAATAAAAGTTTCTCAGTCGCCGTGCGAATAACTAAAAAGGTGGAAAAACTTGAGATACGCGAAATGAAAATGAGCATGGGATAATTGAAACAAAGAATAAGTAATTGCGATATTTTATCCCAAGGAGTAATTTAACAACTTCTATATCCAGCTCGTCAGAGGCAGGGGAAGTATTCATTTTTCTGGTGCAACCGAGTGAATATCATAAACGAGCAGAAGACGAATTCGTTGTAATAGAACCAGTGTGAGATGAGTCAGTGTAAATAAATCATCATTATAAAATACACTATTTAATAATCTTTTGAACTCACCAGTTGGCTCAGCACTCGATGTTCCTGGAGATCTTTTCTTACGACCTGTAAGAAGGTGATAAATAAGTCAATCCAGAATTTGATGCTGAATGGAAAAGTTGAGCTATTCTGATTTTATTAATTTCACGTTATTATCCATGGAGAATTAATGAAATAGTAATTTCATAGATGTCATCAGAGAGATGGGAAAATTTCCGGTGAAATAGAGACAATTTCTCTCGGTCTACTAGACTCGGAGATATATATTTAATTATCCTCTCAACAAATTTGTTTATTCAAAGAGATAAAACCCTTCTTATTAACTCCACGAGATTGAAATCCTCGATTTAAAAACCTCTCATTCTCTGTATTCAATATCACGAATTGAGTTGAAAGAAAAGTTTTTCACAAACAAACGGAAATGAAAATTTCACAGACTTCCCAATAAGACACCTGTCACGCTTGAAATTCCTATTTATTTTCACTGTCTTCTTACCTTGTTTGGTGCTGACTCGATAAGTAACACTAGTTTGTACAGTCACATCACTATCAATCCTCGGTGTAATACCAAGATCATGGGGTCTAGCTGATCGTCTCTTGGCCCCTGATCTCGAGGGCTCAGCGCTTGGTTCAGCTTCACTCTCGGGCACACTCGTTGTATTCCGAAGTTTTGACGTTTGTTTACGTCCATTCTTTGGGCTTGATGCCTCAGGCTCGGGCTCTGCGTGTGGTTGATTGGCCTTGGCAGCATTAGATTTACTCGTAGGCTCAGACTTTGGTTCGGGACGTGGTAGTGGCTCAGCATTATCACTCTTGCCATGAATCTCGGGGAAGGCGCGGCATACTTGGGTCAAACTAGTTGGTCGCCAACCAACGCCAACCCACGATGTACCATTCACTACCATAATGCCTTCCAGTTCACTCGTGTCCTTGAGGATTCTCCAGTAGAATGCAAAGTCATCGGAGAAACGTTTCATCGTATATCCATCGAAATCAATTTCCGTTGTTTTAACTGGTGATCCTGTGAATCATAATTTTTTTTCCCCCAATGATTACGTCATATCCAACAATATTTTATGGGTCGAATAATAGTTTTTCTCTCGTAGTAAAAAATATACATAAAACATAAACATGAATATAAATTTTGTAATTGTAATTTAATGGAGAAAAAATGAAGAGAGTGAAAAATTTCTGATAATTACTACGACACTCTCATTATTAACTCTAATTAACGTGGAAAAAATAATGGTGAGAAGTTGTTACTAACGTTTGCTACATCCAGGACCAAACCATCCAACATTGCAATAACAATGTTTCGTGGGCGATGTTGTACCACCATTGTCGACACAAGTACCCTGATTACCGCAGTCTGAATCATCTAGACAATCCTCCCTGAATTCACATCTAGCACCATAATAAAATCGGTCACACCTACATCTACCCAAGAGATATCTTCCGTGACCACTGCAATCCTCTCTGTACGTCTTTTTCTCCAGTATCTGTGTGTCACACGTGGATGATTAATCGGTGTATCCACCAGTGCTGTTGGAATTTCATATCTTTTTTTTTTTTTTTTCAACATTCTACAACTCACGTCAATATCCGCACAGGACCAGAACCTGTAACTCGATCCCCACTCTTCCGCCTCACGCAGCAATCTCACTGTACAATCTGTACAGGTGAAATTCTGTGGTAATTCAACGGGATAACTCTGTGCCCTATTAGAGAGAAAGAATGGATGAAAAAAAAAAGTGTTATGTAATTAATTATATCCCTCATTTCACTTTTTTTTTTTTTTTCAAGTTTCATTGTTTTGAATAATTTTCTCACATTAAAAATTCTGTTCTCAATTTACTGATAAGCCAAGATAATTAGAGATTATGGAATAATTTAAATTTTATGTAAATATAGATAAAAAAATCAATTACGTAGCATCCTCCTCCACAAATTCACTGAGTTGTGTCACAGGTGTGAGGTCAATAAGTGGCCTATCAAGAGCATCAAGTATTTGTAGTCTGAATCCACCCTGTAACCCACAAAAACCATGAATAATAAATTTAGAGTATCGATCCAAGGACATCCTAAATTTGTAACATAAAAAATTCTTCAATAGCATCAAAATATACAAGCCAAACCAGTTGGCAGTAGACAAACTTGGTATTCGGCTTTCACCTGAATTCCATTGGTATACGATACACGCGTGCCTAACGCTCCTGTATACTTTTACCACAGTGACAGTTATTCCTCTAGTGGTGGACCTCTCTCATGCATAGAACATACCTAAGCTGTAATAATCTAGGGAAGAAGCTACTGAGATATCTGAGCAACGAAATTCTCCACTCGGCATCTGTCGTCTAGTTAAAATAATTGAATTTGCAAGAATTATGGGATAAAAAAGGAAAAAAAAAAATCATCCAGGAAAATAGTAAGAAGCTCTCGGGGAGAGAAAGCATCAGCGAATCTGGCTTGATGAGCATCTGGCTGGCATGAGAGAAGGACAGAGAATCAGCGCGTCATGATTCACAAAGGAATGTAGGTAATAAACGTTGCGGTTCCAGCGTTGAGTGGCTCTTTGAGGTGTCTGTCTTGTGGAATACTTCAGGTTAGTAAAAAAAAAAGGGGCTTGAGCCAGTGTCGATTATGACTTGGGTTATACTCATATACCTAAAAGAATTTTCTAGAGATTGTCCATGAAGAGGAAGAAAAAAAAAATCCTATAAAAATCCTCTTTATCCACCAAACACTAGATTTTATGAATAAAATATCCATAAATCTTGACTTTTGATTATTTTGCTTAAACTTTATAAATGAGGATAGAATTCCGTATTTTATCGTGCAATTACAATTGAAATTTTATTTCTCCTCCTTACAAATCCACAAATTGTTCTAAATTGAATAAAAATTCCAGGGAATAGGTGGACATTGGAATGTCCACACGTTTTCTTTTCAATGGCTCAATTAGTTTCAACATCTAGATAATGGTGAAATGATTATTTGGTGTCATTGATCCCTGGTTTAATTTCATTGAAGAATTCTCTCACATCATTGGTCAAGACTGGTGAGCGATAAAATGAAATATAACGGATACCGATCAATCGGTTACCTCCCTGCAACTTTAATTATAATCGCATTTTGTAACGGGGATGGGTTTTAAAGGGGGAGAGTCACAATGTAAAGGAACCAGTGGAATGTCGAATGAAGGTCAGCCACCAATGGATTTCCGCATTGACGCGTCAGGCCAATAACACCTGCGTCATTATATATGTTTTTTATTCATTTTTATGGTCAAGTATTTCAGGTCATAACATATATTAACGACATTAATAATTCTTCTCTCTCTCTCTCTCAACCAACCAATTACGTCGCAGAGGGTGGGGAGAAAATTGATGGTTTTGAGAATGAAAATCCTCACCGGTGGGTACCACCTGAGTCGTTTCAAAATGTTGTCATGTTTATTTTTCGAGGTCATAACGGACTCTCTCACATCGACTCGATACATCGAGCACGCCTCAAACGCTATCCCCCCCCCCCCCCCTGTATCATCTACACACGTGCATACTAAATTCCTCTTCACTTGCCAAACCCCCAATCTCCTTCTGCAGTTTATAAAATCGTTAAATAAAATATTGTTTCATAATACAGAGACTATCGATGAGCATTCCAAATCGTACATTGCTGAATTTCGATTATATTGGGTTTCGTAAGAGTTTCGATGGATCGCATAAGTCGATTGAATAAATTTTGCTGACATTTTTTTCTTTATAATACAATTGATGAGTAGATGAAATTTTTTATCAACGCGTCATGGAAATATTTCTTCGTTGAGCAAGAATTTGTCGAAATAATTTTTTAAATTTCTTTAAAAATAAAATCGATGAATAAATTTAATTTATTGATTTGTAAAATTTATTACAAGTAAATATCATTGAAATAACTCTCTACAGAGGGTATATTGACTCTCAACAATTGCTCCCAAGCCAATGGTTAACCATGCTGTATTATACGATCACTAAATACCTAAGCCTTCCTTTTTTTGAATAATTCAAAGCGCGACTACCTTGAGAAGAAAACGCGTGTAGGCCGTCCGGTTTTGTGGTGGATGGTTGTATCAACTCCTCCCCACTATGAGAAAATTTCTTACAAGCCCAGTGTCGCAATGTATACTCCAATGGAATCTCCGTAGAAACTTTGCCACTAGAGTCGTTTAACTGGCATTTATTTTTTTTTTGTTTTAATCACGAGGCCATGAGCCCTTCACTAAATTTTATTCATTCATACTTTTTATTCACTGAATTAGATCATTCATGATTCACTCAAACTTGATTAAACTCCTTCAAGATAAATTATCAAATTCAAATCAGTTTTTACCTTTTTCAATTTATATTCATACATTTGTTTTGATTAATTTTTTACTCACCTTGTGAGGATATGCCAGATGCCAGGTTACATTGAATTTACTTCCGGCGAGTAAACTCGTTTTAATATCACCTGTAAAAAAAAAAATTATCAATTAAATTGCTGGATAAATTTAGCAAGAAAATGATGAAATTGAATGAGTTCATTTTACTCAAATATCAGTTTTTAATGAATATCTTGAAATCTAATGAAGTTGGAGAAATTTTGATAAGAACATTTTTTGTAGAGAAAATTGAGAGCTAAAAAAAAGATATGTATAGAAATTCTGTCATCTCCCATCAATATCGAGATATTCACGAAAAACTGTAAAGCGAAATTCCATGATTAATGAAACTGTTTGTAATTCTTATGCCTGTGATGCACAAACAATTAACTCATCTCAACCATGAGTATTACAGATATTATAAGTATTCCAACCTGTTTACTTTCATTCTCAATCTTTTGTTTTTCTTTTTAAATTCCATGTTCTTCTCACGAATAGCCACATTGTTACATACCCTGATATTAATAAAATAATCATAAAAATAATCGCAATGAGATTCTAGGTATTCGTAACAGAGAGGAAAGGAATGATTAAACACACCCATTAGTCATAATTCATCTGAATATTTAATACAGTGAGTATAAAAAGAAAGTACTCCCAGAGGTTATTATACAATTCATTTTGTCGGAATAAACAGGTACTTTCTTTTTTCAACGGCAACCTTCCAGTTTCATTATACATCATATCGGTGTATCAAAAAAATTTGTTATGCATGTAGATGATTATTCGATAACTCTTGTTGTTTCATATTAGCAAGTGATAAAAATTGACACGATACTTTCTCATTATGTTTCATTACCAAATTAACAAATCGGCTTTCCTTCGATTTATTTCGTTATTCATTTGACGAAATAATTATTTTACAATATTAAACGTTTCTCTTTCTACAGATTTTGAAATGCACAATTGATGGATATACGACTCTACATGATGAAACAATTTTTTTTAAGTGAGAAAATTTTTTTTCAATTATAAAAACAATTTATGAAATTTTTTTTTTTTAATATCTTGAAAAATGGTGGGGCAAAATGGATATTTTTTTTTTTAATGGAAATTGTATTCTCACGCATATGCATTGGATTTAGAAGAAAATATATAAAAGAAAAACGAGGAGATTGAATTTGTGAGAGAAGGAGAACGAGTCTGATTTATTGTCGAAAGCAATACGTTAGTAGGGAGTTAGGGAAATACCATAAAATTCCGGAAGTAAAGTATGCAACGGTCCGCGTGGACGATAGCCGATCGTTCCATTCGGCGGTTCTTTACACTTTCTGCCCCTGTAATCTGTTATTTTATACATTTGCAGACATTTAAAACTATCCTCCATCCATCTTTATCATCTATTTGACTTTGTAATAGTTTTGTCTCAGTATCCATCTGTTGAAAAGTGAAATTTTTAACGCATAAAAAATACTCAACTTTCCTCTTCTTCTCATTCATCAAAAGTTTCTTTTATTACCATTTTATCGATAACTGCGATTGCAATTTTTCCGAACATTTCCCTCGGCAAAAGTTTCTTATGAAACATTAAATTAACAATTAACGGTAATTGGTTAATTGGAAAATTGGATAATTTCTCTAATTAAAATATTTTACAATAATTAATTTTTTATTAAATTAAATTGATAAAATTTCTAGAGATTTATTTATTTAATAAATAGTTTGTCTTTTTCTCTTTATCATAAACAACTCGACAAGTTGTTTAAAATACTCCAAATACAAATGTTTACACGACATTAAATTATTGGTATTTATATCCACATATTCCCCTTACGGTATTTAATACAAGACAGGTGAATAGTAAATTCTTACAACACACACGAGTATTTTCATCTGACCAGTTTAACGAGAGCAGAGGGAATTTTAGACATATACAAACTGGAAGGCTGCATACCATCAGCATTAAAATCACACTCTGTACGTATTTGTTGCATTATAGTTGTATATTTTGTGTTGGTTATACGCGAATAGAGGAGAGGTAAAGAGCCTCTGTATGCCTGCAACGGTGAAAGTCGACTCTCTCGATCGGGACGTGGGTCCGCATCCCTCCCCACTCCATCCTCTCTATCCCCTCCCAGACTATTCCAATTTCAGTATACAGTAACATACTAAAATCCACTGTCTTTTAATGTCGTTTTCCCACCAAGTACTTAAACTCTTATTCAATGAGAAATTGATGAAAAATAAAATATCAATTATTTTTTTTAAATTCTTGTGATAAATTATTTCTCACAATAAAACTCAAAAATATTTTCTTTGATATAAAATAATAAATAATATCAATATATCAATTAATTAATAAAATAAAATAATTGATTAATATTACCTCTTGGCATTCCACATGGTCCCGGTGTCCTCGCACTATCCAAAAAATCAAGATCATATTTTCTAGCACGTGGAAACTTGAGTGCAACGTGACTGTGGGCGTTGTCAAACAAATACGCCCCAGTAATTACCAATAGCCACACTTTAACTCGTATCATCTCAGGAATTTGATTAGATCCCTCCAACGTATACAAAACAAATAAATATTTTAACTCTCAATATTACCGTTAAAACGCAAAACTACAAGATCCGTTTGACCAGTCAGCTTCTTCTTTTATATATAAAATTATCTCTCAATATCTCAGTCCACTTCCTATACGTCTCGTTAAAATTTCAATCTTTCCCACCGGTACACGAATGACTTTACATCCTTGTGAGAAACTCATTGAGGACTCTCCCCCCCCCCCCCCCTCGCACACAACCGCTGGAGTTTCTTTCAATTTTCCAATGTCTCTCTTCTTCCTTTTATTGTTGGCCTGAAAGATGTAATAATATTTCATCATTAATAATTGATCAATTTACCAATTGACCTTAAACATAACTAATCATAATTTTCCAATACAATTGCATAATATTTATGAGAAAAATTTTCCAAACTTTTTCATTCTATTTTTTCTCATTATTAATAATAAAAAATAACTAAAAAAATTCCCCATTGAAAATAAAAAATGCAAAATTGTCCATAATTTCATCTGCAATTATTTACACATTTGAGTTGTTCAAAAAATAAATAAATAAAAAAACACTCAAGTGGTGCCGCTTGGCCGCTCTGCATTCGCACTTCCGCCATTACCATTGCCAATTTATGTTTACATTAAAATAACAAGTTTTTCCACCCCACCCCCCTGCCAGCCTCTCTTTAAAAATCATTCATTCTCCTCTCGTGCCACTGATCACCACACGCAACGTCAAATAAAGTAGACCCACCAATGCCAAGGACAAATCCCAAAGAATCATTTCATTATTATTTTTCAATTTCTCATCAATTCAATTCAATATCCTACAGACTATTTCACAGGATACAGCAAACCTTTACTTTCAGATTCATATGGAATTTTCTGTATTGAATAAACATTCACTTCTTCAGGGCAAACTGAGTGTAGCCAATCAGCATTCTTTCGTGGTTGATGAATCATTTTAAAATATCGATTATATCACGAGAGAGTGATTTTAAAAAAACAATTAAATTTTTCTAAATAAATTCTATTTACCTTCAGTGATGAAAATAAATTCTCCTAATCCAACGATTATTCTACACGTCACAATTCACCATTTCACTAAAAAAAAAAATTGACTTTTATTTACTCGTTCGACAGATTAAAAAACCATTTTAAAAAACAATATTGATTATCAGGTGGCGGCCATTTTGGTGATTGAATCGTTGTGTGTTATTTTCGATATATTTGCAACGGAATTGTACAGCGCGAAGCTAAAGTCTTCGAGACGATGACGTGACGCTGCCAAGTCCCGGACTGGGGGCCCCAAGCGGCTCCTTCCTGCTCAACGTTTTTGAACAGCCAAACGAGAGAAGGCGAAAGAAACAGCTTGGGACGTACCCCACCACTTACCTCTCTCTCTCCCTCTCTCTCTCTCTTACCTGTCCACCTCCACTTTTCCTTCTCCCTCCTTGTAAAAACCTGACAACACTCTGTCGCGTACCTCTTCACCCGCATTCATATCTTTTTTATAATTATTTTTTAAACTGTTTGGATACAACAGTAATCAGTATAAATATCATAATCATTTATTTTGGAGATAAAAATAATGATGGAATTATCGATGACAGATTAATGAAAACTTGTTGACAATTTTTCATGAAACGTTGATATTCCATCAGTCGTTGGTATGGCCCAGATGACTGGGATTGGTAATGGAAAGCCGGATGAATCCGACGGAGACATGGTGAAAGATGAATGTCGACTGACCACTGTACATGTGATTAATACAGCTTAATCGATGTACATATACAATTGGATAGTATTTACAATCCATAAATTCTGTTATTCATGGATATTCAGTTCAACTCCTATTTTCAATCATTTTTAGTGATTTATTTATGGGTTTTCGTTGAGTAGAAAACAGTGGAAATTAGAAAGCCATGGAAATTTTCCATCTCTGATGATCTGGTAAACCAGTAAAATCTCATTTCTCTGTGTATTAAAAAAAAAACAAAATACATCATTTAAAGAACTCGGTAAAATGAGATTTTTCTTCGAGGATATAAATTTTTTTTTTTTTTAATTTAAAAAAAACTCAATGGACTCGCGAAAAAATAAATCCATTATAAAGTGAACAGAGAGGTGATGGAAAAAATGTCGAGTAAGGTCGTGCCGCAAGCCAAAGAGTGCGAGGAATGAATATTGTGACTGGCAAGAGGTGCACGTACCTCGCTCACTCTCTCATATTGGCGTTGTTGCGCCACGTACTGCAGACAAGTAAGAATAGCCAATGGTGTGTGTGTGTGTGTGGCATCTTGAAAGGGCTCTAGGTGGCTCCCACCTCAAATGCATTCATAATGAATATTACTGGCATTTTGTAAAATACATTGATGCCTCTGGATCACTGATATCCCATGACTGCAATGTTTTACGCGAGAGCTAATGTCCTCCACCTACATAATCATAATAATCAAGTGGTCGCGAACCGTGTCACGTTACTACGGAGCACTTAAGCCTGCACGGTAGCCACTATTTATTTTTTTATTTTTTCCTCTCCATCTACCTCAACAATTTTTCCTCCATTCTCTCTCTCTCTCTTTCTCTCTTTGAACTTTCTTTATCTCGGCTTTTGATGATTACATGTCCTCTCTTATTCAGCCAACTTGGAACTGTGTAGAGGGGAAATACTCATAATTTATGAAGGGAAACAATATACTGTTTCATCTGCCTCGGAGAATAATTACCAGGTGAAAATTTCACGTCACAAGAAGTGCGAAAGAGGTCAATTGCGTAAGAATTACTGAGAGATTATGAACTGAATATTATTTGACTCTTGGGATTATAAATTATGATTTTTATTTTTGTAAATATTTTTCAAAAAATTATTCTTCATTCATCCTAAATTTTTTTCATAGAATCAACCCGTTCTACCCCATTATACTTTAAATAAATTTAATTTTATAAAAATAATTTTTGTCATGTTTCAGAAAGTACCGGGGCAAAATGGGTAGTATTTGTTTCAAAATTTTAAAGTGAATTTTCTCGATTTTTTGAAATAATTAATTAATTCAATTAATTTAACACGTTTTAGCTCAAACAATTATTATTACAATCTGATCAATGAATTTTCCACCATTAACAATATTTATTCCATCACTTCACTGATATATTCACCATCGATAATAGCTACAATGGCAGGACGTGTACTTATACGTGCATCAATCGCTTCAAGACACTCTGTTGCAATCTATAGTCTTATGTAATCTTCGGATTAACAGGTGGCCGAGAATATAATCATCAGTATCCTTGTACCCCATCCACACGATAATCACAGGGAATAATAGTGAAGATGTTTAAATCACTGATTTAAAGGGTTTAAATGTACATATACTAGAGATACCGAATTGATCGATTGATAGACACAAGGAAAGCAGTGGCACGTGCGGGATGCAACCTTTTGCTTTGTGACTCACGTATCCGGGAATGATATCCGGTATTTTCTTCTTCTTTTTTTTTTACTCATTTGCCTCTGGACGTGATTAAAATTAACTAGTGGTCCCTAAAATACAGAGATTGAATATATAGATATATAAAATATGTAGTCATTCTGGGAGCCCATCAACTCTTCATAATTATGAAAAAAATAGAAATTTGATGTTAGGATTAATAATTAACCCAAAACTACAAATCGTCTGCACGAATAATGATGTTTTCACTGGCACCAGACGAGGGTCAAGCATCTCTTGTAACACCCGTCCCCAGATGAATTATACATTTGACCTTGTGCTTGGTAAGAGATAAAATTTATGAAATTTGCTGAGAAATTATGTTTTTTTTAATTTCGAGATTATTCATGATTTCTCGAGAATTTTAGGGACCTGAAGGTTTCAATGTTTTTTTGAAAAAAAAAAAACAGAAGTTTTATATTCGTAAAAATTTAACTTAGAATTTTCGTTTTTTCTCATTGATATTCTGACGTCGATTCTCAAGAAATATTCCCTCAAATCGACAATTTTTTGTATGAAGATTTAACGAGAGAGGAAAAAAAAGAGAATGACTTGTTAAATTGATGGTGAGATCCGGTAAAAAACGGGGGTAATGTGAGTTGCGATAAAAGATATGCGAAAAAAAAAGAAACAATTTTCACAAAGTTCTTCAGATGTCCCAACGTCCGCTGAGCAATTTCCCCTAGGAAAATTTCACATTTCTCATGCACTTACATATGTTAAAAGAAAAAAAAGTACAGGAAAGACCCACTGATTTGGGAGGGTATGTTTTTTACTGGAGAAAGTGGTATCTCTCCTTGAGAACAATCATAACCACTGCTATTGTATCAGTTGGGTCTGCTTTCGCTATTTCCATTGTCGGATAATTTACTTCTTTTCTTCTCACTCGAGGTTTAAGCTGTCTGCATCTGCAGGGAAGGTGAGTCATCCTCAATTGCCATTCGGAGAGTGTGGAGGACTCAAGGTTGTGTTTTTTTACCTGTTAGGAAGGGGATAGAAAAATGGGGAACAGGTTTTGTTGTTGAATAATCTCCGCGCCTTGAATTCCATTCCATCGTTTTACCTACAGTCGATAAGTAACAAAAAATATTCTTTTTTAGGGTAAATAACAAGAGGTGGCAGCATCTATGAGGTTTTAAAAGATATTCATAACAAAGTGATAAAATCAATTTCTTCATTATCTTCAATAAATTCAATTTTTATTATCAGTGAATAATACAATTCTTTAAATCTACAAATTTTTTTTAAACACTCAAATAATTCTATTTATCCACAAATCAATCAAACTTTATGAAGCATAAAAAAAAAATGATGAATTTTCCTCATTATTATTGCAATGAATAATTTACCGCTAGAAATCATGAAACTGCGTTATCGCACTGGGACGCACTTGGTTCGGTTAAATTTGCCGTGGTGGGAGGCGCAAAAATTGTCGGTTAGCGATAACTGCACACGTGTTCAACACTGGAGACAGTAATATATCGTTAAAGGCGAAAAATCTAGATGCAGCAGTGTTAATAATGCCTGTTGAGAGACATCCAGGGGTGTAATAGGTGCACAAGCACTTATTTTTCTCCTTCACGAGTACATCGTGATAACAGGCAATTGCGTACCGGAATCATCGGTACATCTTATCAGATAATCGTGTCTCAGCGATGGCTATCGTTCTATTCTATTATATTTTTTTAAAGGTGACGAAAATTGTAGGTGAATAAACAACAGGTATAATGTGGACTCTGTGAGAGACACTTACAAATACAATCACAGCTTCATTGACATGCTGAACTGCCACTTGTGTTATATCATTCTACCTACATCGAGTGTTACAAAAAGTTTGTGTAAAAACGAGCTCGACAGTATTGTAAATCTGTTTGAATTATTTCATCAATTTAACTGAACATCTTTACTCATTTAATTCATTCAAATTTTACCAAAATCCTGAGAACACAATAAAATCATCAAATTAATCAAAATTAATTAATTTCTGAAATAAATTGACAACAATTTCTTTCCATCTGTAAACTTTCATAAAAACTCTGGAAATTTCCATAAAAAAATCAACATAATTCTCCAGTTATTCCTCAATTTCTCACCTCGAATACCCAATTGCGCAAATCCAAATAAAAAAAAAAACCCAATTAAAAAAAAACTTCTCAACCTCCATTTTTGCATGCTCTCATATGGACCAACCAGTGAAATCCGCTTTTCTCCGATAAGAAGGAATGTAACTCTTGATTTGTGGCTACGTCCCAGCATAAACCCTCAGTGCTTTAAAAAAAATTACCAGTAAAGACCCGCGGAAGGGGGGGGGGGGGGGGGAGGGGGGTAAACCAAGGTGGATCAAGGTGGCGAATGGAATATCACTCGCCTCTTACCATAATCCCACCAACCATTGGTATTATTTCTGCTAGGTGCGCCCCTGATCTCAACTTCCAACTCTCCATCTCTCTTATTTCGTATCGTCGCAGTTCACGAGCGAGTGCAGGTGTGCGCCCGCCAGTCTGTCGCCAGTTTACCACGTCCCTCACCCCGCTCAACGTTACTACGGTGTCCGCGGGTCCGGCCCCCCCTCTGGCCCCCCCAAGAAGCGACCGCTTCTGGCCCACACTGACTAGCTTGTGTGCCCGAGAGAGTCAACCCAAGTCCCCCACAGATCGTGCCGCTGGGACTCCTTTGCTGCCCACCTCTGCAGGCTCCCCGTTTTATTTTTATTTTTCTTCTTTTATTCATTTTTTTTTTCTTCTCTTTGCATCGTTATTTCTTCCCCCCCCCCCCCCCCCTAACCCATTGTGCGTCGGTGGGACTTGGACTCTTCTCACGAAATATTCAGTTCTTCTCTCCTTTGTTGCCAAAATTATTTCCTCCTTCTTTTACAATTCTCCCACTATAGCTTTTTTCCTCTCACATTTTCTAACAATAGGAAATAAGTTTGATAAACTCCTAGGTGTGATAATAAAAATGGAATTATCTTAATAACCGTGTGATGATGAAAAAAAAGTGAATGACTGAAATGAGGTCATCGTCACTCTTGGATTTGAAATAATCTCGACATTTTCACTCCTCGGTTGTGTTTTTTTGTCTTTTTTTTTTTCTCTCAGTCTTGTGTGTATACAGAACTCAAGTACGCTTGTACTCTCCAATGAGCACTCAAAGTACCCACAAGGCGCACCTGTGTGCTACGGGCTTTATCGCCTCGATGGGTTTTCTACTCTTGCCCACCTGTGCTGTGTGAATCCAGCCATCTCCAAACCAGAGTTGCACCTAACCTTCTTGTTATAACAAAATACACAGGTGTCTCTGGCATTTTCATTAATTACCCAGTAGTAATGGTGGTATATCCCCCCCCATCTTGTGTTATTGTACAAGTGTGTCGGTTAATAGATCACGTCGAACGGGTGGGGAGGGGGGGACTGCTTTTGAGATTTAGTTGGTGCGCACCTGTACGCTCACACACGGATTTTGTTTCATCCAGAGTGGCTGAAAAAAATGAGAGAAAATAGGGGGAAAAAAAAACAGAATGTATAATGCAAGAGGAAAAAAGTATGAGCGAAGAATGTTGGCTGTTAAAGCCTCGGGAATGAGAAGAAAAAAAAAGGAAAAAGGTAAAGAAGGAGGATGGTGGGCATTGTGGCAGAAATTCGAACCTTCTTACGCGAGGGTGTTGGGACAAAAAGAATATGGCGTGGCCTCGGCCTGTTGGTTGGCCCCCCCTCCCACCCCCCCCCCCCTGCTCAATGGTGAACGGTGTAGTGCGAGAAAACAGGCTCCCACGAATCCCACGGTACTTGTTCCCAACCAAAGACCTCTTCGCGGCAGTCTTCGGGGCCGCCTGAGGCCAGTGATGGTTATAAATTACTTTCGAAATTGAACAAAACAATTTCCACTTCAACCTTTCACTTATCCACCCCCCCCCCCCTTCCCCCTCCGAAAAAAATCCTGAATCTCAAATGAAATCCTGAAAATTCCAACTGGTTAGAAAAAAAAAAACTTTTATTGAAGAAAAAAATTGTCTTCAAGACGATTATTTGTAAACCAGATTTTTTTTCGAGATTTTCCTGGAAGTGAGTGACGCAAAGAATGGTGGGGTAAAGGAAAATTGAAAGAGAGGATTAGAGCCATCTTTTGCTTTACGATACAATGCTTTAAGGCACGGTTTGCGGCATTGACAGACACAGCCGCTCCCGACAACCTCTGGACACCTGCACACCTTGGATTGTACACAAGAGGCAAAAGCCCCTGTGTGTGAGAGAGAGAGAGATAGCATAATCCCAGATTCTACTTGGTTAAATGGCGAACAGGTCTCGATGTACATTCTCATGCACAAAATACCACTGTACCCCAGAAAAGGGGCATGGAAAATATGCCGGAGGTCTTGCGTTGAGAATTGAAAAAAAAAAAAAAACCTGAAAAAAAAAAAACAGAAACACCTAATAGATGCCCTAGATGGAACAGAACCTGGCTCCATTGCAGCATCACAACGTTCACAACCTCAAAATAATAAACAAAGATCTTTCCCTCTCCCCCCCCCCTCCCCACCCCTCCCACGCCCAAGTGAATAAAAAAAAAATTATTGTATCCTCATAATAAATGAAACCCACTTTACGTTATTTAGCGTATATATGTCTTGTAGAAGAAAAGACGAAGGCGCGGCGATTAATGTGGGCGAGAGAGGGGTGGGTAGAATGATGGTGAAGGGGGAGGGGTAAGGGGAGCTCTGTCGGAGGCGCCGTGATTCAACTGAGCGCGCAGGTGTGCTTCAGACTGGCTGGCGCCTCGGTGGAATGCGTGTTGCCTCCCCCTCCACCCTCCCACCACCCCCTTTGGAGCCCTCGGTTTTCTTGAGTGCCCGTCTCACCGAAAGCTCTCTCTCTCTTTTTCTTTTTTACCTCTTTCTTCACCTCTCCCTGTCCACGTATTTCATTTCCCCCCCCCCCCCTCCCCCTCGCGTCTCTCTTATTTCGAGTCGCAACACTGCCATCGCCCAATCACGCCCCCCCCCCCCCCCTCACGACTGCCCCGTTGTACCAAAGTCTCTTTTCCCTCTTGTACGACTGGGCACTACGTCACGTCCTCGCTCGTAGGCAATCAGTGCAGCTGGCCACCAACGCGTTCCCACGGGACTGGAACTACGTGGCCAAGAACCAAGCCACCATCCAGTGGTTATAGAATGAAATGAAAAAGAAGGGGTGGGAAGAGCGATAGGGGGGAGAGGGGGGAGGAGAAGAGTGCACGAACGGACTCGAAGATACAAGTCGGTGGATCATGATCTCGAGATTATTTTTTTTTTCATTGAGTTGAGATTTTTTACTGAATTTTTCAGACTCAACTTTCTAATCTAGTTTTTTTTGTTATCTCGTTTTGGGATATCTTATCTGGAGACTCTAGATGATTAGAAGTATCCATTTGTGGGCTACGGAGGAAACGGGAGGGGGAGGGAGTTTCATTTGGTTATTATCATTTTTTTTTTTTTTTTTTGAGAATTTTGGAATTATGATGTTATAAACAATTTTTTCCAAGTTTTGAAAGAAAAAAAAATCCACTGATAGAATACACTCTAGTTGTTGTGTGTAGGTAGGGAGTGAAGAATCAGAATATCGGGAGGGTCGGGCCAACAAGCTAACACGTGCAGGCCGCACGTGCACTCTTCCACTCTAGCCTCTGGGCGCGCACAATCATTGGATGCCAAGATACACTCGGACGAAGAAATTTTTCAGTTGGCAGACAAACCCCGGCTTATTTGACGCTGTGTATCGTATTACTTTTCTCAGAATATTGTCAACTCGTAAAATTCATTTCCCTCATGAATTTTCCCCCCCCAAAAAAAATGTCTCACCCCTAAAAAAAAGAGTTTTCATTGAGAAGAAAATAAACAAAAAAAAATCTCAACCCAAATAACTCATTTATTTTTTCGAGTGTACTTGGCACACCATGAGTGCAAAGTATTCACACACACACACAAGAGAAAGAGAAATGCTTTTTGAGTAGTACATCCTATTGGGCCTCTTTCATTATTACATGCGATGAGAGAGAGAGGATGCGGCAGGAAGCAAACGATTATAGTTTGCGGGGCAACCTCGTACGTCCGTTTTGTTGGTGCGAGCCAGCTGCCATGTAACATACACACTTTTGTCAAATATAAAAAGAGAGAAGACATGAAAAAAAAAAATAATAATCTAGGAAGGAAAATGAGAGACACACAGGAAAAACAATTTGTGGCACACGTGCAAAAGAAGTTGGGAGTTACTCTCGGTTCTTCTAATAAGACTTGAGTTGAAAACACGGCTTGCAGGCCAGACAGTCAAACCAAAAAAAGAGTGTCCTAATTATAGTTACACTCAACACTTTTGGAATACCTGTCTCTGCACGATTTCACTCGATAAAATTCAATCGTTGTGCATCCATCGATTGATCGTGGAAAAGAAAAAGAAAATCAGTCCATTTAATTTTTATAGACAGAGCGGGGGGTGGGGAGGTATTCGGGAAATGAATAGAAGCCGGAATCATGGTTACACAGGTTGCGGTAAGTGTGACGGCGGCAATGGAGAGAACGAGTTGCATGTACAAAGTTGAAAATGAATGTACATTTGTGGTAGTGACGATGGCTAGTGGTTGGCGCCGCTGTTCGTCGGACGTTCAACAATGGTCATTCCCCTCGTGTCCCCGTTCCCCACCCCGTTGGCTACTATGCAATCCATATACACCCCCGTGCCAGTGATGGCTCTAAACACAATAAAAATAAAAAATAAAAATATTCAACTGTATATGCAGATTCAGCCCAGTATTCCAGTCATTGAAATTCATCACTCAGTTATGATCAATTCCTCAGTTTATTTCTAGATTAATTTATCATACATTAATTATCTTTTAATTGAATGCTCGTGTTATTTTTGTACGGCAAAGTGTCACTCGCAGCTCGATGCCATCGGCATCCTTGCCGGGCTTTAGACAGCGATTGCGCTCCCAGCGCGTTGAGGGGAATGCGTCGATGCTGAGACTTGGGGGGGAAGAGTGGGGGGTTGTGTATAAAATAGTGCGCAGGTGAGGGGCGGCGGCCAGTTGACTTCGATCTGTCGAGTGAGAAGTACATGATTATCATAAGTTGATCAACAGTGATTATAAATTTTCTGATAATAAGGATTAAAAAGCCATAATACAACAGTAAATATTGTTATCCTATTGGATAAATAAACAGTGATAATCTGTGGACTTGTGTGAATCATCTGTAGAGTGCAGTGATACCAGATAGGAATACTGTTTTTTTTTTTATTTTCCTCTGGAGACACGAGAGGTGCAAAGAATTCTCGTAAAAACTCGTGTCATACAAAAAACGATCGATAGTCTGCCCACGGAAGTGTACAATCGTGCGCGTCATTGGTGGGAAAAAAATAACTTTTTTTTTTTTAAATAAAAATTTTTTAAAAAATTGGTAAAATAAGAAAGATGAAGGCGATGGTTGTGAGTCCAGTTGGAGGCCGTGTACCACCTACTCGTGGTGTTCTTCACAGTAGTTTGGGTATCAATGGTACTAGACGTGACCTCGAGGCTGAGGAGGTCGCAGCATATCTCACTAAACTCAGGTCTCTAGTGCCTGATATGCCGAGAAAACGTAAATTATCAAAACTCGAGGTTATCCAGAGGGTTATCGAGTATATCTGTGATTTACAAACGACACTTGAAGAGACTAATATACATCAGGATAATAACGTCAAGACAACAACAGGGAGACAACCGTTGCAGCCACTATTGAATGCAGCAACTAGCACAACTACACCAACTGCTGCAGTTGCTGAGCGGTGACCACCAAAAAACGATCAATGAATCGAGGGAAGAGAAGAAAATGGGAGCATAAAGAGGAATAAGGGGAGAGAAAAATACACTGGGGATGGATTACTTCAAGGAGAAGACCCCAACCGTCCTGGCGCCTATTCTTCAATTCTCTGTTCAACCCTCGGGTGAATGTTCTTATTCTTCGTGGACGTTTTTTTTTTTTTTTTCATTGAAAAAGAGACAATTAACTTGAAGGAAAAAAAAACAATTTCCTCGGGAAAGACTGTAAATACTGTATATATGCATATGCGATATATATATATATATAAACTCATTGCATTCCTCGCACGACCTCGTCGAAATCGATACACTACTCCATCCCCCTACACTCCACACCCCCTCATTCCCATCCCCTCCACTTGTAATAATTGAGACATTTTTTTTTTTTTGCTTTCTGAGTCTGCATTAATTTTCCATCAATACTGGATTTTTTTTGTTTTCGTAATTATTTGATAAATCGACTCAATCTTCCAGCGAACCTTTTTTTTTTTTTTTTGTTGAAATTTTTCATGTTTTATACATATATATCCCCCCCTCCCTCCCAGATTATTATTTCAATTTATTTGTAGATATACAGAGAATTATTTGTAAACAAATTAACATAGAAAATGATTGAATTTATCGTAATCATTATTGTCACATGAATTATTATAATTATTGTTATCGTTCTTTGTAATATTATTATTTTAGTGTCGATAGTAAAAGAAAAAAAATGAAAAAAAAAATAATAATAAAATCAACTACGAACAAAAATGATGAATACCCCGCAAATATTGTATATTTGCAAAGACTGAAAGGCTGTAAATACATCGACAAGCGGGTTGTTGTAAGCTTTTACATTATAAGAGAGGAATAATGATGAAAAAAAAAGAGGAGAGAAAAAAATGAAATAAAGAATTTAAACACAATGTGTCCATGAATAATGTTGTTGTGGTTTATTATTTTATTTGTTCGGTCGTTGAAGTCATTTTTTTGTAAAACGAAATGAGGTAGTTTGGCCATCGAATGAATTATTCACGATCGATCAACCCCCGTGGGAGCCAGGTTAAAAGGGGAGTTGGCTTAGGGAGTAAAAAAAAATTGGAGATACACCCCACGAAGCCAACCCTCTAGTTCATTTTGGCTATTAGTGACGATTGGACGGCGTCAGATTTTACCCTTATGTGAACTCTCTGTAGAAAATGAAATGAAGGACTTTGGGAATGAAGATGAAAAGAGAGAGAGAGAGAGAGGGGGGATGAAACACCCTCGACGCAGTTGTCATGCGACTCGTGATTGTCGAGTGGCTCTAGGCATCGGGTGGGAAATATAACGTGCAAGATGGGGTGGCCCATGGGGTTCCCGTGGGTATCCTTCGTTACCAGAGTTCCCAGGATGTAGAGAGCGCGCACGCGAACAAACGCCGCAAGACACGATCAATACATCGCTGGTTGCAAACAACCTCCTACAATCCCTTACTGTGAAAATGTCTATTTGCGAGAATTGTCATTCATAAATTACATAGTTAACGTTTGTTGTTTGCGTGGTTAGTGGTTCTGTGGAGAATAAAATGATGATTAAGTTAAATTTGATTTTTTTTTTTTTTATGATTGCGCATATATCTCGAGACTCACTGAAAAAAAGTGTCTTCTTCACCACTTTCAGTAAAATATCCCAAGGAATTAGGAGATGAATAAATAATCAACAACATTATTCCTTAATCAATACAGAAGTACATAATATATTTCCGACATGATAGTATACAAATGCGTATTATCCACAAATCCTTGCAAAACACAAGAGAATTAGAATTATGAGAGAAAAAATCCCGCAGCTCCTAGCTGAGAGTTGAATCCGGATCTTCCAGTTACGCGCCAGGCACTCTACCAATTAAGCTACCGGGATCCACGGAAATTTTCTCTCTCTCAATTCAACTCTAAACACCGCCTACCCCCATTAGGCATAAATTCAAATTCAAAGAATAAGAATTTCGAGAGAAAACAAGAGAAAAAGAAGGACATAGAAAACATTCTTAAAATCATATCAAATTCTCTAATAACCTTTATCCTTGAGGAATTTCTCAATGGCAACACGATCTCTATTGAGCCATTTGGCATTAAGCCTGATATTCTCAATGCTCTGCTGTACAGTTCTTGCAGCCCCAGGTGTAGGATGATCTTTGAAGAAAGCCTCAATCTCCAGTGCCTTCTCCTCTGATGAAAAATTCTCAGTAAGATGTTTAACAAGCCTTGCCAATAGGGATCCCCCAGAATATCTATTCATAAGTATATCCCAATTTCTCTTAAAGAACTCCCAACTCATGATCCTCCCCTTGGAGTTCATAGAGACTGAAATAATAGCAAAAACAGTATCCTGAGCCCTAACCTCGTCACCCATAGCAAACTCCAGAACTTTAGTGAGTAATTCCTCATCCCTGAGTGATCCCATAGCCCTCAAAATTCTATCCTTCTCCTCGTGAAGATCAGCCTGACGATAGAGCTTCAACATTGCTTCATAAGTCTCAAGATCTCCATCAGAAAGTACAGCCCTGTAAACAGCACTTCTCAAATCAGCAGCAAGAATACATTTACCAGTAACATGAAGCTTAAATCTCTTCTTAGCTTCCTCAATGGTATCAGTGTCCCTGAACGATGCCATTCTGTTTAAAATCAGGGATCTGAGAAGAGTATCAAGATGGCTCTCATTGGGCTTTGGATCCCATCCAAGTCTCGAGGCAACATCCTTACAAAGAGCCCTACCAAAGCTCTTGAAATTGTCCTCACTCTCAAGATTACTGAGTAGAATTCCAATCTTACCAAGACTGCTCACAATGCTCGACCACACAGTGTAATTATCTTCAAGCTGAAAAGCCTCCATGAACCTAAGTACTTCAACAGTTGATGCGTGTCCAGCCTGTACCATCGCAAAGAGATCATCGAGAAGCCCAAGCCTGTCTAATGGTGGCAGTGTACGATCTTTGACAACAGGCATCAGGGAGGAGAGTGCCTCCGGTGTATAACGTGTCCTATAAAATCCAATAGTTCCTGGATTGACTTTGATCCACGAGCCCTCAGGCACATTCTTAAGGACAACCTCCTCTGTTTTTTTACTCATAATATTACTGAAGGCAACTTCACCTGGTGATTTTGATGTACTGACACTCACTGGAATCATCCACAGGCTTGAGTCCTGATCAGCTGATCCATCAGCCAGGAATCTCTCTTGTGAGAGGGATAGGATTCTATCATTTCCATCTTGACGTTGATCCACTTTGATCACTGGAAAGCCCATTTGTTTCGTCCAGGTAGACATAACTGCTCGTATTGGCTTGTTGCTTGTTTCTTCGAGGGCTGCCCAGAGATCTTCAGTCTCTGCATTTTTGTAACTGTGGCGTTTTAAGTACATACTCATGCCTTTTCGAAAATCACTGTCTCCTATGTAAGCATGGAGCATTCTGATAACACTGGCACCCTTGTTGTAAGAAATGTCATCGAAAATCTCGTCAATCTCCGAAGGATGGCCCACTGGTACCTCAATTGGATGACTGTTCTTCAGGCCATCGAGCTCGAGAGCTTTGATGTAGGTGTCGGTAAGAAATTGGGTCCAAATGTCGTACTCGGGAAAGAGGTGGGCAACACAGAGAAATTCTATAAATGATGCATAGCCTTCGTTGAGCCACAAATGTGTCCACCATTCCATGGTGACGAGGTTACCGAACCACTGGTGGGCAAGTTCATGACTTACTACTAAGGCAATATATTGTTTTGAAACGGCTGAGGTGTTTTCGGGGTCTACTAAGAGACATACTTCACGATAAGTAACCAAGCCCCAATTCTCCATTGCACCAGCTGAAAAGTCTGCTATTGCGATCAGATCCATCTTGGGGAGTGGATAGGATATGCCGAAGTACTTGTTGTAGTAGGGGAGAACTTTGGTGGCTACTTCAAGGGCAAAACGACCCTGTTCTTGCTTATTTTTTGGGGTGTAGACTCGAACTACTGTACCATCAGTCGTTTTATCTTCTACAAAGTCAAATTCACCTACAACAACTGCTACGAGGTAGGTGGACATTATCGGAGATTTTTGGAATTTTATTGTCTCTAAGTTGTTTTTCCTCTCGACGCGTTCCACTGGCTGGAAATTGAAGAGAGAGATATCAGTGAGTGAGATTATTTCAGAACAGATGATCAAGAAAGTCAATTGATAATCAAGAATATGAAAACTTGAACATTCATGCATTAGGGAGAAAAGCATTGAGTTTTTGATTGATATCTTTGAATCTAAGAGAGATGTAGTAATTTTTATAAAGACCTTTTTTGTACATCTCAATGTGCTCTGCAAAAAAGATATCTACATAAATTTTGATATCCCTCTTGGATCACGAGTTATTCTTCAAAAACTGATCTTCAGTGGAGTGTCAAAACAGAACAAGTCAACACAACTTTGGGTAGAGTTTTTCTTGATTATCTTCTAATTCAAGAGAGATAGAAAAAATTTTGTAGAGACCATTTTTGTAGCCCTCTTTCTGCTCTACAAAAAAAGTTTCTATAAAAATTCCCATATTTCCATCTAATTTCGAGATGTCCAACAAAAACTTTACGACTGAAATTATAAGTAATGTTTTTTTACAAAACTCAAATTTTAAAAAAAATCAAGAAAATAAGAAATTACGAAATTTTGGAATTAATTAGTATATTGCGATCCATTGCTCACCATGTTTGAAAGAGCCGTAAGACCAGCAGGTACATTTAGAGTAATATCAAACATGGCTTTCAATGATGGCTCGTCCCAGCAGGGAAAGCAACGTCTCGCATCAGTCGCCTCGAATTGCGTCACCGCCGAGTACTTGACACTCCCATCAGTTCTGCAAATTCACATATATTTTTTTTCCCGATTAGTTGAGTGTTTCAAATCATCTCTTACCATATTGCTAAGGCCAATGGCATTAGGTAAATTGCGTAGATTAAGAGTTATGCCAAATGTTGCTTTGATACTTGGCTCGTCCCAGCACGGAAAAACACGACGTGCAGAAACGGGACATAGAAAAGTTGCGGCAACAGGCTCTTTATCCTTTGGAGCACTATAATTCATTGGTTTTAATTGCTTTGGGCTTATGTAAAGATTGATCATTATCATTAAACAAATAAGGAATAGTTTCTCGAATTAAAAAACAATTTGTATTGATTTAATAACTTTATAAATATTTTTCCCCAACTCAATTATTCTATTTACCCAGTATATTTGCTTCTGTACAATCCCTTCATTTTGTCATTGATCTCTCCAACGAAATCAAAATAAAGCCGCCCATTGTTGCCAACTGGTAGCTTCTCAGGAAACAGAAGTGTGGCAGTTTCATTCTCCACAGATAAATCAATTTTTTTCGCCTCAAAACTTGCACCATCACCATTCTTGTAGACAACTTTTTTAATATCAATATCGAGGGAATTTAAAACAACTTTATCAGTTGTATTTTTCACCTGTAAATATATATATATAATTTCAAGGTTATGTTCGACATATGGATGCCAATATCATGGTGAAAATAATGGTAAAAAAAATGAGAATTTTAATGAAATTAATTTACCTCAATCTCGACATTCTGTGTTCCCTCGAATGTAAAATTTTTCAAATCTGGAGTGAGACTTATCTCGTAATGATGGGGTCTCACATCAGTTGGAAGCCGGCTGAAGGGTTTCTTTTCAGTAGTCATTTTAACGTTCAATAACAATTCACTAGTTACCTTTGAATAATTATATTTATTTATCGTAAATGTTTTAAATACAACTAGCAACACCAGTCTAGTTGTACTTATTATCATTGAAGAAATAAATATTCTTATCTCTATCAGATTTATGCCAACTCACTTATGGGCGCAACCAGCCACGACCCACAATGAAAATGCCTGAAAATGCTATGTGACCCGATGGAAAATTGGTGTTTCACACAGTGATGCCAAAATTCCGGGGGGAGAGGGCATTTACAGAGGGCGCTAATTAATGGATAATTTGAAATATTAAATATCGAGGTTTTGGAGCAATTATTTTGGAGCAGATCATTGTACCACTGACATAAGTCTTCTTAATTCAATTATAAAACAAGAAAATAGGGGATAGGGATTTAATTCAA
Organism: Coelinius sp. EB29; assembly: GCA_035578325.1. NCBI lineage: Eukaryota > Metazoa > Arthropoda > Insecta > Hymenoptera > Braconidae > Coelinius > Coelinius sp. EB29. The sequence goes on from JAOZGT010000008.1 coordinate 2,781,011, forward strand.
TTATTGAGCTTTCAATGGTGAATATTTTATTCAACTTCTGTGAATACCGTAAAGTATCAAATTACAAAGCTCCATTTCCAGTGAGTGATTTTCTTACCAACAAAGTGGAATCAATAATTGCTATTTAATTTTTTTATTGGAGTTTAAATGGTACAGGTAGTAGTGACATTGTTAACACCAACTGCTAATTAATGTTTAATGACCTGTGTATAATTAGAAATTGACTATTAATAGCTAGTTTCAAGAATTTAAAGAAATCATTAAAATTAATTGAAAAAACACTAAACAATTAATTTCAATCTTTAAGACAATATTACCCCTTATTAAAATTCCTTTTTTTTTAATAAAAAAAAAAAAAACCGATAATATTTTATCAACAGAGTAAAATATGAGAAAACAAGAATTCCCTTGAAATACACCAGATGTCTCTGAAAAATCTCCAAATACTTTAATTACATTCATTGTCATAAAATCGACTCACCAGTCTCTCCACAACCTCGAAAATCCTCTCCACACTGTTATCCTCACTCAAAATAATCCCCTAAAAATCAAAACAAGCATAGAGATAATATAAAAAAAGCTCAAACTAAAGCCGAATTCCCATAGCACCAACACACCAATTCGTCCCCCTCGTGATCACTTCTGTATTTCCTGTTCCCAGTATTCGCGAAAACATAAGAGGGGAGAGTAGTTCACCACTCTCCAGTAGCTTTCAGTTTTGTACTTTTGTGTGCGGCGCGGGCAGAATTCGCCAAACTATCGGGGCAACAGTGACTAAATTAAAATAATAAAGAAACAATAAAACTCCCGAGAAGAAAAAAAAAAAATTAATAAAAAGATAACAATTTGTGTTACCTCAAGTGAATTATATTTTTCAAGTGTCTATGTAACGTAAGAATTTTCCTCAACTCCTCTCAAACGTTGAGTCGAGGCTGCGAGGTCGGTGGCATCTCCCACCTATGATAAACTCGTTGTTACACTCGATGGCGTGCCTAAAAAACGGCCCACGATACTGATTGAATTCCATCACGACAAGAAAATTGATGATTTATACACCTTGTGTGTCATGCTCATCACTTAATCATCAAAACAGAGCGCTCCAAAATCCCCCAAGTGAATAAATTCCGAGAATTCTCTCCATGTATACAATAAAAATAAAGTATCTAGGACGATGAAAATAAATAAAACAACTTGATAAAATTTTTTTAAATTATAAAAGTAATTTATTTACTTTTTGTCACTCGTGTTTGTTCCATGGCGATCATTTCAACTATCCAAGGAACGTGCTCCCTGTCTACGTCACTGCGTAAGGTGTTACACAGGTGAATGTGATATATAAATTAATTATTTTCTTCATAAAATTAATAATCAATCAGTGGTGTTAAATTTCAAAATTATTGTGATACAAGATTGTGGATTATTAAACAGTTTAGCTGACACCGTCACCGCCCATATGTGATGTATCCAAGTGAATGAATAATCATGTACTGCCAGGACAAGGGCTCGGCGGCATCCAAGAGCAAAGAGGGTGGTAAGTTTATTCATATAATAACATTTCATTCCCAACCATTTACGACATTGCACACATTATCTCAATGAGTTTTTTTTTTTCATGTTTCCCTCCCTCTTCTCTATAAAGCTACTTTTTGATGAAAAGAATGAAAGAGAAAAAATTTTCAAATGGAAAAGAGAAGAGACAAAGAGAAAGGAGAGTTGAAAAAATATAATAGGGTGGAGAATGAATAAAAAATAATAAAAAAAAAAGGGGGATATGCACTGTGTCAAGTGTACTGTGGGGGTGGTTTGTCCGAGAGTTCACGAACGATGTGAAGAGGGTCGAGGGGGGGTTGGGAGGGAATGAGGAGGGTCACTTTTATTTATACCAGAAGAGTAGAAAAAAAAAATATGAAAGACCCGGTTTCACATTCTTTCCATTAACAATAATGAATTAAACTCAAGAGTTTCTCATTTCTACTATTTTTGTTATGAAAAGCTCAATGAGTCATTGACGTTAATTCTACAATTGTTGGTTGTCGGAGTACGTCCTGTTACGCTTAACAATTTACCTTTTTTGATTCATTGACAAGTGTTTATTCATAATGTAATTACTCAAAACCCTTCGAGTGTGGTATAATAGATTGTGAGGTATCTAGTTGAGGGGGAAAGAAATATTTTAAAAAGTCGATTGGTGCGTCAGAATTATTAATAAGGTTCCAGGAGTACTGTGGAATGATGTCATTCTGTGTATACTATGTTGAAGTGACATTGGGATACTTGACAATTACTTTTGGCATAGTAGAGTACATATTTGATCGATTCATCATCGTTTATGTATTAATTGTTGAATTTTCATTTGTCGTGAGGGGATTTTTTTTTAATATTAATTTTTTTTTTCTCCAGTAACAGGAACTGTGACGATGAGAGAGAAGAAGGGGGGTGCACTGAGCAGAGTACAAAAATTGAAGAAACGATTGAGTCACAGTTTTGGTAGGCTTTGTAAGTTGAATTTTTTTTAATTGATGAATAATAGAATGGAAACATTAACTTTTGAACGATTGATGGAAAGAAATGATTGTACATGACGATAATATCAATAATTTTCAGCGATATCGAAGGAGGAAGCTGAAGATGTGGCGAATAGAGGTTCATTGGCTTACAATGGCTTCTCGGAAGAGTTCCTAGACCGTTTGGAGCGAAACGGTAATTTACCAGTGGACAAAGATCGACGTTACGGTGAGTAAATATCTCAAACATATATATTCAATCACGATAAAGTCGTATAGATGGTGAAGATATTATCAATGATATGGTATCATTTTCAACGAAATCCCTTCAGCCAAGTCCATAACATCAACGTCTATATCCCATGTCGCAGAGTGGGGTGAGCATGAGAGGGTCCATCGACAGCTGTCTGTATCCAGTGATTCAAAATTACTGGATGAGGATATCAGGGAGGAGGCGAGAGTTATATTGAGACCTCGTAAACCACCAAGACCAAAGTCTGAGGTTTTTCTTGGTCCAGATCCAGCGCCAAGGAGGACCAAGAGATTTTCAGCATTTGGTGGTGACTCGCCATTTGGAAAATCTGAAGGATATATTAAACTAGAGCAACTTGGTGAGGGTTCTTATGCCACTGTGTTCAAGGGATACAGCCATTTGGCTGAACAGGTTGTTGCACTCAAGGAGATCAGACTGCAGGAGGAAGAGGGTGCACCATTTACTGCCATACGTGAGGCGAGTCTACTAAAGGAGCTCAAACACAGTAACATTGTGACACTACATGATATCATTCATACACGTGAAACACTCACTTTTGTTTTTGAATTTGTTCATACTGATCTGTCACAGTATATGGAGAGGTATGGCAGTGGTGGTGGTGGACTTGATCCAAGAAATGTTAAATTGTTCCTCTTCCAGTTGCTACGTGGATTGGCTTATTGTCATCGCAGGTAATTATTTTATTTGTTTGGGATAATAAGTGGAAGGTAGTTCATTATTTGTTCAGACAGTTAAGAATGTCTGATAAATTCTTTGAATTGCCAACTCTCATGAGTACAATTGAGAATTTTTGGTCGTGTGCATTTATCTCGAGAACCAGGAATTTTAGAAGAAAATGTCAGTTGACAATTTTTTTAGAGAATTAAATTCCCAACAGAAAATAGCATTTGATATTTTCTTGTAAAGTCACTCATTACAGAGATAATTGCATGTTTAGAAAAATGGGAAAAATCAATATTTCATATTTTACTAATTCAATATTTGCGTTAATTATACATTTACTTCGAAAACAGGTGATTTCAAGAGAAAATTTCAAGAGACGTTTTTTATAGAGAATTAAATTTTTGATGAAAAATGTCTCTTGACATTTTTTTAAAAAACAACTCGTTATCGAGATAATTACATTTTTAACGGTGTGAAACTTGTAAAATTTTACTAATGATGTGCGTCTTTAAATTGAACCAATTGAATCTATTTTTTAAAAATTTCTATAGAAAAGTACTACATCGTGATGTTAAGCCCCAGAACCTACTGATTAGTGAAATAGGTGAACTTAAACTCGCAGACTTTGGTTTAGCGAGGGCAAAATCAGTGCCTTCACACACATACTCCCACGAGGTCGTGACCCTGTGGTACAGGCCACCGGATGTCCTCCTTGGTTCAACCGAGTACTCTACGTCACTTGATATGTGGGGCGTTGGTTGTATATTCGTTGAGATGCTCACTGGTGTACCAACATTTCCTGGTGTACGATGTACCTATGATCAGTTGGATAAGATATTTAAAATACTTGGTACACCAACGGAGGAGACGTGGCCAGGTGTTACGAGATTACCTGGATATAAGCCACATCGTTTGGCATTCTATCCACTTAGAAAATTAGGACTTTCGTTTCCCAGACTGTATGATGTAGCAGAGGGTGATAATATGGCATCTGCGCTCCTACAGCTCAATCCTGATGATCGAATAGATGCTGAAGAGGCATTGAAGCATCCTTACTTTGCTTCACTTCCTAATAAACTCTATGAGTTGCCTGACGGTGAGAAAAAAGCCAATTAATTATATTTTTCTATTTTCTATTAATTAACTGAAAAGATTGATCAAAGGAGAAAATTTCACGGAGACTATTTTGCAAATATCTTGATAACTAGTGGATTTAGAGAAAAACGTTAGAATACCTTTTTTATAGCTTATGAAATTCTCTACAAACAATGCCTCTTGATGAATTTTCCTAAACTACTTTCTTTTCAAGATATTCGTAAAACTCCCATTAAACTGTTAGAATTACCCTTGAAATTAAATCACATGAATATGTAATCTTCAGTCACACCGTCATCATGTGAAAAAAAAAAGTCTATGAATATGCTGTTAGAAGGGTAGGCAGTGGAGGATGAAAAGGGTTTTGCATGGCAAGCCGTTCAAGTTTTCAATAGTGTAATACTCTTGATAGCCCATTTTGCTCCAGTAGTTGCCCCAAGAGACGAAGTAGAAATATTTTTTACAGAATAAAAACTTGTTTTTCTTCAATATCTCAGGGTGTAGCGAAGCAAAATGGGTTGTCAAATGCCTCCCGGCATCGGAAATTCGAAGGTTTCGATGCAGTATTCAATGTTTCTCTTCCGTTTCTCATTCTCTATGTGTTCTTGTGGTGATAAAATACACTTTAGTATAGTTGAAATCGATGAAACATGACAGAATGCACATATTTTAAGGGATAAAAAAAAGTATCAAGAACATGCTGTTGAATCGATACATCATAACTAATTAATTCTCTCATTGCTGATGGAATTTGTCCTTTATATTTTTTAAATATTCTCATTACTCATCATTGATTTTCACATCTCTATTTATTTACAGAGGTCTCGATATTCACTGTCGAAGGGATTTACCTATTCACCGAGTCTCGACAAACATACGCCGATTCACGTCACACAGCACTCAAGACCTGAGGTTGAGCATTAATAAAGAAAAAAAAAAAGGAAAACGTGGAAATGTGTGTATCAAATGAGAAATTAATTTTCACGTATTAACATTGAAAAATTGAGGAGTTATTTCACATTAATCGTAAATGAAAGATCCTCAATTATCACGAAAGATATACGAATATCATTGACATATTTTTCATTTATCTCTCCTTTCCAGATAATTAATGAAAAATTATAATTAAATCGTCCGATCTCCTCGTATTTTTTATTCGATGAAAATCATCGCATAGAGATGATAATAATGTGTTATCTTATCATTATTAGGAAAGAATATATTGAATTTGTAGGATCATTTTTTGTAGTGAGAGATGCGGAAAATTGAAATCAGGTTAATATAATAGTGAAAATTGTGAGATATGCATTCGGCAAGCTATGCACGCTGAATTTAGAGCTAAAAAAATGCAAAAAAAAAAAAAAGGAAAAAAAAAGCAAGCACTACCCATCCTCGCACTTCGTCCAAATACTAGATTAGACTGAATACCAATCAAAAGAGATTTGATAAAGGGTGATGAAACTTGTGTTTAACGCGTAGTGGAAGTATCTACATCTCCTATCCTCATCTCCGAGCCACATTGCAGGCGGTGAGTTCTATTTAGTGAACAAAAAATTAAATAATTCAATTTATCATTATTAGGGAAAAAATCATGGAAGATCTGTAGCGCTCAATCATTCTGCACGCTATTGTAGGGTCGTCACTCTCGGTTTAGACGCACGACTCCAATCAAATTGACCAAAATTATTCAATATTTATTGTCAAAAATTTATAATTAAATTGTCTAATTAGAAAAGTTAGGAAATTGGATGAGTTAATTTCATTTGAATATCGGTTTTTCGACGATATCTGAGAATCTATGAGAGATAGGGAAATTTTTATGAGTACCTTTTTGTAGAGAGAATCGAGATCTACAAAAAAGGTCCTTATGAAAATCTATCTATCTCTATTAGATTCAAAGATTAACCCAGAAGAGACTAAAAAGGTGAAATAAAATCAGTCAATTTTACTTGTAGAATGAGTTTTTTGGAGTTATCTTGGAATCTAAGAGAGATATCAAAATTTTTGAAAAAATCTTTTTTGTAGATCTCATTTTGCTCTACAAAAAAGATCTTTACAAAAATTTCTATATCTCCATTCTATTTAGAGATATTCATTAAAAAACTTGACTTATCCTCTTGTCCTCCCTGTAATTAATTGCGAATCAATTAGAATTATTTAAACAAATCAATTGCATAAAAATTAGAATCGCCTAATATTTCCACTCGCCCTACGCTCGCAATTTATCGTCGATCTCTGTCAAAAAATTAAAAAAAAAAAACTTATTCGAATTAAAAAAAATTAGTTGGTAATCGCAACGTGATGATAGCGAATAAATCTAGCATAATAAGTAAATGTGAAGGTAAATAAAAAAAAAAAACTCGAAACTAATGACAAATCGGCGAGCGGAGGGTGGAGTAAGGCGAGCCATCAACTCCCTAATTAAATTAACTAATCGATTAAATTCATTAGTACCAACGTAGTAGTGTAATTTTTTCATAAAATCAATGAAAGATGAAAGAATTACAGAAAAATGAAATAAAGAACCACGTATGTTCGTTACTACTTTTGATAGACCACAAATGGTGCTTAATGAATATACAACTAATGAAGTAAATTTAAATTGTACATTAATCGGTGAATAACTTATAATCTCGTAATAGTTGCCTAGCTGGCATAAATCCCATGCAATAATGGTATTTTATTTTCGTTGTAGATTAGAAAATAGAGTGAAAAATGAACGTAGAAAAGAATATCAACGAGTCAAAAGCGTTACAGGTCTTCCAAAGAGAAAAAAAAAAAAATCAATTAAAATTAATGAGAATTGTGTCCCAGCTGATGACTATTACGAGCGTGTTATTCCTCAGTAGGTTTATATTTATACAGATTTTTCAGCGCACCCATAGTTTTTGTCCCTTTTTCCCCCTTCTCATTTAATTAGATGAATATTATCACCTTGCCTTCCTCAGCCTTTCATCATTGTAGCGTGCTAGCTTTTGAAGTTGCATTGAATCATTGAAGAATTTATTTTTATTTTTTCCTCTTGAATTAATTTGGCTCATTTGCCGTAAAGTTCAAGTGTAGAATGATGAATATTTACTGGAGATAATGAGGTAATTATTGAGAGATGAATGATTCTGAGGGAATCATGAGGAAATTTTAATTTTTTGAAGAATGTTGATGAATTAATTGAGTCAATTGAATGTGCAATTGGTGTGAAATTATTTTTTTTTTGTACATTTTTGTGTAATTGAGCTGAGGAGGTAGGATGTACATAGAAAATCATCATCGATTCTTATAGTTGATGACGATGAGATAAAAAAAAAAGGAGTAATCAATGTGACTTTGTAATAAATTGAAAAAAAAAGGAAAACAGGGGGGTGAGTTTTTGAAAAAGTTGGAGGATACGATGAAAGTGTTTATTAATTATCCAATAGTCTCATTTAATTATGTTGATTTAACTGAGGAAACATGAGAGGGATATGCTCATTTATTATACATTTATTATTTGTTAATTGTATTTTGTAATATAACTGTGGTAGACTGTCATTTGTATGAATTAGTCCTCAATCATTGTCTTTTTTTTTTTGTTCATCTATAAATCTTTTTTTTATACATCAAGTGTGATTACTGTAATTTTTATTCATTAATTTTTTTGTCATTTTGTTTTCTTGTTTCATGAGGTCAATGATTTGGCCGCCCATTGAACATTGTAATACGAAAGATTAAATGAAAATACTGTTTTCAAGTATGATGAAGGTTTATTTTTATTTCAATTGCCATCTCTCCATTGAATCAACTCAAATTTGAGTCTATTTTTTTCTATGAATAATTCGATATTGGAGGGAGTTACAGAAATTTTCATGATTAACTTTTTTATAGTTCTCCATCTGCTCTACAAAAAAGGTTTTTTAATATTTTCTCATAAAATTACTTCTTTCCAAGATGAAGCCCAATTAACAAAATAACTACATTCTAGTTCACTGAGTTGTTTATGCTGATATATTTGTTATTATCAGCCTTACGAGTCCTTCGTCATAACACAACACTAAAATTTGGCCAATCTAACCCGTCCAATGTCCAAGAACTTTTTCCGAAAATAAAATCAATTTCACCACAGTATTTCACTTTGTTGTCATCACTGTTTGAAGGGCAAATATGAATAAAGACTCCACCACCTCCGATTCTATTGTGACTTCGTGACCTTGAAATATACGTTATATGGATGATATCTGTAAAATATTAAGTGTCGGAAACGAGTATTTTGGTTGTTATGGCTTTATGAATTCGATCTCCGCGATACGCATGTTTACAGTTCGACAGATGTATTCATACTAACACCTCACTACTGACCACAGGAGGACTCACTTGTACGCTCCCATGGGTATGTCACGTGCTCCGACAAATTCCTCCGAACAATAGCCTGACTAAAGTAAACAAACCTATTTTTAGATTACTAAGTCGCTTTCCGACGCTCAATAACAATGTAAGAATTGAATTCCAGACGAAAATTTTTAATTTATTAAGTGAAACCATTAAAAATTTCTGGTGGAGTCTTTACTCATATTTGCCGTTTGAAGTTCCCGCCGTTTATTAAATATCCACATAGCGTTCACTATACCCCACTAGCTTTTTATGATGATTTTCTGTGAGAAATAGCGACGCCATTTTGCCAAGATGGCGTCAGTTAAGGTAATGTGGCGCCCTCTGTATTACTAGCGTCAACTCACATTATCTGTTCTCCCTTTGTTTTTCATTCACTAATAATTATTTATTATAAATAATAATAAGTAATAATTAATAATTAACAATTAATAAATAATAATTGACAAACAAACGGTCATTTTGTATGTTATCGGTGGTCTAACCTAACCTAGTAGGGTTAAACTAAATTTTCCTCTTTTTATTTACTCCTGTCTTCGACGAAACTTCATTATTATTGTTGTTCCATCCTTCCAAAAATCATGGATTGGAGACAAATTGGATAAACTCCAAAATGTAAGCAATCGTAATATCTTGTTTAATATATAATGAATTTATTGGATAACATTGGAGAACTTAATTTTTCAGTGTCTACATGGGGTGCAAAATTCAACTGCTATCGCACTCATCACCCCATCATCGTGGGGTTTACCATTATGAGCTGCATGTCAGATTGTGCATGAGCTTGGGCGATATCGCAGATGGACAGGTACAAGGACGCATATACTTTGGTGAATTTTGTCTAGACTGCCACTTCTCTAAAGTGAGGTTATATAATAGAATAACATCTTGTACTTAAAGTTTTATTTTAAAAAATGATGAAATTTCAGTTTACCGACCAGACGACCCCCACGTCGAAATAATTAAGAGAGGACCAATTGGATTGGACAGATTTGAGTCTAAATAAATATGTGAGCTGTACATAGGAATAGAATTATAGTGAAATAAATTTAATTAATTTCATTACTCTTGACAACTTGAACAACCCTCACCAAAACCGTAAGTACACAGTTCATTTTTTCCGCTATTTCATCCCCAAAAGAAAGCCGAAAAATTCTCTATAGAGAACCTATGTCTTCCAGTGCAAATAATGGAGACTCTGGGCGAAGAGGTTATAAATCCTCCTCAAAACATCCAAAAACTCTCGTACAACGACATAGCAACGAAGCTATTGTCGGAAAAACTTTTGCTGACAGCTCTAGAGCTTCATGCTGAGCTCAGTGAGGCTGGAAGAGAGCTCCCAGTGCTCAGGGACTTTTTTGCAAACCCCAACAACTTTGAATCCCAGAGTATGAAGCCAGAACCATTCGTTCCAATGCCTCGATCAAGTAGTCAGGTGACTTTGGACTCTCTAGACATCTCCAGGTACTCAGAAGACGGTGGAGGTGTTGATGAACGCGTGGCTGTTCTCGAATTTGAATTGAGAAAAGCCAGAGAGAATATATCAGCTCTTCGAGCTAATTTGACAGTTGTGACAGAATCAGAAACAACACCTGATTCTGAACGAAATTCTCTCGGGGAAAATCCGATAAAACCACACGAACAAAGAGCTCTCAATTTTCTTATTTATGAATATTTATTGATGAGATCTTATAAATTAACATCGATAACATTCAGTGATGAGAATGAAGATCAGGATTTTGAGGATTGGGAGGATGTGGGATTGAATATTCCAAAGCCACCAGATTTGTTGCAAGTTTATCGTGAATTTTTGAGGAGTAATGGGTATGACAAGCCACCGTGCAATGATGCTATGGTACAGACTGATTTTGAGGTGATTATTGAGTCTAAATCGAGGGAAGAGAGTGAAAAGGAGGTGGATCGTATGACAGAGAAGCTGCAGAGTATTCAGGGACAATTACTGGAGCTGCAGCAACGAATGGAATCCTCTGAGGGATTGATATCACCGCAGAATCAACAAAATGTGCAGACAGTGCAGACTTTGAGCTCTAGCTCTACGACTCCTGATAAATTCGAAATGTTGGAATCTCCTCCACGTGAAGCTGTGGTCAATACTCAAGATCCTGAGGAGGATGACAGTATATCAGTGGTAGTCTCCCTAGGAGACACTGACCCAGGTGACAAAGATTGGACCCGTATTCAACTCCCGAGGATGGACGTAACAATATCTATGCCAACCCTCCCCAACTCCCCCTCCCGCTCCCTCCCCACACGTTTCAAACGAGAAGTCCTATCCCACTGCCTCATCACAGCCTCCCCCTTTGGCTCTGACGGTGCCCAGGACGCCCTTCTCGACGTCCTGGCCATCACTCTCCCCAAAATAACCCCCAATATAGTCTTAAACAAACGCGAAGAAATAATTCCCCTCATCTTAAACACAATAAGACTCCACTCAGATCCCTCAGCACGTGAGAGCCTCCTTCAACTATTATTCAATCTTAAAAAAAAGCCCCAAGAGGAAGAACGAAGAATCCTCCTGGGAGGTTTATTATCCCTCGTTAAACTGGAAGAACCTCCCACCCCCGAGGAGATTCTCACAATCTGCTGGGAGCAGAGTCAGCACAAATACTCAGAACGTCGTCTTCTAGCCTCAGAATGTTGTTCAGTACTAGCTCCATACACTTCTAGCAGCATAAGAAACTCATTGATGATCTCAATGCTCCAACAAATGCTCCTAGAGGACAAAGAGTCTACAGTTCGTGCTTCAGTTATCCAGAGTCTGTCACTCCTGGTAGCATTGATGGATGACCCAGATAAATATTTTCAGTGTGAAGAATTAGCTCTAACTGCTCTAGACGATACCTCACCAGAGGTTTTTCAGGCAGCCTCCATGATCCTCCTACCCATTCTCGCCCAGTGGGCACTCTCTCTGAAACGTCTGCAATCTCATTTATTACCTAGGATTCTGAATAAATTAAAAAATCAGTTGAGACCCAATCATTCCCCTGGAAAAGACCACAGAGAAGGGGAAAGAGCTACAGCCTCAATTACTGTTTTAAAAATTTTGTTACCACATACTTTAGTATCTGTTGCTGATTCTCCAGTCGTTAAATCTAGTATTGCTGATGATGTTTCTTCAGATATTCCTAGAGAAATTATATCTCTATGTAAATCGAGTATAACTAATCCTCAAGTGTTTTGTGATGACTCAGAGGACATTGGGATTGTCTTGAATACATTTTTATCGAATGTCTGGGAGAGTGAGAGTTGGAGTGAGCTGGATTGGTTGATGGATAAATTAATTCCAGACGTTTTAGAGATGGTTAAATCTATCGATGTAACACAAGTGAATATTCTTAATGATTTGATGGGTTATGTACAAGCTTTGTGTGAAGGATTTGGTCATTATATAACTCAGTATAGAATTAAAAAAGTGTTTGAGGAAGAGGTGAAGAGATTGGAGAGTGATTTAACGTCTTTGTCTGGTGATTCTTCGAACAATTTAACATTGATACCGATATATTTGACGATAATATCTACACTGGACTCTTCAGAGCTGTCGAAGAGTATCAAGAATTTTGTTGTTGTGTGTTCAATGAGTGGAGTTGATGTTGGTGGTTTGGTTATTGGAATTAAGAGGCTTTGTAAGCAGTCTAAGGTAGTGGAGAGTGTGCTTACTGCTCTTTGGGATGGAGTGGTCCATCAGAGGGCAAGTGTCAGGGCAGTTACAGCTAAATTATTTGCTGAGATTATTTCGAGTGTTGGAGAGAGACTGGTTTCAGCAAGGATTGCACCAGCAATTGTTACTTTGGCTTCTGATGCTGATTTGATGGTCAAAGCTGGGGCTATTGAGGCACTTGGAAGGCTGATTATGGAGAGTGGGTCCAGGGAGGCAAAGGATAAGGGAAGATTGACGTTGGAGACTATTGCTAGGGAGCCACAAGGAGTTCCTCCTGCTCTGGCTGTTCCTTTGGTCTCTACTCTGGCTCATATTGCCTCTAATTGTCCTCAGCATTATGTGGAGGATGTTATTACTACTCAGTTGACCGGTATTACTGCATCAGCACTCCAGCAGAATCGAAGGGTTGATCTGGCAAGTGCACTTGTTGATGCTTATTCCATCGTTGTTTACTGCTCGTTGAGTGATAAGTGTGTTACTGGTGTTCTTCTGCCTGGATTGAGGTATCTGGAGAGTCTTGTGGGACAGGTGGTGCCTGGACAGAGGGAAAATGTGAGGTCACTTATTAGGGAGGCTGAGTCGAGGCAGGATGTGCAGAAACCTATTGAGAGGTAATTTTTTTTTAAGTGGATAGAGGATTATCTTGGGAATGAAAGGGTTTAGGAGAAAATGGATAGAAATATTTTTTGTTGGGAATTTTCTTTTTACACTTTGAATAATAATGAAAATTTCCCAAATTATGATTGATTTTAATTTATGTTAATTGTTGCATATTTTTTATTATTATTTCAACAGATCGATTTCCGCAAGTTCTGGACTTTCATTGTCTTTAGCAACAGCCAATGTGGGCCAAGGTGTTGAGGACATGCGTCAGAGAATGTCAAAGATATTTACACAAAAGCCAAATTCACCTAGTATGCCAAGCATATTCAGGAAGAAGTAGATTATGGTGAGTAATTCAACAGAGTGAAAAAATAATAATATTCATATGGTGCCTTTACATCAAGCAATAGCATTTTTCTTCGCGTGACGAGGCAAATTCCTCGCAATTAATGCTTGGAGAGAAAAAAAAAGCAAGCATATTCACGGTTTCCTGACTTAGTCAATGGAAAGTATTTAGATTGAGAAAAAATATCTGTATGAAAGCAATTCTCTCTGCACTCTATACACTTATTACCCCTCAATTAATGTATTATTCATATTCCCCTCATAATTGCAAACAATTGTATTTCATTCACGCAAAGAAAAATGCTAAATTTATTAAATAATTATGAAAAAAATCTATTTACTTCACCCTCTTGACAATTAAAATTGTACTTACTAGTATTTTAAATGTTACTGAATTGAATAGAGAGAGATATTTTTGAATAATTATGACTAGATAATTGTTAAAAAAAGATAAGAACATTTCAAGCTTCAAGAGTCCTCATCTTGTAAGAATATTTTATTTTATCTATATATACAGTTTAATAAATATATACATACAGTATGCAATAATGCAAGATATTAATTAAATTATATTAAATTTCATGGATTTAATTACACAATCTGTTGAATAATGTCTCAATTGATCTAATATTGTTACCTATTTTGTTCATTGAATATTAAGATAAATAAATTTTATGTTTTTCATTAATTTTTAATTGAATTGACAAATTTTTATCACTAATCACTAAATTAAAGATTCAATTTGACTATTTGATTCATTAAATTCTATTTCATTTTTGCACTAGGAGAACAATTTTATTCAATTTATTATTCATAGCTTCTCTCTGGTATTTACATGACTTTATTTACGACGCAGAAGAGAATTTATAACGAGGAAGAACTTTGACTTTTTCTTTCGAATTTAATAATTGCGATTTTTAGTCTATTAAACGGGCGAGCATACGCCTGTTAGAAGCGGCTTGTCTGAGTCCCGGCTCTTTCTGGACACTTGGGGACTTTCTGACGAGCCGAAGAGACACTCTCAAATGGTTTTCTTTCGTCTATTCTCACTGTCACCTGAGAATAAGTGGGAGTATTCTGGTCGTGTTGATAGGGTACTTATTACATCTTCTGTGAATTCAAAATAATTAAATATGAGCTTAATTCAATAGTGAGTAGTTTTAGGGGAAAATGTCAGAGGATCTTTTTTGTAGAAAATTTTATTGGCTACAAAAAATATTTTCTGACATTTTTTCCTAAATTCACTCGTTCTCGAGATAATTCAATAATTTACGAGACTAATGAAATTACACTGATTGAAAAAATAATTTTTAATAATAAATTCTCACCTAATGTTACTGAGTCACCTCCACCAGCTTCTCTACATGCCTGTAGGAATATTTTGTCACACTCCTCAGGATGTAACTGCAATGATAGTCGCAGAACCTTCTGCAATTCCTTGGCATTGAGACACTTGGTTCCATTAGAGTCACAGACCTGTAAAAAAATCCACAAATTAAATTCAAAATTTTAAATTCAAGAGGTAATCATTTTACACTTACCTCAAAGGCAATGTCCACGAGGTCTAGTTCTGAATTTGCATTCGCTATCGCTAAGACTGTGAATATGTACTCCTCGAGGTCCACACGACCACGATTATTCTGAAAATACATGGATAATTCATCATGAGGATATTTGAGTCACAGAAGGTACATGTGAATAATAAAAAAATAATTTTTTTCAATACCCTGTCATGAATTCTGAATAATTGCTGGACCGATAGATCCTTTGGGTCTAGCCTGAGTATTCTCGCAAATTCTTGAAGATCTACAGAGTCACCAAATCTCGAAATTCTTTGTTGAACCAATTCCTCTTCTGCTTTTATTTTTTGAAGACTAAAATAAGAATGAAAACATGAAACACTTATTGTTCAGTCGTTTCTACAGGTACAGGTGTTCACATTCCGACAATACCAAGAACTTGAAATATTGAATTTTCATGAATATTTTAATGAAAAATTTTACCCACCCGAGTTTGTACCGCAACTTGTGCGCTTCGACAATACTAGAGGCGTGAGATAAATGCAGTGAGTGAGCTTTGCTGATTATTCTACAGTCATCGTATGTATAATCTGATACAGGTATCTGGAGGGCTCTGCAATGTTCAATTGAATTGATTGAAATTATTAATTATGAATTATCTCGATTACGAGTGATTCTAGGAAAAAATGTCAAAAGACACTTTTTATCAAAAATTTAATTCTCTATAAAAAAGGTATCTTGACATTTTGTCCTAAAATCACTAGTTTCCGAGATAATTGAATAATAAACAAAAATTAAAAAATCAAATTGACTTTTAATTGCTTTCAATACTCACTCAGCCATTAATCGTCGTACATTATTAGCATACAACTTGGGATCTGTTTTCTCCGCCTCACTGGGCCTGTACACCGGCAAAAATTCAATCTCACAACTGCTGTTTAACTGGGTCAATGTGAGCCACAATAATTTCAATCTAAATACAAATAAAAATACATAAAATTCTTTTGTAATATAAAGTCATTAAAACTCGTTCAATTGTCATGAACATGGGATTACGTACGCTCCAGGGCCTTCCCATGTCCAGGTAACAGTGTCCAATTTATTTGGATAGCGAATGCAGACAGGCTGAACTGGTACACCGGGATAAAATGCTCCACACTTGAATGTGATGAGGCATGAGCGATTGGTGCATGTACCCTCGGGGAATATCATTACTTGTGGCCAATCCTCTTTCGATGTTGCCCTCTCTATTATCTCTTTTATCGTATTCTGACGTGAATTTGGATCATCCCTCCAGACGTATACGGGTTGAGTGTAATTTATCAATTCTAATCAATTTTTTAAAGAAATTAATTAATTATTTTTAAAAATTCTTCATTTTATTGAAATAAAAATAATTTTTTTAAATTCATAATTATCTTCTTTTTTTCTTCATTTAAAAATTAATGGAGAAAAATGAATAAATGTATGGAAATTAATTGAAAAATTCCGGTGAATGGGATTCACATTTAATTATATACTCAATAACTCTTCAACACATACTTCCAATAAAAGGATTCAGTCCTGATTCCCTTCTCACGATGATCGATGGAAAACCAGTGACGTAGACAATACCACCATCAATGAAAGTCGAGTGTGGTGCAACAACGAGTATCGGCGCTTCAGCCCTTGTGGCCTGTCTTCCGCGTACTATTATTCTCATCCCTCCCGCCTGATACGTCACTCGGCCAAGATAGCATAGCCAGGGAATGATTTTTCTGCAGTATTTTCATTCATCTCACTGTTTCATATTTTTTTTTTCTCATTCATAATTGGAAATTCATTAATTTCATATCCTTCACCAGTTCCAAATGGTTTTTATTCAACACTTGGATTAATTTTAATTATTACAACAAAATCCCATCCACCAGTTTTTTTACAAGCATTATATCACATGAATTAATTTTTTGAGATGTTAATTCCAGAAACCGATGAGTATTACATGAAAATGGAAGAAATAAGTGTGATTTTTTATCAATATCTCTGAATCCAAGGAAGATAGCGAAATTTTTATAAGGACCTTTTTTGTACATTTCAATAAGCTCTAAAAGAAAGATTTCTATAGAAATTCCGCCATCTCCCATAGATTCAAAGATAATCTTCAAAAACTGTCATGGAAGAAAAACGAATATGACTGATTGCAGCCAACCGGCGGAATAATCACATTTTGAAGGATATCTTTGAATCTAAGGGAGATATCAAAATTTTTATAGGGACCTTTTTTGTAGAGCAGAGTGAGATCTGCAAAAAAGGTTCCTATCAAAATTTCGCCATCTCTCTTCGATCCCGAGATATTAAAAATGATTTAAAAAAAACATTTCTCGATAAAGAAAAAAACGTTGAAGACATACTTCCAAAGAAAGGAATTCTCCCGGTCTCAGCTTTGGCAACGATGCTGGGACCACCGAGGTAGACGACCGGCAGTGCATCGAAGAAGCTCGAGTGTGGTGCCAAAGCCAGAACTGGCGCATCCTTAGTCGTTGCTTTTTGGCCCTTGACCTTCAAATTGTGAAATCCACCGCAAACGAACATTGCCCTCATCACCCAGCACACCAGCACCCTCATGTCTCTAATTGTGTTAATTCAACATCAAGACAAGCATTTTTTTTTTTTTGTTAAGGGTATGAAAAATTGATGAGAGAAAAAAAGAAGGTGGCAAATAGCATAAATGACACTGAGCTCTATCGATTCAACGCTCCATTTGAATAATTCAAGAAACTTCAATTACAACTGAGGGCTCAAGGCCTTGACAAGTTTTCGTATTGCTTATTGAATTAATAAAAACGTCACCAAGAATATTATGTCTTTTCTCATCAATTTTTTCCAGTTATTCGTGTTAGTAATTTTTACATAGAGGGATAAATTTCTTAAACCATCAATATTGTTTATGGATGATTTTTTTTTTTCTGTGGATTGACATTAGAGTATCAAGATATTTACAAGCGTTAATTTTGCAGATATAAAGAGAGAGTTTTATTGCGAATTTCAATCGAAAGTTATTCTCACCGTCGCCATCCGGTGAGGGGAGCACGACGTAGATCTTCCTCGGTGAGACCGTGGAGTCCAAGGCACGCTAGTAGCCATGCCATTATCACCAGAGCTGTGATTGCTGCTAGACGGAAGGGCAAGAGTGCTACTGTCAGAAATGCTGTCTGTAAATAATTATAAAGTTGAGGTGAAACTTTTTATATTCAGATTTCTAAACGAATGAATTTTCGAGTGTCGATAAATACTGAATTATCTCAATAACGAGTAATTTTAGAGGAAAATGTCAAAAGACCTTTTTCATTGGAAATTTAGTTGTCTACAAAAAAGATATTTTAACATTTTATCCTAAAGCCAGTCTTTATGGAGTTAATCAACAAAAACGATAATTTTCACTGCAGTGGAGAACACTTTTTGAGGAATATCTTCAAATTGAAGAGAGATAGAGAAATTTTGGTAGAGACATTTTTTACAGAGAAAAATCAGATCTACAAAAAAGGTCTCCTGGGAAATTTTGCTATCTTCCTTAGATTCAGAGATATTCACAAAAAATTGTCTCCTATTCAGCCAAGTTACTACTGAATTCATAAAGCCAAGCCATCCTATCGTTGATAATTACATAGTTGATTTATAACTCTTATTTCCTATTGAGCTATTAAAGTGAAAACACTTTCGAATCCTCCAGAAATATTCAAGAGATCTAATACATCCGAGTAAAGGTGAAATTTTTGAATGTAAAATTACATCGAAATTCGATGGATCGGTTGACATTCAGACATGTACCGTTTCTCCATAATTTCCGTTAGACATTCTCAGCATTCTCGCCTCTCCTTCAACCGATGCCCACCATTGATTCATCTTAAAAAACTGCGCAAGCGCCAAAAAAAAAGATAAACCGATTATTTCTTCACGTGTCTAACAATTTTGATGATATTCATCACATATTTATCAGCATTTATATGTCATTTTAAACCGATTTTCTATAGAGGTTAGTGTCGAGAGTCATACGATGAATATGTTGGGACTCCATCCTCCTCTCTCATTACCGTTTATTGTGCCCGTTCTTCGTCAGCGATTTACCGACGAATTCGTCTGTGAAAGTCGGCCAGAGGCCGCAGACCTCTTCCTCAAAGAAGGGTCATTTCAATCACATGTTGGGATACTTTTTTTTTTTGGTTCGATGAAAAATTATTTGGTATCATTATTTTGCGAGAAGGATGATGACCCACATTATTCCCTATACTTTCTTACTTCTCATGAGGACATTGCATTTTAGTGGCCTTGAGCCAAAAAAATTATTGTGATTAATTCAATAATTCTTCTTAATTTGATAATTCATATTTTTTATGTTTATTTCTGGGAAGATTCTTTCCCATCTTCTTCTTTATTTTGGATTATTTCTGGATCTAAGAGAGATAGAGAATTTTTTGTGAAGACCTTTTTTGTAGATTTCATTTTTCTCTACAAGAAAGGTCATTACACAAATTTTGGTATCTCTTCTAGATTCAGAGATATTGTAAAAAAAAATTGATTTCTTGTAAAATAAAATTTACCACTTAATTATTAAAATCGTGGATTAAATTATCATTCAATTATTTAATAATCCCATGAAATTATCATTTGACACATTTTCTATTTTTTCAAAACCCTTTTTAACTCAATAATGGCAAAAAAAAAATCAATTCCGATTCACTTTCCCCATTTCTTGAAATGCATTTAGAAAAAAAAAAACAAGTGTTGGATCATTAAATATCGAATAACTTTCACTCTCTCCATCGCACACTAAATCCTCTATTTCCTATTCAAATTAATTAAAAAAAAAATTTCCCTAGTGATGTTAATTTTTATAACAATTTTTTAAATGTACCCTCGAGGTATCAAAATGAGTATTCGTCATGCGCTAGTTTTTACATAGAAAGTTCTCTCGGAAAGGTTCAAACTAACTGTAAATCCCGAGCATTCACCGCTGATTTATTTCCCATCTTCCCATAAAAAACATATTTTTATCATTTAATAACTGAGTATTTCCTCATGTTGTTAACACCAATAACAAGATAAAAAAAATATCTAATCTACCAATTTTATGACCATTGGCATTATTCTAGTGGTGTACATCAGTAGGTCGACTCTCGCAATTTAAAAACCCAATAAAAATTACGGTTATGGCCTTGATGGTACTTTCCCAGTGGCCGTGACCGTCTGACAAAAACAGCAACAATTTTTTTAACTGTATTTGTGCACCTTATTTTTCTTATTTTCATTTCCCATTTTTTTTTTTTCATATTTTCATGACACTCTGAAGGGATTTGGAGCAAGCACTTGTAGGTTTTTGTAAATCAATCTTCTGCATGTAGAGAAAAGGAAAGGTATTACCCAACTTATTTACGCGCAGATAATACCCTAAAAGTTTTTTATTCCAATTTTCTTCACTAGGAAAATTTATTCTCATTAAAAAATGAATAAATTAATAATTGATGGCAAATGTAGAAATTTGATTAAATTTTTTTGCACTGAAACAAATTTAATTTCATAAAAAATAATAATTAATTTCGTTAAAAATTTTACTTTAAAAAATTTTCATTAATTGATAAAAATTAATAGACAAATAATCATGACGCAATCCTCGATTTTCTACCCATAAAAAAAAATCATCAATCATTAAATTCAGCATCTGAAACCATAAAACAATACAATTTAGCCTATTCACAAAATCTTAAAAAAACACCAGCTATCGCTGTCATTCCGATAGTAAAATCCGCACGTTTCTCCTGTAACCCACATTGTTGTCCCATATACACCTTAAACTCGAGCGTTACTCCAAACGCTCTCGTCCCCCTCAAAAAAACCCCCCAAAACACTTGATCCACTCCCTCACTCCACCACCAAAATCCTCCCCAATAAAACCAAAATCATAAACAAATAATTTCAATTCTCAGTGGAAACTGTTCACTTGAGTCAGACAGGAAGAGACTCGGGTGCACTCGGTCTGACTCGTCAGCTCCGTTATCCGATTATCGCATGCCATCGTCCGTGAGTATTGCATTGCACATGTATGGGGAAATATAGAGTTACAAATGCCTCGTAATATTTTGATTAATTCACCGAATAAACCGTTGATTCATCATACATGTAATTATAAACAACAAAAAAAAAAAGAGAAAAGAGGAGGGATAAAACAGTTAAACTGCTGCCACGTGCCACTGACACTGATACAGAGGTGTCTGGTGCTATTTGAGGACTGTTGAATTTTAATTGTACCAAAATAAACAATTACTCGAATTAATAATTAATTATTTAAAATTATCATCAACATGAGAAGAAAATTCAGTGTTTTTAAAATAATTTCTGAGCTTTAATGACCTAAAAAATTGAGATAACTAGTGAAATTGTTAAAAAAAATTGCATTATTATTGACCTTGAGCTTGTCATAAGTGGTGTCAAGCTCCAGCCGATGTACAAATGGATTGAGAATATCCGTGTCAATGGATGCAGCATCCAATTGTTCCTGATGATGCATTTTTCCATTAATCTCCTCCATCTCATGGACTATTATTTGAGCCGAACGATCAACACTTAAAACACTTGTATAAATCCCGTTTTTGCCCCTTTAATTAGATTAAGGGATTACACAGTGTACAAAATCCTTTGATTCAATCACTTTTGATTATTTGTTTAGTACTAAAAAAAAAAACAAAAAAAACGTTTTTCTTTTGAAATTTATAGGGGCTCGATTGGTCTAGCGACGGCGCATCACAAGAGGGTTAACACACCACCTGAATTGACGCAATTGGATGCGCGGTATGAGTATTGCAGGAGCAGCCGGTGGGCAAAATAAAAAATTTAACACTTGAAAAGAAGAAATAAAAAAATTATGAATTAATTTATTTCTCAGTTGTTGCGAATAATTACTGGATAAATTGTTATTTTTTGTGACACTTGAATGGGTGACGAGGTAAATAACAATTAAATAAAAATAACGAGTAGATACAGAGCGTGAGGTACGGACGAGTCGCTAACGCGTTCGATGCCCGACTGAAAAGCCAGACGAAAGTGGGAGAGCTTTACACGCTTCCCCGTTCCTCAGTTTTTCTTTAAACTCAATATACGAGGGCCCAGTGTTCCGCCTTTCGCCGTTTCATATCTTTTAGGGTTCCGATTTATCCCACATGTACAACGCACTTGTAAAACACCAATTCTTGGGGGGGAAATAATCCCCCCCCCCACCGGCACCCTCTCTTCAGCGACTCAATGAGCAGCAGTTCAATCCACCAGGAAATAAGAGAGTAAATTATTGGGTATCTTCATATAATGTAGCAGGGGTTGAGTTATCTATCTTTTAGGGAAAGATGATTTATCTAAGATACCACGTGCGCGCGCCTGAAGGGCATCATAACCTCAATTTAATGGAATATTCTTTGGAATAATGGAGAAGGAAATTTTGAAAGCACTCGTTGGATTTTTTTCGACACTCGAGAAAATTGAGGGCAAGTGGAGGGAAAAGTGTGATGGAGTGGTGGGGGCATTGGAGGGGTTGAAGAATTTTTCAGAGCAGATGAGTCATGTTAATAGGTATTTAATATATTTATAATTAATTTTTTGACGTAATTTATGATTATTTTTATTAATTTTTTAAATTAAATTGTCTTTTTGAGTGATTTTTTTATGAATTGAGTTTTCATATTTATGTCGAGGTATTTTGTATTATTGGATTATTCATGAAGATGGCGACACTTAATTTATAGCAAGGAAATCGATAATGCAGAGATCTGTGGAATTGAGAATGTCCGGGAGAAATTGAGATTTAAAATTGATTTGAGAATGGAGGAGGAATTTTTGAGGATTGTGGAGACTGTGCGTCACTTGGGAGAGTTGAATCAGGTGATTTTATCGATATAAATATCTCAATTAAATCTTGAATCAATCAATTAATGACTGATGGTGTTTAGGAGCTGAAGAATAAATTTATTCAACTGGAAAGAGTGAGGAGTAAGATGATTATTGATGATCCAAAGATGAAGGAGATTGTGGAGGGAACACCTCATAGACCTCGATTGGATCTTCTTCTTGAGTGGGCAATTGATGCTCAAGAATATTATCAACAATTGTATCCTAAAAATAATAATATTATTATTGACTCATTATTCAAATTAATTTCCTCAATTTAAATTCAGATATAACGAAATTAATGAGAAATTTAAAGCTCTGGAGAAGACGAAACGAGAAACAATTATTGAATTGATTGAAATAATTACGAAAAAGGAGAATGGAGCTGTGATTGATCGTAAGTGTTCTAAGATCATTTCAATGAGTTTATAAATTAATGAATAAATTTTTTTTATAGGAATTTTGGGCTTCACGCAGTATCTCACGAGGGAAACTATTCGATGATACTTTTTGATGATGCTCTCTGCAATAAATTTATATTATTTATTTTAACAATAACGAGTTTTGTGCTATTTTTATGCTCTCATCAATCTTTCCCTCCAATCAACTTTAATTTCCATCGAAAGTGTTACGTAACTCTGTTGACGAAGGGCAGTTGAATGCAATAGGAAGCTCAATAATTTCAATTGGCCATCGGATATCTGACTCTGCAAATGCTGTAGCTCTCAGCGAAATGGAAGTGGAGAAGAATTAGTGAAATTGTTTAGGGAAGAGGACAATTTCCATTCTCATTCCACAATCTTCAGTGCTCGATATGGATTTTCGATACATGAACAATTATCAAGCATCAACACTTGAAAGACATTTGGAATCGAAATTCAAAGCAAAATGATTTCCTAAATATTCATTTTTCCATAATTCCTTATTTCTCCTGCCCAAAGGGAAGATTGCCTCTTAGAAATAATTTTCAAATAATCAAAAAGATCATAGATAATCGATGAAAAAAATTATAAAAAATTTCAACTATATTAAAGTCCTTAACAGATGGAAGAAAAAATATATAAGAAATATTGCACCCTCGGCGCCGGCGCTCGCTATTGATTCCGGCGTCGTGACATACAGGAACAAAACCCATGAATTTCCACCCCCAAATGACAAAAGGTTGCCACCAATATCCTAGAGGGTGCAACAGTAGCAAACAGCCTCTCGTACCCCGAGGGAAGAGGTACCTCCGTTATCTTCTCATTGACCCCCTCCACCCCCACAGGTCAGTGTGTGTTTTCCTTTTATTCATCAATTAAAATTTTATGCTCCAAGTGTCTCGTATACCCCAGAGTTCTCATCAAATTTCCTCTATAAAAAACACCACAAAATCCTCAAAACCACCCTCGAGCCACTTCAGCAATTCCCAAGTAATCTTCCTCTAGAAAAAAATTCACTCCATTAATTTTATTTCATTTTTTAAAAAATTAATTTCTCCATCTCGTACTTCAGATTATCGATTGAAGTGTTTTATTACTCCTAAATAAAGTCGACGTGATTATTAACGTGTAATCTTGATGGATTTTTTAACGCGCCGATTGGCCACTCGTTCTCTGACGTCAGTGGAAACACTCGTTGATCGTTCTACTCTTTATTTTATATATTTATCTAGATCGTTTATTGTTGAATAATTCAACAGTGAGAAACATGATTATAGTGGGTGAAAATCTAGTTTAGGATTTTTTTTAATTTGAGAGGTTTTTGCGACGATTATCGACAATTCGAAAGGGTATTTTTGGATGGTGAATGGCTGGATGATAAGAATTGTATGCCTTCTGAATTATTATCTTTTTTCATCCGTCGAAAGGGGTGCGACAGGAGGGGGTGAGGCGGTCAAGGTGACGAGCAGTGAAGAATTTCTTCGGGGCAGTAGTGCGTACCAGTGAGAGTCAGACTGTTCAATCTTTGTGGATTGATATTTCTACCCTTTATACATTTGTTTTAATTCTTCTCAGTAATTCTAAGTCTTTCTGAGAGAAGATAATTAAATAATTAATTTTATAAAAAAGTTATAAATAGTAATTAGTCAAATTACGTTAATAATTCACGTATCTCGAAAACGAGTGATTTTAGAAGAAAATGTCAAAAGACCTTTTTTGTAGATTTTTTTACGTTCTACAAAAAAGGTCCTTAAAAAATTCATCCATCTCCTTTAGATTCTGAGATATTTAACAAAAACTCATTCAATCAATTTGGATTACTTTAATTAATTATTTTTAATTGTTTTTAATCAATTAGTTTTTATTTACAGCTTGCAGGATGGAGTCGAAGTGCGTTAGTAGAGCGTCATTTTGATCGCATTTATCAAAACTCAGGCAAAAACCTAAATTACATATTAATCGTCAATTGAGTAAGAGAGAGACGATGGCAAATACGGCGCACTTGGTTCGCAGACAGAGCTCGAGGGATCTCAAGCCGCAAAAGAGTGTTGATCGTCTTGAGATGAAGGAGATGCGTGGTAGACTGGTTGTTGATAATCGTAAGACAGCTTCAACTGGAAGTTATGGTGCCACTAATGCGGGATTTGATGACTCCAGTCCAAATACCAAGGTCTGTTATTTTTACTGAATTTTTGGATAAATTGAACTAAAAAAATGACCCTTTCTATCGGTATTTGCATTATCTTGTCAATTACAGAGTAGAGGTTTAACTGCGGGGGATGGTGGAGGTGTGAGTGGGGTTGGAGGCAGCAAATTGGGTAGTAACGAGGGCAAGGCAATATTTCGTCCAGAGGCAGGTGAGGATGAGCGTGAAAATTGGGACAGCAAGTTAACATTTCTGTTGGCAACTGTTGGCTATGCTGTGGGCCTTGGTAATGTCTGGAGATTTCCCTATTTAGCCCAGAAGAATGGAGGTGGTATGTAACAAATGAATGATGAAAATAAAAATTCTGCTCCACTGAATATTTTCATCTTTCAGTGAAATACCTATTTTATATTTTTCAGGAGCTTTTCTGATTCCCTATTTTGTTATGCTTGCTATCGAGGGCATTCCAATTTTTTATTTGGAACTTGCTATTGGCCAGAGACTCAGAAAGGGTGCCATTGGTGTGTGGAATCAGGTATCACCGTTTTTAGGGGGCATTGGTATCAGCAGCGCTGTTGTATCATTCAATGTTGCACTTTATTACAATACTATTATTGCCTGGTGCCTCTTTTACTTCGTTCAAGTAATAATAAAATTTAATTACTCTTCATTTTATCAATTACGATGAGTTTAGTGGGTTTAATACACTTGATTCACTGTTTTAGAGCTTCCAGTCTGAATTACCATGGGCAACGTGCCCCAATAAGTACTTTCAGAATGGTTCCTACGCGCCTGAACCAGAATGTCAGGTAAATTGAACAGAAACTTTTGGGAATATTTAATTATCTCGATAATAGGGGATTTTAGGGGGAAAAGACAAGAGACATTTTTTATTGGAAATTTATCAAGCTACAAAAAATATCTTTAAACATTTTTTTCTCAAATCACTTATTTACAAGATAAATCGACAGTTAATAAAAATGAATTTAAGAGGTAATTTGAATTTAACTACAGCAAAGCAGTCCAACTCAGTATTTCTGGTATCGAACAACTCTGTTGGTCTCCAAGGACATCAATACCCCAGAGGTGTTCAACTGGAAAATTGCCATTGCTCTCGTTATCGCCTGGATCTTGGTCTACATGTGTATGATCAAGGGAATAGCATCATCAGGAAAAGTTGTGTATGTTACAGCCACTTTTCCCTACATCGTACTCATCATCTTCTTCTTCCGTGGTGTTACGTTGAGGGGCATGTCCGATGGAGTGCGGCATCTCTTCACTCCAAAGGTGAATAAAAAAAATCAGTTGGAAAATTTACACTGCACGTTATCTAAATCAATTTTTCTTCACTCTTGATTCTTTCAAATTTTCTGCATCTTTTGTGCTCCAATATTTTTAGCTCTCTGCTGTCTTTACTCCCTTAGTATTTTAGTTTACGTAGAAAAATGGTAAAACGAGGATTCAACTGATTGAGTTTTTAATGAATATCCCTGAATTTAATGAAAATACTGAAATTTTCATAAGAACCTTTTTTTGTAGCTCGAATTTTTTTCTACAAAAAAGGTCTTTTCAAAAATCTCCATATCTCTCACAGATCCCGAGATATCCAGAAAATTGTTTCCAAAGGGAAATTGACATTTGTCGCTCCACCACTTGGATCATAATTTTATCATTGAATTCATGGGAGACTGAATTAAAGAAAAAAAAATATATTTAATGCAATATTTTCATTTCTCTCTGCACATTATAGTGGTACACACTGACTGATCCAGTAGTATGGCTCGAAGCTGGCACCCAGATATTTTTCTCCCTTGGTTTAGCATTTGGAGGATTAATAGCATTTTCATCATACAATCCAGTTAATAATAATTGTTATCGTGATGCTATTATGGTCAGTCTAACAAATTGCTTCACCTCGATGTTTGCTGGCATCGTTGTATTCTCAATTATTGGTTTTAAAGCAACAATGGTATATGAGCAGTGTCTTCGTGATCGTAATCATACTGTACTCAGTATATACGGACACATTGACAAAATACCCGATATCATACCACCAGCAGGTACCCTATTGAATATAACAAGTGGCAATGGTAGTCTCGACAACATCATTATGCCAGATTTACCAGTCTGTGATCTTGAAAAGGAACTTGACAATGTAAGTACCACGGTGATTAATTCCACAGTCTCATTAACGACAAATTGGGTATTAATAATAATTAATTACTTCTTCTATTGCAGTCTGCCTCGGGCACTGGACTCGCTTTTATCATATTCACTGAGGCTATTAATCAATTCCCTGGGGCACAATTCTGGGCTGTACTCTTCTTTCTCATGCTATTTACACTTGGCATTGATTCACAGTTTGGTACACTCGAGGGCGTTGTCACCAGCATCGTTGATATGAAACTTTTGCCCAATTTGAGAAAGGAAATACTAACAGGTAGATTTATCTCAAGAACTATCAGTGTTAAGAGAAAATAGCAAGAGACTTTTTTTGTTGGAAATTTTCTCATCTACAAAAAATGTCTTTTCACATTTCTTCCTAAAATCACTCATTATCGAGATAAATGAACAATTAATTAATTTGTTTAAGGGGGAATTTGTCTAGTCTGCTGTACAATTTCTATGGCCTTTGCTCACGGTGCTGGAAGCTATGTATTTGTTCTTTTTGATAATTTCAGTGGTAATTTTCCACTGTTAATTATTGCCTTTTTCGAGTGTGTTGGAGTTTCTTATGTTTATGGACTCAAACGGTACTGAAGACTTTAATAAAATAATTATATCTCGGAACAGATTATTCATTTCTGTCTTTGATGCAGATTTGCTGATGACATTGAACTGATGACTGGCAATCGACCGGGTCTTTATTGGCTCATCTGCTGGAAATATCTGAGTCCATTGGCTATGTTAACTATTCTTGTAGCATCTTTCGTTGATATTGTAACAAAGGGTACAGGATATGATGCCTGGGTACCCAGCAGGGGTGTTACTGAGAGGCATGAATGGCCCCCCTGGGCAATGATCCTCATTGCTGTCTTAATTTCTGCTTCAGTACTTTGGATTCCAGCTGTTGCAATTTTCAGGTAAAATCAGAAGAATTGTTTAATTAATTTTCATAGAATTATCAATAATAATATCACTTGATAATTCCATTTCAGATTCTTTGGAATTCTTATAATTGACGATAATGAAAAAGCCTGGTTCCCAGCACAAGATCTCAAAGAATTTCATGGTATTGTGCCCCATGAAGTGACAGCCGCTGAAACCCTTCTCTTCTGCATTAGAAGCGATGGGTCTGAAGGTTTATGCTGTCCCACAGGTGGTCCCAATGACGATGACGATGAGGATCTTACCTAGAACATTATTGGTCAGTGTAGGTTACTCAGGCCAGACTAAATTATAACGTAAAATTGACTGCAATTGTCTCTGTTATAGCCTCGCTTTCATCATTCATTACTGTTGAATTTTCCTGATTTTCTTTTCTTTCATTTCATTCGTTATTGTTACATATGAGATTGTTCGAACTATCGTAGGGTCAACCGTGTCAATTACGCTGTGAAAATGTATCGTTAGCGATGCCTGCCTACTCCCTATCAAGAAAAAGAGCATTTTAATAACAAAATATTAAACAAGTTTTTTTTCCTTTTTTTTTAACATCTTCATTTATTCATAAATCGTTAAGTATTGAATTTTATTGATAATAAGGGATTGTACGGAAGAATGTTGAGAAATGTTTTTTGTAGGAAATTTCAAGAGCTGTCGAAATAGTTTTTTCAAGATTGAGAAAAAACTTGAAATTTGATTTGTATAAAATTTTACCACTTCACAACAGAATTATCCATCCAGGAATATGTTAAAAGGTATTGAGGATAGAAAATGTCGTTGCATATCGGGAGCCCTCGTGGTATATCGTAATAATCAATTTAACTTGGTGTGAAAAATCAATTAGCACCAATGTTGAAATATTAATCATAGAATAGGGGCCGTCCATTGGGCTTAAATAATCATATCCACTTCACAATTTCATTCTCCTTTTGAAGAGATAACACTCGAAACATTTCAATGACATATCTTATCTGTTTTGAAGAGAATAATTCAATTAATTTATCGAGAAATAGAAAATTTTAAATGATAAACTCAAGACAATAATGAGAAGATGGTGAGGAATGTTGACAATAATTGTTGATTTATTATTAATTGCACTGCACTCTCAGCACCTTAAACATCAACGAGGCCTATTTATCGAAACGAAATGATAATAATAACGCGTGATTAAGACTAAAGTAAGTGAATTAGAGTGCGGAATTTTAATAGAATATTTCACTCAACTCTGGGCTGTGTTTCTGATGAATATCTCTGAATCTAATGAAGATATCGTAATTTTCATAGAGATCTTTTTTATAGAGAAATAATAGAGCTACAAAAAAGGTCTCTACAAAATTTCTCTATTCCCTTGAGATTCAAAGATATCCATCAAAAAGTCAACAAGTCGTTTTATTTATTGACCTTGAAAATTATTTTACTATTGTTATAAATATTTATCACAATCCCAAATCATTCAGCTATTGATTTACCCTCAACAGCGTATTCTAGACAATATATATATCTGATTGTTACATATACATATCCTCTGATCGTTGCATATTTATAAATTATACAAATTCCAAATAAATCCAACTGAATATGTACTAATTCCGAGTTAAGACAACTACTGAGACTGGACGTGTGTTTTACAAAAATCAATAACAAATGGCTATTAAATTCAACGACACATGGGAATTTCAAATCAATGATAATATCAAAAAATTACATAAAAACAATAATTGCTGGAGTAATAAATATTAAAACGAGACAACTGTTAACTATAATAATTACCGATGAAAAAATAACTGTGTTGCTTGAAAAAAAAAAACGTTCATAGAGTTCTCCTTAGACATCTGGTAATTTTTCTTAGAAAGTAATAAACGAGTAAGATTGTAAATAGAGTAAGATTTCATGCGCACAGTGAGTATAAATTCGTGTATTCAATTTGCAGTTGTATCAATTATATCATAGGCATGTAAAACAAGAAAAAGAAAATAATTGGCCTTCAAAGTTGTTTATAAAAATTTTCCCCCTTACCCAAGAGAATAAGTTTAAAATGTTTTAATGACAATAATTGGACAATGATTTTTGTTGATAAAAATAGTCTATAATTAATTATATCATTTATATGTTAGAATAATTTATGAATTACAATCGACAATAATTTTTTTCGTGAATTTATCATACATTTGTGTTCAACGTATTTAGATAGTTAATAAAAGTGTTGCTTATACGAAGAATTATAATTTATGTTACATGTATTGATAAATTGCAGTGAATTATTTATTGACTATGATCCTGTACAAGAGGCATATTTATACGTACATATTATAGAATCCATAATAAAAAATGATAATTAAATTATAATTGAATATACAATTAACATTATGTATACGCAAAGCTGTACATATATATTGTTGTCAGTTGAATGTTGAAATAAATACTGTGAGTGAATATATCTGGGGGGGGGGGCTTTTTTTTCACTGGGCATCGTCTTTCTGCACCGTATGCCCGTTATGCTCCAGCTGGTGAGTGCCCGAAGCATGACGAACTTACCTGCAGACTTGTGGATGATGCTATGAGGATTTATTTTATCTGAGGGAATTATTTCAGTTCAAACTGATTGATAATGAAACAATTATCTCTTTTTTTTCAAGATTTTGAGATATTTTCTAAAATCTCAGCCATAAAAAAATTTATTTATAACGTTTCACTAGTTGGCCACTGAGTTTTTTTGTCATGACCCTCGAAAATGTGATAATTAATTCGATAAACACCTTGAGAAATTGTTTTCGATAAACCCAAATGATGTTAAGTGACTTTTAAGTGCTTCATAACGTTCATACTCTTGTCTCCAGTCGTCTGGGTATGAAATTCTAAAACAACATGAGTTAAAACAATGTGTTTTATTGTCTCTGTAGTATACACATCCTTCAATCAAATACAGTCGTCATTGAGACGTGGTTTCCTCTGTCGTGGGCGAATACCCCTACGACCTACTCTCCATTAGCCATGTCGTCATGGTTTCTCTCGCCTTATTTGGTGGATTCTTGCTGCACCTACCAAAACTCGTTTTTCCCATACGTGAATACAAGATGGTCAATTAGGGAGGCCGTATGAGAAAAGAGGGACATGGGTTTGAAGACTCGAAAGTGCAGACGTGTGAAATAAAATATTTAATAAAATCAATAAATCCCAATTTTCCCATAAAAGATTAAAATATTCGTATTTTCAAATAAATATGCTCTTATCTCATTCAGGAATGATTTTAGGAAGAATTATCAAGAAATACTTTTTATAGCTGACGCAATTTCCCAGAAAAAACTATTCTTAACATTTTCTTCCAAAATGACTAATTTTCGAAATAAATCAATATTCAACAAGAAGAGATTTATCCACGATTCGAAATAAATACATTGTAAATAGAGTTATTGTCAACTATGTGGGCATATCCAAGAAAACCTCATCAAAATCCTTCATCGTGTATGACCTCATCGCCGTAAATGGTATTCACTCGGTGTCTGAGTGACGTCACAACCCGATAAACTACATTGAATGTATCGTTCTACAAAGTAAAGAGTCAATATCCAAACTGCCCTAAAATTTGAATATTTCGAATGAGAGAGAGAGAGAGAGACAGTCCCTTCGTGGAAACCTACCTGAAGTTGCATTTCCTCGTGAAGAAACAAGTGAAAATAATTTTCAAAAGAACTTCAGGATTACAAAAACCGGCAGATGTTTCTCTCTCCTCATATATCCATGAGAATTTTGTAGTCCCCGGTTATTGGCCTTGCGTTACTCGTTTTTCTAACGGTAAAATTGCATCTCAGGAGCGTCGTGAAAATTTTAGTACCCAAAAACGTGAGAGAGAGAGATAATAAAAATTGTTTCATACATTCCGAGCATTTTTTTTCTTGTCCATAAAGTGGGATTTTAAGTGGATGAGCAGATAGGTCGTTGGACGGATGCATCTTACACGCCCTGTCTCTATTTATATCTCTTGTCTCGACGCACCGGAAATAAGGAGGGTGTGTTTTATTTCATTTTTCTCGAGGAAATCTTGAGATTGTCACTGGCTGCTAAATTTACGGGAAGGCACGGTACGTAAGGTACATCCACTTGAAAAAAAAAAAAAAAAAATTAAAGGAGATTTTATTTTCTTTAATCAAATTTTTTTTCTTCTCTTTTTTTTTCATTATTCAATTGGTTGACTAAAAAAAATTGGAAAGCCAATTACCTGCGTCCCATCAGAATTTTGAAGACTCATGAATCGTTTATATTTGGTAGGATTATTCCCAACTCGGTCCCACACCGAGGATTGACGAGAGCGGTAGAGGGGCGAGGGAGGGGAGCCGAGCCTATATAAGAGCGAGTTGCTCGCAGGGCGTATTACAACGCTGAAATCGTTTGTAGGAGCTCCATCGCCAGCTTCGATTGAACGATATCAACTTTTTTTATTCTCTTTGAGAATCCAAGTTCACTTTAACTTTGTGTTTGTTGGGAGAAATTATTCAATATGGTATGTATTTATTTAATTAATATTGTTTATGAAATTTTTAAATTTGAATTAACGGTTTTTTGACACGTGGCGACGCTGTCGAGGCCCAACGGTTTTTTTAGAGTGAAAGTGACCGTTATTTTTGAAATTTTCATACCCAAAATTATAAATTTATGAATGTTAAAGTCGTAAAATTAATGAATAATGAAATTATTATGATTTATAATGACAAATTTGTTGTAATTTATCATAGAAATAATTTTAAATTCTCAAAAAATGGTTAATTTGGAGTAAAAATAGAGTGAAACAAATTGTAATTATAATTACCTCAAGGTTAATTAGTCCCACGTACCTTTAGCATGTAAATTATTCACTGGTTTATTGCACAAATGCCGGTTATCCCCCTCTCTTCCCCCCCCTTCATGATTTTTTGTTGAGCGTCGAACCTTTCACGAGCGTTACGCGCCATGTAAAAATAGCTGGGGTCCCAGGGCCGTGACGGTGTGCCCTGATGCCCCGAATAATCGATTCGCTTTTTGGAAATATAATTAGAATTGAAATTTTTTTGTTTCTTCCTAGCGTGAATGTATCTCAGTCCACGTTGGCCAGGCTGGAGTCCAGATTGGTAATGCCTGCTGGGAGTTGTACTGTTTGGAGCATGGAATCCAGCCCGATGGGCAGATGCCCTCTGACAAGATGCTAGGAGGTGGTGATGACAGTTTCAATACCTTCTTCAGCGAGACTGGAGCTGGAAAGCATGTTCCACGTGCTGTGTTTGTCGACTTGGAGCCAACTGTTGTTGGTCAGTATTTTTATTCTTTAATTTAGTTGTGATCATTTTTATGTTCGTTAAATTTATAGATATCCAAAGAAAACTGATGAAATATATTAATTCATGTGTTTTAAAACTTCTGATTGTATTTACAGATGAAGTACGTACTGGAACCTACCGTCAGCTCTTCCATCCTGAGCAACTCATCACCGGTAAAGAGGACGCAGCCAACAACTACGCTCGTGGACACTATACCATTGGAAAGGAAATTGTTGACTTGGTACTTGACAGAATTCGTAAACTCGCTGACCAGTGCACAGGACTCCAAGGTTTCTTGATCTTCCACTCATTCGGTGGTGGTACTGGATCTGGATTCACCTCTCTGCTCATGGAGCGTCTCTCAGTCGACTACGGAAAGAAATCAAAGCTTGAATTTGCCATCTACCCAGCTCCCCAAGTCTCCACTGCTGTCGTTGAGCCCTACAACTCTATCCTGACTACCCACACCACCCTCGAACACTCTGACTGCGCCTTCATGGTCGACAATGAGGCTATCTACGACATCTGCCGTAGAAACC
Organism: Coelinius sp. EB29; assembly: GCA_035578325.1. Lineage (NCBI taxonomy): Eukaryota > Metazoa > Arthropoda > Insecta > Hymenoptera > Braconidae > Coelinius > Coelinius sp. EB29. Next base: position 2,815,464 of record JAOZGT010000008.1, read on the forward strand.
TTGACATCGAACGTCCAACCTACACCAACCTGAACAGACTGATTGGACAGATTGTATCATCAATCACAGCTTCTCTTCGTTTCGATGGAGCTCTGAATGTCGATCTTACCGAGTTCCAGACCAACTTGGTGCCCTACCCAAGAATCCACTTCCCTCTGGTCACCTATGCACCAGTCATTTCAGCTGAAAAGGCTTACCACGAGCAGCTGTCTGTCGCTGAGATCACCAACGCCTGCTTCGAGCCAGCAAACCAGATGGTCAAGTGTGACCCACGTCATGGAAAGTACATGGCATGTTGCATGCTGTATCGTGGTGATGTTGTGCCAAAGGACGTAAACGCAGCCATTGCCACCATCAAGACCAAGCGTACCATTCAGTTTGTCGACTGGTGTCCAACTGGTTTCAAGGTTGGCATCAACTACCAGCCACCAACAGTCGTACCTGGTGGTGATCTTGCCAAGGTACAGCGTGCTGTCTGCATGTTGTCCAATACCACAGCCATCGCTGAGGCATGGGCTCGTCTTGACCACAAATTCGATCTCATGTATGCCAAACGTGCATTCGTACACTGGTATGTCGGTGAGGGTATGGAGGAGGGAGAATTCTCCGAGGCTCGTGAGGATCTCGCTGCCCTCGAGAAGGACTACGAGGAGGTCGGCACTGACTCCGTCGAGGGAGAGGGTGAAGGCGCTGAGGAGTACTAAATTACTCATCGAGACATATCAATGAAAATTTTTGACGATTTTTATGATCAGACAAATGAAAGAAAATTATTTGTTACATGAATTTTATGGAAGCAATCATTCCTATCAGACTTGATTATGAAATAAAATTTTAGTATTTTGACACTCTCAAATATTGTTTAATTATTATTATTATTATTATTATTATTATTCATAATTAATTCCTATTTTGATCCCACATATTTATTCCCAAAATCATCTCATAACGAAATATTGATTATTCGAGGAGGTTTGGTGGTGGAAGAGGAGTTCAACAGTCGAGGGGAGGCTTTTCCCTCAGTTATCCTATAGGAGACCCTCTCGTTTCATTATTGATCTTCCCTTTTGTCTGACTCAGACTCTCGTCAGCCTATGGGAGTCAGCGCCGAGGGCCGGGTCGAGTATATAGCTAGACACCGGCGTCACAGCCGCAACAGTCGCGTTTAGCTCATTCGAAGTGGAACTTTGTTTTGTGAGGCATCATCACCGGCTTCGTATAAACCTCCCCCAACAGCCTTTGCTCTGCTAACTCTTCAAAAATGGTAATTCACATCAATAATTCCACAATAAGAATGAAAGCAAAAGTTTAATTCAGAATTATTATTTTAAGCTTCGTTAAATTGTGTTCAATTATCTCAATAATGGATGATGGTAGGAGAAAATGTGAAAAGTCCTTTTTCGTAGAGATTTTCCTTGGCAACACATACGGTCTTTCGACATTCAATCCTAACATAATTCATTTCCGAGATAAATGGTGATTAATAGAATAATTAAGGCCGAAATTGAGCTATTGAATCGATAAGAAATCTGATCATTTCAATTCCTTTTTTTTTATTAGCGTGAGTGCATCTCAATTCATGTTGGACAAGCTGGCGTTCAGATAGGCAACGCCTGCTGGGAGTTGTACTGTCTGGAGCATGGTATTCAGCCCGATGGCGAAATGCCATCAGATAAATCTATTGGCAGTGGTGATGACAGTTTCAATACGTTCTTCAGTGAGACTGGAGCTGGTAAACACGTCCCTAGGGCAGTCTTTATCGATCTCGAGCCAACTGTAGTCGGTGAGCAAGACCTCTATTGTTCATTGTCTCCTTCCCTTCTCTCTCTCTCTGTCTTTCACTACCACTCTCTGGCGTCTGTCTCTCCCATTACATATTCATAATGATTATTTTTGATTTATAGACGAGGTTCGAACTGGCACGTATCGTCAATTGTTTCACCCTGAGCAGCTGATAACCGGTAAAGAGGATGCTGCGAATAACTACGCCCGAGGTCATTACACTATTGGAAAAGAAATTGTCGATTTGGTATTGGACAGAATTCGTAAACTCGCTGACCAGTGCACTGGACTCCAAGGTTTCTTGATCTTCCACTCATTTGGTGGTGGTACTGGATCTGGATTCACCTCTCTCCTCATGGAGCGTCTCTCAGTCGACTATGGAAAAAAATCAAAACTCGAATTCGCCATCTACCCAGCTCCCCAAGTCTCCACTGCTGTCGTTGAGCCCTACAACTCTATCCTGACTACCCACACCACCCTCGAACACTCTGATTGCGCCTTCATGGTCGACAACGAGGCTATCTACGACATTTGCCGTAGAAACCTTGACATCGAACGTCCAACCTACACCAACTTGAACAGACTGATTGGACAGATTGTATCATCAATCACAGCCTCTCTTCGTTTCGATGGAGCTCTGAATGTCGATCTTACCGAGTTCCAGACCAACTTGGTACCCTACCCAAGAATCCACTTCCCTCTGGTCACCTATGCTCCAGTCATCTCAGCTGAGAAGGCTTACCACGAGCAGCTGTCTGTCGGTGAAATCACCAACGCCTGCTTCGAGCCAGCAAATCAGATGGTCAAGTGTGATCCACGTCATGGAAAGTACATGGCATGTTGCATGCTCTATCGTGGTGATGTTGTGCCCAAGGACGTAAACGCAGCCATTGCCACCATCAAGACCAAGCGTACCATTCAGTTTGTCGACTGGTGTCCAACTGGTTTCAAGGTTGGCATCAACTACCAGCCACCAACAGTCGTACCCGGTGGTGATCTTGCCAAGGTACAGCGTGCTGTCTGCATGTTGTCCAATACCACAGCCATCGCTGAGGCATGGGCTCGTCTTGACCACAAATTCGATCTCATGTATGCCAAACGTGCATTCGTACACTGGTATGTCGGTGAGGGTATGGAGGAGGGAGAATTCTCCGAGGCTCGTGAGGATCTCGCTGCCCTCGAGAAGGACTACGAGGAAGTTGGCATGGATTCTGCCGAGGGAGAGGGCGAAGGAGCTGAAGAGTATTGAGAATAATTTCATAATTTAAATTCTCCTGTGTACGACATCATGTCACACCATGTAATCGCTTCATTGATGAGAAAAATACATTTTGTAACCCAGAATTACACTCATATTCATTTCCCAGTATCAGAAATCCTCTATAAAATTGATGAATAAAACAAAATGATGACAATATAGAAATAAATATTGCAAGACACACAGGTATCATTAAATTCAAAGGCAGTACACCTGGAATATATATTTTTCTATATACACACTTTAATAACGAAAAACAAACATTATAATAATAAGATTGGTAATATAATTATTATGCGATGATAGACTTGATTATGGATCGGAGTGTAAAACCCAGAAATCGTGCCCCTCCTTCCTCGTTTTTCTTCAGCTCTTCGTGTTCGAGGAAAGAACGATGGTATTATTGATAATTGAGGGGACACAGAAAAGCTTTCATCTGTTGTTTTCTTTCTCTCTTATCTTACAATAATGAATATTATAGTGCAATTATCTAAAAAAAATTTGTCTTTTTATGCATCTTACACATTCAAATACACTGTTAACTGTACTCGAAATTTACAATATTATTGCCCTTACAAACATCGAATTACTATCGAGCTGTAGTAATCTGTAATTTTTAATTCTATTTTCCATCTCTCTGTTATATTTATCCTCTTCAGTTTTAAATTATCATACCTCTCTTCTTTTTATCATTCAATTCAAATGCGTTCAAATGAATTTATGCTAATGTGCATGTGTTGAGAAAAAAATTGAATTCAATAACTTTATTTATTATAACTTTTGTTGTTTTAAATTCTTGTTCCCGTGTTTTAATTCACTTCAATTATCAGCCAAATGTTCCTTCGGCCTCACGAGCTCATCAATTGATTAATAAATTAATGTAATTAAATTTTTATTAATTAATTCTAGCCGCACAATCTCGCAGAGCCAACAAACGAATTACGACGCTTTATATACAATATTTCAATTGATAAAACGTTGATTAGAAGAAAAAAAAAAAATTGGTAAATAAATAGTTTCTATAAAAATGAGATACTGAGTAACTTTCACTTGGATTAAAAAATAAATAACTGAGATGTTTAATTACCCTCTCCGGAATTTCTCTATCAGTTGTATAATTTTTCATTTATTTATTTTTTAAAAATTCTTCTTCAAAGCTCGATTATGGTGAAGAATAAGGGATTTACTTTTTTAAAAATAATTAATTACACATTATACCATTATGAAGTGTCTGGGTGATGACAATGAAATTTTTGCAACTGATAATTAATTCATATCCGGTGAAGAATATTGAGCAAACTAGTTTTATTTATCAATGATAAAAGAAACAAAAGAACAACAATTTTAATTAATGTAATACAATTACAAGTACACAACAATGTTTCATTTGTAAATAATAAATTGAGGATAAATGATAATTATATATTTCTTTTCTCTTCGTCACCATTGATTCATCATTCTCATCACTCGTTTATTATTATTAATTCGCACAACTACGCAAATACAAAATATATAATTAATGATTCGTCCGAGGATTTTTGGACCCCGAGTTTCCATCAGCTGATCGCTCTAATCTCTCCTCATTTTTTTTTTTTTTTTTTATACTTCTCTCACACCTGATCTGAGCTCCCGTAATTCTACATTTATCACAATATTTTTCTTTAAATTACCCATTTACTTATGCACTTTTTGTTTCAATCAAATTATTATTTTTTTCACATTTTATTATTCACTTCTGATGATTAATAAATTACGTTGGAGTGGAAGGTAATACAGTATATATTCAATTGGTATTAAATTCTCAATTTTTTGAATTTTTAATGAAAAAAATAGAAATAACATAATCAATAAAACAATTTATTTTATTTATTTTGAGTGACGAATGGAGTTGATTTAAACATCAGAGGCTGAGGAATAGATAGACAGACAGTACTAGATAATTAGCATTTTTAGTAGTAATTGCGGTAAATAGTTGTGATAATTAGATAATCTGAGTAACTGCTATTAGCACTTGCTAGGAATACGTTCTACAATTGGTATCAAATTCAAGAATTAATTTTTTTTCAAAAATAACTGGGGGAGGGAAAGAAAATTATTGAATAATTGTCGATATGTCAAACGGATATTTCTCGAGTTCAATGCAACTCTAACAATTATTGTTACAATTTTTATGATAATTTTAAATCTTCAAAATGGAGGAAAAAGAAAATAATGAGAATTAGAGATATGTTCATTTTACGTCGAACTACGAGTTATAGAATTTAATTATTACTTTTTTTATCTTTTTTTTTTTTTCGTTTTCTGTATACATTTTTTTTTTTTGTTTAATCTGTTTTCTATATGACATAAAGCACTCTTCCACGCCAGCCAAGTAATCACGTTTACAAATTCGTAAGCCCCTCTATTCATGACGTTATACAGCTTGTGTACTTTGTTTATTTGTTTTTTCTTTATAATTATTAATGCATTGTATTTTATCATTTCCGTTTGATTTACTTTATTCTCATTAATTGGAAATTAATTACTCAAGTGTTTTACGGTAATGATAATGATAAGAATATGATAACCATATATTATATGTATACTTTACGCTGAGAATCTCATTTCCCCTCATTTCTATTCTCTCTCTTTTGCTTATTAATTTTTTTTCCCCCATCTCTCTCTCTCTCTCTCATTACTACATTTTTAAATTAACGATTTTATAATTAATATGCAATCCACGCACTCATCCATACAACTAGTTTCCCTTTTTTTCCATTATTTGTTTATTTTTTTTTCAACGCTTAAACTATTATTTTCTTCTTAACTATTAGCTCACTCCTCTCACGCTTAAATTGTTTTTTTTTTACATAAATATTGCGTTTACCCAGACATTTTTACAAAAAACGTTTGCTTTTACCCTGGAATAATGTACTTTTTCTTTCATAATTAGCCCTTGCGGCATGTTAACGATCGGAATTTCAAACGCCACCAACGAGAGTTTTCCTCTAATTTTTTTCTATTTATTTTCATATCGTTAATTTCTTCTTTTTTTTTTTATCTCAAATTTAAATATATCCATATGCAGGTGAAATACTGGAATATTGGATACTCAGGATTCTGGATTTTTTTTTGTTCTCTCCCGAATGAAAACGAAATTCCGAGGCTTGCGGAGGAGGCTCGATATTACAATTTTCTCTTTTAACATATTTCATTAGCAAATGGCGTTTTCCTTTTTCCACCTGAAAAATCCCCATATTCACTTGGGAATTTTAAACTTTATCACCTCGCGCATTTAATTTAAAATACCCCGTTTATTATAATTCTTTAATTATTTATTTATTAACACATAAGTATTTATGACCCTGTTTCGTAAAGGCTTCGTAACGTAAGTTGATATTGGCCGAAGGTAATAATTTTAATTAAAAAAGAGTCATTAATATTTGGCAATTTATTATTTAGGGATTTTTAGAAAAATGCAGAAAGAGTAATTAGTGTTATTTTATCAATTGATGGTAGAGTTTTGAGAAATTATGGATAATCCTCTTTGGAGATTTATCCAGGGCTCTAGGAGGGGAGGGGATGGAATAAGGGGTTGAGTTGCGTTATCGAGAGTCCGCAAGGAAGAGAAGAAGATGCTGTTGGGGGAAAAGTACTTTACACTCGACTTGGCACAAGTGTTATCTTTGCTCAGCAGTGATTATGCAAGAGTGGGGAAAAACATAGCGAGAATGATGAGGAAAATTAAGATATTTTTTTTTTTTTTTATTGAATTGATTCCTTGAAATTGAGGAAGATAAAGCACATTTTTTTAATTATGTCCATGCACTTTACGAAAGTTGAAGACAATCGTTTTTTTTTTTTTTTTTTTTGTTGAGGGAAGAAGAGATATTTGGCACGTTCCTTGAGCCAGCGGTTTTATTTATTTATTCAATGGATAATAAACAAATTTCTCACCTCGATATTTTCAGTTGAAACACTCTCATTGATTCTTCAAAATGATTTTTTGGCACTAGAACTGCACATTTATCTTAATAACTTTCTCAAGCGATTAACGCCATACAAAAAATATAGCGTCTGAACGCCACGTTAAATTGTTAATCTGATTATTATTATTTTTTTGAGTTCTATTTAGCTTTAAACACATTTTTTTTAGATAACTCGATATTACGCATTAATCGAGCTGATGAGTTGCACAAGGAGGCCACTCAATATTCTATAAAAACTAAGTTATTTGTTAGCTGATTGCCTTGCGTTACGGTAGAGTTGGATTACTGACGAGGTGTTTTAATTTTATTTAATTGTTCAATGATTAATGAAGGTGGATAGCCGAATTGGGTTGATTGAATTAATAAATTCAATTGTAAAGTGATTATCCGTCTCTATCAATTATTCATTTATCTCGATAATGAGTTATTCTGGGAGAAAATGTCACAAGATCTTTTTTGTAGCTCATAAAATTTCCAAGAAACAATGTCTTTTGACATTTTCCTCCAAAGTTTCTCATTGTCGAAATAATTCAATATTTAATGAGATTGGAAAATTGAATTTTCTATTCTGTTCCATTTTATGATGTCACTAATGTATTTGGATAAAATTAAATTTTTATTAATGTAAAATTGTAAAGTTGAGAACCTCGACAGCATCCAAGTAGTAAGGATAAGGCCCCTGCACCGATATATATCGCTCTACGGCATGAAAATAATCCCACGAACACGAATTAGATGTCACAAGGATGGAAATAATCCCTCATGAATTGTCCAGTTTTTACTCAATCCTGTGTTATAAGATTTGATTACTCATCGATGGGGTTGCAAGGACATTAACAATAATTTTTAAATAGAGTCTAGACACATGTTCATCCAGATATGCTTGTGATGATATTAAATTCATCACATTTGTGTCTCAGAATTATATAAACAGATAATTCAGTGTTACAGGGGCCATTTTATACATTTAATTTTTTATTTTTTACAAATTTCTTCTTTTTTTTTTTCTCATCTTTCGATAAACTCGATATCGTCAGCGATTGTTCAAACAAAATAATAATACAAAAAGAATCTTTCGTGCACTCCAATGTATCTAAGTCCTTAACTACTTACTATAAACCGATTCTAATCACAGCAATTATTTATTGTTGATATACACAATCATACAGCATCTCTCACTAACTTGTTCAATTTCTCCTTTTTTTTTTTTAATCAATTAATCTCTTCAATTTAGCTCGTTTTAACGCTGCGGCAGAGGCTCAGGTTGTTTTGTTATTTTTTATACCTTTTCCCCAGTGGATTTTTCTTGTGTACTTTTGGTTCAAGGGAGAAAGAACAAAGAGGATCAAATAGATCTATAAATGTTGATATTACGTGATTGTTCATATTCAGGAAGATTATTGGGATTCTGTCAAGTCTCGCCTCGGCTTAAATGACTAAATTTATTTTCAATTTTGAATTCAATTGAAAAAATTGAAAAAAAAAAAAATAATAATTCGATATTCCCCTAGAATTTTGATTGAGCTAAAGGGGAATTTAAAAATAGTCAAAAACTCCTCAATGGCAACGAGTCACAATAAATTAAATAAATAGGAATAAATAAATAAATAATTAGAAAGAATTGTTGTATTCGAATTTGTTCATTAATTTTCTTCTTTTTCTGTAGAAAAATGAATTATAAATAAATAAAAAAAAAAAAAAGAAGTTACAACAAATATTTACAACGATTAATAATATTTACAATTTAAATTATATTTGACTTTGTAACAAATTAACAAGAAAATTTGTGTTTATTCTTAGTGTTTTTTTTTTTGCCTCAGAGATCACAGGAGTCGGAGGGATTTTGCAAGATTTGCACACCGAGGCGAGAGAATTTTCTATGATTTGCTGTTTCCAGATTTCTAGAGGAAGCACTGATTAATACAATTTTCACCTTTTCTTTTTGGCACGTTAGAGGAAGGATATGTGTGTGTGTGTGTGTGTGTGTGTTCCTCAGATATGATTTTTTTTTACATTATGAATTAAATTTCTTATCGAGAGCTACCTATCAGTCATAACAATTTATCAAAAATTCCTAATTGAAAAAAAAAACAACAAAAAAAATTGGGAGAAAGATGGAAAAATTATTGTTAGGGGGGAGGGGATGGGGAGTCACGATAATTCGAGTTTATATTTTCACCACCAAATTCAAAGAACTTTGAACTCCTCACATATAGCGCTATATCCACTAATTAATTCTTCTTTTATCGTATAATAAATATAGTTTATATATATCCATATATATATATATAATATATCGTTATTTAATATTCCACATAATTTATTTTGTTTCCTCAACAAAAAGTTAATTAACGAAAAAAAAAGAAAAAAAAAATCACTCGTTTAATGTCTCAAGAACGACGCGCAATACTCTCCCTATTCATTCTCATTCTGCGCTTAAAACTCGACATTTTACAGTCTTGAATAGAGAATACGACTCTCTAACCCTTATAATTTCATGGTTTATTACCCTTCTCACATGCAGAAGTTAATTTACCTGTTAATTAATTCCCCTCCATATGCTTGACAATTATCCTCCTCTCACAATCCCTTACCCAAGTCTATTAAATTTTTTTTACACACTCCTCACAAAAAGACGAGAGAGCTCGATATTCAGATGATAATAATTGAATTCAGACGATCGTAATCCCTTTTCAATTGCTCTCAAACCCTGTTAATCCGAATAATCAATCAATCTCCATCATCAGACCAAGTTCTCTCATCTCCCCCCAAAATAAAATAAACAATTTAATAATAAAAAATAATTTTCATCATTTAGTCATTAATATAATGAGAATAACTTTTTTTGTTAATTACGGATTTTTTAAAAGACTTCCTCGTATCTTTTTTTTTTTAAATATAAAAATGAAAACTAACATATCTTTGGCTTGTTCCCTTTACCAATCGGCGTCAGCTGAGCAGCTGCAACGTCCAATATTATGTTGTTTTTATTTTTTTCTCTTTTTTAATTATTTAATTAATTGTTTTATCATATCTCCCAGTAATTTATCTCGCTTATTCCTCCCCATTCTACCTCCCAATATCCCTCTTCCTGTACAATTTTCGGCTGCCCATCGTTGACTGCAGTGTTATTAATGTCTATCTTGTACCTCTCGGACGTGTAGATGTTTAAACAGATGTCTGACTTACACTTACTCTTTCCACTGGATGAATAAATCCCTCAAACCCCTTTTAATTCTCCTTCACCCCTTCGATTTAGGTCTCAAATTATCTTTCTCTCGTGTTCCAGAAACAAAAAGTTTTTAATTATTCTTGTTCTAATCATCGTCTTTAATGAATCGGTGATTTGACGATGTGATTTGGTGCGATATAGTGATATGCTGGAATAGCCATACCAGCTGTCTCCATCGATATCCTGTAACAAAATTATTTAATCAGTCAGTTTAATCGAGTTTTACATCATACCCAATACACTCAGAAGTCAAAAAAATTCTACAAGACCCGAGTAAACAAGGATTTGTGACATTGTGTGTAAGTAATGAAACATTGAGGTATTATATCAATTTTTAAAAATGGTAAAAATTTATTTATCTCAATAACTAATGATTTTAGAGGAAAAAAGTGAAGAAACATTTTTTTGTGGGAAATTTTCTCATCTATAAAAAAATGTCTCTTTATATTTTTCCCTAAAATCACTTATTATCGAGACTGAGAGAATTACGTTTCACCATTTAGATTCAGATTCTTTTCGACTCTCCGAGAGTTCAAAAGTCGAACTTGTGTGAACATTCATTGAACATTGGGATATTAAAAGAGGAACATTGAAGGGAATTTATAACAATATAAGTGCTCGAAGAGTCAACAATAATAATTATGTAATTATTTTGTAATACAAGTGATAATTTTATGTAAAATAATAAATTGTATAAGCAATGAATATTTAAGCAAATAATAAAAAGGTGGATGATACAATAAAAACGGTTAAACGGGACAAGTAGATTAAGAGGACTACGGAGGATTTGGATGGTGCTTACCGAAGATGGGCAGGAGCCTGGGTTCATAGTTGGTTGGATGGATATCGTCTTCTCAATGTATTTTTGTTTTGTTTTGTTTTTTTTTTTCATAATAATTATTCTCTTTCTCTTTTCGTTCTCTTAATAAACACATCTGGCCTCTCATCTACTCAATAATGAATTTGTAAAACCCAAAATAACGTAAAAGACGATAATTTAATCTGTAAAATGAAACTTTAAACAGAAAATAATTGGACTATTCAAAGTTTTTCGTGGATGATGAAAAAAAAATTTATGTTTTATCGAGTATTTCAACTCTTGTGAATAAGGCCAATAATAATGATTAATTCGCCTTTTTGTAATTGTTTACCTTTATTGTTTCGTATTAAACACGCCTAGCTTTATGTCAACAGAGTGATACAATTTAGCCAAAGTATCTGCTAAGCCACACAATGCATATTATCCTGTTTTTTTTTTTTTAATTAAATCGTCAATACGATTTATTCAGTGAACTCCTCAGTGCCATTGACTTAAACTCTATAAATAATTCGATTTACACAATCGAAAAAATTAAAAATCTACTGAATCAATGACCACCATCACTCGTACAACATCTCCAATTTGTTTTTCACTCCTCATGTCACATTCTCACTAATTCCAAAATTCATTTAACAATCGACTCATTCACTAAATAAAGCAAATGTTCACGATTACCTGAATTTTTCCTAATGATTGAGAAACTCCTAAAAACTAGGATTGAGCATGTAATTATTGGCCAGGAAATATTCTCGAAATAATTTTTCTTTCTTTTAATTTTCTTTTTTTTTCTTAATATTGAGTGGAGAAATAGTAACATCAGAGTTTTATGAAACAGATTTATCCATTTCCTAAATTCGAAATATACGTGACAACGAGAATAGATTTGTCAGTGTGACAATTAATGGACGAAAATACGACAGATATTATAATTTCTTGAATAATGAAAAATATCAGAATTTTCTTTAAAAAAAAAAAACATGAAAATAAAGTACTCATTTACTCAGACTCACCTATTGTTTAATGATACGATCACTACATATATAATATTTATATATTTATAGCTTATGTATATTACTTAATTATTGAATGATTATTATATATAACACTCATCGACGTCACTCAAATAAATGGAGCGTCATTAATTCTTCAATCAATAATGAGTTGTAAGCCCTAGAAATTCGACAATTTAGTGGCGGATTATTTTCTAAAACTTTAGAAAACATCTTTATTCATCATTTATCTTTTATTTGTAAAAGATTCTGATGAACTCTCAAAGTTTTATTCCTCAAATTACATGATTTATCCCTCAATCAATGTCCAATTAATTTAGTAATTAATTGGAAAAAAATCCGCCACTGATTCAATTTATCATTGTTTTTTTTTTTTTTTATATTACACCGACTCACTCGTAATACACGATCCCAAAAGAAAATTTCATTCTCACCGTTATCCCATAATTATTATTCAAGCTTAAACAATCTCACGTTTTTATCAAAAATGTGAGTGAATAGAGGAGAAAATTTAGGATACGAAGAAAAAAAAAATAGAGTAATAAAGTTTTAATGATGATTATTTGTTAATCTGTCTCACTCACTAAATTCTACATTATAAAGACTTCTGACTCTCCCACAGAATTTAACGCTATTAATTGTCCTAATCATTGACAAATTAATGCGTTTACATTATTCCTTAATTACCGAAATTTTTCATCCATCATTATAATATTTAGAACATAATCGCATTGTAATGATAATAATTATGTAGAAAAATTTTGTCAACAGCACTCCGAGGATTCTCTCTTGAGAGAATGATTAATAATAATCCCTTGATGATAATCGACGTAAAAAAAGAAAATTAATTATAAAAAATATAAAGTCAACAACAAAAGGTAATTCTATCAAAAATCGAAAAGAAAAATTAGGAGTCTGATTTTCTCCCAATAACTCTGCCATTCACGTTATACAAATTTATCAAAGCATTGTCATTGGCACATGAACATGTTCGTCATTGAGAGAAAAGACAAATCTCGGAGCGCGTTAAACCTACATTACTCTATAGAAATACAGAAAAGTGGTGAAACGCCAATCAACAAGTTCATTTATCTCCCGAACAATCTCTCATTTTTCGCTACAAAAAAAAAGTCTCTATGAAAATTATTCCATGAAAAAATTGAACTCAAAGTGAAGTTGACTCGTTCTCATTGAACTCTACCCTTGAAAAAGTAATATTCGACGTTTTACCACCTCGTTATCTATCATCTAGTGTCCTCAATCGATCAACATAATCATCATAAACAAAAAAAAAGTCCCCGGGGATCGCAAAAAATCGGTTAAAACAGTGAGACAAATGTACGAAATGTCAAAAATTGACCAAAAAACTTTCCCCCAAAAGAAAAAAAGAAAATTGTTCAAATTCAGTACGGATTGTACTTGGTCCTCTCAGATTTAAATTTACCGCTGTCAGTTGGTCCTGGTGCACCAGGACTGCGTAGACGTGGTGTGAATGTCTTGTGTGAACGATGTACACCAGTTGTTTGTACAGGTAGTTGTGTTGTGGCAGCACCACTGGCACCGCTAAGCAATTCCGTAATACCACCAAGAGCTGTCAGGTTAGATAGGGCGTTGAGGGCACCTGGCTTGCATAGCAGCTGAGCCAAGGGGATTGCGCTGGCCAAGGGAGAGGCAGTGGTAGTAGTGGTAGAAGGGGAAGCACTGGCCCCGGATGCCCCGGGATTGGTGCCGCTGCCAGGGGTTTGGGTATTTTGGGCCTCTAGGTTAGCTTTCTGCAGTTCGACACTGGGGAAAAGACACAAATGTAAAAAAGGTGAGGGTGGGATACATCTTGTAATTTCTTTCTTTTTTTTTTTTAACGAGAAAAAATGTTCAATGAGAAAATTTAAAAATTAACGTGAACATGAGAGGCTCGAGTACAATCAAAGACGATGAAGAATTAAATTTTTTTTAAAATAGAAATTATATACTCTTGTTTTATACATTGAAATTGAATAAATGTCAATTGCATGGTGCACTCAATTACCGTGACCATGGGTAATGATGAATTTGTGTTAATCGACACCAGTGCGCAACGAGAGAAGACAATACAAGTTGAAGGATGGATAATCCGAGGCTCTCGGTGCACAATGGAATTGATGAAAAAAAAAAAAATGAGAGAAAGATGAGTGTGAAGAGAAGAGTGGGAGGAAAAAAAAAAGAGGAAAATGTTCCGATTGATTGCGACGAGTCGAGCATGGAGGAGGTACATGTTGGGGGTTTCACTCGGGTACGCGATTCAAAAGTAATGTATTTAGTGTACGGGCTAGAGGCGTTGAGAAGAAAAAAATGATAGGGAGCAATGGATGTGAAAAATAAATCTCATGAATCTGGTGATGAAAGATTGAAGTACTTTATTGACTTAATGTGCACTCTGGTGAATGAAAAATTAACAATCAATGCGCGTATCGTGTTTCTCAATTCGTCGGAGGATTCTTTTTTTTTTTTAGGGATAAATGAGACGTTAAATTGAGGCAGAGTGCATGTAATGCGACGAGGAGTGTTTTAATTTTTTTTAATTCACGTTGAAAGGATTCATGAAGGCATGGATGATGGCAGATAACGTGGAAAAAGTTTCAATAGAATTTTTATTTTTTCCGAGTATTAGTTACGGCTGTATATTAATGTCAGTGATAGTTGAATTAGAGAGAATAAAATTGATTGAAATAGGGCACAACTGGGCTCAGCAAAAAAAAATATTAAAAATTAGTCTCACGTATGCGAATTTCCAGTACTCAATTTTACAAATGTGCATGGTAAATCAAGGGGTGGAAAAATGCTTGTTAATTTGCAATGGCATTGATTAATTATCAATTTGATTTCGTCAATTTTTCCTCCACTCGAGCTCACAAAATTTTTTACTAAATAGCGAATGATGAACGGACAGTGAGGTGTTTGTATTGATGAAAAAATTATCACTTTAAGTATTGTTTATGAAAAAACTATATATCATAAGGATAATCGCAACTGATCCATTTTTATCCAGGTGGTAGTGTTGATAAGTACGCAAAGTATAAAGCATTAAAAATGAAAATGTAGGGAAAAAGGTAGGATAATGTGTAGGAGAAACTGCATCAAAAGCCTCGGACAGGGAAAACACCTTGTCTGAGGGATAAAGGAATTTTCTCTGTAAAAAATGGACAGTGATAAAACATGTTGCCAAGGAATAGAGAGGATAAAAACAGGAGTATTAATACAGTAGCTTTTGCCTCTAAATTAAAAGAGTTGTCATATGATCTCTATCAAACAAATTCCCTCTCTCTTTCTCTCTCTCTATCTCTTTGAAGTATTTTTTTTCATGTTTTTTCATGTTTTATATGATGAATTAAAGAATGTTGAGTAAACATAAATAAAGGACAGCCAGCGGTAATAGGAACATATATTGAAAGAGAACGGAGTTGAATTTTCTGCAGGATAATTCTCAAGAAGGTGGAAACCTGGATGACAGGAACCTGGAAATAAAGGATTATGAATGGTATATTTTTTTTTTCTTTCTTTTTCAAATCCCTGCCCTCTTCTTTTCAGCTCACCACCATTGAAGACGTTTTCCGTATCTTGATTGATTACAGTTGACCACATTGGACCCATCAATTAACCATCCAATTAATCCTATCACAATCTCAACAATTCACCAAACATAAAAGACAAATTTTGTTTTTTTTTTTCTCACTCAAGTAATCACTTATTCCTTAAATACTAAATTTGGTAATTTTCTTACCTGTACAGTTTTATATTATATAATTTGAAAAATATTATCAATGGTACCTATGACAATAATGAGACAAATTGGGTATATTCACTCTTTGTGAAATACAACAATGAACGTCGTGACGAAGTCACCATGAATTTTCAAGTATTTTCAATTCAATGGAAAATACCTGACGATTTGATTTTCTGGGTGAGTCTCACACCTTTGTAGTCGGCATTTTCAACTCCCCCCCTTATCAACTGGGACGACACTTGAGCATGCTAGAGTGGGCATATAGCAGACCGAGAGGAGTAAAGGAGGTTTCCTCAGTTGGGGGATCACAGGGTAACCCAGAAACACGATTTCAACATCCCAACTTTTTTCTCATTCACCCAAAAACCCTTGAGTTGATATTAGATGTGCCCGAATGTCAAGCATTGGTTCCTTGGTAAATTTTTTCACGTATTCATACTGTACATTTCGTCACAACGTTCATTATACCTCAGTCTTTTACAACAAGACATTGAAATGAGAAAACTCCCTGTTTCCTTTATTCTGAATTTCTATCCTTTGACACTGGATAACCGTGTACTCAATAAAAACAAAGATTCAGATTTCTCCAGATTTATCTGGGTCCATCGATCGTGCGCATATTCTCATTTATTTAACGCAACTTCTTAAATTTGATCTGTTAAAAACACTCTTGCCACGCGAAACGAGTTGTTTGAAAATTGTAGAATGAGAAACGATAAGAGGAAAGAGTTGAAACGTAAAATAAAATCGTTCAAACACTTTGTGAAGTTGTGACAGAGGAATCAAGATAAATATATGTACATTTCGCAGATTTTGATTAGAAAAAAAAAAAAAAAAGAAAAAAATCGCAGGTTTGAGATACTCTAAAACTTTCGTGATTCTGGGAAAAAAAATCCAAAGTAGGAAGGTAAATAAATATTTGATGGTTCAAGGTGGATTTTTAGGGTGGAGAGGTTTGACTTACCTCATATTGATGAGATACTGTGCCAACGCCACTGCATCTGGATTTCCAGTTATTGTGATTGTACGATCAGTAGCTCCACCCTCTCTCTCCTCACAATTGCTGATTCTAATCATAGCACCGGATATCTGGCGTATTTCAGCAATTTTAGTGCCACCCTTGCCGATTATACAGCCGATAAGTTCATTTGGCACTGTCATCTCGTGTGTCTGATTGTTAGCCGCTGGTTGCTGTCTGTTTGTGTGATTCGTACGCAATTGACTTCCAGCTAGGGCTGCCAGGGCTATTACAAATAATTTTTTTCACAATTATTATAATGATTTTATGGATTTTTCAAGTCCGAAGAGGCAATTAAATTTTTTTAAAATAAATTGTGAGTGATAAATCAGTTGATGATTTCAATGTAATATGAATTTAGAAAAATGGTTTGTATCAATGAGTAAACAAATCTTGAAGCTTTCGAACTTATAACTTAGAAATTTTACCAGCTGGGTTCAGACCTCCTGTGTTTGCAGGCGTAGCTAAACCTCCAAGTCCAAGGGCTGCAAGTCCTGCCAGTGGATTGCTTCCAAGTTTGCCCATCTGTAACAACGATGAACAATTGCATGGTTCATAAACCACATTAAATACCCCCAATATAATTCATCAATTGCGAGGGATCAGGTGAACAACTGGCAATAAAACACCTATGCAATTTCAAATTAAAAAAAAAACAATTCTTGCTTTGATTCTCCTTGCACCGACTCTCGTTTATGAACAAAAAAAATATTTATTCTCTCTCTCTCTCTCTCTCTCTCTCTCTCTCTCTCTCTCTCTCTCTCTCTCATTCGTTATCATTGGAAATTTTTTGAAAAGTATAAAAGAAGGATGAGAATCCCCAAGAGACTGATATTGCGAATCACGGTTGAATTTTTCTGATCCCCCGGGGATGTATAACTTTGCTGCAAATATTTGAGGAAGTAGAAAAGAATCTAAAAATGTACAATTTTTCCCCTTTGAAGCATGAACAAGTAGACGGTATGGAAATATAAAGTAGCAAGTAAATTTTTATATTTCTATCACCTTCTGTATTTATTTTGCAATTACAAGTTTCTTTGCTCTTGATTCAGATTTGGGGGATATTTGAATAGAGAAAAATGAATTTCATAATGAGAGATGATCAATAATAATGAAATCGTGATAATTAATGAATCAAGTGATTTATCATCCTGAACTCATCGATGTGCTCCAAAAATTCTAATCTAATATAACCTACGAATAACATAAACTCTCTAAATGTGTAATTCTCGCTGTAATCAACAAATTTTGTACATTATTAATTCTCTTAACTCCTTAAAAAAAAAAAAAAAAAAACAACATGAACATTGTAAGGGCAGCCCACCCTCGCGCAAACTCTTTCATCTCTACTGATGGCCAAATATTTTGAATAATCTTTCTCTTACTGAGCATAGTGTTTCGAATAAGCCATGCTGTCTGATCTAACAGAGCCGCTAAAGATTGGTATCAAATTCATCGATCACAATCTAAAATGCCTTGAGGGATGTTTATGATAAATAAAGAGTATGAAAAAAAAAAAAAAATTATGATTGTAAATGTTAGAGTGTAAAACTTTTAACCCAAAGAAATATCAACTGAGAGCGTTAAAGTTAAGAAATAAAATTACCCAAGTTTCTCCCCCTGTAACATTTTTTTAAACATGAAAATTTTCCACCGTTTGAGATTGTTGGAGCGAATAAATAAAATAAAGATGAAAAGTGTTAAGAATGAATTCGAAATGAGACAACCCGAAATGTAGAGGTGAATAAAAAAGTTTTATGAGGCAAATGGTGAACTAAAAGTGAACAAGAAGCGATATGGTTTATCCTAGAATTTTCATTCCCATGCAGTGTTTGACAAGATTTTCAATAATCCCACCAAAACACCTCGTGTATTATTTTCCCCATATCTACTTGTTATATTCCCAATAAAATTCACTCCAATAACAGGGAATTGTGAAGGACTCTAGTAGTCTCTTATTATTTATCTTTCGTTTACACTTTTCATTCTTATTTCTTTCACATGCACTCGACTTGCCATTGAATATCTATCGTTGTACCTTCAAGCAGAAATTGTTGAATCAACATGTTCGAAATAAATAAACCAAAGGAGCGTGAAGTACAGGAAAATGTGAGGAATAAAAGTTTTTTAAAAAAACCAATTTTACTGTTGTTTTCAATGGTGTCTTTGACACAACATATTTTTTCAATCTCTACATATTTTTCATTCTCAAAAATGTAAATCCCCAAAGTGAATGACTCGAACAGAAATGGAGTTTGATCGAAATAGGAAAGAGAAACAGGTAAACTGTACAATATACACGTGGAATCGAATTCGAAGGGTCAATAGAGTACAAAAACCTCGGCTGAATGTATTTGCATCGACGTATAGTAAAAAATAAACACCTCCCCACTGATTAGCAAATAACTATTCAATTCGTTATATCAATGCTGCTGTAATTGTATTTAGTAATTCTCGTTTACGAATTAATTCAATTGAAAGAAAAATTACTACGATAAAAAAAAAAGGGGGGCAACGAGAGTAATAAAGGTAAATAAAATGGGAATAATACCGTCCCGACGTGATAAAAATTGCATTTTAATGAGGAAGAATATGAGCATATGCTGTGCAAAGCGTTTACAAGTACAAGAAAAAAAAAAAGAAGGAAAAGCCATAATAACAGTCATACACAATCCATGGTTAACGTGCATTAGGAAATAAAATGAAGGGAGAGAGAAACAATTTATCTAACAGTTACGTGACTCTTTGAGTAGTGTCATATGCAATCAATTGTCTTGGGGTCACGTGAGTGTCAGATACGTGGATGCAGAGAAAAGAGTTGCAGACCAATGAGTTTTCCATCTGGAGGATGATAAATAGAGGAATGATGTTGCATGTTGTAGCTGTGAATTGAGTTTTTTCCAGAGGGAGAACTCATTGGAGTTGCGTGGAAGGAGTCAAGCAGCGAACTTGGGGTTTTTTTTTTTTTCAGCATTTCGACGGTTCTTTTCTTCAACAATTAAACCTATTTTTTTTAAAGCTCTGGGGAGTAGGGGGTGGTGGTGGAAATTGGAGTTTATAGTGATTTGCGTTTTTATCATAATAGTAATGGGGTAGAGGCGGATAAGCAGGTCTTACTGGGGTGATTTGGACATTAAGGGGAATTTACTGGTAGACACGGTGTCGGGGCTATTCGACAAATAACACTTATTGTTGTAACCCGCCTCGTGACATTTTGTTATTGAACTGTGGAGTATTTGCAGCATCATTGTTTATAACAATGTGCTGCACGCCAATTTTTATATGGATTTTGAGATACTGGTTATTAAATACACTGGTTGTCACTGTGGTACGCGGTGTTTAAGGGGGTCTGATAATCATTGATGATGTTTGAAAGGATGTTTTTTCAAATTTGAGATTCTCTTGATTCCATTAAATTCAGTTTTTGGTGAGTATCTCAAAAAAATGAAGGGAGTTGGGAAAATTTTCATAGAGATTTTTTTTGTAGCTCTCCTTCTGCTCTACAAAAAATATTTCTATAAAAATCTCGCCATCTCCCCTAGATTCAGCGATATTCATAGTAAATTCAAGTCAATGTTACTAATGCCATTTTACCAATTGACTACTGACCCATTCAAATGAATACAGACCACCTTAATTCGAGACATTGATCATAAATCATCGTGTAATCCCTTCACCGTGCCGAAGTGGGTAATCAGAGCAGTGGAATTCAAGTGTACCCTGTACTTGTGATGGATAGCTTCAACCAATAAGGGTTACAGATGTGACTAAATTCTAGTCATGATTTTGGATCAATTGTGTTCTGTCTCTCATGTGTAAATCAATTGGAGATTATCAGAGAGGGGGTGGATGGATATTCTGTTGTGGATGTTTTGGGATCACGAAAAACAAAAGACTTACGGCGTCTGCCACGAGTGCGGGCGGGAGGGCTGCCTGCAAGTGTCCACTCTTCAGCAGGGGGTCGGCGAGGCCTGCCACGCTTGCGTGTAAGGGGCTCGGGTGTAGCGGGTGATGATGGGGTCCAGTGAGATGGGCCGGGATCAGCGGATGGCCGTGTGAAGCGAAGGGCGAGTGGGAAGGGTGGTGGGCGGCCGCGAAATGCGAGGCAGTAAGAGTTTGGGCGTTGAGCGAGGGTGGGAGAGGCCCGGCAGCAGATACCGGCATTGACAATACTGTACTTACGTCCGAGTGGGCGGGCACCGCGTAATTACCCTGGATGGTGTAGGCTTGCCCACCAGCCAGGATCACTGGCCCACCAACTTGGGGTTTAGGGCGATAAGGGATCGTGGCACCTTTGGGAGGGGACTGAAACAGATGAAAAAGAAAAAAAGTTGCGCATTGATTTTGCGCGGTATTAGGTGATTTTATTTGATGGTTAAATGATTTTTTTAAGAGACAACAAAATATTTCTGTTTTTTAAATATTTTGTCTCTGTGTAATTGACCATTTTTTTTTTAAATGCTTTGAATACTTTATCAAGATTATACCAGCAGATATTCGATATTCACTAAAAATATCTTAATTTCCTGTCAAAAGGATTTTTGAACCATGTGAATGAATATCTGCCGGCGAAATCTCATTATAGAAAATGTTCAATAAAAAATGCGAGAAAGATTTATATAATTGTTCATACCTCTAGCATGACACAGCAAATGTGATATATGCACTGGGTGATGGCTTCACTTGTTCCTGAAATGGTGACTGTGCGCTCTGTCGAGCTCGGCAGCATCTCCGAGGCAACTTGAATGAGTGCACCAGTGACTTCCCTTATCTCCTTAATCTTGGAGCCACCTTTACCAATGAGCGAGCCACACTGTGACGCTGGTACAATGAGCCTGAGGGTTATTGGTGTACGTGTGGTACCACCACCACCACCACCAGCACCACCACCCTGTACATCGTGAAATTGCGAACACCACTCTTCAAATTTCTTGCAAATTAGTGTAAATGCCTTGAAAATGGAGTTGGTTGGCCCAGTCACAGTGACAATACGCTCTGGACACGAGCCGTCAGATATGTTTATCTTGGCGCCTGACTGTTTAATTTAAAAATATTTTATATTAATTTGTGATGATTTGTGCAACATTATTCTACTATTTATAAATATAATTAAATCGTTACTCACTTCTTCACGGAACCTCGTGACAATTTCACCCTTCTTGCCAATAATGCTTCCCACTTCCTGCAAGAAAACAAACATCAAATGTTCTCATTAAGAAGTGCATAAAGTCTGTTTTTAATTACCTATAAATAACATTTAAAGTACATAAAAGGAGAGAATGTACTAGTACTTTCCCCCCCGAGTGCTTTAAAACAATACCCATAAACTCCGATAGTCCCTAAAAATAAATTTGTAAAATGTCTATAATTAAATATATCAAGAGTGACACGACGGCATGTAGCCAGGCTCTGACACGATGTGACCCAGCGATAATGTCAGCCACCATCTAGACAACCTCGACCAATGCAACAAGAGAAACTTTACCAGAAAAAGAATTTTAAAAAAATCAAAAAAACTCCCAGGTATGTGTCTCTAAAGTTAGGCTGAAGATACCCACGTGGTATGTTACTTGCTGAAATGCCAACATTTTATCGCATAACTGTGTGTATAAAGTGAACGTTCATTCGGTATCTGTCGTGAGAAATTCAGATCAAGGTCTTCATGAGAGTGGAATCATTACAAAAATATTAAAAGTTTTCCCAGTTTTTCACCAATGAAATTTTCAAATACCTGTGATCACTTAGTCCACTGACGGATTAATGTATCTCGATGGAAATTTGCCGATTGGCTGGATAAATTGGGTGGGGGAGGAGAATCATGGAAAGGGGAAGAAGATGAGGATGGAGTAGTGGTATATCATGTAAATTGGCCGTTCAATCTCCGAAGCGCATGCCACTGTAAACGCAGCAGTTTGAATCCCCAATTAAGGTGCTACACCACGTGAAGGTTGTGTAGAGAAGTACATCACTATGGGTTTATAACGTACACGGAAGTGGAGACGGTTGGCTGAAAACTACGGATGGAAGTACTTGTTTTTACAACCAACAAAGTAGGAGCCTGATAGCCTAGAGGATATTGAACCATGAAAATATCGAATGCTTTTAACGCAAACAGCCGTTTAATCCTCATCATGCTTTTACAAGTTTTACAAATGTTGAAACACCCTGAGAATTTAAATTGACTTTCTTAAGGAATTAAACAACTTTGGTAATTAACATTTTCATCATTACACATTGGAGATGGCTTTTAAATCAAGGAAATTGTTGTTTAATCAAGTACAGTTTCCGTAATTTAAGAATGAATATGTTTTCTGAGGAAAAACATCACTTTCCGGAGCTGTTTCTAATGGTTTTATTGACAAATGTGTTTGAAATATTCAACACGTAGATAATTTAACCACAAGCTCTATCCATAAATCACAATGGACATTATTTGACTTGCCCGAGATCTTGAGCATTCAATTCTCCACATGTCACACATCCGCTACAAAATTGAATACCTCGAAGAGTCCTCTCACAATCGTTTTTACGATGTAGACCAAATCCGGAACGAGTTACAAACTCGTGCCAATGATCTCTCGTAAATGTAGAACAAAGAGTGACAAAAACAACCCGGAGAAGAGGAGTTTTGAAGAAGCTAACAAGATTAACCAGGATGATAACTGGTTCTGGTCATTAACACGAAAACTTTTCTTAAATTCTAAAAAAAAAAAAACTAAGAAAATACTCTGTAACTTGTGAGTGGAATTGAATATTCCAGGTGCATATCTATTTCTAGTTTCACCAATGCAGTAACGACGTCGCTTTTATCCTATTCCAAGGATCGTCAACGAGGTAATACGATGGCAATTCGAGTAACGAATATAGCTGGAAACAAGAAGGAAATGGTGAAGGAAAAAGATTACCTGGAGGTATGCCAATTTATTGGCCCAAGTAGCTTTTAGAAATTCATAACATTACTCTGTTTGCAAAAATCAATTTAAACAGTAGATAATAATATTGCTGGAAAATTCGAGGATTGATATCCCTTTGGGCAAAATTATTGCAACTTCTGATGGCGGTCTAATGGTTTTGCTATCATTGTCCATTTTTGGTAAAACGATGACGTCCGTTATTAACGGATCTGTCGAGAGTGTAGAGGCTTCTTGGCGAGTGGCCCTGGCTCAAGTCCAGCCAACTGGAATTCACCAGACTCCCTATTAGACGATGTTTTCCCCCCTTGATTTCTAGATGGTTCCATGGAAAAAGGTACAAAAGAGAGAAGATAACGAGAATTATGAGAATACTGGAAAGCCGATAGGATTTATACAAATTCAGTGGATACCTTGAATATGAATGCACTCCAGTGGAATCGATACTTCAGGAAATTGGTAGGGGAGTACATTTGTACATTTGTTTGTGTTGATTGTACTCGATTTGGTGGGAATATCAGGGGTTTTTGATATTTACATTGAAATGCTCATCACTGAGGTATTCGACATTGTTGAATCAGATTATTAGTCTTCGAGGTTTGGATTGAGTCTAGAGTAACTGTTATAGCGCAGACACAAGGCGTTTTGCCCCCTCGGGGCGTGAAGTAATTGATGTACTTTATGCGACGATAAAATTGTCTGCCAGTTGGCAGCAGATTGTAACACAGTAACTGCTAGGTCATACACGGGTCGTAGACGGTATATTGAGGAGAGAACAGGTCGATTGCTCTGTTGTTTGCTTCGAGTCGTGAGGATGATGATGGTTGTGGATGGAAGATGCCGTTGCCAAATAGATATACTTTTCAAGTAATGTCTAGGTGGAATTGCGGTATGAGTTGATCGGATTCTTTTATTTTTTTGGTGGAGATTTTAAGTGAAAAGTTGGGAATCCAAGGAGGTAATCGGGATTCAGATCCATATCCAGTTCAGAAGGGTAAATGATGGATGGGTTTGCTTTTAAAGGATCATCAGTCAATTTCACTTTAGAAACAGTTGTTAGTAAATATCTTGAGATTGAAGGGGGATGACGGAATTGTTATTCACACCTTTTTTGTAGAGAAAAATGAGGGCTACAAAAAACATTCTCCTGGAAATTCCACAATCTTCATCAGGTTTAAAGATATTTATGATAATCTAAAGTCATCCAGAAATATATATCTCCAAGGACATCAACAATGAATTATGGAATTCATTGGAACTATGGGATAAAAAATGTATAAAAATTCATGAGATAAATCTGATTGTCCTCAAACCTAATAAAAAACAATTAACTTGGCTCGCAAGTTACCAAGAAGCAGTTGACTATTGGAATGACACAATGGAATCGAGTGATTCTGAAAAGCTAGAATAGAAAATCTCTGGCCAAGAGTCTTGGCGTTGCTCCAGCCTACTAGAAGTTCAGAGTATTTCAGCCAAAAAAATACCAGGCAAGGGGGAGGGAGAGGGGAGGTATAGACTCGTGCATCAGCCGGTGAGAGATGGCCTGCCACAGCAGCAGCCCTCGATTAATCGGGCCATCGATTATCCATGGTGAAAAAAAAAAAATTGTATCACGTGGTGGAGTGTTGAATATGTGGCTAGTGTACAGCCAAGTTTATTTGTGCTTAATAAATTTTTTTTCCTTTCCGTTGATGTTTTTCATTCTCTCTCCAGCGACAACTGGGTCATGACGATGATACAAAAGAAGGTATCGATTGATCGGGGCCAGTGAAGCTTGGCTCTTCGTTATGTGACAATGTCATATGAAGATGGAGGCGATAGGTTGGGTTTTGAGTATTGAAAATTATTACTAAGAACCCTTCACAGTTTCTCCTAAGATCACTAATTTTCAAAATAAATACGTAATTATCATAAATCCACTCATCCAATTTTCATTCTCATATGATATTTTTTAGAAAGAAGCTAGAAAAATCTAAAAAATGGTTTGTCTAACAAGATATCATCCTAGCCTTACCTAAACCCTAACAGTTTGACTCTTGTCTAAAAGGAAATGAATAAAAAAACCCAGAAGCATTAACCAACGCTTCGTCTTTCACTCTGATGATTATGTAACCCGAGTGACACGCAAGTGTGGAAAAACCGTCATAATGCTTGAGTGCAGCGGCTCAACGGAAATACGTGAAAAAAAAAAAGGGTAAAAGAGTAGTGGACGAAAAAAGTTGTAAAAAAACGAGTTGGAAGCCCTGGTGGCTCTCTCGTCATGATCGTCGGTGCGAAAAAACGACGGGGTAATGAGATTTGACGTGGAAGCTCTTGCCTCCAACATCGCTAGTTGAAAAATAGGGGTTTGCTGGATAGAAGGGCTTGGAAACCCTTCGTCAGAATACTTGGGTGCGTCTAGCTTCATGCTGAAGGAATTCGTGTTACCTCTCCATCATCTGATGGTATATAATGTGCCTATATATCTAATATATATATATATGCCCTTACAAAATGGGGTGAGAGGGCTGAAGGCGCCTGGGTTTATGACGCATGGAGGATCGTTGAAATATGCATAAACGTGCAATAATTCTCGTGTCGCACTTTAGCACGATCTTGGTGGTGGATTTTACGTGTGTGTAAAATGTGGTGAGTATCCTTCAATCTTGATAGAAAATACATATACAAGAGTTTGAAGGAGGATTCAAGACAGTTTCAAGGGCTACATGGATTGTTTGGAGATGCAACTACGATCGATAATGCAGCTGGCTCAAGTTATTCATTTATCAATTTGTCAGTGATAAAAATTATAATTATTGAAGAAAATAGTGATACAAAATTCCAGGTGTTTGAATTGATTCTAGGTTATCCGCAATTATTCTGTTCGAAATATCTTCAATTCCAATCGATTGTTATATCTCTGCGGAGGAAATGAGAAAAGGATAAGTGACACGAGGAGGAAAGAGACGTATCCATGACCCGAGTCAATAATAAAACATTTAGTGGGTAAGTAAGCGTGCCAACGGTGGCGTCTGATTCATCGGGTTTATTTTACGTTCTCTTCATCGACTCTTCCTACTGGATTCTCCTACTCTATCTTTCTCTTTTCAATTCTTCTAAGCTATCGCAGTCTAATCGCAGCTCGATGACATATAATATATATGCTTCTATTAATATTTATTTGACTTCTGTATCGTAATTTTTTTTTTTTTTTTTTGTTGAAAGAGAATGATAAATCTTGAAAAGGTACAATTAAATCGAGAATTTCCATTGAGGATGCATGTGGAGTATTTTTCAAAGGTCATAGAGCTTTTTGTGGAGTACAAAAGGCCTTTTTTTCTCTCTGAGAACTTTTGTCTGCTCACGTTAAAAATAGAAATAAAAATTTATTTCCATTTTTATGTATTCGTTCATAAAAAATTAAAATTAAACTCTCTCTCTCTCTCTCTTTTTTAAACATCTCAGTGATAATATTTATCATGTATAGTTTGTAATACTCACTTTGCCCTGCATAATGAGGCGAATGGTGAGGGTGACCGAGGGGTCATCATTGAGCACTGGTTTATTATCCATACCGTCCATAACAGTTCCAACTGTCTGATTGATATGATCTCGCGTTTGATGACGCTGGGATGTTTTAACACTTGGGGAAAAGGGAATGGAGGAGGACAAGGAGGACAGGGGTGAGGTGAGGCGTGTGATTTTGGCTGGGGGGGTCTCGGGGGATGTACTTCTTAAACGATCCCAGGTAGGCTCTGTCTTCGCACTGTAATTGAATACATAATAATTATTATTAAAAATTACCAATCAATTGAAAAATTAAATAATTAATTATATAAATGAATAATTTTCTTTTTCTCCATCTGTCAACAGAGAATTCATATTTTTCTATTTGTACATTCAAAAATGTTATTCATAATTCATTATCCAAGAGTGAGAGAATTGAATCTTTTTCATATGCAATTGCTTCATGTTTGAATAATTCAGAAATTCAGTTCAAGTGGCTTTTTCGACTCGTAAATGAATCAATAAACGTGAATTTATTACGGTATTCAGGGTATGTTGGAATTGAGTGAATTTTGTAGGATTTGTTGAGTATGAGTGGGATAAAATGGGGGAGGATTTATAATTGTTGCTAATTCGAGATGTTTATTATTCATATTGTATTGCTTTGTTTCGTTTTATAGAAAGAATTGTTTTTTGATCAGTCAAGTGGGCGTTTTGCCAAACAGATTACAACATTCCAGAGAGTGTATTATACAGTAATCATATATATTTTTCTTTTTCATCTGTTAAATCTCTTTTTTTTTCAGCAATTCACATCGCAATTCGACATTCGTGGATTTTTTAACAAACTGATAATGGTAATTGCCCGTTACTGCATTCAACCAATCAGTGATAGGAAGAGAGGGGAATAAACTATGTACACCCGGTTTTCCACGAGGCCAAGAGGAAGAACGGGAGGGCAACTTTGTAGAGGGGCAGACGAGTCTTGCTGGGTTTTGGTCCGTTAGTACGACTATGTCTCTTTTTATTTTATTTTAAGGCTTGTTCTCTCTTTCGGGTTTATTCGCATCTCTTTTTGCCGTGTGATAATATTTTGTATCATTGTGAAAAAGATGAGAAATTTTTTAATTGAAAATTAAAATTCAAGAGGAATCTAATTATCCCTCAATTTTCTATTTTTATGCAATTAAAATAAATTATGAATTGAATTGAATTTTTCACATTCAGTGAAATTTTTTAACGAAATATTCAACTCAATGATAATATTTACAAGAGTGAAGTACTAGGGTATTTATTTCCACTCCACCAAATACCAGAATTTTCTTTCAATTAACGTAGGAGAGAGAAATGAATAAGTTGTTCAATCGTATGGAAAAACGAGAGCGAATGAAATTTAATTTTTTCTTTAGTAAATAGACGGTAATTGGTATGAACTCAACACACCACGAGTCGAATCAGCAGCCGTTCCAGTTGTGAATACATGTAGAGAAAAAAAAATAAAAATAAAACAGGAGAGAAAAGTTCTTCGGTTGCATTTGCAACCTAAAATGAAGAATAATAACGAACAAAGGAAAAACCTGCCGGCAATTTCCCCCCTCCCCCGCTATTCTCAAATATTTTCATTCTCACATGCGGTAAAAGTTGGACGGAAAAAACGTCAAAGATAAAATATTTGTGAAATTCTTGAGAAAGTTGTACGGGATGAATGACCGATTATTATCTAAAAACTAGCTAGAAATTCATGGAAATAAATATACAAATATTCTCACGGATCTTCAATCGTCCATGTACACTCTTCTCGTGGGAAAAATTATCTAAAAAATTATGCTAAACATATTTCAGGGGAGGGGGAGGGGAGGTGGACGTGTCCGGTGTCGATAAAAATCCAGATAAACCCATTCCTCTAGCAACTCTTGGGGTTATTGCATGCAAAAACGGGTTTTCATACTGCAATTGGAGTGAGATAAAGCAAGTGTCGAGTAAGATAGGTTTAATAATCGACCAGGAAACTCCACGCCGGTTGAGCACATTCATTGAGTTATTCAGCACATCTCAAAAATCATACCGAGTTGTTTTATATAAAAAATTCACCTCACTTTCCACAATATCACAATTTTCGAGTAAATCCACTCAAATATTCAAAATGACAAAATAAACTGAATGAAATATGAGCGAGAGAGAGAGGAGTAGAAGAATCGGCGAGAGCATGTAACGCCGGCGGCGTGGAAACGCTGCAATGGCGGTTGTCTCTCGTTTTCACGCAAAAAAAATTATGCCTGAATTTATCCAACAACTTAACCCCAAAAATCAACAATTCACACACTCAATTCAACAATTGTAGTATCACAATATACCTAAATCCACTGTACGTTGATCATTCGTAATGTTGCACGCTTCATTGGCACTCCCAGGAGGTCAATTACTCGCTCAATTTATTTTCTTTCTTGATTTAATTTATTTACGCAAAATCACTGGACGAATTTGAGTATTTATTAAAGAATTCTTATGCACAATTATTCCAGAGTCAACGGTTGGGATTGCCGAGGGTGGAGGAGGGGAAAAATGTGCACAACTTAATTTTTTTCAGTTGAGAAACCAAAAATTGGTATTTTTTTGTTGGGTTATAATGATTATAATATTCCAAGTAACTGTCGGTGGCGCACTACACTATTAGCCCACGACACACGAGAAAAACTGCGAGCAACTTCGTCAAGTTGTAACGGCGCTACGTGTGTCTACCCAGTGGCTGCTGTCCCGGACCCTCCTCGTCTCACTAGTTTGCGAGAATATTAGTGTTTATTGTTGTCTCACTTGGGTACATGGCGGGATGGATTGGACTGTCGCGGTCATGGCGATGATTATTGCACTGCGCGCGATATTGCGCAGATGGTGGGAGGGGGTGGGGGAAGGGAGTGGTGAGTGTACGCTGGCGGTAGACTGCGCTGGGGTTCGCGGTTTCTATTGGTTGGGAGGCAGTCGGGATGTTATTGGATGACGGTTTCCCGCCGAAATTCAATTTTAAATTGGGGTAATTGCGTTTTTTATGAAGAAAATCGAGTTTTTTTTTTAAGTGGTTGAGGAATTTGGAGTGATTTTGTTGGAGTTATGTGACATTGATAATATTTTGTCCATGTTTTTATTAGATTCTGAGATATTTTACAAAATCTCATGTTCAAGTAAAAAATTTCAATTTTATATTTTCTATAATTATGCATTTATCTCGGAATCTAGTGATTTTATGGAAAAATGTCAAAAAATCTTTTTTGTTGCTCAGAAAATTTCCAAAAAAATGTATCTCCTAACATTTTTCTCTAAAATCACTCATTGTCGAAATAATTGTATATTTAATATAAAAAAAATGGAGAATCACATTCCACATGGCAATTCAACTTTAACCGGACAATGTTTTTACCTGTGTAACTGGCAATTTAATTTTTTTATTTTTATTTCGTAAATCAGGGTTGAAAGATTGTTATTTATTATTCCCAATTTTCATGATATTCAATCACATCATTACACACACTAAAATTACGAGTACAGAGTATGTACGAGTGGTAGTAGATCAATTTCATGGGCTATTTTTACGTCTCCATTACGGTCCACACGCAAAATCGAATTTCAAATCGCTCTTCATTATTAATGACACATGATTGATTTCCGTTAATTACGTCCGATAATCAATTAATTGAAGTGAAGGGTAATTCGATTGGTAAATATAGGGTGCAATTGATGGATACGGTAAATAGTTAATTCAATTTAAAATATTGAGAGAGGTCACAACTGATTTTTTCACCATCAACATTGAGTTGTAATGAGCAATTGTTATTCTAATTATTTTCTGAAGAATAATTAGGTTAGAAGGATTCAAAACTAGTGTTTAAAATGGAAAATTTCCCCAGCTTTAGAATGAAAAAAAAAAAACAATTTCTCTATCTCTCTTATTTTCCGAAATATTCACAAAAATATGAAAACCAAAAATTGAATTTATTGATTTTCTAAATTTTTGATTATCAGAAAAATATTTTTGAAAAAAGAAAAATTAAATTTTCAATTGCAGAGAATAAATAAATGAATAGAAATTTATATACCTCAGAGAACCCCATTTCAACCCATCGATGTATACTTCCACTCCAAGAATTGAAATATCTCAATCCCTAATTTTTTCTTTTTTCACTTCCCTCGAAATGATTCGATGCCCATGAGGATCACGAGAGTACTTCTTTTGTGGAGTAGGAGGGACTTGGTGTGGGATCAGTGATATTCACCAAAATTATATGAAGCCTCGGCTCAGACGGAACAGAGGGGTGAGGGGGATGAGTTGAACGAGGTGCGAGGGGGGGGGGATTATATAGGGGCTGTACGCATTACCAGAGGGTTTCCACGAGATCCTGGTACACACGGGGGCATTTTGGTGTCTGTAAAGGGAGAAACCTCTCCACTATTACCCGAGATATGACGTAGGTGTGCCCAACTGGTTGGAAATCGATAAGCCGACAGAGGGGGCGAGTACCAATATCGACACGACTCACCGTAGGCTAGTACTTCATTGCTTTGCCATCTTCCGGTTGATCGTCATCTTCTTTTCGTTTTTTTTTTTTTTTCCAAACTTGATTATGGAGTAGACCGTGATAATAGAGATATGAGTGGGATAATCTCATGGTTCACTGGGCTCTAACCAATGTTTCTGAGGGGGGGGGGGGGGGGGGCAGTGGTCTGAGAGGTTATTGATATTTTGAGATTATTATCTGATGGGAAAATACAATTTTTCATGGATATTTTTGTCCAATTATTCCAATTGTTTAATAATCAAAATTAGGAGTCAAGTGTTTTTCATGGATATCTCTGAATCTAATAGAAGTAGCGAAATTTTGATAAATACCTTTTTTGTAGGTCTCGATTTGCTCTATAAAAAAGGGTCCCATAAAAATTCTTCTATCTCCCTTGAATTCCGAGATATTTTCAAAAAACTGATTTTCCAAAAAATCAAGTTTTATTGTTTACTCAATCATTGATAAATTAAATTATTTTGAAATTAATATTCCATTGAAATGGGTAATAAACAATAGATATTTTATCGAACAGTGGCTGTTCCTTTGCCCCTCATGAACCTCATGAAATTTAATTATAATTTTAGTTAAAGTGAAAAGCAATTATCGGAAATTCAGTTTTCAATATGGTCAAGCCTGTTTCTACACTCCCCTATACCTATTTTACTATAATGTTACCTACTCTCCAACCTGGAGGGACTTCGACAAACTGTTTGGAATATCTTCAGTGCTGTGTGAACGTTAATGTATATGGTATTGAAGGGATGGAGGAATTCAGTGTGTTGTATACATCGGAGAGTTAAGCCGGAGGGGAGGGGGTTAGTCAATCGAAAGTTGCAAAACCTGAATTTGCATGGTTCACTCCTGGGGACAAAACATTGTCCAATATCGGTCAGTACGTTGTTGTACAATTGTGTACACATTTCCTTTTTTTTTTTTACTCATTCTACATACATATGGAATTTTTTCCCCTATTTTAACAAAATATTTTCTCTCCATTTGCATTCAATTCAACGGAAAGAGGAAAATAAAAAAATCTCAGAGTTGAAAGAAATCGAAAAAATGATCCATTTTGCCCCGGTAATTATTGAAAATGTTTGAATTCATTGAAATTCATTTGTCAAATATGTCAAAAAGTTATGGGGCAAAATGGGTATTTTTTTTTTGTTAATAAAATCACTCGCAGATGTCAATTTTCAATTAAAAGTAATATTTTACAATTCAATAAACTCCCTTTTTGAATCGATCAAAACCCTCGAGGAACCTAAATAACTGAATTTCCCACTCCCCTCTCACAACTTCTGTTTCTTCCCTCAAATAATACATGGAAGAAT
This sequence comes from Coelinius sp. EB29, assembly GCA_035578325.1. NCBI lineage: Eukaryota > Metazoa > Arthropoda > Insecta > Hymenoptera > Braconidae > Coelinius > Coelinius sp. EB29. The sequence goes on from JAOZGT010000008.1 coordinate 2,848,590, forward strand.
ATTTTCCCCTATCAAACAGACCCGGAAATTTCCCCAACTCTTCCCTGCAAATCCATCCAACTTGTACCTCCATCAGACACTTCTGCATTAGACAATCGAAATTATTCAAAAGAATTGATTCTATAAATACGAATTCAGATATTTTTTGAAAAACAAGAAAACAAAAAATTTCAATTTTTCCAAAAATCATTCTTCTTTTCAACAAAAATTTCGCTTTAAAGTTAAAACTGGAGGTTTTAAATCTACGATATATCGGTTAGCAATGAATTTTCAATTCTTGGAAACTCTTCCCCCCACCCCTCTCCATCATACCGAAGTAACCGTTAAAATCCTGCATCCACCCCGTGGCAGACAGCGTGAAATTGAATCAACCAGAGTGAGAAGTAGAGAGGGGGGGGGGGGGAGAGAGGAGGCAATTTTAACCTCCCTTAGACTTTCCAAGGAGAGGACCTGTACAACAATTTTACCGTTAACGAGATGCACGATTAACGACACGATTGGAAAATTTTACGATAGAGAAAATAGTTACAGGGGTTGAATAGCCTCTGTTAAGATGGATTGGATTTTCATTCATGGGATAAATTTGGGGATGAGGAATTATTATTATTATTATTATTATTATTATTATTATTATTATTATTATTATTATTATTATTATTAATAATTTAATCTGATGCTTCAATTAATTTTTTTTTTGAGAATTGAACAATTTTTTTTCTAGATAAAAAAAAAAGTCTAGGTTATTCTGAACATTTGTTAAGTAAAAAATAACCAACGACCGTGATATTCTCTTCCCTCCGGAAGTTTCCCAGGAGAGAGTAAAAAAAAAACATTCACGATACTCGTATATTTTTAATGCATTTTTTCGATTTTAATATGAGGATAAGTAAACAGGAATTTAAAAAAAAAAAATGAAAATATGAATTATAAAAATCGTTAATGCAAACGCTTGGAGCGTCATAAATGTGGTTTTCATTCACTAACATGGAGATTACCAAAATATTATCCCTTTCATAGAGGTATACACGCGTGTTTGAGGGTTTTTGCGGATTGGGGAAATGTGCAGTGATATTAATCTCTGAAATTATCACGGAAAAATAAAAATAAATCCATTTTTTTTTTTTTTAAATAAAACTCATTATTTTGGATTTTGTGTTGAATTATATAAGATTTTTTTTTTTTCAAATAAATTATCATTCCCATTCTCCTTTTGAAATATAATAAACTCTGTTTAAACATTTCAATAGAGATTCCAAAAGCACAAAAAGATGATTTTTAGATGAAATAAAAAATAGGCTAGCGATATAAAATCTTAAATCCACTCGAGTGGCTCTCCACACCGGGAATTTACTACTTATCTATACCTAATCGAGACTGCCAATGGATATTTCTGATAAGGGATATACTCTCCTCCATCACAAGATGTTTATCGATAAAAAATCAAACATTGAATAAAACTCCCCGAAGTTATTTTTGTTGAGCTTGAGAATAGATATTTCATGTTATCTCGCAGTGTCTGCAACAGACATTGAGCAACCTGTGGAGTAATAACCCAATTGTGGTAATAAACTTGACGTAGCAATCGAGCCGATACGATGATGCGTTTCTCAAAGGGACAATTGTTGTGATATCGCCGGATGGATGGAGTGGGTGGTATTGAGGAGGGGACGGAAATAGCCAGGGTGCACTGGAATGAGCTTTGGGTAAACGCGCTTGACGCTCGTTTGAAGCTCAAAGGGACAATTCCAGGAGTGGTTACTGTACATCTGTATTATTCCATTCAACAAAATATCAAATTGACAATTATTGTTTGATAATTTCACGAGATTAATCATTGATTAAACATCATTAAAAAGATGTTTAAATTTTTCGTTTAAAAATTACCCATTTTGCCCCAATATTATTATGAAAAACAAGAGAGATTGAATTGTGATTTATCCTTTGAATATTTATCACAATTTTTCTCAATTTCCATTATTTCATAGAATTCAAGAGCATTTCTACATTATTTTCGTATACAAGTGGATACAAACAGTTATAAGTGATTGGAGTGACGTGGGTGGATGGTTTCAGGCAAGTGTAAATGGACAGGAGAAATGTCGACGTTTGAGGTAAATGGAAATCACGCGTCGAATTAGTCTGATACACCTTTCCATCTGAGTTATTAATGTGACAGAATGGCTCATGAGTGATATGATATATTTCCATTAGAAAATTCACGAGAATTTCCTCTAATTGCATTACCAAATCGATTTATTCCAAAAAAAAGATGAAATATTTGGTGAAATGTAATTATTATTTTCAGTTAAATTAATCAAATTGAAATAATTAAATTTTGGTAATGAAATATAGAGTATATTTACCACAAACTCGTCAAACTTTCAATGTAATTATCCAACACAAACTAATGATACTGTAAGTATGCGTTATTCGTGTGAATGGACATAACACTGAGTATATTTTACGATGAAAATTGTAATTAAAATAAAGTTAATTTCTCATGTCAAGTGCACATCCCAGGGATAATGGTAATTGGCATCGTAATTCTGGATTTACAGATGTACTGAGAATTTTATACAGTATCATCACGAATGGTGAATTGTTGAGGATGATACACGAGTTGAGTGAGAATTTCTTATTCCATTTACCCTCTTAAATTATGTTTTAAACACTGAATTTGAGTGTCCTTGGGGTTAAAATTAAATATGTCAAGAAATTTTTTATGTAATTATCAAAATTAACATTCAAAGTTGAATTGAAAATCTCAATTGTTTTTAATTCAATTTTTTACGAAAAAAATTACCCGTTTTGCCCCAGTAATTTTGAAGCTATCTAAAAAATCAATTTTTCATAGGAAATTTTTGTAAATTTTTTTTTACCCAGAGCGCTCATTATTGAGATAATTAATAATATAATTATTATATGGTATTAATTAATTTTCCATTGTTATTCGATATAAATAAATTAAATAATATGAATAGCCTCTGCCCAAGCAATTAATTGAAATTGATTTAACGATTTTTTTCACAAAAATAATCGTCTCATTTTGATTAATTGATTTGAATAATTGGTTTTTCAATTGAATATTAGAAATAATTGATGGGTAATTTTTAGAACTACAATAACGTTTCTCTTCGTCACTTATAAATTGCCTGGTATATCAAATTACGATAAATCACAATGAATTTTTCCAGATAGTTGGATTCAACGTCAATGGCCAAATCGCAGACGATTTAATTTTCTAACTCGACAAAATGAATTAACCCCCCGCGCGTAGTACCGATGCGCACGAGCAATGTATAACCATCAGCCCCGACGGGGCTTTAACTTTGATTAGTCAACTTTACAATCAAATCATGGAAAATCCAGAGACTCGGAACGATTGAATTATCCCAAGTGTCGTGAATTAACCACTGTTATTTTTTCACATTTTACTTGAGTAACCTTCCACACTTTCACAAAGAATTTCCCTTCAATTTATTTAGTAATTAATTCAAAAAATTAATTTTTCACTCATTATTTCATCTTGTCAGATTTAAAAAAAAATTACGTACAGTTTATTCAGCAAATATCTCGGGAATGACGAAAGTTACAAGAATTTATCAAAAGACACTTTTCATCAGAAATTCAAAACTCTACAAAAAAGGTCTCTTGATAAATTCATCTAAACCTCTCCGATTCCGAGATATCGACGAAATAAACATTTTTCATCACCAAAAAAATCGAATAAAATCGATTAATTGATTCAAAAAATAAAATATCCTTTGAACCTGTTGAACAAATGAAATCCCCCTCCTCCCACCCCGATATTTGATACCAAATTTTTTTTCCAAAGCCTCAAAATACTTTGAAATTGCGATCCGTTTGTGATAGCACGAATCATCGAATCACTATCGCACTCGTTTTTCCAAGACTCGTAGTCTCATGCTCGCCATTTTGGCACATGTACATTTTTCGTAACACTGCATATACATATGTAATATTTCCTGGAGCATAATCCCCCCCCCCTCCCACCATTCCTCATTCTTTTTTCTCCCACCACTTTATTCCTCTCTTCTTGGATTTTCTAACATATACAGGAGTGCGCTAGACCCTCGAACTTGAGTTATTAAATTTTTCCCCGCTACCCATGCTCCCCCGTGTATCCTTTTTACCTCTCTATTCGTGGAAAATGTTGAAAGTACGTATCTTAAAACGAGGAAAAACGAATATCTCAGGTTCAAGTAGTTTCACGTGAAATATTCAACTATTCCTCATTTTTCTTCAATTCATTCTTCATTTTTTTATCATTTTCTTTTTTGAGATGAAGGCACTGTGTAAAGTGGAAAATACGCTTCGAGGGTCGTACGGAAGTTGGGAGAGATAATGGGGAATTTATGACAATTTTATGATTAAATGAAGTGAAGAAGTACATAAATTTATCTCTTCAAAAATATGGAGAGATTGAACAATTTACGGTTTTATTCTGTATATTTGACTACCCATTTTGCCCCAGTATATTCTAAAAAACCGCAATTACGTCAAGCTCTCAATTTTAATGAGAATAACACTCAATTTGAGGATTTTCCATGCGTCTGACCGCAGTCGGACCGTTTCCACTTGTCGTTTATGTATTCCCAGTGGGTGGTGGAAATAATTCGTCGTCTGGGAATAGAAATTCGGGGGATGAATTGGGGTAATAAGCGTGATACTTCCACACATTTCACGTTCACTAAAGTTCTACTCAATTTAAGAAATAATTATTATTTATGAAAGACAAATATTCACAAATTCAACGAAAAAACCAAATTTTATATCTCATTAGTGTCTAATTTCCTCAAGAATGACTGATATTAGAAGAAAATGTCAAGAGACATTTTTTGTTTAAAATTTTATTGCCTACAAAAAAGATCTTCTGACATTTTCTTCTAAAATCATTAATTCTCGAGATAAATGCGCAATTAACAAAAAACGTCGGAGTTGATTTATTGGAAAATGAGAAAATAATCAATTTATTTTATAAAATTTGTATAAAAATGAGTGACGTGAGCTCAATGAATACCCATTATCGATTACTCGACTACGTCACAGGATCAAACGAGTAGATTCACCATTGACTATTCAACGAAAGACACGGAATGTAAATGCCAATGAGTTTCATCCACCAAAAATCCAAGAGAGATGGAGTTTATCACAATATGCAAAAGTGATATTTCCAAGCTACACTCGAAAATGAAAATTTTCATATCCCTTTGTGTCCTATAGCGTCACCGAATATCATTTGCCTCTCTGTGCTAAAATAAAACTTTGACTTTTTAATGCCTATGGACGTTGTCGGGGGTGAATGAGAGGGGATGAGGCTTCAAAAGTGATGGAAAAAATTGAATTCCCTGAAACTCGTCTATTCAAAGAAATTCCCATCCCTTTGTCTCGACTTTCTCCTCTACATTCTCTTTTTTTCTCTCTGATAAAACAAAAAAAAAAAAATGGTGAAAATTACTCGGTATTTTCTTGGGCTAAATTGAAACGTAATTGTGAAAATTACAGACTCATTAATTGTTTTAGAGCAGAGGAAAGAGGGAAATTGAATGGTTTTTTATGAGAATTTAATTATAAAACTTTTCCAATTGACGAGTGTTTAATTAATTTTAATCTCATTTCTTAATTTTAATGAGATTTAGTGTTTTAAGATTTTAAGGAGAAATTTTTTTTTTTTTCCAATTTTGAGATAATTTTCTAGAATTTTTCTTCTTTCTTAATGTGTCGACGTGACCGTGCAGTTTGTTACATATCCCTGGTAGTCTCAAATACCTTTTCGCTATTAAAAAAGAGCACATACAGGGGTGTGGAGGAGGCCCAAGCATCTTGAGTTGACGCGACGTGCACGAGTGGAGGCGACAGGAAAAAAAAAAAATTATGAAAGAACCCTCTGCATAAGCCCACCCTCCACCCCTTTCGGTATGTATTTTTCCCCTCGTTTTTTTTTTTTTTAGTTTTGTGAAGGGTATATCTTTGAGCCAAAATGTCTCGTGACTACTCGCCGAGGCATCTCCGGTGAATAGAGTCGCTTCGGTTGAATGGAGGAGGCTACACAGGCCTACACCCTTCAAATTTACCCATTGCTGTATCTCTTCCTACCCCTGTTTATAATGCGATAGCACGGGCATTCATATCAGTCACACTGGCATGAGATTTATGAGAAATTTCGTATTCGTGAAAATATTTCAAATTTAAAAATCTCTAATAAATTATTGAAATTAATTTTTTTAATCAATGAAAAAATAATTTTTAAAGGTTTTTCGTTGAAATTGAAAATTCTTGTGAAGGAAAACATATCGTGAATACCATTTTCACTCTATTATTCTCAAAAATATGACGAAAAAAAAACAAAAATCTCATGTACATTTTAATTTGTAAATCTTAATATGCAAATATTTCTGTAACTATTAAGTTGAGCAAAAAATGTCAAGAAATCTTTTTTGTAGCTGTTAAAATTTCCCACAAAAAATGTCTCTTGACATTATTTAAAAAACCTCTCAGTTTCTGAGATAATTGAATAATTAATGAGTCATAAAAAAATACTTAAATTTTAATCTAGCGCTCGAGTTACAGTTATGATTTTCCTAGAATGAATTTCACGTCAACGAGTAAATCAGGCAATTAACATTCGCGGTTAATGCTATCCCCGTTGACGAGGTAGATGTGGTACTATAGCGTGACGCACTTCGTTACATGGCTCGGGGGCTTTCTGCCTTCACATGAGAGTCAACGCAGTTTGTATTGCCGCACACGCTGACACGGAAAATTGGGGGATTTGTGTTGCAGGGAACGGGAATTAGGGGAGAAAGACACAAGGTACAAACACTGTGGGTTAGTGAGAAACGTGAGCAAGTGGATGTACACTAGAGTTGCAATAGAGGCCCTATACCAAAATTTTATGTGGGCGTAATTGCGAGCTAGATTTTATTCTCTACCGTCGAGAGAACTCTGGACCTCTGGCGGAGGCGATGAAAAAAAAAAAAATTATGACAAGCGACAAAATTAATAGACACTAGAAATTTTTTTTGAATTTTTTGAAATGAGAAAATTCTTAAAAATTCCTCAGAATTTCATTTTTTAATCAAAAATAAGCAAATAAAAAATTGCAATTTCCATTTTCCAATTTTCTTTTTTTTTCTATTAAATTGCAGATACTTCGAATCGTAAATGTATATCATGTTGGAAAAAATAATTGAATAGTCCATGTGACAATTGAAGTACCACGATGGGAGAATTCAATAATTTCAAATGGGTTCTTGACAGGTTCGCTTGGCGATTGTCGTTGGTGATGGTGTTGCACCTAAATAATACTCGCGAGCCTCAATGGTGACGTTATTTCAACGCTCTCTCTCTCTCTCTCTTGTACATTTCCCATTGTCCTAATGCGTCAACGCGGGGCGCATTATAGAGAGCACCAGAGCCACATGTATGTGTGTGTGGAGAGGGGAGGGGGTGTCTGCGACATACGAGATTAAACTGCAGTGGATGACGAAGCAGAGGGGGATGAAAAGGGAGAGAAGTGTACGCCAGAAACGAGAGACAAGGACTCTAACTCGGACAATTGATGCTTGGATATATAGGATTCCATTGAACATTTCAGACTCATCAACTTCCTCTCATTATTTCAAATTCATTGTTATGGTTTTTTTTCATCATTTTTCCAATTCATTTTCTCTAATACCCAATTATCTCGATAATTAGTGATTTTAGAGGGAAATGTCAAAAGATATTTTTTATTGGAAATTTTGTTATCTACAAAAAAGGTATTTTGACATTTTTCTTTAAATTCACTGGTTTCCGAGATAAATGAATAATTAAGAAAAATATCAATGTTTTGACAATGTGAAACTAAAAGAAAAATAAGAAAACGGTTTATTAAACGTCATAACATTTCAACGAGACAAAAAGTCTTTTGTAATGACAAAATTCTCATCTACCTGGGCTTTATACCACCCGAGACGGGCGTTTAATGTGAAAAACGCAGGAGGAATGGGGAAAATAAAATACTCCCTCGGTCGTAAATTACAACTGTAGACATCGAATTAAATCAGAAGAATATCAAATTTTTATTACAGAACATTTATGTTTCCCCCCTCCCCTTTAGACAGACCCTTTTCGTTTGTCATCTGCCCTTTTACAGCATCAAAAATAATCCTTACTAAGTGCAGTTTCAAGGAATTAGGTTGAAAGCCTGCCGAGAGCTTACAGTCGCACACAACTGCACTTTATAACAAAAGCATATCATTCTCCTCATTCTTTATTCCCCGAATTTACCATCTCTCATGATTAAAGTTAGTAATTAATCTGAGTAAGCATTAATAAAATAATTGTTAGTAATTTTCTAGCCTTAATTGACCTATTCAAATCAGAGTTTAATTAATTTAAAATACATCCAAGAAGGATTATTCTTTCTTATTTCATCAAAAAAAATTCAGTCAGTTTATTTTGCAAAAATCTCTAAAACTAGTGGGTTTATAAAAAAATGTCAAAAGACACTTTTTGTAGCTGATAAAATTGTCAACAAAAAATGTCTTTTGACATTTTTCTCTAAAATCAATTATTATTGAAATAATCAATGTTTAAAAAAGTACCATAAAAAAGTTAAAAATTAAAATTTTCATTATTTCAAAATAAATACCCAATATTTTTTATTTTATCGATTTAAAATGGAAAATTTACTGGAGAAATGTTTGATTTATCCAGCGTATCGTAGAGGTAAAAAATTCACCCCTAAATCGAGGGTTTCCAAATAACTAAAAGCAATCGTACCGGTAAATTCGTTTCGTCTCCACTGGCTGAAGTCAGGAGGAAATGAAACATGGTTACAAATCACAGTACTACAATCTCGGTACTTTGATGGCTGGAGGTGAATCGATTCATAATATCCCGAGTGCCACCCACTGAGATGAAGCGCCAGGGGCGATTGAGGGATAAGAGATAACTTTGAAATTTATCGAAAGGGCTTCCACATGAGTTTTACCCCCGCAATTCGACATTCCGAGACTTTCGTAGAGCCGAATATATTGGAGTCATTTGTTCCCATATATTTCCAGTATATATGATCAATATACTACTGTATATGGGGAAAAAAAATATGGAATCAATTGAGGCAATTCCCTCCATCAGTAAGACCTAATTTCCAAGATATTTCAGGCACTGATTGATGGAATAAAAGAAGGAAAAAAATAATTTCCACGCTGATAAGAGTGACAAGTGGCAGATTAACAATTGGGGAATTTTGCCTCCAGCTGGCCAAACTCGCAAAATTAGACCGATAAACTACTCGTATCTACCCCTCTGAGGCATGCCCTCATTTCCTCTCCACTCATTTAATTAATTCTCCATTTACTTTTTAATACTGTCATCCAAGAAATGTCATCCCTTGACTCTGATTTAATTCACTTGAAAATTATAACTTGTCATTCTGTTGGAGGATTCACTGGGGTATTTTATGGAGTGGGGGAACAATTTCAAAACCCTGTAACTACAATGGGGGGGGGGGGGGGGACGAGTCCTCAGATATTCTACTGTCATCATTGTATACAAGTGGTCTATGATAACTTTGTCGCTTCAAGTTTCATTAGTACATCTGCACAAACTGCAAATTTGTGGAGTGAAGTTGATTCTGTTTATGATGGTAACAAACTGCTGGGGGAGGCTGAGTACATTCTTCGATTTTTGAAAGTTAATTTTGATGTTTTTTTATGATTTTAATGAGGTACTTTGAATAAAATGGAATAAGTTGAAAACGAGTGATTTTAGAGAGAAATGTCAAAAGACCTTTTTTGTAGTCTATTAAATTCTCTATAAAAAATGCCTTTTGACAAATTTCTCTAGACCCCTTCCATTCCGAGATGTTAGCAAAATAATCTACGGATAAATTTTGCACTTTTTAAATTTTTAACAAAAAATTCATACACCTTATTTTGGAATTATCTCTGAAACTAATGAGTTGAGGAAAAAATGTCAAAAGACATTTTTTGTAGCTGACAAAATTTTAAACAAAAAATGTCTTTTGACACTTTCTTCTAAAATCGTTTAGTATCGAGATAATTGAATATTTAAAAGAATTGTCCACTCGAGTAAATGAATTTACTGAAAAAAAAGAAATATTTGACCATGACAATTTCAATTTGCGGCTTGTTCTCGCATGGGCCCCGCAATCGGATTGTTATGGCTCGGATATACGTATGCGGTGTGGCTAAAGCCTCGTGGCTAGCAGTACACGAGAGATGGAATATGACGGTAACGGGCGGATGAATGCCAACTGAAATTGCCCGTTGGCTAATGGTGCGTGCACGGACAATCTGACACATATCAATCAATGTGAGATTAAATGGCCGATATAGCGAGGTAGATTTTATACACCACGTGCTTTTAATGTCATCACGAGCATCAGAGTTATGGGGATCATGGAAATTACAGCTGTAGAGATTTACTGACTCCAGTCATCAAATTACAGGTGTTTGAATATCCAATAATTTCCTCAATTTTCCCGCCATTTTATTATTTTCAAACGCGATAAAATTGATAAATCGTTACAGCAATTTTTTCATGTTTTATGGGATGACGAAAGAGGGAAAAACCGCGAGGTGGATTTTTTTTTTTTTTTTTTTCTTGGAGAGTAGACAACAATGTTCAGAAGACATTACCACTGAACGTACCCATTAAAGCCCCCTCGAGTCTACCCAACTAATGGCTCAATGATGGCAGTGGCAACGAGGAATATTATTGAATTCAGGTGGCTCAAGTGGCTCCTCAAACTCCCTGAATGACGATAAAGATGATTTTTAGATGAAATGAAAAATAGGCTAGCGATATAAAATCTTAAATGCACTCAAGTGGCTCTCCATACCGGGAATTTACTACTTATCTATACCTAATCGAGACTGTGAATGGGTATTTCTGATAAGCGATACTCTCCTCCATCATCCCCATTGATATCATGTCGAATTATCAATTTTTTTGGTCTCCATTTACAAAATAAAATATATGAAATATCTTAGGCTTTTGTCAACATCACCACTTTCCTCAACTATTCGATGAACATAATGTCAAAGACTATGGGAGTAAGAAAACCAAGATGTAGGGGGTGGGGGGGGGGGGGGGGTGAAAATTCCAGAGACTGTACTGGGTGTTTTAGCACGAAAATACTGGTACCCAACAACTTAGGAGGCACTTTACTCTCGAGTCAGTAATTTACCTCCTCTTTACCTACACCCATCAGCCCACACCAACCCTCTCTGACCTGGGTCAACCCATGGATGGTATACAACTTGCTCCTTTTCGACTCTTAAAAGTTTTTCCACTGTACTCAACATGAGAAAATATCACCTACTGAAATTCCCTGGGGTTTCTTCGTCCACTTTTTATAGCAAATTTTTCACTCTCTTCTTTTCGAAAAAAGAATGTACATCTTGTTCAATGTCTTGAGTGTAATAAATCACCGGATAAACATTGGAATTTTAGAGGGTACAAAAAAAAACCACCCATTTTGCCCCAATATTTTATAAACTCAATTTTTCGAATTTTCTCAATATTCATGGGGCAAAACTGATTATTTAGTGAATTTATTCAATAAAATTATTTTCTCAATTTTTTTAAAAGTAAACACTTTTTTTAAAATGAGAGGAAAGAATTTAATTTAGTAGATATGTTAATAATTTCATTAGAAATGGGGAAAAAAATCAATTCATTGAAAATGATAAGAATATTATAATTCAAGAAGAGAGGGATTTTACAACTTTTTTTTCTTCTCTTGGCGCACCTTACAATGCCAAGCCATCATTCCCCCCTCCCTCCCACCCCCTATTCGAGTTCCGCTGGCTCGACATTGTTCCTCAAAGCGTCCATTCAGCTATCATGGAGGGGTTAATTAGTCCACGCTCCAGTTATTGAAAATTCAATTGCAACGTGTATACCCACCCAACTGGGTGTATGCCTCACTTCTCTACGCACGTTTACTGTTTATTCTACCGCGAACAACATATCAACTCCCCCTTCCCCCCCCCCCCCCCCCCTCCACAAGTGTATCGACATGTGGATAAACCCTGATGACTGGTAATTATGTGTGATCGTGAGGAACTGATGATATTCAGATTGATTTTATTATCTCTTGTTTATCATAGACAACTCAATAATTTGATATCTTTGAATATTTCTGAATATTGCCAGTGGATTTACAATTTTTTGAAAAATTATAAAATTACATTTTTTTTTATTTTAATAAAAAGATGAGAATCTTATTTTTTTTTATTGAAAAAAAGGAGATTGTAATATAAAAATTTTCATCTCTTTGGAATTTTTCAATTTACCTCCCTCTCCCCCCTCCCCCATCATAACCCATGTTCTATCACAATAATTCCAATTATAATTCCCAATTACTGGACCTTATGATTCTTCATAAAATCACGTCAGATCCTATATAATCAATATATTCTCCCCCCCCCCCCCCCCTTCGACCCATCACACACTCTGACAATCCTCACGAATATTTACCGTTCGTATAACGATATAGGAACGGAGGAAAAGCCCTCAGTGTGTGGTCCAGGTGCACACCAATGTGCAAACTCTAATAGAATGGAGTGCAAGAGATTGGGGATGAAGGGAGCGGAGTTGGAGTGGTGCAGGTATGGATTTCATTTCCACGATAAGAGAGAGTGACTCATGCCCGCAAGCTCGACTATCGTCGATATATGGGGTCTATAGGTAGAAGGAGATGACAATTTGAGGGGGGGGGGGGGGAGGGGGGGAGAGAGGGAACTGTAACTCGTATAGATGTATTTCTGATTTTCAATTCTCTCCGAATTCTTTTTGTGGGTGAGTGACTGTTTTTCTTCTACAATGTATTTCAGGGATTGTACGAGAATTGTACAATCCAATCAAATGTATGATGGAATTTTAAATTAAATCAAGTATTCAAACAACAGATATTTCATATAATTTTGAGGATTAATTTAGAATTTTGGGTATTGGATGAATTTTAGTTATTACTCGATATCTTGAAAATAAAAGGAGATGGTGAAATTTTTAAGAGGACCTTTTTTGTTTTACTTATTCTCCTCTACAAAAAATGTCCCTAGGGAAATTTGATTATCTCCTTTAGATTTCAAGTTATTCATCAAAAACTCACCCACTATACTAATTTGTTCATTCAACTCCATTATCTAATCAATTTGAATTTCACAGTGTTCATTCTACGATAATACCCTCTGCACAATGGTTAAATACCATTTGTACGAAGGTATGATGTGAATTCATTGGAAGGTAAATCCCATGGAGATTAGCCGAAAATAGAAGACTGAATATTTCATTCAACTGTAGCATGATATTAATGAACAATTACCAGAATTCAATACACACGAATGTTGGATGAGGAGACCTAATCGTATAGCTCCGTTATCTGTCAGTGTGCAGGCTAAATCCAGAGAGCATTTAATGAAATGTCCTAGGGCGTTTGTCCCCCCTCGTGTACATGAGAATTCTGAGGGAAATTCTGTTCAGACACTCTAGAATCCATAATATACACATGTTCACTCTATCCTTCACTTCACCGTCTACTTTTCGATGTAATTATTACAGAGAGTTGATGTATATTATTCATAATTTTATTCTCATTATCCAGATGCACTTCACAAATCCCGAGAATAGTGGAAACTTGAGGCCATCATGGAGATATGATATTGCTCTTGGAATATTCAAGCAGTTGATAATTGGATTTTCATTATTAAATATTCAGTGTCACTTCTAGTGGGTGGTGGGAGATTCATCAGAACTGATTATCATGGGTTCGTAGAGGTTGAAAGTATTGGGTGGGGGGGGGGGGGGGGGGAGGGCTTTTCCAGGATTATTCAGGCACATGTGAGAGATATCAAATGTCATGGATGAGGTGTAATGATGTTAGTTCTAATGGAGTCGAGGTTGATATGGGAATTGGAGATTATTGAAAAGGGAGGGGGAAGATTTTTGATGGGAAAATTAGAGAGACGACGTCTTTAATTGTATTAAGCTCCTTGGGATATTGATGAGTAAATTTATTAGTAAATTGGTGGAAAGAATTTCAAGTCGATAAAATTTTAACATCTGTTTTTTGGAAATATCTCGGTATTGGAAGGAGATGGTGAAATTTTGATAGAGAATTTTTCTGCAGATTTCAATTTTCTCAAGAAAAAAAGGTTCTCATAGAAATTTCTCCATCTCCCTTTGATACAGAGATATTTATAGAAAAATGAATTTTTTTCAATTTTTTTTAACACAAATTTTTTAGACAAAGTTTGAATAAAAGTTGAAAGTTATAAACTTGAATCAATGGTGAATTTGACCACAGTGAAGGAGGGAGACAGGATGGGATAACCAGGAGGACTCGGAAGTGAGAAGTTTTCCATTGAAATTCCCAATTCCGCGTATTAATGCCTCTGCATAAATCAGAATGTGGCCCACCAGCAAACCGCCCCGAGCTATTGAGAGACTGTGAGTTGCTTCCTGGTCTACTATTCCCACTATTCCGTTCAATTCACAATCTTCGAGTTTTCCCCTCGTCTTTTTAACTCATCCGCAAATCTCGAGACCCCTTCGGGCAGCAACTTTGTAGAATAAATACGCCATTTTGAAATCCCCTGAATTCGTATTACCGGATGAATCATTTGGTTCTTGTAAATACCAAGTTTTTAAAATTTAAAATGTGAAAATTTTCACAATCCATCCACTTTTATACAATTAATTATTCCATAAAGTATTCACAGGAATTCGAATAGTGAAAAATTGAAGGTACGGTATGGATTTTTCTGGGGTTTAGGAAATATTGGACGCGATGAAAATGGAGATTTTATATCAATTTCGTGGGGTTCAGTGGATAGAAAACTCAATTTTTCGAGATATGGATTTTTATGAAATTTCACAAAAAAAAAAAAAAAGGATTTTTTAAAACAACAATAGAATGAAAATTTTCATAAATTTTGAATTTGATTTTTTTGTACAGTAGGATCTCTCCTATCCTAATGGTTCGAATAAGAGAATCCCCCCCACTCTGTTCTATTTAAAGCGTGGAAGGGGTCTGCTTGGACCAAACATTGACAGTCCGCACGCTATCCATCTCATTTTTGTACCACAGCGCAATTCTACGCGCATGACGTCATGAACAAGGACAGAAGAATTTCCACGAGTGGGGGAAGGTGTTTGGAGGGAGAGCAGGCTCGAAGGGGAAATTTTTCAGAGTAGAGAATAATAGAGAAGAATCATTCTCAAAAAATCTCTGACACCGTGAAATTCCCATTTGAAGTCACGAGAGAAGAAAAAAAATTGAAAACATGGAAGTAAATACAGAATTTATTTACCCAGAAAAATATTTCCCCTCTCTTCCTCCCACCTTTATTCACCCAGAATTCAAGTCGCCCGAAGGTTTATTCATAAATACACTATAAATGCTTCATTCACTTTTTCTGCTTCATGGAATTACGATACCTGATAATTTTCCAGAAAATTTACAGGTCACAGAGTAAAATAAAACAAATCGCTTGACTTATTCCTCAAAATGAGAATATGAAAAAAAATAAATAAATAAAAATCTAGTGAACCGAGAAATAAACATGACTATTTAATTAGTCTGAAAATCCTGATGAAAAAAAAAATTCCAATTAACCCTTTGACATTGTACATGTATGCATGTGTTATATCTCTGAAATCCAGCATTATATAGAACCACCTGAAAGCCGATGGTTTCAGAGTCAAAGTGAATGAGGTTTGGGGCTCGGTGGTTTTGTTACAACTATCCTGCGTGGAATATAATGCTATTGTGTGACTCTATATAAATGACATTAATTAAAGTGTTTAGGAAATCTCGTTAGTGTCTGTAATTCATTAGTCCACCAAACAACTTTCTCACGTGATTTAATCTGGAATAAAAAGTTTACAAATTCTCATTTTCAATTAACAGAATGAAAAAAAAAAAAAATAACTAATTAATTCATTGAATTTCTCATTTAATTCAATTTTTTTCCTTTTTTTAAATTAAATTTGAAAAAGTTTTTCGAGTGAATCAATATATGAATTCCCACAGATATTGAATATTTCTATAAAACGAGTATACAAGCAGAAGGAGTTGTTTAGTAAAAAGTCGAGGATTTTTGAGAGAAAAAAAAGAGAGAGTTGAAAGAGCTGATGCAGTGAATCGATCTTTTGACATTGTCGAGGGCCGACGAATGAACAGATATAGCAGAGGGAAATAAAGTGATGGGGGTAGGGGGATGTTTCAGTAGAATTGACGCATCCAAGATTCAACCGGAAATCTTTAAAGTTTCACGGCTAAATCCTTCCACTTTTAGCCTTGTGCCGATAAATCAGGCTTCGAAACAATCTTGTGGGGAGTGTCTGAAAGGCATACGTCTCTCTCAATTTTCGTGATATGGAGTTACTAGCGGATATTGGTTTGCTCGTGGTAGAATGCACGAGGAGAGTTTATAGGTTGTGAATGAAATAATTAACTTTGTGTATTTTAATTTCCGTTTTGATGATAAAAGTCAATTATAAATTGATTTTTGTCATTCAGTGGATTATTAAAAAATTGAATTATCGTAATTTTTGTGACTTTATTGGTAAGAGGGGGAAATTTGAGGTGAAAAAGTCAACATGACGACCTTTTTATCTCAATTAGATTTCGAGATACAAGAGTTTTAATTTTTATGAGTAAAAATTTGTTTTTTTAAATATCTCGAGAACTGATAGATGAAAATAGATTCAATCGTGAGGCGAAAAATGGAAAATGTTTCCGACTAGATGATGAAATATTTTTGATTTCAATTCTCTGCCTACTATTGTTTTTCCAACTATTTTTCTATTTCTGAGAAATGCACAATTTTTCCAAAAGTTGGGATTTTCCACTTTACAAAGTCTCGAATAACCCAAGGGTGTTGATCACTCTCAATACGACACCTATTCGACACCAAGTGGATGGTAGAAGTATTGGAATAAGTGAGGAGGAGTGAAATAAAATAGGTGGCAGTCTGAAAATACTGGGATGAGTGTTTCGAGACGTTACAATTGCCACAGTTGAGTCACATTTGTATGTACATATTTTTACCTATCCAAGGTGTCGCTCGTAACAGCTTGTTTACATGGAATAATATTACCATTCATTTTCACGTTTACACGTATTTTTTTGCCTCGTTATTGGGTGTATTCATTGACATTGAGTTATAGAAGAGAGTGCGAGGGAGGAAATCTCTATCATATCAACATTTTTTTATTTTAAATAATCCAATGTCACTGAATGTTTATGGGACACTGCGTGTAACAGCCTGGAATCATTGAAGCGTTTACGATTTCTCGTAAAAATGAGCAAGTGGACCATATCTCCCACTCTCTCTCCTCCTCCACTCCCAAAGGGTTACGAGTATCATGGAAAAATTGATTGAAAAAAAAAAAAATCAACAGAGGAAATGGAAAAATTTTCACTCTACATTTTTCATGATTCAATTGCATATTTTTTTATTTATTTCTATAAAACAATTTCCCAGCCAAAATTCCCAGCATGTGAGATAAATAAAAGACGAAAATATGCTCCCATAGTGTTCTCAATTTCCTCAGAGACAGTGAGAAGACACAAAACTGTCTCCCAAACACGTATTCCTAAGAATATAGAAGAGCAAATCGTTTACCCAAACACTGGGAAAGAGAGAGCATTGCTAAATTGACTGTCACCTTTCTCCACCGAAGGAGCCCAGTTGGGGAGGACCGACGTGTGCCAGAAAAATACCCAATTTATTCAGTGCCATGAATTGGAGGTGAAAATAATGTATCTTCTTTGTGCGATAGTTTTTCCAGAAAAATATATGAGGAAAGTGAGGGAACTAGAACAAATGGTTTAGCTGACAATTCAAGAGCATTTGAGAGAGGCTGAGGAGATTAATGAGACCATGTGTTTATCTTCTGAAATTTCTCTCGATATCAGAATAAACAAAGAACTTAATATCTGAACCCTTGTTTCACTTGATTATCATCATAATCATCAAAAATGGAATTTTTTATAGAAAAATTTGGTAGGAAAATTCTAAATATCGAATTATCTCAGCAATGAGTTACTCTAGAAGAAAATATCAGGATACATTTTTTTTAAAGAATTTCACCATCTACAAAAAAGATCTCTTGATATTTTTCCTCAAAACCCTTCGTTTTCGAGTTATTTCCAAATTTATCAAAACCGTTAATTTGACTCTAAAATAAGAGTGAATCAAAATCAGGAATTCTGATTTTTTTTTTGAATGTTCATCATTCAGAAATAAATTCATCAATTACGAGTCATTACAAGGGGTAAAGAGTGTAAAGAAATTATCAACAATTGAATAAATTATAAACACTTTGAAGAAAGTGAAAAATCTCCATTTTGACCCATTTCTTTTTCAAATATCTCAAGTCCTAGAATTGCAAATAAGATCATCCAATCCATCAATTCAGACAATTCTCAAGCCGCCAATATTCCATTTGAAAAACCTGAAATTTCCATCATTCAAATCCCTGGCATCAGGGAAAAAAACAGGGTTGAATAATGGATTCACTGAATTAAATAACTGAGTGCAGAGTGTGATAATGCAAGAAAATGAGAATAAACTAGTCTGTTGAGGTGGTTACGTGATACCCAGGGCCAAGAGAATCATATCAGGGAGTACCTGTATTTGATAGACTCTCTTGGGGGTACAAGTTATACCGAGAGTATGCATTTCCGGGTCGACCACTCTCACATTGTTATAATGTTAACTCCCATCTCGGTGTTCCACACGTGCCCTTTACCCTCCCCCTAACCTCTCAATTTGTGAGTATGCCAACATGCACAAGTTCTAGGGATTCAGATCTGCAAAGTTGTTCAGCTTATTTTGGTAAATGTATCTAAAGCCCTAAATCTTTATGATCCATCATCTACTTTGAACGTATCTTCCGAGGCTTCTGGAAATTTCACTATTTTGTTTTTTCAACTGGAGAAATTTTTTTTTTTTTTTTAGAGAATTATTATTAAAATTTTTAAGATTCTTCATTGATCAATTAATCACGTAATTAATTGATGCAATTAGTAATTACGATTTTTTAAAGAAATTTTTATAGAAAATAATTTAACAGATTCAATAAAAATTTTAGGATAGAATTTTCCTAAAAAATAATGAATAACTTCACACATAATTTTGGAATACCTGAATGTTCTTCGTGACACTTAAGGTGATTTTGAGAATTAGGAACACAGGTATGGGCTCATCCAATTAAATGAAGCCTGAGTAAAGTAGAAACTTGGGTAATTGAGGCATGAAAAAGGTGAAAAAAAAATTTGTAAATACTGAAGGAGGGGAAGAGCAAGTTATCATATCGGGTATCAGGGGAGTTGGAGATCAAGGTCACGAGGATAATTAGAAAAATTCTCAAGTTGAATGAGAAAAAGGGAAAGACCATAACTTGAGTTGAGATTAAATTTCTTGGGAGAAAATTGTAATTGATTCTGGAATTGTCTGAGAACAAAAACATTTGATTGAATTTTTTATTATGAATCCCTAGTGAATTATCAATTTACTCATATTTCTGATGATGTGATGAAGCAGATATCACATTATTTGATGAGAATACGAAATTCAGAGTTTTGATAAATTTACAGAATATTTAAATTCAAGGGATTCAAGGGACTCCGATTACATTTTACAGTCTAATATATATCTACAGTTCTAAGCCTCGTATCCAACTTTATGACATCTAATTTATTCAAACGATTCTGTCGAGGATTTTATAACGCAATTAATTCAACACTTCTATCATTTTCAGGAATTTAAGAATAACGAGAACAAGAAAATTATCCCTTTGATGAAAATTGAAATATCTTGGTAATCAGTAATTTTACGTAAAAATGTCAAGATACATTTTTTGTTGAAAATTTCATCAGCTACAAAAAAGATCTTTTGACATTTTCTCTTAAAATCACTCGTTTTCGAGATAAATTCGCTATTAACAAAAATGTAAAATACCCATCACACAATTGGTGAATGACCCAAACAAAGTTTGAATATTCCCCGCAACTCAATGAAATATGATCAAACTGAATATTAGTAGGTGAACCGAGTTTTCAGTTGCTTCAACTTCCTACCAAATAATGTATCACGAGTTTCAAAGAGACAGAGAGATATTAATTATTTTAATGGCTGACCCTTGTCACACAACAAGAGAGTCCTTCAACTCCAGCAAAATCAATTTGACATCTGATGTATGGATTTTCGGGTGGTAGAGTAATGGAAATGATTAATGGAGTTTCAAGAGTGCTGATGTAACATTCCCATTTGCCGCAGATACAATTTCTGTACAATTTCCATATTTCAGTAAATACGAATTACATTGAGTATGTTTCAATGATAAAGAAAATAAATGAGTATTCATTCCAGATAACAAAAACTGAATGATAATTTAATTTTTCCGTTTTTTAAATTTAACAGAAAAAAATATAAAACTTTTTTTTTTTTTTTAATTCAAATTAAAAGTTTGTTAATTAATTTTATATTTTAATTATTTGTTTCTCAAACCATTTGGGGTTTTTAGCTTGGATAGTGAAAAATTTATAGGAAAAACGGATTCACCGATGAAAAATGTAGACGATCCTTCAATCGCTGGTTCTAAATTCAAGGAGTTGGGTTTTCGGGTTGAGGAGAGGGAAGAGCCCACAACTCAGCAGGTGGCTCGTTCACTCGATTTATGGAGAGTTTAAGGGAGGGTAACCTTAACTGGGCCTTGGTAAGTATAATGCCATCCGTACAGATCCAAAAGCGACCCCCAGGGAATTTACTTGGGGCTGAGGTACTCCACAAAATGGCTTATCATATTTTCCCCTGTGTTTTCATGTCGATATGTCACACAATTCCGTTACCTGATTTTTTTAAAGTTCATTATCAATGGAATTGCTGTATGAAATTGTTGAAGTTGAATTTTTTTTTTTTTTCGTCACTTTTTTTAAATAAAAATCGAATGAAAAATATGAAATTTACAAATATGTCAGCATCGGTGGTCTAGGGGTATGATGCTCGCCTTCCACGCGGGCGACCCGGGTTCAAGTCCCGGTCGATGCAGAACATTTTTTAATTTTTCAAAAAGAGGAAAAAAATGAATTAGGAAATATGTAGTTGTTCAATTTTAAATTAATAAATTATCGCCAATTGAAAATAAATTGTATTATGATGTCACAAAGCTTCGGATTTAAGCACTCTGGTGTGACGTCATAGTGCAGATATTATCAATTGTTTGTAACTTTATTTATAAAAAATAAAAAAATTACGTATTTCGTATTTTTCATTCAATTTTCATGAAAATAAAAATTTCTGGAAAAATCCAATTTGGGTCAATTATACGGTCTCAACAAGACAACCCCTCCTATCCCAATTGTTAATAAACAAATGAATTTCCGCACGAAAAATTCCAATTTCAAATATCTCAAGAACCTAATGAGCCAAAATGGCTCGTCTGAACCGGAAGTTTCCCAGTCTTTTCAATGAACCCCTCCGCCTCCAGAAATAATAACCCCCAAAAATAGATAATTGAATTTTATCACTCACAAAAGTTGTTCAATCATATCCAATAATAGATTAATTTACTTCGTTTAATTAAAATTTTTCACTGGCTAAATTTAAATTGGGGACATTGGTGAATCCCATCTGTTATGTGGAAAACTACCCATATACCCATTAATATACACTCAAACCATTGAACCATTTTGTTTTAGATATTGCTTTTTAATTATCCCCCTCTCTCACCCTTTGACACTGCAAAATTGCCCCTAAAAATCTCAATTTATCACGTAAAATTACACAATTTAACTAAAAAATATTTTACCCTTTTTTTTTTCTCAAATAAATGAGTCAATAAAACCTCAAAATTCAATATTTTCCAAATAACAAACATCAATTTCCCTTTAAACAGTCTTCAAAATACTTCAGATATGAGACTCCATTTTCTATCACTCACCATAAACAAAACTATTCCCTCAAATATCCTGTAAAACCAATATCAAGCCCTGAATTTGCTGCATTTGAGATCCAAAATCCATTTCAATTCCATTATTCTCCAGAACAAAATGGCTCCAGCCACACGGATTTATCTTTACGGAATCCATCAACGCTGTGTGGATACCGCCATTCTCTTCGGTAAATTGAGTACGTGAATGAAATATATATCCCAAGTTTGCTAGTTCATATTTGGAAATAACCCGGGAGGATTTACAACGACTCTAGATAGAGATTATTCAATTTCTCATCATCATTCTAGTTGAGATGAACAAAATATTTTGTTTATACTTTCGAATACATTTATTCTCAGAGACAATCAAAACAACCCATTTTGCCCCAGGAATTTTTTAAAAATACAATTTTTAATGAAAGAAAATTAATATATTTAATTTATTACTTGCAAAAAAAAAAAAAAAAAAAAAGTTTAAAGGTAAAGTTCCAGTTCACCTCTCTTGTAGGAAGGGGTGGGGGGGGGGGGGGGGAGTATACACTAGCTGGTTTACCATATGGGTGTGCCCACCCCAGTTTTATACTTTAGAGGTGCTTTCCCGCCTGGTGAGACACATTAATATTCATTCAGTGGAGGTCTCGGGTGCGCATACCATTCATGCAACATGCACGCATATTATACAAAAAGGGTATGTATATATATATCCACCCGGTGTTTATACATTCTGGGAAGAAAACTGGGTTACACTGGGATATTAACTGATGACAGAATAATACAATTCGATCAAAATTTACAGAGTTAACAATGGGATTAGAATAGAATGAATGAAGTGAGAATTTCATCAGTGAAATTAATTTCATTTGAGTGATTTTTTTTTTTAATTCAATTGAATATTATTCGGTGAATTGTCATGCGAATTCACTGATGCAAATGAGGAAAATTGATAAATGGGATATCAATTTATAAGATTAATCATGTGTATTTGGTGGATAAAATCAAATAGAATTAGTGGAATTTATTCTCGATTATTATCATATCAAATATCAATATATCGAGAGAGGGATGAATTTATTTTAATTGAATAATTATTTTCATTTTTTCTTTAAATTAATAATTTTCTTTAGTATTTTAATTCTAAATAATCCCAATATTTTCTCAAGGATGAAAAATTGAGAAATCTCACGAAATCCTTTGAATCCCCCCCCCCCCCTCGATTGCGAATTTATACGGATATCCGGACATTAAAGCTCAGAAGGATTGGACATACAAGTCTGATGAGAAGAGTGTATAAACCACTGAGGGTGAAAGAAAAATCTTAGGAACGAGATAAAAAAAAAAAAAGTAATTGATGCACCTCGGGATTGGGTCACGGTGAGAGAAAAGCGAGTCACGGTGTTTTTACGGGAGGGGTACGGCAGCATTCCATTAGCCTGGATTGCCGTGTCTTTGAATTCCCAACGACGAAACGAATTTGTCTTATTCCCTGAGCTTTCTGCCCCACTGCCATCTACTCTTTAGTTGGAAATGATTCTTCACTTACTGCTTATTTCAATTTACATTTTTATGAGTGAAAATATATTGAATTCTGTCACCGGAAATTCTACTTTTTTTCCATTGTAAATGTGGTAAATAATTTTTTTTTTCTTCTTCGTTGTAACTATTTCATGTGCTTGCATTGGACCAACTCAAACGAATATTGTTACTCTGGCAGGGATTTTTTATCAGCTCGGGGACTCTCGCCAAAAGCACTCTGCAATAATTCAATCACCGGTTTTTGTTGTCCATTCATTGGCAATTGAATTCGGCCGAATGAAGAAAAAAAGAAAAAAAAAATCCACTCGATAGTTGGTGAACTGAACACTAGGGTAATTCGAGATTTAGGTTAACGGAGGGAATTTGAATGTTTCCAATAGAGTCAAAAGAGTCCTTGTGAATAAAAAGAAAAAAGAGAAATGACTGGATCAAAGGAAAAAAAAAATTAGTTCAAAAATACTAATTTTAATAATATTTCTCTATCTTTGAAATACATAAATTTTGTAAATATCAGTAATTTGAATTTCCCGCTAGATATCATAAACGACCATTTTGTCCACATGACTCAGCAATTCAAAATGGCGGTCACGGAGAACATTACTTCCCTCTACCATCTAGAATTACCATACCAACGAGACAATTAAACAAAATGATAATGAGAGAAGACAAGTCTCAATTAAAAATAAAAATTGAAAGAAAAAAAAAAAATTCCACATTAAAATAGAAGTGAGAGGTAGTGGGGAAAATGTTGGCCAACTTCCCAATTACCTCGTCGATCCTCAACTAAACTCACAGTGACATCGGCCGATGCATCATGGAATAAGGATTGTTTTTACATTTTCACCATTCGTCTGTGTAATTATAGTGCGAGCCCTCTTGTCTTTACCAACGTCCCACTGGGGTTAACTCGAGATACATTGGAATTTATTGTCGTTAAATTGCCACTGTACATTTCACCATTGTACTTGGTAAACGATCCCCGATGACGCGCTAAGAACCTGTCCATTTATCAAACATTTTTTTTTTTTGTTTTCTAGTGAATTAGAATTATTCCAAGAGTCTATCGATTTGTTTTCCCAGTCATTATGCCAAAAATATAGTCCTACAGTCATGAAATTAATTTTATCAGAGAAGCGATGAAAATTCTACATCTGTCTGATGCACACGTACCTTTTCCACTTACTCAATTGTATTTTCGGAAGTAATCTAGGAAAAAGGTTTTTTCCTTTCTTTCTCGAATCAATCTACCAATAACGAATGTTTTGTTTAATCAACTGGAAAGGGAGGGGGGGGGGGTATTCTTGAATTTTCAATATTACTTGAATAAACGATCTAATTATTTCGATCAAATTTCAAAGCATGAGAGAACTTGAAATAAGAGTTTATTAACAATTGAAATTGGATCGATTTACGTATTCTCCAGTTGTACCGATCGTTGTGACAAATGGAAGAAAAATATGGGGTAATTTAGACTCTGTCCTCGGGAATGAGGTGCAAGATTAATGCATCCAGTTCTAGTGACGACGTGGCTTTGCAGTTTGAGCGTTAAACGTGCGCGTCAGTAGACGAAAAAAAAAAAAAAAGAGGATGGAAGAGAGAAAGTCGCTCGTTTGTTTCCGTTACGATACGAGCTCTCTATTGTTTAGGCAACCTGCGGGGAATAATGAGAAACCACGAGAGTAATAAAAAAAAAATGGAGATGAGAGAGGGTGGAGTAAAGTGTAGACGCTGAACAACAAAGAAACCCTTTCTGGTGAATTCTCGTGTATTTCCGGTGTTTCGAATATACCCAACGACAATTTCATCGTGAAAATATCCAAGTGAACTAGTTTTTACGCCATCCCCTTGTGTATTACCCATCAAAAAATGTAGGGTTTGTCGCGAAGTTGAAAGTGTGTGGATACTCGAGAGATATCGAATTTGTGGAATTTTTGAGAGAGAGAGATGTCTGATATATTTTTAAATTACTCCAGTGACGTTGAAATACTTTTTTCGATGTATTTCTTCATGGAGTTGAAATATTGAGCATTCAAGGGAGAGTGTGGGATTGATAAAAAAAAAAACGTATATGATAGATGGAAATATACCGATTCGATAAGTTCATATGTCATGATTTGAACGGGAGAAGATGAAAAAAAAAAAATTGAATAGTAAAAATATTACTAAAAAATATAAAATAGAAATAAAGTTTAAATTAAATAGACAAACTAAAAATAAAATTGTTTTCAAATAGTCACCGACTGCCCGTCATCCCAATGCATCTAATTCGCCCTGAAGTACTGATCCTCTATAAATATAACAACCTGACAGCTCAACAATTCGAAGAAGCCCCGCCATTAAATTACACTGTGAACGGATTTTCTACATCGTAGGTATAACAATGTCAACGTACACATTAAACCTTACTAGAATATTTCAAACGATGATACCACAACGATTATCGATTCTCATTCCCCTCTGTATCCCATTTGTACGTGAGGAATCTCAATCTCGCATACTTTGAATCGCCATTCCTCCAACTCCAATAATTATCCCGCGATCCCAAATATTCAACATTCTCGGTAAAAATTGGAGATTTAAAAGGATTAAAATTTTTGAGGCTTTGGATAATTAAAGAGTGAATTTTTAAAAATTCATTGAAATAAATGAAAATAAAAAATTTCCACTCATCCTCAATTTTTCAATATTGATATAGATAAAAATTGTTTAATGAATCCTATAAAATTCAATAAATACACCCAACAAATAAATAGATATATCCATTGTAAAGTCACTTTTGAAACTCCTTCTCCGTATATCTCATTTCTCATATTCTCTCGCTTTTACCAGTCACACAGCTAGAAACTTTTGGTACGACACAAACACGTCTGTCACGGGCGTTATCATTCCCCTCCCCCCCTCACCCCTCTCCAACACCATCTGAAAGCGTATTGGAGTAGAAAGGGCTCTCATGGTTCGAAAGCGTGAGAGTACAACGAATGAGTTACCAAGGGACAGTGTTAAGATAACTGCGACAGCTTTTCAATAAACATGAATAATAAATAGTGAAAAAAAAAAAAAATAGGACGAGTATAAAAAAAAGACTAATCAATCATAACGGATAATGCACCTTGTGTTATTTAAATTTAATCTCAGTCATGATTGAAAACATCGTGATAACCCCCCCCCCCCCCCCACCCACTTTGGCAAACTTTATGGCTGGAATAATCTATGATAGAACTTGCGATGCATTAAGGCCTGGGTGTGAGTTGGAACGAACCTGGCCGACAAATTGAATCGCTTTGCAAGTTCTAGCGCCGACGGACGGCTTGTATCCCTCTTCAAAACATTAAACCCCACCCCCTCCAATCCTCAATCATCACCATTGACGTTGGCGCGAGTCAAACAACGCATATTCCATTTTAAAGTAAATTTTTCAACAATAAATCTTGAAGCATGTACCTGAGATTTTTTTTTCAAACAACGCGACCTCGTTTCATCGTAAATTCATTGGAGAGAAGAAAAGTTTGTGTCTTTTTGAAATTCAGGGGCTCTAGGGGAGGAAGTAATGTTGTTTTTATGAGACTGACAAATTGATGGATGAATTTGTGAAAATTATGAACATGTATTTGAGAATTATAAGTGAGATTTTTTTGGAAAATACGTGAGATGAAGAAAAATTGATTTATAATTTTTAAACATCCGGTTTTCAATTTTTTTAAAATGAGTTTTTCTGAAAAACTGAAATTGAGGAGTAAAATGATTCAATATTGAAATTTAGTGTATACAGGGGCAAAACGGGTGATTTTTGTCACTTCAACATGAAAGTATCTCATGTTTTGAATAACCCCAGAAGAATATTCGAACAAAATTGATATAGAAAAATGAAATAACTCACTAGGTATTTATCAATATGAATTGAGTGCAAATACCAATATTTTTTTTAACAATAAAAATAAATAAAAATGTTTTGATAAGCATTTCTCAATATAACCGGAGTTCCAGGAGACTCAACACCTAGCCGTCACTGGTCGCCGAGAATGTGAGAAATGCCGGTCATGAATCGGTATGCATCGATGGTATGCCAGGAATAATTTTCACTGGATGGACGAGAGAATCGATCGGTTACATAGAGACTGTGGTACATGTGTGTGAAAACGTCGATGCGATAATACATATGTACAATTGTCCTATGTACCAAGAGGGTAGCCAATGTACCCTCCATCCCTATCTAACCCCCTTTTCATGTATATCAACACACAACCTAGCTTGTAGAGAGTACATACATGTTGAACAATGAAAGAGGGGGCCATCCATTACAATTTTTCATATCTCAATCACAAACTATAACTCCAAAACTGGATTTTTCAACTGGAGGGACATATGACCCAATTGTCACGGCTTTATTTATTTTTCATTTTTTTTATTATTTTTAGAGTAATAAACGTCATTCACCCGACATGGTACTCAATTCCGGTTCATTCTCGAGGTCATATTTGATTGGTTTTTTTGGAGTAAACTAAATTCCATATAGCAATGAAAAAAAAAAAAAAAAAAACGTCATAGATTTTTTTAAACAATTTTCAAAGACCGAAAAATATTCATCAACTTCGCGAATTGTTTATTAAATAATATCTTGTCAATTATAAATAGCGTGACGACATTGAATGCCTATTGTACAGACCAGATACAACTTCTCCGATTGTCTAGCATTTATTTATTATTATTTTTTTTTTATACTACGAGGGGAGACAGGGTCTGCCAGAGTTTATAAGCGCTTTTGCAGTGAGTTACTTGGCGCGTGAATTTCTATTTTAATCACCGGCAAAGTTATTAACATCCTCCCCAGACCTGTGCGAAAATGCCACTCTGTGTTGCACTTGCCTCAGTACCTCTGTCTCCAAATAATAATAGATACCAGAACGGCATTCACGAACCTCCTCACTACCCGCTCATCATCACTCCCAAGTTAAATTGAATAATAGAAAAAAAAAAAATGTGTACACGATTTTTCAAACAATTTCCAAAGTATTTTATGAGAAATTAAAATGAAAAAACGCCTGGAAACAAAATATTTATTTTGTTCAAGTTGAAAATAATTATTTTCTCGTGTTTAAAGAAAAAAAAAAAAACATTTCAAGAATTTTTTTTGGTTCTGTGAGACTTTCTCGATTTAACGATATCCAAAATTACTGATGAAAGGTGGTATGAAGCAGTGGAAACTTTGGGGTACTCAGGGGGTGGAGATTGTTCCCTAAATACGTATAGCCAAGAATTTCCAGGTATACTAGTTTTGCCCCTCCCTCACCAGTCTCAAAGATCGGGGCTAAACTATGAACTTGCGCTAGTTGAGTATTTATCTTACATTTTGTTGGAAAGTGGACCCCCTGGACATTCTACCTCTTGGGATATCAGAATTACTGAGTGATTGCACAATTCTTCAAGAATTTCAAGATAAAAACTTTCTCAAGAAATTTTTAAAAATTCAAAAAATCCTTGGAAGAACAAGAACAAAAGTAAAATGATTTTCATTAATATTTTTGGTTATTTCTCATTTATCGTGTGCTAAAGAGCTGCACACGTGTGCCTCTACCATTAATCCCAATGTTTACTCAATTTTTGATATTCTACAGGTATTTGTTGATAAACAAATTTACGATAAAATGAGTGAAATAATTATTGACTTGCCAGTGACGAGTTTATCCAAAATGCTTTGGTCCTTGTACGGCACTTGGTACTGGCACCGGTGCGACTGCTCAGCTTATTCGAAGGAGGTTTTGCTACCCAAAGTGGTGATCACACGTTGATTTATGTTCTACAGGAAAAGGAATGTGTTTTGGTTTTGTTTTATTCAATGTTTTTTTTTAAAATGTTTTACTAAAATTTTTGTGTTTGATTAATTTTTTTTTTAAATGTTTATGTTTGGGTATGGAGTATGGGCAACTGGAGTTTAATTGGTGTGTGACAAGATACAAGGTACAAGGTTAATCTGGATATCTGGATTGGTTAACGTGGTGTAGCAGGGCCGGGGGCTGACGCGACACTGAGCATTTCATTGCAATTGACTATGACTTTGCGCATCATTTTGTGCGCATCTAGACACAACTAGTGATATGATGAAGCAAGTGCATGAGATTTTAGAATTAACAGACAGTTGGGGTATTTAATTTATTTGTTTTTCTAATGTGAAGATTATAGCTATTTTTGAAAGAAAAAAAAAAATACAATTGTTGATATTTTTTTTTTCTAGCCCATCATTTCATGAGTTTACATCACTGACAAAATCCTTTCAAAATAAAGTTGAGACATCACGCACGAATGGAGATACTCAGTTCAATAAAAGTGTCCAACAGGTACAAAATTCTAGTATTTTCCCTTTAGAATGTCAACTCCTCACGATGGATGATAGCCATAATAATACCCTTCAACCATCTGTCATGAATTCAAATACTTTCGATGGAATTTCTCTCAACTTTCCGATTGAAAAAAACAAATTCTTTCAACAAATTTATTGATCGAGATAGATTTCAAAAAATTGAAGGGTGAAAAAAAGAAAAAGGGGGGGCGAAGTGAGCCCCTGGCAACAGGTGATCAGTGAGGACATCACGTAACCCTCAGTCGTTGAGAGCATACCAAATTCAACCTGACTGTCGATTCTTCTGCCAAAACTCCATTTTGCGGCTTGAGAGTTTTCTTGTTTTTGCAAACGATACTCAGTAATTTTATCACGATTTAACCATTTTGTGAGAATATAGTGGAGATGAGTGTGAGCCCTCTGGGGGAGGGACGAGGGGCATTTTCGTGAGATGAATTTTCACATAATTACCCGGTGGAGAAATACAGGAGTGATAAAAGACTCTGGTGTTATGTAAACATTAATTATCATATTTCAGCAATATTTTTGCTGTAAAAACCATGAATTCCATGAGTGAGAACAATTTTATTGATTTATAACCGCATAAACTATAATTTTTTTCAATTTAAAAAGAATTGGTAAAAATCAATTTCATCCTAGGATCAGTTTTTGATAAATATCTTCAAATCTATGAGAGATATCAAAATTTTCGTAGAAACCTTTTTTGTAGCTCTCATTTTACTCTACAAAAAAGGTATCTATAAAAATTTTGTCATCTCCCTTAAATTCCGAGATATTCATTGAAAACTGACACAATTCAAAAAATAATCCCTTGAAAAACCTAAAATCTTCAATTTCCTTCATTTCAACCCCCTTCCGCCTAAAAAAACCCAATAAAATTATCTCTCCATCATCCAAGAACATCTTAATATCCTCTAAAGATGAAATACCCAGTTGTGCACCTAACAGAGTAGTTGTCTGGATCCCTTGAAAGGCACGTATCAGTGCAGGCTGAAGAGGGGTTTATAAGGTGGAGGGGGGCACACGCAATTGAATTTCTAGACGTCAATGCAAGGGAGAGAGGTTGCATATTGGCAGACTGACTGTTGGATATACGTGAACCTCTAACATTGGAGGCACAAAGTGGGCACATACGAGTAAGGGGGGAAAAGGGGAGTGAGAGAAGTGTGATATATAGGATGTACGAGTGGCAAGGGTACGACGTAAAGAGCCTCCAACCCTGAGCAATATTGGTCTGAAGGGCCTATGGAGGAGGTGTGTGAGCTCAAACTATGCAACGAAATGACGATGAAGAGTGGCATAGTAACATGATGGAAATAGTAGGGGGAGTTGGGAGAATAGGGGACTGAGGAGAATCACTGGGCAAGCTGGGGGGGGGGGACCCCAGTGAGGACATCGAGAGTGTAATGTAAACTAATTAGGAGTGAGTCTACGGCAATTAAGGTAGCCAGAGTGCTTCTACTCTGACACTCCTCCAACAACCTATACCACCGCTTGATAACAAGGTATTAGAATTATGTGACTACACTTACGAACACTCATAGCTATTACATTTTACTTGTTTCATTTTTTTTTGATGGATTTTAATTTTTTTGAAAAATTGATTGAATTTAATTTTAACCGATTTTTTCATTTAAAATTGAGGGAAAAAAAACTTTTAAAAGAATTTAATAATTCAATGGTAGAGTTTGATTTTTCCTGAATTGATGAACTTTTTTGTTATAGAAAAATAAAAGCTAGAAAAGAGGATTTTATAAAAGTTTTTCCATTTCCTACGAATTCAAAGATATCGATAAAAGAGGTATCTGGGTATGAATTTTTAAGTTGACTCATTTTACCACTTCATTACTGGATTTAATCCATCAAGAATAAGTGTTTTAACTCAATCTTGTAGATTTTAATGAAGTAAGTTTGGCTCGAATGGTTGAGAGGTCTTTTTTTTTTTTTTAAGGATAATTGTAAAAAAAATTTCAAGGGTCTTTTAACGGACACAAGTTACTCAGATTAATTTTTTCAAATTCAGTTATCTTCACTGAGAGAGTGATGACGAGGAGAGGAAGTAACTAGTGCTGGAGTTAATGTTTGGAATGAGGGGGGGGGGGGGGGGGAGTTGGAGCGAGTTTCTTTGGTGGCTGTTGAATAAATTAGAGGGAAAAATTAGGATTAAGGTAAGAGGCTGTGGAGTGGAAAAAACATTCTGTACAAAAGGGAATTTCAAATCTATGTTGTGTCTCATATTTTACCTGTCTCATTAGTGTTTCCTACCTTTTTGTATAGAAATACCTACGTAAATAGTGGTGAGCCACTCAACCGCAAGCCTCAGGGGTACTTTTAATTCGAAACTTTTAATTGCAAATGACCCAATGAGGCATCGATCTCATGTCCATTCGGAAAGAGAAATATAACCCGAGATCGTTTGTCCTCATTTGTCGTTCCAACGTGATACTAACTCCTACCTCAACCAAAAACTAATAGTCCTTGTGCTTTTTTAGTTCAATCATTTATCTCCATTTCACACGGCTAAAACCACGATTCAGTGATGGGGGGGCGGGGGGGGGGGGGGGGGGGGAAGAGAATTTTCAACGTAGTGAAAACCACAACTGGCTGTTCCAGCTGTTTCTGCTTTAATGAACTTTTGACCAAATTTCGAGTAGGAAAATATCACGATGGAGAGATTAACTGATGATGAGTGTAAACGATTGGATAAAATGTTTCTTTTTTTTTTAAACTTTAATTTTTAATTTTATTCGAAAAAAAAAAAAAATCAACTTTTCAATTTTTAATTAAAAAAAAACAGAAAATTATTAATTGAAGATGAAATTATAATATTGTATCGAAAGATTAAACCTCTCTTTACATTCAATCTCGAATATTTATGGATAGCGATATCACATTCTGAATTTCCCAAGTGCTATTCCTTCACTAAATAAATCTTTATTGCATGAGGCTTGGCTCGCGTGGCACGAACCATTCCCACGAGCACACCCCCGATGGCTAACCGAATCCATCTCACTAGAGTGATCCAATAATTTCCTTGCCACGATTTCCTCAATATTATATATACCCCTCAGTATTTATCCAGACAGAATGATTCCTATCTCCTCTATTTACTCTCTCAAAAATCTAAAAAATTGTTATAACATGAATTAAATATTTCCAACAATTGAAATTCCTCCATTTTGTTTTTTTTTTTTTCAAACAATAGAATAATGCCAGCTTAAATGTTGAAAGCCACTTTTTTTTTTTCACTAAAGAACTCGTAAAAATATAACAAAAGAGTAAAATGAGTTCATACCGCTCGACTTTGACTGTACTCAATCTTTGATGAGCGACATCTGCCCCCAGAGGTACATTTTTCGAGTAACGTCAGATGATGGTGCATGAAAATGGAAGGGAGAAGAGGGGAAAAAAGTCCAGAGAGATAAGACCACGATGAGTATGCAGATGCAACTGAGAGAGGTGGATATAACAAGTTGTGGTGGTGGTGGGGTAGATGAAAGAGAGACCCAGAGGGTTGGTGGAGTGTTGCAATAGACTGCAGATTGGAGAGGCAGACGTACAGTCAGTCGGGTACAGTCAATAGCATAAAGAGAGAATTTATACGTGAAAAACGATAGGGGATGAACCAGAGGTTCGATTTGTCGACAGACTATTAGCTCATGCCCGACCAAAGCTCGATATTACTACTTGTACAAATACAAATATCCTCGTGCGGGACATTTTGAGAAAACAGTGGTTCTCATACCCTTTTATTTTCAATTTTACCATTTTTTTAAATTCTATTTTTGATAAATTTTTGCGTGATAATAAATATTTTCAATTTTTTTTTTAAAATGAAAAAATAGATTTTGATTTAATTTAATGAGGAAATGATGCATACAAGAGGTAGTTTCACCCTGAGATAAATATATATCTTTATCCCTCATCGACAGTCAATTTATAGTCAGAAAGAGCCACTGGGTAATTTTCTGTACGGACATGATGGGCCAATTGCCCACCCATTACACGACATTATACTTTAACGCCGCTAGGCTCAACGAAACACTTCCTGTAATCACTCCCCTCATTTTCTAATGTCTATATACTCTTTCTCAGTGACAGCTGGGGTTGTGCAAAATGAAACTTTCTTCATTATTAATCATTTTTGAGTAAAAATTAACGACTAAAAATAAAAAAAATTGTTTATGAATAAATGAAAATAATTATTAATATTTCTATTTATTCAATATAATTTTCATATTATTGTCTGTAATTGAAAAAAAAAAAAAATTTAATTACAAATTTTTAATATTTTTATCAAAATAAAAACTTTTTTTTTACAATTTTGAATTTTCACGAGAGAATAAACAAGATGTTAACAATGAAAAAGGCCCATATTACCCGAGGTAAGCTGCCACTAAGTATTTCCCTTGCTCAAGTTTTGCCATTTGA
The DNA here is from genome assembly GCA_035578325.1 of Coelinius sp. EB29. NCBI lineage: Eukaryota > Metazoa > Arthropoda > Insecta > Hymenoptera > Braconidae > Coelinius > Coelinius sp. EB29. Next base: position 2,882,890 of record JAOZGT010000008.1, read on the forward strand.
GTCTGAGATGCGAGAGAGGAGGGCAAACTAAATGGGAGGATGGGGTAAGAGTGGATGGTTGAAATATCACTGAGGGGGTTGAGAAAAGGGGTTCGTTGGCTAGTCCAAAGAGTAAAGGGGGGGGGGGAGGGAGGAATGGAGTGACAGTGGAGGGTGAGAGGAGCCTCGAGAAAACTTGGGAAAGGCAAGAGTCTGGCCAGGAAGAAGTCCGTCTCGGGGTCTCTCGGCGTTTGGATGCCGTTTCAGGGGGCGTAATATTGATCATGCCCTAGGCGGTAAGAGGGTGGAATGTCTGCACCCTCTCTCACTCTCTGGTGAAACTGGCAAGAGTAAAGGGGGTGGCTGGAAATAAGGGAACACAACCGAGGTATTACAAAACTGCATCTACATCCTTTGAGAAAGTAAAAAAAATACAAATATTTTTTTTTTAACAGCTTCTTTGGGGATTTCGAATATGCGTCAATTGTAAATATTATTTTTTTATGCAAATTTTGAATAAACAATTTGATTTGTAAATTGTTACCATCCATCCCTTATTTATTTATTCATGGAAATATTTGAGAATCGTGATGTGAATGAGAATTGCTTTAATTTTTCATTTTTAAAAACAAAAAAATATTCAAATTTTTTATTTGTTCTATTTATTTATTTTTTTCTATTAAATTAATACAACACGAGAAGTGAACCTAGTATCAAGTTTATTACAGCTAATGAACTATTCAATTTTTTAACGATGATCATGATATTTTTTTTCGTCGACGCGACAGGTTAAGCCGTCGGGATGGAGTGCGACCCTTTAAGCCAGACGGGTACTCTTCTATGGTTTCAACTCTCCTCTCTCTGCATATCGCGAGCTACACGGTTTCGCATCAACCCCTCCGTCGAACGCTCAGTATTTTTTTTTTTTTTTCATTCGCTCTCCACTACTTCCTCCGCCCCCCTCTTTTTTTTTTTACCGGCAGTGGAGAGACTTTCGGGGGTTGTGAATGTTGGATAAAAAAGTATGAGAGAAGAGAGGGAATGAAGCTGATTCTTGACACTTTACAAAAATCATGTAAGGCTTCGTCACCCTCTTAACACATCCTCAAGCTGTAGTACCTCATTATTTGCAACAATTTTTAAGGGTAAAAAATGTTGAAAATAAATTATAATTAAATAATTAGTAAAATTTGATTTACCAAATTTATGAAAATAAAAAAATTAAAAAATCGTAATTCCTTTAACACTCTCGTAAATATGAATGAAATATTCATATAAATAAACATTGAATAATTTTTTTTTTTTAGTTTTCGTTCAACGGAATAAAATAACATGAATAAGAGAAAATTCTAGAAATTAGATTTAAATCTTGAAATAATATTTCCCTACAAAATCGAGAGGATATCTATAGAATGAATAAAAATTCCGTTAGTTGGCCCTCCCCCCATATAACTGAGAGACCACTCCAATTACCAACCACCGAAGACCCCCCCTCCCTCCCTCCCTCTCTCTCTTCAACTCGTGAAAACTGACGTCAGCGTTTCATTAATTTTAATTAAATATCCTTAATTTTCATGGGTATCCATGGCCATGAAGTGATGGGGGAAACGGAGAGAGAGAATCGAAATGAGTGGTTGAGAAAAAAAAAAAACCAAAATCCATCCCCAGAAATATAAATGAGAAAATGAGAAACATGTACAATTGGACAGTCCGTGGATACCGCATACCGTGTGTTATACAATTTATTCAGTACGAGAGACTCGTTTTAACCGGCTTTGAACTTTTGCCTCTGTTATGATAGAAAAAAAGATGGATATTTTGTCGTTAAAAAAAAATTAAATTTGCAAGTGTATTTATGAAATGGAGGTAATTAAAATTTATGGACAATTGAGAGTGATAAAAAAAAAAAAAAGTTTCTCCAACTCTTTAAATTTAATTGAATCATAAATAAAAAAATTCAATTTTTTTCAATTTCGATTTAATAAACATTTGAATAACCCACGAGAATAAAGGAAGATCAAACAAGATCAATAGCTCCTCCTACAAGTACTAAGAGGGATGAGGTGAATGCAGTGGGATAAGAAAGTAAAGTGGAATAAAGAGAGAGAGAGAGAGAGATAGGAGTGGCTCATCGATATGCCAGAGACGTCTTGCTCGATACCACCGATTATCCTGTTTATAAATCCTCCAACTACTGCCACCCTCTAATGTAACAGAGCACGACCATTAACCCCTCAACATCACTGACTCCCTTTATCCCTTGTATATATCCACTCAAATTAAACTCAAACTCAATATTCCAGTTGAGAAGATTTGCATGTATAATTTAATAGAATACCAGTTATTTTCCACAAATTCGTAAAGATAATTCCCAATTGAATAATTGACAACAATGAGTTGGGAAAATTTATAAATATGTGAATAAACGTGAATATTTCAATTTTCTCTTGCCAGTATAATAAATACGAGTATTGACATGTTATGCTAGAAACACTTGATACCTTCTGGCAAGTTAAACACCAGCCAAACTGCGAAATGAACGTACATTTATGGCAAATACTGTATATCAAATGCAGCTCAGTCATTAATACCCAGTACATACGTCTGTCCCGTGCAATTGCAATTGAAAAATAATCAAATAGCCCATCAAACATCAAACAAATAAAATCAAATATTTATTCAAAAAAAAAACAAAAAATTAATAATTTTTTCGAAGAGACAAAAAATAGAAAAACCATCGATATTCGAATCGTTTGATGTTTCTCTCCCTTTTTTTTTTTTTTTGGATACAATAAACTGTCAACCATGACATTTTTCAATGGAAAAAGAGAAGGAAGGACGAATCAAACGGACGCACTTTGGAAAATAAAAAAAAGAGAGGACGTGACGAGGCCATTCGCATCATTCACGCTTCCCCTGTGGCCTTTCTTCTCCCCTTTTTCGACAATCTTCCCCCCCCCCCCATCCACCTAGCCTCTTGAAAAGTACTCTGAGAGGAACAGGAAGAACATGGCCAGACATGCACACCCCTTTTTTTTTCCTTCTTTCAACCCTCGTTCCATTCTCCTGTGTCCCTCATTTTTATTTTCCCAAGTTTCTTCTCCAACACTGGATGGAGACTCAAAACTATTTCACCTTCGTATCCTAGGCCCTAACTACAGTTCAGACATCTTCACTTTATAATTTAGAAACAAAAATTGTGGTGGAGAGAATTTTTTTTATGATTTTTCAGGGATTAAAAATTATATTAATGAGCTTTTCAATTTGTTTAAATCATTTTTTCATGTTTTTTGATTGAAGTTAAAAAAAATTATAATTCATTTGGGAAAAAAATTTTATGATAAAAATGGAATATATTTAATAAAAATGGTTTTTCTATCTCAGTAATTTTACTCTTTGGCCTCTCGTTATTACATGCACGCGACTCAAAGCACTTTCAATTCCACTGTCTACGTATTTCCCATCTCAGACATTTTCGCTTAATAATTTAACCCCGAGAGGTTGAAGGAAAAAAAAGAAAAAAAGATGGAAACGTTTTACTGAATTGTCACCAGGATTTTTCTACTCAGTAAACACCATGTAATCTTCTAACTCTGATTAACATTTTAATTAATTAATTTAATAGCACGGAAAAGTCGTGTTTTATGAGTTCCGTGTGATGGCTTTAAAGAAAAATTGAATTTTTCATGGGAAAATGTCGTCCCAATGCACCCGCAGTATTCCCCTTGTACACTCTCGTCTATTTTCTCCTGTTTCTCTGTTGTTTTTTTTTTTTTTTTTCGTATTTTGTATCTACTATGCACCGTCTCGTTATTAATCCACCGAGAACCCCCCGGATTCTCGGCATTCAACTCTCTCACATGCGTTTGTCCAGACGAATGAAACAAACGTGGATATAAAGAAACAAAAAGCAGAACGAGAGAGGTAAAAAAATAAATTGAAAAGAATACACACACACAACTCGGATTTTTTGGAGAATGAAAATAATACAATTTTGTCTTGTTTCAGGGAAAAAAAATATGAATAAAATAAATCCTCGAATGAATGAATTGTACAATTTGTGGGAAATGAAGGATATGAATCAAGCAAATTGACCACTCCTGTGTCACTCTATTCTACTGAAATAACAGAGAAAAATTCAAGTTTATGATTTAATCAATTTTCTGATTTTTTTTTTGTTTTGCGAATATCTCGAGAACAAAGAGTTTTACAAAAATTTATCAAGATACCTTTTTTGTAGGAAATTTCAAGGTCAATAAAAAAGGTCTCTTGTAAAATTTCTGTAAACCTCGTAATTTTGAAGATATTCGCAAAATAATAACCTCTAAATTCAATTGACTCAATTTCCTAAAATTAAAAAAGTTATAAAATTCAATAAATTGGGTCCAATTCCCCGACAATTGTCATCATACCACAATCACAGATATGCGTCACAATCCAGTAAACACCTAAACCCGATAATTTCAATGTAGAACAGAAGTTATTGAAGTGTTGATTCACGCGAGACTATGACAATGAGTAGAAAACCGAGTGGAATCTCCTGTATGGTCCAGTGGACATGTTCTTGACTGTATAGAATAAAGACGAGGGGTTCATCTGGTATATATCGGAGAGAAGAATATATCGGTTTATCCGAGAGAAAATAACGTTTGTGTATATGAACCTCAACTTCTTCTCCCCCTCTGCAAAACGTCAAAAGATATGTATCTGTTTTCTCTCTCTATCCTCTAGGATTTGTGCAACACTCTATTCAATTACACCTGGGACCCGATATACACAACAGTCTAACAATTCTGAAAATGGATAGGAGCCAACGAGAACATCTTTCTACCCTAGTTCACTGATATTTAATCTATTAAAATTCCATTTGTATGAAAAAATTAAAAATTAATTTTTTAGTTATTCTTCACTCCATTCCCTCATTCATAATATTTAATTCAAGTTTATATTTTATCTAGGTTAAACATGAAATAGTCAAGAGTTCATATTTGCATTTGATAAATAAAATAAATAAATAAAATTGAATTAAAACCATCAAAATTGAACAGTTACGTCAGCGGATATTAAACATTTAATGAATACCATATTTTCCCCCACCCACTGACATTCTCCACAATTTAATATTTCAATGAATCTCTCGCTGTGGATTCAACTGTGGTTTTTATAATTAATTGATGACGTATTTGCACAGTCTACTGCTTTTTTTATTCCAGGGGTGTTGAAATATTTCCCTCATAATCCATGAGAATCAATGTAACAATGATGCACCTCGTTATGACAATGAGTTCATCATGAAAAAAAAAAAAGGAGAGAAAAAAAAACCCGCACCACAGAGATGATTACAAGGATTGTACCAGGGGCGTCGAGTGATGGAAAAATTGATTAAAACGGTAGGGATGAGAGACGAGTTGCGAGTAGTTGAAAAGCCAGGGCTTGAAAAAGTGAATGTTCTAATGACAAAAGAGGATGAATCGATATATCGATGAGACAGCTAAATATTCATTCAACATCAGACGTTGTATAAATTTTCATGGTGCTTTTACTCATTCAAACTCAACATACAATTGAAAAAAAAAAAAAAAAAAACGAAAGTTTAATGCATGTATAAATAATTTGTCTCTTCTCATATCAAACGTTGAATATCAATTTTTTAACTCCCTCATTGAGTTTCAAGAGACCAGTTTAAATATAATTTTCTGAATATGTCAACAGTGATATAATTGAGTGTTTATTTCTGAAGTGATTTTTTTAAGAGATGAAAAAATGCCTTGAGAAAAATCGATTGGTAAAAATAAATAAATAAATTTTTTAAATAAAAAACCATCGAAATTTTCTCAAAGTCTCTATTCAGTATAAGAAATCTCAAGAAACATGAACTAAACTCTAGACAATGGAAAATAAATGTAAACCTTCCTTAAACCTCAAAACTCTATGACAGTAGCAATCCATCGAAGACCACCCCCCCCTCCCCCCCCCCCCCCGCCGCCCCTAAGAAAAGAACCAAGTGAACCAAAAGAAAAAGGCGAGAGATATGGATTACAACGTATCATCCAAGAGTACAGAGCCATTGAAGTTACAAAGAGGAATAGAGAGAGGGAGAGGGGGTGGGGGGAATGGGGATTACATGACGCGTGGCATCACGTGGGATATTGATCGCGAGAGAGTCAGTGAGAGCATTAAACAAAGACAGAGAGAGTGAGAGAGCAGCATCCACGCAAACTATTGCGGCCTTACCCTACCTACCCCAAGCATCATCCATTCCCTTCCAATCCCTCTTCTACCTTTCACCGCTCTCTCCCTCCCCCCCCCCCCCCTTTCACCCCCTTTTGCCACCGAACTCATACTGGCTTCTCGCCATATACTCACCTCTGTTTCGCTCTGTTTCACTCTATTTCACTTTCAACTCACTCATCCCCCCTCATTCCTACCACCCCCACCCCCCTCCTGCTTCCGTACAGTCTCCAACTACCTGTCTACTTTTATATCCAATCTCTCTTCCCTTCCCCGCGCCACTCACCTGTCCAATGGTTAGCCACAGTCCTGTCAACTATTCCTACCCCCTCCTCCCCCCCCCCCTTCCCCGTCATCAAGCGAATGGTTAATTATTAAACCTATACAGGAAAATTCATCAAAATCGATTGGTAACTGAATGCGATATGAAGTTTATACCGTGAATGGCTAGTCTCCGGAATATTGGTTGTTTTTGACCGTAGGAAGAGGATAGGGGAGGGGGGGTATGGTAGAGAGAGAGTGGAAAGTTGGTGTATATGGGAGAGAAAATTGGTGATGAAATTGAATTTGATGGGACACATGGTACAGTCAAAAGTTTCCAATAGATTTTGCTACTGGGTTTTATTTCAACGAGTTTATTATTATTATTATTTTTTTTTAATTGTTTCAGTGAGTAGAGAAAGAAAAAAAAAAATGTCAATATGAGATTTTTTGATCTCAATTTTAGATTATTTTGATACTCAATTTAAGTTGTTGAAGTTGAATATAAATTTCTAAAAATCATAATTTGATTATTTAAAAAAAAAAAAAAAAGTGGATAGAGTGTTTATATGTATCAAGTTATTGATTTTAGTGAATCGTTGGAGATGCTGGTAAAGAGAAAAGAATGAAAAAAAAAAAAAAAGTATCTGACAGGCAGAGATGGGCAAGGGAGAGACTGGAGGCACTCGAAGAACCGATAGATAATTGGAGTGAATTCTTCGGGAATTCAACAGAGCTCGCTTCCTCCGGACTCTGCATTTATTTCTCCTTTTATTCTCGCATTATATATCCTTTCCACCGCAAATCCGCTCATTTCACTCTTTACCTCAGTTTCCATTATTTCCATTTTATTCACTCGGTAATTCGTTATTTTATTTTCTTATTTTTACAGGAAAAATGGAAGGGGATTTAAAATTCTGGAGGATTATTATTATTTATTTTTTATTTTTTTCCTCTTTTCGTTAACAGTTGAGTTGATGAGTGAGGAGGAAGATACTAGTGGTTCTAAATACTCTAGATGCCATTCTTCGCGTCACTTAGGACGACCTATTTTATCACTGTAATCCAGAGCAAGAGGAGAAGGGATTTTTAGAGAAGGAGAGAGAGAGAGAGAGACTGGGACTTGGACGATTCTTTCGACTTTTCTCCAACTGGCAATGGAGAAGAGAGAGATAGAGAATTAGAGTGAGAGGGAGGGGGGGGGGGAGGGATGAAGGAAATATACCTAGAGAAGTGTTAAAAAAAAAATGTTAAAAATGAGGGAATGGGTTGGGCAATCCAAGTGAATTGCTTTATTTGCTCCCCACTTGGGTTGGAATATATTTAGATGAAAAGTCATGCTAAGAGCGACCCCCAAAGAAACAGAGAAACCATCCCCGCCGACGAGTAGTGAAACATGGAGTTGAAAAAGAGAAAAAAAAGAAACAAAAACGGTTGAAAAGTGGTGGTGAACCGAGGGAATTAATTTCTAATGACGATGTCAGTCCACTGAGAGTCTCCTTTTATCTATTATTCTCTTCAATTTTTTTTTTCCGTGAAAAAGAGGTGAATTCAAATATGACGACTGGATAATGAAGGTTAAATAAATCCTTGGTTAATTATCTTTTCTTTTGTTTTAAAAATAATTTGAGTGATATTTTTCTTCAATTTTTTTTTCAGATGTAAAATCCGTGAAACAGACGAGATATGACGTGATCCCCACACGGAGGGAGCGTCAGGAGATATTTCCGTTGGCTTCAATAATGCAAAATATACCCCCCCGTCGGTAAATTTCAGTGATTGAATTTTGAGGAAAGTCGAAATGTCAGTCTTTATCTCAGATAATCGATGTGAGCTCTTCTATTTTTGTTCAATCCATCGAAACTCCCATCCAGAAACATCCGATTTATCCCGTTGAATTTTCAATTTACATTATCACTTATTTTTTCAACCCCTCAACCCAATCCCTGAAGCTAATTAATCCATCAGCAAATACGTAAACAGTATTCAATAATTGAAGAGTATAAAATGCTGAATAACGATGAAAAATAACAAGTGCACAATTTTCAATTTTTTTCCCTATAAAATTGATGGAAAAATGGTATACACTGTACACTCAAATCCACTTATTTTACCAGTTTTATTGGTAAAAAAATAAAACAATCATTTTCAGTAAATCCTCAATTGCCATTTCGATTTCAGTTCTTTCAATAAAATCCAAACTGTGGATATTTGATGTAAAATAAAACATCCCTCGGGACAAATAGATAGAGAGAGAGGGGATAAAACCTGTGATAAAGGGAGTATAAATTCCCGGAGGGTGAGTTTTTTTTTCCACAAAAAAATGGACGAAAAGTGTAAACATAAGATGAAGGATACAGAAGAAAAAAATATTCTTAAAGCAAGACAAAAAAAAAAAGCATAAAGACGTACTTACCCCCTCAGGAAATGCCTCTTTGCCAGCTCCAGCTTGATGACACTCGACTCACGAGTGTCCACTGCGACGGGAATCCAACGATTTCTGGTCCACAATGTACCCTCTCAACACGCGTCTCTCTCTCTCTCTCAACTTTTTTCCTATCAAAAAACCAAAATTCTTGGATTAATCACTATTTTCACTGTTATATCCACTGAAAATGTCAGTTACAATGAATCAACTAATCAGTTGTGACAATATTAATCAACAATTTGGGGAGGGAAAATAAGCAGTTGCGTACAGAGCGGACCGATCACGTCTGCGACAGAGTGTCATCGGAAATGATGCTAAGTTTAGAGATTGGTTTGAGGAAAGGAGAGGGAGATGAGAAGAGAACAAATGAAGGAGTAAAAAGGTGAAGAACAAGGGGATTGAGTGAAAGATGAAGAGAGTTGAGTCGTGTTAGAAACAATGACAAATACAATACAAGTGAGTTTCACTTTTGGTAGCAATTTCATTGCATCCTGGGTCAATCTGAACTGTCTGCTATCGTTTCATCTCACTCGACATGCAACACGCCCCTGAGTCTCAGTGGATAGTCATTAGGTGGGTTTGATGATACGATGGGAGAGGGGAAAGAGGGGAATCGCATTATTTTTGGTGCCAAAGTGTATCGTACGCCAATGAGCGCAGGCTCGTCATTGGAATACACATTTGCCAAGTGATTAAGAGTGAATAAGAAGAATAATGAAGATTAAATCAACTATGGACTCATGAGATCCGAAAGAAAAAGACGAATCATCATGACAATATCTTGAAAAAAGTGATGAGGGAGAAAATAATCACCGGGTAATAGTAAATTGTTCCTGTCAGCTGACCCCTGAATGAGCAATGGAGCTACAAGAAAAAATTTCAAGGGTGAAAGTAGCATGATGAAGGATTATATTTCCTACTCTATTTGTGTAAGTCATTTTTCTCATTTTATTACCTCATCTCCACTTTTTTTGTTTTTTTTTTTTTTTTCTATTAAAACCCTTTTTTTGTAAATAAATATCAAATCAAAAAGAATGATACACATGTTTCATCCATGCAACACTATTTCTCCTCCCTCCCACCCTTTTTTTCTCCTAGTAATTGTTCCTCTCTGATACTGCAGATGTTTTGTTGCGATTTAATTGGAAAAAATTCGAGATGCGCAGCAGGCAATTGTACACCCGTATAACAATGTAACAAGCGAACGAGTGTATCCGAGGTATCGAGATATAATAGAAAGAGAAGTTGAAAAGTTAGACCAGAAAGGGATGCCCTTTTATATTCAGCCCAATACACATTCAATTTGTACATACTCATGGATAGAAGAGAGAGGAAACTACTATTGCATCACATTATTCTATAGGGATTTGTAGATACATTCCATCCAGAAAATTGGATCATCAATATGACAAGAAAATTGAACAAAGATTGATAGTAATTAAACATGATTAATCATTATCCTAAGCAACAGCGGATTTGTTTGAAAATGGGTAGAAATGGCTCCTCATTTTGTTAGTGGTCATGAAACTTTGACAGCTGTGATACGGGCCATAAAGTAACGTATGTAAATGTATAACAGACAGAGGATAGTTGCAAGCTCAGTAGATTTGTACATCTTACCCGTTGCACTGAACTCTCTCAGTTACGCTCATCCCGTTTATGATACACCCGAGTGAATCTCCTGTGACTGCACTTTATGGACAAAACGTAAATCCTCAAGCTACATTATTCACCTGACTCGCGTATACAGACAAATATATACTTTATTGCCGTTAATTGATTTATCTCCTATTAAAAATGAATAAAATTGTCTTTAATATGAAACACAAATTGAATCTTCATCATTTCACTGGAATAACTATCGAGATATTGTACATAATCAACTCAAGTCATGTACAACAAGAGGTGAAGCTATCGTGAGTACACGAGCTCCAGCCAAGCCCTCAAGATTTTCTAGCGTAATATTCCATCCTGGTTTTCACTAGTTACACTGATGATATAGACCATCACATTGCACATTAATCTTGTCCTATAAGGCAGTGCAGTATATAAAGCCCCCACCCCCTACATCATACTCAATGTACACAGTACGTGCACACAGTAGACTTGGCTTTTCTGCTTTTCTTGTTACTACATAACGAGAAGAGAGACAAGCAAGCCGAAGAGAACACCTGGGGCGCTTATCGTTGGCATTTATGGACGCCGAGCTATTGAACTTTTCTCACTGTGTCAGTGGTTAATCGCTTGAGTTACTCGCTTCAACGATTTCAAGAATTAAATAAACTTGTTTCGATTTAAATGATTCATTTTACCGCAAAAGAGTTGAATTAGAGATTTTTCATCAAAATCAATTGTACTCAATGAGAAGAAATACTGATTTGTTAATGAAATTGGATTATCTTTCTGTGGTTCAACGAAATCCACTGGTATAACCAAAGAGACTGATCCTGAGGTATCAAGTTGGTCAACGCTGTCGTCGGAAATTGCGTAAACGGATTTTCGCTCAGCTCCGTACGATCCGTCAGGTCCTGTCCCATTAGAGCAGACACGTCGTAGCTCTCAGGGGTTAAAACTACCCTCGGAGATGTACAGAGGAAGTATTAAACTCGAAATGAACTCTCTTCTCTCACATACATATAGAGTTCAAACGTTGGAGCAGAAATTGTCGGGAATTTTGCCTCTTTACATCTATTCCGTCAACTCGATGATAATTATCAAGGAAAAAGCAACAGATAAAGAATAGCCATCAACACAATTCAACATCACCGCGGAATTCATGAAGCATATAAAGAACTTAAGGAATATGAATGAAGAAAATTTGATGAATTGAGAGGATTCATTCAAACGAACGAACATGACTAGAGCTACCAAATTGCAGTCAATAGACATTTGAATGACGTTAGTGTACACAGAATGTCACCAGATTCGTTAGCCCCTTGGGGACTGCCAATCGGCTGACTCGAGGATATCACTAATTGACGTCATCTCCAGCTGATCCCCCAGGTTGTTGTCTCAACGCTTCTCACACAATCAATTCCCCCCCCCTCACCCCTAGCAATCCTCGTTAAGGTGTCTTCTCCATTATGTCATTAGTTATTTATTCATCAGAAGCGAATATCCTCCAACTATCACCTAAACTTTCTCTCTCTCTCTCTCTCTACTGAACGAAACTCAACAACTTTGTTTTTTCTACAATTCAATCTCTCTGGATACTCTCAATCTGTCACGAGCAACACTCGTTAGCATCCAATTGTCATCTAAATTCTTCAACAACTAGAGCTGTAGTTATCGACTCGCTTAAATGGGTCTCAGGATCAAATTGTCCAGAAGCAGTTCAACATTTAAGATGTACTAAATCACAAAAAAGAGCTGTTCAACTCTTGTACTTGTTCAAGATTGGTGTATCCTTCTTACAGAATTACAAAGTTATCGAGAAAAGTTTCGTCGATGGAGAGAGAGAGAGAGAAGAAAAAAATGGATACGAATAAAAGACTGGGATACGCCTCTTGGAATTACATTTAATAATGTCCAATAAACGTTTCCTCCACTTTTCTTTATCCAACCAGTGCTTCCAAGACCACTCTACCCCCACCTCCTTTCCTTTTTTCGTCCTTCGATCTCTTTCTTTTATCATTTCTTCTGGGTTTCTCTCCCTTTATCCAGCACTCGTGACTCTTGGTGCTCCTATTCGTGTCATATCGAACAAACGATTACACCCGGGCACTCTTTTTGTACTAGAGGAGAGGGGGTTGACGATCCGAGTATAGAAAAGCCTTTCCATCTGACGCGGAAACGAATCGACCAGCAGCATTCCCCAAGTTACTATCCTGGATAATATCCGGGGTGGAAGAGAGGGGAGGTACAGACACAATTCCACACTCCATACAATTGGATTTCTCGATTGATCTCCGTATTTAATTTCAAAAAGTATGAGGTTATAATTAGAAATCGTGATTGGGGGAAAAGCAATTCTAGAAATGATAGATTACTATTCTGCTCTTGGGATTGTTGGAAATATTCATAATTTAATTGATGTGATGTTGGAGGAGTTAATGAACTTACAATTCAGAGAAATCAATTTTCCCAAAAAATCACAGTCAATTGAATCATCTCAACATAAACTATTGAAAATCCCTTCAATACATTAACCTCAAATAACGAAATAACCCTAGAAATTTCGAAATAAGATAGTTTCATCTTGACTCGAGTGTGCAAGTACAAATACCAAGGGCTCTCAATGTGAAACAAATTGGAATGGATTGGCACGATTGAGGGTGGATAAGGGTGATATAAAGGTAGACCACAAGAGTCTGGTGTTGCAGAGGCAGTTAACCCTCAGGCCCCAGAAACGTGACTCCCTTCTCTCTCACTCTTTTCTCTTTCATTTTCACTCGAGTCACATTGGAAGGAAGCTGAATGTATCCCAAACTCTTTGGTGATGTTTTTGTGGTCGTGGTACATGTTTAGAGAATGGGACAAAGGGGTGGTGGAAGTGTAGCGACATAGAACGCTATGAAGAGTGCGAGAAAAGCCAAAAACGACGTGTGTACGTTGAAACGACGTGAGGGGAGGGATTAAAGACAAGAAGGGTAAGGGACAGAAATGGCAGTGGACAATTTCTGTAGGTCGTATTTATAGTAATGGATTGTGTCTGCCTGGCAACAAGCCCACTCTCCACTTGTCTCAAATACACACTCATTTCAACTTTGAAAATTGCGTATTAAAGGTACAAGAAATGGAGTTAAAATTGTCAATTTCAATAACAAGTGGATAATACTTTGTGAAACATTTTACGTATTCATGGTGACAGATGTTGTCATTATTTCAAGTTAAACTACCAAATCTTGATGACAATTCCCAGAGGCAACTTGTCTTGACCATTTGACAATTATTGTAACATGCTTTCTTGATGCTGCTGATTGAATGTAACAATGAGGGTATAAATAAATTGATGGATATTAATTTGATATGGGTGACGATTTGAAAGAGTCGATTGATGATTTTTGGAAATTGGGTTGAATTTTACATCTGCAGATTTATTCATTTGGGAAAATAAAGAGAAGTTGAGAAGTTGCAATTTTCCATTGAGAATTTTCTTTTTTAAATTCAAAACAGAATTATTTTTATTGTTTCTGAATTTTATGAAATTAGTGATTTTTTATGACAATGAAAATCCAGGGAAATTTCATGGTTAAATATGAATAAAATATAATCCGTTTTGCCCCACTAGTTTTTCACTTTTCAGAAATTTATAAATTCATTTTTACCCCGTCAAAGTTAAGGAGAAACTAGGGCATCATGCGCGCTAACGCGCGCGACTACCTTCCAGTAAGCGCTGTAGCGCACAACAATTATACATTTTCTGCATAATCATACACTTTCTATCATTTCTTGACATTTCGAATATGAAAGCTTGTTATATTTTTGCACTTACTGCCCGAATACTCAGACCTCACAAAGAACACTGCAAAATAGTTAAAATAGATAATTTTTCGAAATTGGCCATTTTGATTAAAGAATAGTTCACCCCAAATTTCGACTCATCAAAAATTTTGTCTTTTCGATTCTTTCTCGTTTGATATCTCCAAAATAGCTGCCCGGCTACTCAGAACTCGCGGAAAAAAGTAGAAAAGAGTTGAAGTAGAGAAAATGTCAAAATTGGCCATTTTTACTGGAGAATGGCTGACCCCCGAAACCGGCCCACCAAAAATTTTGTCTTTTCGATTCTTTCTCGATTGATATCTCCAAAATAGCTGCCCGGCTGCACAGAACTCGCGAGAAAAATTGGAAAAGAGTTCAATTAGAGAAAATGTCAAAATTGGCCATTTTGACTGGAGAATGGCTCACCCCCGAAACCAGCCCACCCAAAATCTTGTCTTTTCGATTCTTTCTCGTTTGATATCTCCAAAATAGCTGGCCGGCTGCACACAACTCGCGAGAAAAATTGGAAAAGAGTTGAAGTAGAGAAAATGTCTAAATTGGCCCTTTTGACTGGAGAATGGCTGACCCCCGAAACCGGCCCACCAAAAATTTTGTCTTTTCGATGCTTTCTCGTTTGATATCTTCAAAATAGCTGCCCGGCTACTCAGAACTCGCGAGAAAAATTGAAAAATCGTTAAATTAGAGAAAATGTCAAAATTGGCCATTTTTACTGGAGAATGGCTGACCCCCGAAACCGGCCCACCAAAAATTTTGTCTTTTCGATTCTTTCTCGTTTGATATCTCCAAAATAGCTGCCCGGCTGCACAGAACTCGCGAGAAAAATTGAAAAATCGTTAAATTAGAGAAAATGTCAAAATTGGCCATTTTGACTGGAGAATGGCTCACCCCCGAAACCGGCCCACCCAAAATCTTGTCTTTTCGATTCTTTCTCGTTTGATATCTCCAAAATAGCTGGCCGGCTGCACAGAACTCGCGAGAAAAATTGGAAAAGAGTTGAAGTAGAGAAAATGTCTAAATTGGCCCTTTTGACTGGAGAATGGCTCACCCCCGAAACCGGCCTACCAAAAATTTTGTCTTTTCGATTCTTTCTCGTTTGATATCTCCAAAATAGCTGCCCGGCTGCACAGAACTCGCGAGAAAAATTGAAAAATCGTTAAATTAGAGAAAATGTCAAAATTGGCCATTTTTACTGGAGAATGGCTCACCCCCGAAACCGGCCCACCAAAAATTTTGTCTTTTCGATTCTTTCTCGTTTGATATCTCCAAAATAGCTGCCCGGCTGCACAGAACTCGCGAGAAAAATTGAAAAATCGTTAAATTAGAGAAAATGTCAAAATTGGCCATTTTGACTGGAGAATGGCTCACCCCCGAAACCGGCCCACCCAAAATCTTGTCTTTTCGATTCTTTCTCGTTTGATATATTCATAATGGCTGCCCGGCTGCTCAGAACTCGCGGAAAAAATTGAAAAATCGTTGAATTAGAGAAAATGTCAAAATTGGCCATTTTGACTGAAGAATGGCTGACCCCTGAAACTGGCCCACCCAAAATTCTGTCTTTTCGATTCTTTCTCGTTTGATATCTCCAAAATAGCTGCCCGGCTGCACAGAACTCGTAAAAAAAATTGGAAAAGAGTTGAATTAGAGAAAATGTCAAAATTGGCCATTTTGACTGAAGAATGGCTGACCCCTGAAACCGGCCCACCCAAAATTCTGTCTTTTCCATTCTTTCTCGTTTGATATATTCATAATGGCTGCCCGGCTGCTCAGAACTCGCGGAAAAAATTGAAAAATCGTTGAATTAGAGAAAATGTCAAAATTGGCCATTTTGACTGAAGAATGGCTGACCCCTGAAACCAGCCCACCCAAAATCTTGTCTTTTCGATTCTTTCTCGTTTGATATCTCCAAAATAGCTGGCCGGCTGCACACAACTCGCGAGAAAAATTGGAAAAGAGTTGAAGTAGAGAAAATGTCTAAATTGGCCCTTTTGACTGGAGAATGGCTGACCCCCGAAACCGGCCCACCAAAAATTTTGTCTTTTCGATTCTTTCTCGATTGATATCTCCAAAATAGCTGCCCGGCTGCACAGAACTCGCGAGAAAAATTGGAAAAGAGTTCAATTAGAGAAAATGTCAAAATTGGCCATTTTGACTGGAGAATGGCTCACCCCCGAAACCAGCCCACCCAAAATCTTGTCTTTTCGATTCTTTCTCGTTTGATATCTCCAAAATAGCTGGCCGGCTGCACACAACTCGCGAGAAAAATTGGAAAAGAGTTGAAGTAGAGAAAATGTCTAAATTGGCCCTTTTGACTGGAGAATGGCTGACCCCCGAAACCGGCCCACCAAAAATTTTGTCTTTTCGATGCTTTCTCGTTTGATATCTTCAAAATAGCTGCCCGGCTACTCAGAACTCGCGAGAAAAATTGAAAAATCGTTAAATTAGAGAAAATGTCAAAATTGGCCATTTTTACTGGAGAATGGCTGACCCCCGAAACCGGCCCACCAAAAATTTTGTCTTTTCGATTCTTTCTCGTTTGATATCTCCAAAATAGCTGCCCGGCTGCACAGAACTCGCGAGAAAAATTGAAAAATCGTTAAATTAGAGAAAATGTCAAAATTGGCCATTTTGACTGGAGAATGGCTCACCCCCGAAACCGGCCCACCCAAAATCTTGTCTTTTCGATTCTTTCTCGTTTGATATCTCCAAAATAGCTGGCCGGCTGCACAGAACTCGCGAGAAAAATTGGAAAAGAGTTGAAGTAGAGAAAATGTCTAAATTGGCCCTTTTGACTGGAGAATGGCTCACCCCCGAAACCGGCCTACCAAAAATTTTGTCTTTTCGATTCTTTCTCGTTTGATATCTCCAAAATAGCTGCCCGGCTGCACAGAACTCGCGAGAAAAATTGAAAAATCGTTAAATTAGAGAAAATGTCAAAATTGGCCATTTTTACTGGAGAATGGCTCACCCCCGAAACCGGCCCACCAAAAATTTTGTCTTTTCGATTCTTTCTCGTTTGATATCTCCAAAATAGCTGCCCGGCTGCACAGAACTCGCGAGAAAAATTGAAAAATCGTTAAATTAGAGAAAATGTCAAAATTGGCCATTTTTACTGGAGAATGGCTCACCCCCGAAACCGGCCCACCCAAAATCTTGTCTTTTCGATTCTTTCTCGTTTGATATATTCATAATGGCTGCCCGGCTGCTCAGAACTCGCGGAAAAAATTGAAAAATCGTTGAATTAGAGAAAATGTCAAAATTGGCCATTTTGACTGAAGAATGGCTGACCCCTGAAACTGGCCCACCCAAAATTCTGTCTTTTCGATTCTTTCTCGTTTGATATCTCCAAAATAGCTGCCCGGCTGCACAGAACTCGTAAAAAAAATTGGAAAAGAGTTGAATTAGAGAAAATGTCAAAATTGGCCATTTTGACTGAAGAATGGCTGACCCCTGAAACCGGCCCACCCAAAATTCTGTCTTTTCCATTCTTTCTCGTTTGATATCTTCTAAATAGCTGCCCGGCTGCTCAGAACTCGCGGAAAAAATTGAAAAATCGTTGAATTAGAGAAAATGTCAAAATTGGCCATTTTGACTGAAGAATGGCTGACCCCTGAAACTGGCCCACCCAAAATTCTGTCTTTTCCATTCTTTCTCGTTTGATATCTTTTAAATCGCTGCCCGGCTACTCAGAACTCGTGAGAAGAATTGAAAAATCGTTGAATTAGAGAAAATGTCAAAATTGGCCATTTTGACTGAAGGTCAAATTTCCTTAAATTCACGATTTTTCATTTTCTTATAAATAAACAAAGTCTCCCGACGCGTTCTATCACCCAGATTATTAGTCCCCCACCCCCTCCCCCTCATTCAGTGAAAGGGTGAACTCCCGGAATACATACCCCTTCCCGCAATCTCCTTCCGAAGGTCAAATTTCCTTAAATTCACGATTTTTTATTTTCTTATAAATAAACAAAGTCTCCCGACGCGTTCTATCACCCAGATTATTAGTCCCCCACCCCCTCCCTTTCATTCAGTGAAAGAGTGAACTCCCGGAATACATACCCCTTCCCGCAATCTCCTTCCGAAGGTCAAATTTCCTTAAATTCGCGATTTTCCATTTTTTTATGAATAAACAAAGTCTCCCGACGCGTTCTATCACCCAGATTATTAGTCCCCCACCCCCTCCCCCTCATTCAGTGAAAGGGTGGACTCCCGGAATACATACCCCTTCCCGCAATCTCCTTCCGAAGGTCAAATTTCCTTAAATTCGCGATTTTCCATTTTTTTATGAATAAACAAAGTCTCCCGACGCGTTCTATCACCCAGATTATTAGTCCCCCACCCCCTCCCCCTCATTCAGTGAAAGGGTGGACTCCCGGAATACATACCCCTTCCCGCAATCTCCTTCCGAAGGTCAAATTTCCTTAAATTCACGATTTTTTATTTTCTTATAAATAAACAAAGTCTCCCGACGCGTTCTATCACCCAGATTATTCGTCCCCCACCCCCTCCTCCTCATTCAGTGAAAGGGTGAACTCCCGGAATACATACCCCTTCCCGCAATCTTTTTCCGAATTAGAGAAAATGTCAAAATTGGCCATTTTGACTGAAGAATGGCTGACCCCTGAAACCGGCCCACCCAAAATTCTGTCTTTTCCATTCTTTCTCGTTTGATATCTTCTAAATAGCTGCCCGGCTGCTCAGAACTCGCGGAAAAAAGTAGAAAAGAGTTGAATTAAAGAAAATGTCAAAATTGGCCATTTTGACTGAAGAATGGCTGACCCCTGAAACCGGCCAACCCAAAATTTCGTCTTTTCGATTCTTTCTCGTTTGAAATCTTCATAATGGCTGCTTGGCTACTCAGAACTCGTAAAAAAAATTGGAAAAGAGTTGAATTAGAGAAAATGTCAAAATTGGCCATTTTGACTGAAGAATGGCTGACACCTGAAACCGGCCTACCCAAAATTTTGTCTATTCGTTTATTTCTCGTGTAATATTTCATAATTGGCGTCCGGGCTACACACAACTCGTGAGAAAAGCTGAAAAATAGGGAAAATGTAAAGAAAAAAACAGTTATAACTACACATAAAGAACCAAAAAAAAAAACGAAAAACTACACATGAACTGCGCGCAATTCCATACAAACGAAACGATAACATTCTCGTAGTCATGGAAATCATTAATTGATCGATTGATCCATCTACCAATCAGAACATGAATAAAAAGTTAACAATCAAGACAATGGTTCATTGTCAATCAACTTTATGATAAAGGAAAGTTGAAATCGTTCGAAAATGCGATGTTCGATTTTTCGTGTATATCAAGGGTCAATGGAGCATGGGCAAAGGGATTTATCCTCCTCACCTCACCCCAATTGATTTTAAACAATTTGTGCTTTATCCTACAGCCTCCTAGTATAACTCTAAAAATATTTGCTGTACCTACGAGGCCCGAGACACGAGTGAAATTCCAGCTTTTATCCTTGGTTTTGCTGCTGAGATTCCCAGACGGTGCATCTGGAGGAGGAATAAAAAGAGAAGAAAAGAAAGATTTGAGGGGGGGGGGGGGGGTACACAAGCGAGGTCGACACCAACTCCCCAAGGGCCCCAAAAGGCTTCATCCCTCAGTGCACTGAGCCACCTGACGCTGGAGTAAGATAAAACGCGACTTTTATACGTCCATCATTCACGCACGAAATATTTTTATTTACATTGCCAAGAGAACGAATTGCTTTACGTACATATAAAAAAATATTAAAAGGAAAAAAAGTTGAAAATATGCACTCATGACTTTCGACAGCTTTGGAATTTTTCTTTCAGAATATGTGCTTTTTATTATGCCTGCATTATCGTAAATAAAGTTATGATGCAATTTTATTATTATTGTTGCAAAAGAAAATGTCGAAATGTGGAACCATAAAAATGGGATAATTATTATTTTATGAAAATGGAAGCAAGGAAGAGTGAGAAATCACTCCAAACCTACATGGCTGGAGAAGGTTATTACTTGTACCTCAGGAGGGGGGGGATTTCAATTAATCCAACGGATCTATAAACATTGTCTGGTTGTGGTGTCGTACGGGGCGCACGCTTCGATGAAAATCGATTATCGACTCTATGAGCACAAGTACAGCAGCACTCGATATCCCATGTACCAATCCCCCTCCTGCCCCCCTCTTTGCACTCCTTTTCACAACTCGAGAGAGGTAACATTCGAATGAACAATGACCCGACCTCGTTCTCATCATTGAACATAAATGCTCAACCAGTTACAACAATAATACCATCCTATTTTTTTTTCTTTTTTTTAAACAAATATTTTGTGGTGTTGAAAATATTTGGAAGACTATTCGACATGGAGGATTTCAATTTTGGCTGATAATTGTTTCTAAATATCACAAATATTAATTTCATTTAACAAGAATTTTTTATCTGTAGTGGAAAAATTAGTCAGACGACAATATAGCACGTATTATTGAGATATAGCACGAGAAAGAATAGAAAAACGAATGTCTTGAATAGGCCGGTATCGAGGGTGAGCCTTTCTCCAGCCAAAATGGCCAATTTTGGCATTTTCTCTAATTCAACTCTTTTCTACTTTTTTTCACGAGTTCTGAGTAGCCGGGCAGCTATTTTGAAGATATCAAACGAGAAAAAATCGAAAAGACAAAATTTTCTAAATTTTTCTCCAGGGAAATTTTGACGGAAAAATTCTTTCCGGGAAATTTTTGTCAGGGGAAAAAACCCGGTCACCTATTTTTTTATCTTTGACTATATACATTCTGGCAAATGTATAGACAATTTTAGGTTTACTCTGCGAAAACTACAAACCGAATAGTAAAATTTATTTTACTTAATATAAATTTTATTATTTAGCATCAATTATTGTCCAAATTCCAGACAGAAATTGTTCTAAAATGGTAATTTTTATTAAAAACTTTTTTCCGTGTACATCTAAAGTCAAATGATCACCGTGAACCATCAACAAAAGATTTAAAAAGCCAAGAGGATAGAGAAATACGATATTGAGAATATCCCGAAGGATTATCATTAATAGATAAAACATGGAATGATACGTAGACAAGGGAATGCCCTTTGGAATAGCCAGAGTACAATAGTCAATGTGTGTCGTTTATCATTAACGCTACCAGCACCCAGGGATATATGCCAGATGTGCAACTGTATACCGTTATAGACTCACGCGAGCACCCCTCCCACACGTAATCCCGTCCATTAAACATCACAGAGTGATCAACAGTGGCTCATTACAATCCGAAGACGTTCGGCAGTCACCACATCATCGATTAACTCCCATCAACACGTCCCAATCTGGTCGGATTACATGGGAATGATAATTTGGAATATTATGGATAATTAACTGCACCAGATATTAGATCTGAATTACATTTTTTTTTTTATTGCTATTGTAACCCATTTTATGTTAAAATTTATGTGCCAAGTTGAAATGAACGAGAGCTCGAAAGCCGATTATATCTGAAGGAAACTGTTCTACGGAGTTGATCCCATCCCTTTTGGCTTAGAAGTCCTTGTACGTAACTAGGGGTTTCCGTAATTTCTCTCTTAATAATTTATTTAATCACTGGAAAATTTTTCATGAATGACTAAACTCCTTTAGTGGGGCTTTGCGTGTCATTTTTTTTTGTAGTTAAATATGAAAATTGAATGAATAATGAGTAATTGTACACTGAAAAGGGTAATAAACTGCTATGATTACTGAAAATGACTATTAGTAAAAAAACACTTACTTTCGTTGGGACCTCCCCCCACCCTCCCTGGAAATTTTAAGTGGCTAGGTACATTGAGAGAGACATAGAGGGCTGAGAAAATTCATAAAATGGCAGATTCATTCATTCTCTTGATATTCCTGGGGAATTCCCTCCAAATAAATTCATGATAAATATCCCTAACATATTTTTTCCTCCATCTTCCAACAGAAGCAGATTAATTCTTCCTAGACAGAAAATGAAAACATTTTCTCAATGATGAAATCACAACAGAAAAGCAATTTACATCAAACTCAAAGGGATAATAATCACCAAAAAAAAAAAGATGATAAAAATGCCTGCCAATAGTCTATCTACCGAACAATCATTGATTTAAAACAATTTTCATCCAGGTTCATTCAGAATCAATTGGCAATAAAGAATAGGAGAATGAGAGTCAAAAACTATGGAGAAAAAAAGGAAAAATCTGATGAGACAGAGTAATGGGAATGAGTATAACTGATAGAGATTGAAATTCGAGTCGGTTGCATCAGCAGGCAGTGGTACTGTCTGGACCCCCTTTGATGCCAGCACAGAGGAAGTAGGGTATGAAAGGGGTAGAGGAGGGTTGGAGGAGAGAGAGAGTGGCCTCAGTATACCGGGTTATCCAGTTAATACTTTCCAGTTCGTCTACTGGATATATACACACACACACACACATAGGTACGGAAGTGATGTCTCTTTTGTGCCAGGTGGTCCGTGATTATGACCAACGGTTTACACCCTTGTGTATTTGTACATATATGTAGAGGATATCATGTACACAAACGTTGGCATATCGTTTGTGTTCGTTCGACAGAGGTTTTGATCAGTCAGCCAGAAGAACATTCAAACCCATGTTGCCCAACGAGTGGAGCTGAATGTCGATGTTAAAAGCACTGGGTAAACTGAATTTCATAATCGTTTCAGTGGTATCAATGAGCTCATATACACTATCCCCTGATTGGAAAAGAAATTAACTCGGAATTTTTATCTTTATCTATACTGGATGATACTGATGAATGTGATTTTTTTTTTCTATCATTATTTTAGAATAATTGGAATTGTTGTTTGAATAAATCACTGGAAAAATTCTAATTGATGATGTCTCAGGTCACACTGTGTCAATTTATACAAAGCATGCATATTTTGCAAAGCAACTGTACGTATACTTCAAACATGTGATACATGAGAAAATTCTCATCGTACACGCTTCATCCCGCAAGTATCTCATCTCTCCCTTGCTCCAACATTGCTAAAGGCAAGATAAAATTGTGGCCCCATGAAGCCAGTGAGCCCACCTTGCAACGCATGAACGCTCGTGTACCACCGCAAAGGATTATTTTTAGTTCAATTTGTCGCTCGAATAAAACCATAAAGCCAAACACATGAACCTATGTCATTTGGTTGTGTATGTGGGAAGGGGCCAATACAAGAGAGAAAAAGAGAGAGTGCATGTGTGAATATTTTGCGGAATTAAAAAGTGACAATAAAACAAAAACATGAAGTAAATGATGATTTTTGGATCGAGGAGAAAATATTTTTAATTAATCTATATTCCTTTTCTGTAACATGAAATTAATAAATCTCATAAAAATGAAAAACCCAATGAATTACTCAGTTAAACAGGTGAGCCGGATGAATATGGAAATGATAACACGATTTGACAGGGCTGATTGCCTATTCGACAGCAAAATCGGATCGTACCGTTAATGATATTCGTGTAACCGCTTGTGTATCCCATCCGTTGTATCACTATTCGTGCGTGCCTCCAATGTCCTCTCACGCCTGACCCCCTCCCTCCCCCCCACCACCTACATCTCCCTGCCTATTCTCATAACACGCATGTATACCGTACGCCTATGTCTCTATTAATGAAGATCAAACTCTGATGAACACTGAGGGATTCCATGCAGCATCACCAACGAGCGATGGAATCTCTTGTCAATCTCACGTCCTCCACTTCATTATTTTAATTATAATTGTCAGATTGACGTTCCATAATTACTTCGATATCAATTTGTTGAATTAATTAATTTGAAGGAGAGAAAAAAAAAATTGATTTTTTTCATATTAAGAATTTAAAAAAAACTATTTTGATGAAGAAGAATTGAATTTAAATAAATATACATAATGAGCATAATTCACTGATTTGACGTCAATCATTCTAATGTCATAAACACTCCCACAATCGTTGATTTGCCGGAATGGCCCAGAAATTGATCATTCAAAATTCTCTAATTTATCAATGGCTGATAACAGAACCAAAAAGAGAGGGCAAGGGAATCATCGATATCCCATCTATCGGTGCACACAGAGAGACATAAATTGACGTTAACTATACGACACGAAGGGCCACAGAGAATAATGGAATATCCGGTAAAAGCGAGCGCTAATTCGTAATTGATTTCGACAGCTCGTTAGACCTCATTATGTTCTCGATCCATGCGTCAATTCAAATTTATTGATTGAATGGATTGAATTAAGTTCTTGTTATATAGAAAATTAAAGATTCAATCATTGTCCATTTTCATTAATTCATAATACGATAAATTTCAAAAATAATTCGATGAAAAAAATATTAAAATCTAATTTGATTATAATCAAATTATCTGGTCAATCATTGATTTTATAGAAAACTAGGGCATCAAGCGCGCTAACGTGCGTGACGACCTTCCAGTAAGCGCTGTAGCGCACAACAATTATACATTTTCTGCATGATCATGCACTTTCGATCATTTCTTAACATTTCGAGTATGAAAGCTTGTTATATTTTTGTACTTACTGCCCGAATACTCAGACCTCACAAAGAACACTGCAAAATAGTTAAAATAGAGAAAATGTCAAAATTGGCCATTTTGGCTGGAGGAAGGCTGACCCCTGGTACCGGCCCACCCAAAATTTTGTCTTTTTGATTCTTTCGCGTTTGATATCTCAATAATAGCTGCCCGGCTACTCAGAACTCGCGGAAA
This sequence comes from Coelinius sp. EB29, assembly GCA_035578325.1. Lineage (NCBI taxonomy): Eukaryota > Metazoa > Arthropoda > Insecta > Hymenoptera > Braconidae > Coelinius > Coelinius sp. EB29. The sequence continues at coordinate 2,907,959 of JAOZGT010000008.1, forward strand.
AAAATGGAAAATAGTTGAATTAGAGAAAATGTCAAAATTGGCCACTTTGGTTGGAAAATGGCTGACCCCTGAAACCGGCACCTCCAAAATTTCATCTTTTTGATTCTTTCTCCTTTGATATCTTCAAAATGGCTGCCCGGCTACTCAGAACTCGCGGAAAAAAATGGGAAAGTGTTGAATTAGAGAAAATGTCAAAATTGGCCGATTTGGCTGGAAGAAGGCTCACCCCTGGTACAGGCCAATCCAAAATTTCATCTTTTCGATTCTTTCTCCTTTGATATCTACAAAATGGCTGCCCGGCTACTCAGAACTCGCGGAAAAAATTGGGAAAGTGCTGAATTAGAGAAAATGTCAAAATCGGCCATTTTCACTGGAGAATGGCTGACCCCCAAAACCGGCCCACACAAAATCTTGTCTTTTCGATTCTTTCTCGTTTGATATCTCAATAATAGCTGCCCGGCTACTCAGAACTCGCGGAAAAAATTGGGAAAGTGCTGAATTAGAGAAAATGTCAAAATCGGCCATTTTCACTGGAGAATGGCTGACCCCCAAAACCGGCCCACACAAAATCTTGTCTTTTCGATTCTTTCTCGTTTGACATCCCCGAATATTTAGAAGTCAAAAAATTCCGGTAGCTAATTGTTTAAAACGCCCACATAATTTTTTCTTTTTCCAAATATGAAAATTTCGAGGTTTCAACGCCTGAATCACCCTTAGCACCGATCCTAGAGGGATGATGATTTTTGGGGACCCTCCGGGGACATCCCCGAATATTTAGAAATCAAAAAATTTCGGTAGCTAATTGTTTAAATCGCCCACATAATTTTTTTTTTTTTGTTAAATATGAAAATTTCATGTTCCAACCCCTGAACCACCCTTAGTACCGGTCCAAGGGAGATGATGATTTTTGGGGACCCTCAGGGGACATCTCCAAATATTTAGAAATCAAAAAATTTCGGTAGCTAATTGTTTGAAACGCGCAAATTTGTTGAAGGGCGCATATAATCTAATATTTTGATGAAGTAGTCGGAATTTTATGGAGCAAAACACAAATCATGAAATACCCAGTTTATTTACAGTAACACAAACACTGGCCTTCAGTCTTACTCGCATTGAAATCAATAAGCAGATTATTCACAACAGGAGATTACGTAGTGGTAAATTGACACTCGGTTTGTGGAGGATGTGAAATAGAGAGAATCAATTCTCCGACAGGCCGTGACAGCTCTCCAGACCAACGGACTTCCGCTCCAGTTGTCACTCGTTTATTTATTATAAAAACTCTATTCATCCTTTTTAATTTTCTACTTTCTGTTAATCAAATTGATATCTAGATTAACCCAGTCATTTTACCATTTTCATTGTCAATAGAAAGGCTCAAGAGATAATAAAATATCGGTTTATTGTTTGGAGATAATCAGCTTTTTATAATTACAAAAAGCGCCACGAGGTGTCACTAGACTCCAGGAATCATCTTTAATTACTTCTCTGACGAGTTAAATCGAATAAATTGACGGAACTCTTCACAATAGCCGAATCGAGTTATTTAATTGCTGGATATTTTGATGAATATCTGGAGAATTAAGAGGTGGAGGGGGGGTGAAATTTAGTGTCATTATAAATTGAGGAAAATTTCCATTTTTAAACAAAATATAAATTCTCACTTTACTCTAGTAATTTCCAAAATATTCAGAAAATCAATCCTGAACTAGAAAAAACTATTCTTCTTCGTATCACGGATATTACCTAGATAATTCTGTATTCAATTAGTGTTTGAAAAGAGAAATCTCTCCATCTATCCAACCAGATAATTCTGATCATAGGATTACTCCCAGTTTCCAAGATAATCCCTCTTTTAATTCAAAACACCTCTAGTCCAGTTACTAACTACAAATTTATCCAGTTAAATTAGTTGAGAAATGGGTCAACTATTGGGTCGTATGCCCAAAACTTGGCAAGACTTAATGGAAGAACGTGATCGTATTTTACACTTGAGTTCAGAAGTTTTGGCTCGTGTTGATGACAATATCAACAATGAGGATACATTTCTGATGGACTACGACAGCAGTAAAATCGATGAGAAGGTTAATCAATGGATTTTGGAGCATAGAATACGAGGGAACAAAGATGTCAAGGAGTTTATCGAGAGGAGCGTCATTTATAGGGATAAAATTGAACGAGGAGTGACTGAGGTAATTCCAGGAATAAATAAAAAATTGATGGAGTCAAAGAAGAAAATAAAAAGAATAAAAAAAATGTTTGGAAAATCAATGTGATTTCTTTCTGTTTATCTTGCAGATTGCGAATAAAGTGAAAAATAAAATGCGAAAGGAGTACAGTGATGTTTACAAGGACGTAAGAAAGTTTACGAGTTGTGTGGATTTGCTGGGTGAGCAACAGCGTAAAATTCACAGAGAAATACAAAATTTGGAAAATTCGTGTCAAAATAATTCAAAAAATTTTTCGAAAAAACTTGAAAAACTGAGATCTTTGGTGTATAAAAATCTTGATGCTAGTGGGAGAATTAGCTTCATTGAGAAACGACTGTTTGATGATTTTGCTAAGAGAGTTTACGACATTGATCGTAAACAAAAGGATAAGTGTTATGAGATGTTGGAGAAATTGATTTGGCGATTTTAGTGGCAAATAAACGACGTAGGGGAATTCTGAGATTTTTTTTAGCTCATTTTTAGGGGATACGTGATGTGTGTGGAATCTATTACGTGTCACGTATTCTCAAGGGACTCTGGAAGAACCGGAAAACGTGCTCGAGGTCAGTCATCGATCTCCACTGAGACCATGACCGTGAAAAATATATCCAAGTGGGCATATCGTTGGGGTAGGCTCTCTCAGAGACTCCCACGATCCGGAGCGCAGGAGGTTCAGACAAGTTTATAGCGAGTTGTTGAGGTTATTTTTTGTGGTCCACACTTGCGAAATTATTCGAAAATTTATTTTGATATTGCTTATTAGAACTCTTGGAAATTCATTGATTTCAAAAACCCTTCATTCACTAATTATTGTATATATTGATAATTAGATGGTTTAGATAGTTAATGAAATAAAGTAAATAATTAATTAGACATTTTTAGTTTTGGAAGACAATAAATCCTTGAGTTGGATCATTTACTCTGATTAATGCAAAGATTTTTTAATATCTTCCCTTAATTAATTAATTGGTAGATGTAAGAATGATTGTGATAAATATGAATAAATTAATGCTCTGATAAACTAGAAAATCAGTCATCATCCCTCAATGAATAATCAGATGATTTCCAAACAGATTGTCCATGTTTGCATCAAATAATTGATCCATCATAATTTCAATAATCCAATCAATCTCAATGAAATTGTGTGTGCAACATTGAAACACGTAATTGCGGTGTAATGTATGGGCAGGAGGGCAATAGAAAAGCCAGACGTTGGAATAATAACGGCGGTCGTTGGTGGCCCATCTCTACTAGGAGCGCAAATACGAGAAGAGATTGTTCGGAGCGCGTGGCACCAGTGACGTCAATGAATGTGCCAATACACTTGTATACATTATGCATCGGATAAATAATCGCGTATTGCAGAAATAACAAACAATTGATGGGGATAATGCGTGTTATTGATACAGATTGGAATTTAGAATTTAATTACGTTTTTAGTTTTTTAATGTTTTTCAAGTGAATTCTTGGAAATGGGATTTGGGCTCTTTCGTAGTCATGATGTAATAAACATTATCATGGAGAAAGAGGATTTTTCGTTTTTTCATTTTTTCATATAGTTTCAAAAAAGAGCAATCAAGTTTAACACATTTACCTCGAAAACAATTGATTTTAGAAGAAAAAGTCAGAAGACCTTTTTTGTAGCTGTTTCAATTTCCGATAAAAAATGTCTCTTGATATTTTCCTCTAGAATCAGTTGTTATCGAGATAATTTGATATTTATGTTTTATCACTTCATTACCAGATTTCGCAAAATTGAAAATTTTCAAACATTTCTCATTGATTCTAAATTAAGCACTGTCTATTTAATTTGTACAAATACAAAAAATCCACTTTCTTAGGTGTGAGAAATTAATTATCGTAGAATTATTATGGTACTCACCTTTGTTTTCATCTTTGAGAGCTCCAAAAGACTGTTTGTTGATGAATCAGCAACATCCACACTAATTAGTCTATTGTTAATTGATACACTTCAATTTGTCACACTTCACTCAACAATTTTACAACAATTACACTAGTAAAAGTCAACTGTGGCGTTTGTTATTGTCTTACACCCGGCTGAACTACTATTTTGTCCCTCTCAGGCAAGGTCATTCATTGTCCAATGTCTCCAACTTTTGTCGTTACCCCTTGACCCTTCAAAACTATCAAATTTCGATGAATTTTCAATGTTCAGTCAACCCAATTCATTGTTGAAACATGGATAACATTTAATTGAATATTATTTAATTGTTTTTTGCAATAATTAATTGTTAAAACTGCTCTTTGGCGTTTTATTCTGTCTAACGCACGTCAAGCCGCCATCTTTTCTCACTCGTCGTGAGGTTCTGGTATTCGCCGCTGTGGCGCTGCACTCAGCCCCTCGCGCCTATCCCCACTCTACTACGCGCGATGGAAATTCAAATGGATTATTTCAAAACTCAGGGAATAATAAAAGATAACTCAATTAAATAATTGGATAATTAATTAATCAACATTATTAACGAAAATTAGAGTATTTTCTGAATAATTAAGGCCTTATTCTCCAATTTTTCAATGTAAAATAATGTTTCTGCCAAGAAAAAAAAAATTATTAATAATTCTATTTAATTAATTAATTATTGGATTCGATTAATTTTGTATAATAAATTTCGAAATTGTGAAAAATTTGGTAAATTATTTATTCAACTCGAATGACCTTACTCCAAAAACGTATACAATAATTATGAAATTACCACATACTCATAAAACCAGAACATCAGCAAAATTCCAAAGTATATAAATTCACCCGTTAAAATTTGCAGGATGACAGTTTCATTGTGTTCATATACCCGAATAAAACAAAATACCCATGATTCTCAAGTTACTATTATTGGCAGCAGTAATCTGTACTGCAGGTGAATATTAAATAGCAAGTGAATTAAATTTTAATAGTCCAATAAATTTACAAATTATTCCATTCCAGTTTACGCTGATACCTTACCAGCCAATGATGAACAAACGTGCACAAAGCTATGCAACAGCTGTCAGGGGACAGCAACCTTCGTTGATGGTCGCTGTGAGTGCTACATTTCCGATGAAAAGAAGAGAGGTAAAAAAAAAGTGGTAAAAATAATTGTTCAATTTAACTTTTCAATTTTATTTCAATCTCTTTTATTTTTATTATTCACCAGATGACGCCTGTATGATGAGGATCAAGAGACAGGCCGATGATATAGGAATGAATCTTGTGGATTGTGAAACTGCTAGTGGAGAGAGATCTGCTAGGTGTAGCTTACTGGGTGCCTCAAAACGACTTAGAATAAGTAATATTTTAAAATCATCTAATCAACATAAAATCGCTAATTGAACGTGAACAAAATGAACAGAATTCTGATTTTTAGAGATGAATTAATGAAAATTGTTTAATTCAGGTGATGCAGAGCGTATAGCTAAATACTTTATGGATGGTGGACCCGTCGTAGGGTCTCCAATGCTTGGAGCAGCGAAATGTGACACTGATAAAGTCCTAAGTGCACCGAATCCTCAAATTGGGACAGCGAAATGTGACACTGATAACGTCCTGGGTGCACCAAATCTTCAAATTGAACAACAGAAGATAGTATCACCTCCAAAACTAATAGCTGCGGCTCCAAAATTATGTGCACCACCAGTCCAGCCAGCCTCTCCGAGTACCGGTGCTTGTCATCAAGTCCCACAGAACATCCTGGGGTCTCCACTGGGTCGTAACTCTGTTTACTCCCCTTACAATTATTTACAAAGTCCACGCTATCCATTAAATCCACCGAATCCTCTTCAACTTCCTGCATTTCGAGCCCCTCAGTACCCTATCCTTTCCCCACAACGCTCAGCCTTACCTTTGACTGCCCCACTGGGATCTCATCTTCCTCGTCATTCTCTCCTTGGTGCTCCAAAGGTGAAAGAACTAGAGAAACATAGTGTGAGTATCCTATTTATATTATTCGTCAAATCAGATATTTTGGTAATTGTGCATTTATCCCGAAAACCAGTGATTTTAGAAGAAAATGTCAATGGACCTTTTTTGTAGCTCTTGAAATTCCTAACAAAAAGTGTCTCTTGTAACTTTCCCCTGAAGACACTCATTATCAACATAATTTGACATTTGAGATGTGTAAAATCTTCAATTTCTATTTCTTCAATAACAGGTCGGTGCACCACAGTGCTATACCCCTCCATCTCAAATGATAAAAAACAGACCAGAGATTCTATCATCTCCAGGACCAATTGTCCAGCCTGGGTACACTCACAGCCCTCAGACAAGGACCTTTAACAACCCAGAAATGATGACATGTTATAAAGAGATTCTAACATTAATCTCTAATTTTTTATGGAACAATGCTGTTAATTTCGGTATTCCTTGGGCATTCTCACAGCCCAATCTAGGTGCACCAGCTCCAAAATCTGAAAATTGTGGCTGCAATGGGCAACAGATGATCCAGGCACCTGTTCTGGGCTCCCCAAACCAAAATGTCCAGTATTATAATCAGGAGATCCATCCCAACAAACAGAGATGTACTAGAATGTCTCCAACAGTTGAAACACTTGTCGAAGAAGGTAAAAATATTGAAAAGACAGAAAAAAAAGAGAAAGAACAGGTGGAAAAAGTAGAAGAAACTAAAAAAGTGGAGACTCTCGATGAGACAGCTGGGAGACCTAAAAGAGAACCGAGACCTAATGTCAATGGACGAAAAAGGAAGAGAGAACTGAAGAAACTTGTTGATAACCAATCTTCATGAATTTTTTAACTACCTCTCAACATTTTTATACTGTTTCTATAAAACATTGTGATATCTTTCGAATATTACAATTTCTTATTTTGTAGGATTCAATTAAATGAATAATAAAAAAAAAGAATAAGATATCAGAGTTTAATTAATAATTTTAAAATGTAGATGATTATACTTAAATACGAAAAATTCAGGAAATTCTTTAATAAGTTTACAAAAATAAAATAGAAACAATAGGTATGAGATAATATTTATTTAAATAAGATACTTGAATTATTTCATCTTCTGCCCTTTCCTTTGCCCTTCTTAGATGAAGTTGATGGCTGTTGAGTTGTTTGTTCAGTGGAGCTCTGTTTTCCCTGTCTAGTTTTCAAATTAGGAATTGTATTACCCAAGTAGAGAAGAAGTGAATCTCTGGTTGGAAACTCTGGCTTCATTGGCTTGCCATCGTCATCCTTCAACTGTACACGAATTCTTCCTCTGTAGAGGAGTTCTTTGCTTCGTTCTCTTGGATGGAGTTTATTCTCAACACCAACATTAAAACCAGCTGCTGTTAGAACATCACGAATTTCCTGATGCGTTGGATTTTCAATGCACTTTGATTTTGATAGTTTTCTACCCTCTGCACGTGTTTTTTTGCTGTTTAGATAGATTGGGTAGATGCAGACCCATCTAAAAATTTCCAAATCAATAAATAGTTACTTGTAACATGTTTTTAGGTTATGACACATACGGATATGTCAGAATGACAGAAAATCACTCATAAAGTTGATAGAAAATATAAAAAAGTGTTTATAATGACTTTATTCAACAGCTCGACTTATTAATTTAATTATTTAATGCCTTTTAATTACCTTTCTCTATCACTATGTTTTTTAGAGTCACTCCACACAAGCGCCATATTTAATTTTATCTCACGAATTGTCGATAAAAACGATAAAAACAGAGACGTGTCACACTCTGCTCCAAAACAACAGACTCAGCTCCGTAAGAAATACTCCTAAAGTGTCAAATACTGGAGCAAAACGGAGCAGATTTCTGGATAATTTTGGCATTTTTTATTTTTGTTCAATTGAATCAGTGATTGAAAATAAAAAATGAGTAATTTAGGGCTCGTCCGGGATTTGAACCCGGGACCTCTCGCACCCGAAGCGAGAATCATACCCCTAGACCAACGAGCCTTATGAGCAAATGTCAAAAATTTAATTGTACTAGTTTTAACAATTTTTTTTTTCAATATAAAAACCATTGTAATGATAAAATCATGGAAAAATAATTGTTTGTGTCAATAAACGTGAGAAAATAATTTTTCTGAACGAGTAAGAATAAAAAGTAGATAGAAATAATCATTTTGACGCAAGTGATCTTAATAACATGTTATTGCAGCAGCATTAACTCATATAATACATTTTTTGCACATCAGTAGAAATTACAGTCATACGAATCATAATTTATAAGTTAAGATTCATCGGACAACTGTTTGCTGGATAAAGTTTCAATGATTTGTTTAATAATTCAGTGTATAAATGCATCACTGAATTGACATATTCACAATTAAAAACATCGGATTCTATTAAAAATTGAGATATAAAAAAATTTGCAAATTGCTGTGAATGTTATTCATTTTGATTCATTGACGTTCATTGGTGTTTCACCCGTTTAAGTAGTAATATATTGATATCTAGTGGTGAATTGTCGATTTCTCTGAGCACTTTCATTATTTTCATTTACTATTCAACAAGAGTTGAGGATGATTCCTCTCGAGTTTGACACAATTGACAGAATAATTATTTTTGTCAATTGTGAGTTGATTTTTATTCATTATTTTAACAACTGAGTCGATGATAATCCTTGAATACTGGCTGACACTCTGTCACTGCGATTTATTTAACATCTTATTTCTGGTTTTCTGTGAGATTTTATAGGACTTTTTTAGAATGCAAGACCTGCTTCTGAGTAAGTTGTAAAGATTTTCTCGATCGAATTAACGTAGGCAGCTGTCCTGAGGTCAAGACCAAGGTTGAACTTCATGGCAGTCTTCATGATGGCCTGAGAAAAAAAATAAGTATAACATTAAACATTAATTTTCATTTTATAGTTCTCTTTGTTCTCAAGACATTTGCAAAATGAAATTCAAAGGGTTTTTATGAATTATTCTCACCCTAGCAGATCGCTCCATAGTATAATCAAGACCGGAATGGACAATATCTTTTTCGGAAGCACCAGCAATTTTCTTGTTGAAAGCCTCAGAAGGTGTGACAGGAATTCTTCCCCCAACACGTCCAAATCTGCGCTCAAGTGACTCCTGGACGGATTCTAAAAGAAAAAAAACATTTTGCAATTGATTTCTCAATAATTTGTGAGATATATCCAATTATAGGCAGTTTAATTTACCCAACAAGTGATAATTGGATTCCCTCTCGTACTTGAATGTGAGTCGACCGTAGGATACGTGATTCAGGTTCTTGAGCCACTCAAAAAAGGAGACAGTGACACCACCAGCGTTTATGTAGAGATCAGGAATAACGAGAATATTTCTCTCAATAAGAATTTTATCAGCTGCTGGTGTTGTGGGACCGTTTGCAGCCTCGGCGATTATTTTCGCCTGAAATAATTGGAAAAAAAATGAATGATTAAGAATCAACCAATGGAATATATCTTTTCAATGTGTTGAAATATTAATTTTTATTATTTACCTGAATACGTCCAGCATTATCCTTATTGATGACCTTTTCAATAGCAGCAGGAATGAAGATATCACATGGTTCAAACATGAGATTTTCTCCCTCATAAGGCTGGGCACCAGGGAATCCCACGATAGTACCATTCTCGATTCTGTAGTCCTCCAAAGCTTTGGGATCAATTCCCTCTGAATTGTAAATAGATCCATCGTGCTCAATCACACCAATGCACGTAGCTCCAGCACGATGGAGATAACGCATCGAGTGAAGTCCCACATTACCAAATCCCTGGACAATGAAAGTCTTGCCACCCCATCCTGGTGTTGTGCCAATCATACTCATGTAGTTTGCCTCATTTATGAAATTCTCGAGACCATGGAAGACACCTCGACCTGTTGCTGATATACGGCCATGAATTCCACCCTGATTTATGGGCTTTCCTGTTACACAAGCGTGAGCATTGATGTCAAGATGACCAATTGTCTTTGCAAAGGTATCTGCTATCCAGGACATCTCACGTTCACCTGTACCCATGTCTGGGGCTGGTACATCAACACCAGGTCCTGAGAAGAAGAATTTTATTCAAGGGATAAGAAAAATTCAGTCTTATTTAATGAATTTTCACAGAGAATTCAATCATTTGATTTACCAATGAATCCTTTCTTAGCCAATTCCAATGTGAATCGACGAGTAATTTTTTCAAGTTCATTGTCAGAGTATTTTTTAGGATCGATTTTAATCCCAGCCTTGGCACCACCAAATGGCACATCGACGCAGGCACACTTGAATGTCATAAGAGCTGATAGTGCCTTGACTTCGTCTCTGCACACATCCATCGAGAAACGAATGCCTGAAATTTTTTTTCAAATAAAACGTGTTGACTGATAATTTCATATATTCTTTACAATTTCTTGATGAGAAACAAGTTAAACCTGTTTCAGATATCGATGGATATCAAGATTATCACATCCACAGTGCAAACATCAAATTGATTCACTCTGATGCTACGCACGTGTCACAAGTCACGTGTATCGTATATCAGAGTGAGTCAAGAGCTATCAACAGAGTTCATTAAACCTGCCACTGATAGAGAGCCTGCAGATTCTGCAAATCGTTTCCAGAAGGCTCTCAAACATATTCCAGAGTTCAAATGAAGAAATTTTTCTTCAAATGAATCTTTGTCAAAATAGTTAAATACATAATGACTGAATATTGATTGAAGTAATTGTTCTTGATATTAGTTTACAAATAAAAATATCTCGTGTTACTCATTGAGTATGAATTAATGATTGACCAATGCCATTTCTCAGAGCTTAGACAGCATGGCACCGATATTCTTTTGCAATATTTTCGCACTGTCAATTCAACATATACCTTCCTTCTGAAACATGCTTAAATAATCGTGACCTTCATTCTAACGTAGTTGTAACAAAAATCAATAAAAGACCCTTGGCAACCAGACACTTGTGGATTCAGGTCTAATCACCAGAGTCTACACTTATGACCCTCTTAATTCTATTTTAGTGAAAAGAAAAAATGGAAAAATAAGGAGAAAAATCAACGGCGTGATACCTCGTGACGAGAAAACTGTTTACTCGACCACACGAATCACGAGGACGAGCCTCCCGTCTATTTTTAATTTCTTGTATTACGATTGACCCGTTTGAATGAAGCTGTTGTACATAAGTCAGCTTAACCCCCTTCTCAATCCTGTATGACCTCATTTGGTGCTTTTTCTTCGAACAGTGGAGTAAGTGAATCTATTAAAAAGGCAGTGACCCAAGAGAATTAAAAAAAAATTGGAAGGCTGTCAATTATTTCTCGGATATCCCTAAAACTACGAGATTTAGGAGAAAATGTTTAGAGGCATTTTTTGTAGATCACAAAATTCCTTACGAAAAAGGTCTTTTAACAAATCCCTCTCAACCTCTCTACTCCAAAGATATTCATGAATTAATCTCAAGCCCTTTTTATCTCCATCCAATGAAAAAAAAACTTCTAAAATTCAATAGTCATAACAAGTTTATCTACACAACTTCTGAAGTGTTATCTCCCTAACGTCAGTACTACTGAGCTCTAGTTTAATAGATTTAAATGAATCCAATTGCTCCTAAAAATGATGATGTATATTCCAGCGTCGAAAGACATGTTTCCATTAACTCATAAAAACTGAAACTATAGACTCGTGTGACTTAGCCTTCAGTTCAAATAAACATGTAAAATTACTGCAAAAAAAAGGATAAAGTTGTTTAGAATAATACTTGGCATTGTTCGAATCCTCTCCCGAGACCCGCAGTTGATCGGGGTTAAATCGGTGAGCATCTGGCAGTCACATAAACAGAATGAATCAGAGTCTCGATAACTGCCAACACTCTGTATTTATATAAGTGTCAGTATAATTCGTATAATCGTATGAGAACACGGAAGGAAAAAATTATTTCAACCTCCCAACACATTGTAGTATAATCAAGGCGTGTGACTGGCGCGCGTGGCATTGCATAACACTCAAACTATGGAGAAAAAAAATTTTTGAAGGGGACGCACTAGCTGGAATTTAATGTGTCTGAAATTCTTCTTCACTCTGTTCAAATTACGTATCGACAACTGGATCATACTTCGATGGAATGTTGACAATAATTGATACTTTTTCTGATAAAAAAAAACAAGTTTGATAAATTGACAGAGGGGAAGACGAGCTGAGAATAACCAACTATTTATCATGAATTTATCACAAAAAGACGATTTGCTTAGCTGTCTTTGGATTAGATAATATTAATGAAACATTATAATGCGGTCTGAATGCCTCAGGGGATAATAACGGCAGACACGAAAATTTAGAAACTATAAATAAACGAGAAGTGAGTGTCAATTCATCAAAACTATATTCTTTCCCCCAATATTGGAGATAATTGGTTAAAAAGTTTTGAAAAGAAATTTTGATTTTCGATAGAATTCAGAACGATAACTTGACCTCGGAGATTCTCCAACCAATTCCCTTATCATTTCTATATTTTTTTTCAAATGTGACCACAAACCTCTACATTCCCAACAAGATAAATAATGTGTTAAAATGGCCTAGAATGACTTGAAAAGCCCTGAAAAATTAAAAATAAACCAAACTCACCTCCTTTGCATGGTGTACGATGAGTAGAATGCTGAGCCCTGTATCCCGTGATCATTTCATAATCTCCCGAGTCCCGTTTCAATGGAAATGTTGTCTCTAGGATATGATCACAGGGCTCCATCATCATCAATATTCCCTTGACCTTCTTCCTTCTCTCCTCAATCGTCGATTTTGATCGTCTTCCAATCTCCTCAACAAGTTTATCCTCAGCAATTTGACACGATCGATGAAAAAAGTACTCAATCATATTGAAGAATTTTGGATTCTCAGCATTTGGAATGTCCTTGAGACGATCGGGAATTTGATGATCGGCGTAGCCACGGGCCTGCAGGGCCGCTGGAACAGCACGCGCCAGTACTCCAGGAATATCAGCCACCGGCTTCAGTGATAATTTATTCAGATGAAACATGTTTTTTTTTTTAATTTGATCGAGACACGTGTAATGATTTTTTTTAAGGGAAGAATTGACGTTGGATTGACGTTGAAGCGCCTAAACTCCCGCCCTGACTCACTCCGTTTTTGGATTATAAATTTACTTGACTTTTCCCTCGTACATACACTCCGGCACTCACCGCACACAGTACGATCGAAGACACCTCGTTGATGATATTAAAACGGGCTTCACTTAGCCTTTCTCTCTCTAATTTCATACGCTACACGTACACACGCCGTGGCATATGTGAAATTGTGACTTGAGAGTTTCACGAGTGCGGCATCATGACGCTTATTTCCTGTCGGTAAAACAGGAATTGAGCTTGCGCATGCGTAAAGAGATTCTGATGATATTTCTCATCATTATTATTTCTGGTGCAACTGTCGTTGACGTTTCTCAGATTTCTCCGTTTTGACGTGTTTTGAGTGGTTAAGAAGGTTTAGATTGAAAATTGACTAGTGGAGGATTATTACAGGATGAATAGATTATTCGGACGTGCTAAACCTAAGGAGCCTGGTCCCAGTCTCACTGATGTTATTGCTGGGGTGAGATAATTTATTGTTGTTAGGTTATGGAAATGACCTTGTGATGTGAGTCACTGGGTCTTGATTGTTGTTTTTATCTCTGAATTCCAATAATTGTAGCTTTGACAATAGTGAACAACAATTTATACTCTTACTCCAAAATAAAAGCTCAATCAATTTATTCCAATCAATTTTTTCATCTTCCTTCCCTCAATTTTCGTTGTTAATTATGTGATCAGGTCGATGGACGTGCAGACTCGGCTGAGAAAAAGGTTCAACGTCTCGATACAGAGTTAAAGAAATACAAAGATCAACTAGCAAAAATGCGAGAGGGTCCAGCTAAAAATGCAGTCAAAGCAAAAGCCATGAGAGTCCTGAAGCAACGTAAAATGTACGAGGGACAAGTTGAGAGTCTCAGACAACAGGCTTTCAACATGGAACAGGCTAATTATGCCACTCAGACCCTCAAGGATACCCAGATCACTGTGGCAGCGATGAAAGACGGTGTCAAAACGATGCAGAAGGAGTTCAAGAACATCAATATTGATCATATTGATGATATGCAGGATGACTTGGCGGATATGTTGGATCAAGCTGATGAAGTGCAGGAAGCGTTGGGAAGGAGTTATGGAATGCCAGATATCGATGATGATGAGCTTGAGGCTGAGCTTGATGCCCTTGGAGATGATTTAGCTCTTGAGACAGACACTTCGTACCTTGATGATGCCATTACTGCTCCCAATGCTCCTGATAAGGAACCTGGAGCCAGCTCTGTTAGAAACAAGGTGAATAATTTGTTCGTCAATTTTTTTAAAAGATTCAAGAAATATATCTCTGGTATTTTTTAAATAAATTTACTCTATTCATTCATTTGTGTTTTAGGATGGAGTTCCGGTGGATGAATTCGGCTTGCCACTGATCCCAGCTTCTTAAGTGATTTCTAATGTATAAAAAACAGCCATTCATGATTATTTAGATTTTCCAAATGAATCCCTGAGGGGTCTGCAATAAGAACGCTTTAATATATTGAAACAAAATAAGTAAATTTTTTTATGACACTTGAATTACGTGCAAAGACCCGAAGAATCTTCTGCGCTACACTTTGAGCATCAGTTTATTATTATAAATATTTTTTAATGCTAAATGTATAAGTATAATATCGAAATTGAGAGTTGAATAAATAACTAACACTAAAGTCACAGCACTTGGAGTCTTGGTGTATCGATGGGTTTTTGATTGTGAAGTTGTTTATATTTATCATATACCGAGGTGATTAATTCTCGTGAGTTGAGAAAATTATCCTCTTCGAATTCATTGATTTGGAGATAATGATGGACGTGAGCTCGTTTTTTATACAATTTGTCAAATTGTGCTATGAGACTTTGAAACATAAAACGCATTGCTGAGGAATTGAGGAGACATAGGAGAGAGGCTGGATGTCCTGCTGGTGGTACTGAACACAATCCAACTTTCATGATTTCTCTACTCCAAGGAGTAAATTTCGCTTTATTCTGAAATCTCTCGATATTTCTTCTCATATCATTCATCGAACAATTCCCTCTGGCAATATGAGCAGCTCCAATTATTACAGCTTTTGGTTGCAATGGATCAATTTTAATTAACTGATGAGATCTGGACCAAGCATTGATGAAGAGTTCATCGTTTAATTTATTATTCTGAGCCAATGAGATTGTCGATGGAGTCATAGAGATAGGAGAAACACTGCTAAAAATATAATGAAGCTGGGGATAAGGAACTAAATTAGTGGCTAAATCATTCATATCTGTGTTTAAATTCCCTGGAAATCTAGCTCCGCTCGTTAAATGCAGCAACATATTCACAATAACACTATTCATGTCCTGAAAGGGTCTGCAAGTAGCATTGTATCTCGCTTGATCCGAATTATCCTTTCCCTTTCGTTGATAATGACAAATATCCATTAAGGCACTGTTATCAGCTGGAAATACGCAAGTGGCATATTCTACGAGTTGTCTCGTTGCCAGAAGAACATTATAAGGTGCAGTTACAACATCTTGAGTCTCTGCAGGATATACACAAGATACAAATCTGTCTACATGAGGATATTCATCAGCTAAAAGCTTCAAAGTTGCTGTACCCAGTCCTGAACCAGTTCCACCTCCCAACGAATGCATGAGGAGGTATCCATGAAGACTGTCACATCTTTCAGCAGTTCTCCTCAGTGTTTCTCTTATTTTTTCTTTGTAGGCACGACCGTGGGTGTAGTAACCCTCTGCCCAATTATTCGCAGAGCCGGGGTAATTTGTTACTGTACAGGTTTCATCGAATAAATTTCTTAATGGACCTTCTCTGTATCTGGAGACAACACTGTCTTCCATATCCACTAGAACTGCCTGAAAATCAATTCGAATCAATTAATATCAATTAATTCAGTGGTGAACTAACTTTAGAGGAGATTTTTGATGAATATCTCTTAATCTAAGGTAGATGGTGAAATTTTCATTGAAACCTTTTTTATAGAAAAAAATCAGGGCTACAAAAAAGGTCCCTATAAACTATTTGCTATCTCTCTTAGTTTTCGAGATATTCCAAGAAAACTCAATTGTTTAATGATGAAATGTTGAAATTACCCTGGCTTTCACTTTTGCAGCTGTTAAATCCGATAATTTAGAGAATGAAAATTGTCCTGAGCCTCCAGGAACATGAAAGAAGCTGTTGAAAGCCTCGGAAAGGTCATCAACATTTTTTTTATAATCCTTTTGGATTTTCAACTGATTAACTCCACCACTCGTAGTTTCTATTCCATATTCATGAAGGACTAGTGGCCAGAATGCACTTCCTATCTGATTGCCACATTGTCCAACCTGAACGCAGACAAATTCACTCATTTTACCATTGTCCAGTTTTTTTTATGGGTCATGGAGATTTTTACTCTGTTTACGAGAGCTTCCCGCTCTTTTCGACAACAGCTGATAGCAGCTGATGAACAGACGCGTTTTTTGGAGCAGTTTGTCTTCGTTATGGCGGTTTCAGAGACGAATGTGATTGCTAGTGTGTGCAGCTAGTGATTGATAAATTCTGAGTGAAGTGAATTGGTGACAAAATGTGGGGATTAACTGCCAGTGTTAATGGAATTTTATTATTTGTTGTTGTTCATTATGCTCTTGCTCAAATAGGGGGGGCCAATTCATGTGAGTTGAATTCTAACCTATATTACACCGGCACCTTCAACATACACTCCTAATTTCTCCATTTTTTCAGCGAATTATTCTTTAAAAAAAGTATAAAAATGAATAATTATTTCAAAATAATTTTTTTATTGAGTTTTATCAGCTAGATTATTATTTTTTTATGTTGATTACTCAGATAATCAGTGAATTTCATTTTATCATGCCTGGAAAAATCATTATTTATGATTAAAATATTGTTTTTTTTATGTTAGTTTTTTGAATTGATTAAACCGTTAAAAAGTTTTTTTACTCTTTTGTAGTACATTATTTGGAGCCTGGAGACTCGGTAGAGAATACAAAACCTGGATTAAGAATATTTTGTCACAATGCAAAATCAAAATATCTCATTCACCTCTGGAGAACTCTAACGGTATTTTTTTACTTGAATTCTTCAATAATTACCTCTCAATTTTATGATGAAAACCTTGATAATTTTTCATAGTTAAATTTACACACTGATTTGGATACATACGATCTTTACGATGGCAAAAGTCCACCTGAGGTTGTGGAAAAACACGATCTCAGTCAAAGATCCTGGAGATTTAATTGGTTTGGTACAAAGAGGAGTAAAAAGATGAAGATTAATCCATTCGAGGACATTTGCATTGGTGTTTACACACCTCCAGCCAATAATTATCATTACAAGATGTCAATGACGTTAACAAGTCAGTTTAAACTTCTTCATCAACTATTCTAAACCTCTCAATGACCTTTTTAATTCATTCATCCTTCAATTTTCTAAGGAATTGATCTCTGGAGAGTAGCACTCACGTTTGGAGGAATTATACTCTTTTGGTCAGCACCAAAATTAAGCAGAAATCCATTATTTTATTACATAACTGGAGTTACTCTTGGAGATGCTTTTTCTGTACTCATTCTCATTTGGTTCATCAGTAAATTATTTGGAAGAGTAAGTCAATATTTTACCTCAAAAAATCTTTCAATTTCATTCACTCATTCATTAATTTTAATTAATTCTATTCACTAAAAACGATAATTTATAATAGGGAAAAGCAATGTACCTGATGATTGCCAGTGGCTGGACACTCAGCACTTGGCTGGCAAATATTCTCTGGGAGAATGCACAAATTATTCTTTTACAATACAGGGAATATGTCCTGTGGTATCTACTGACAACTTCCCTCATCAGTTTTATTATTTGCTATCGAATTGGACCGGTAACAAATACAAGAACGAAAAACATCATCCAGTGGTTTCTTCAGGTATTTCCTAAATTATCAATAGAATCATCAATTATCTCTTTTGAATTGTAAAACAATTTTTGTTTCATCGTTTAGGCCTGTGGATTACTGATGGTGTATTTTAGCAGTCACTTCCATGAAGCTTCCATTGCCATTTGTGTTCTGTTAATAATTTTCTATAATTTTCCAATTGTTGCCTTTAGAAAGGGAAAAACTTTTTGGTAAGTTTAACATTTAATTGGATATTTTCTTCATTCATTTCTCATTTTTTATAATTAATTATCCCTCCACGACCTATTAATTTTGATCATTTTAGTTTTGATTTTTTTTTTTTCACTTCCTGATTCATTCAAAATTATTTTTATCCAGTCAGAGATTGAGTTTATACTTGAATTATAATTCAATCAGGAATTCGATGTTCCCCGAACGTCCAAGATTACTGACTGAAGACGAATACAGACAACAGGGAATTGTAGAAACTAAAAAAGCACTAGGAGAATTGAAGGAATTTTGCTCCAGTCCGCAATGTAGCCCCTGGAAAACTGTATTGAGATTAAATGATCCTATAAGGTGCTTATCATGACTTCACGAAATCCTTTAAAAATTCTTAAAATCATTGACATCGATAGAACGAATGATAATTCGTGGTGTTTACAGGTTTGCACAATTTATGGAGGGTACACCTCATCTATCACCCAATGAGAGCTTTGAACACGATGTAGAACTTACTAGACTCATTGAAGAGTGTGAGTACACTGAGGACGAGGACGAGGACGATTATTGAACAATCATAAATCAATTTTTATAATCATTGTGGTGCCAATCAACTCATATTTTTGTATATATTTTTACCATTATTCATTGTGTCTTGCATTAATAATCACTATGGAAATTATATTTTCTTAATTCTGGGAAAAGTTTTGAAAATAAAGACAATTGTTTGACAGATTGTTATTTATTTTATACATAAATTCACGACAATTAAGTGTTATTAACGTATAATATATGGGTTATAAAAATCAATTATTGTATTATTTTATAAATATATTTCTTCTATGAGGTATTAAGATCTTTAAGGCACCATTGATTTACGAAGATTATTGGAAGATCATGATGAATGGCAGTGTAAATTATTTAAATAGTAAATGAAGATTTTAATTACGTATTTGTCAATGTAGTTAGTCTTTTTGTTAAAATTCATTATGTTTAATTTATTCCTCAACGCATTCGAGATATTTTCTTGCTCTTGTCGTTCTCAATGGCTGGTGGTGGGGGTTTAGTTTTTTGGTGACGATCGTAAACACTAAAAAAAAATTTTTTTAATATTATTCTAAAGTGTCAGAATAAAATAGAATTAATTTTTTTTTTTTTTAAATAATCGTTTACTCACTATTTATACGTTTCTGATCTTATGTAGTCCATAACATGGGAGATTCCCACCTGCAGTTGATCACCAATTGGTGTAACCCAAGGATTAAATTCCATTCGGAAAACAGCTTTATTGCTGACAAGATCCAAATTTCCCAATTCTGGAGGGAGAACAGTCAAACGATTTCCCTGAATATGAAGTTCTCGAATACGTGCCAATTCTCCAATCTCCCTGGGCAATTCAATCAAGTCATTCTCCCTCAGAACAAGAATCTGTAGGTTTTTTAATTGACCAATTTCCCTTGGAAGATATTCAAAATCGTTGTCTGCCAGATACAACGCTCGCAGGGTCTCCATCATGAAGAAATTACCAGGCAAATTCTTCTCGTTTAAATTGTTGTAAGTGAGGTCGAGAACTTCGAGAACTGGAAAGGCACCGAATCCTCGTGGAAGAGCGTCCAAACGATTCATTCTGCACGAGAAGAATAAAAATAGAAATAATCGAAATTAATTTTCATCGATTGAAATTTGATTTTCTATTCCAGGACTTACCCAACATTCAGAATTCTCAATTTTGGCATTTGAGAGAGTGAAATTGGCAGTTCAGTTATGTGATTATTGAAGAGATTGAGAATCTCCAAATTGACTAAATTTGCAAGTCCAGGGGGTACAGTCTGTATTTTATTGTGGCTCAGAGTTAATCGAGTTATGTTTAGCATATTAACTGAAAATAAATGAACAATTTATTAGATAAAGTGCTAAAATGTCACCATTTGATTGTCTAAAACGCTTCTTTTCAATTTTCTCCACAAATTACTTCATTAAAAAGATAAAATCATTACAATTGGATGAACCTTAAAAATAAAAGAGTCTCCATAGGAATTTCTTCAATAACCTCTCCCCCCCCCCCGCGCTCTAAAAAAAATCACAATGCAAATCATCTCAAGATAAACACCCCTGACTCATTCCAACTCCAGCAGCTTCTGCAACAATGATATAATCATCCATTCAAATTTGAATATAATTTCAAAACGCATGCGTAACCACGCCCCCGAATGGCCGTCAGCACTTGTTGGGATGCTGGAGTAAAAAAAACCCGTCGTGCAAGCTACCAAATTTGGACAATCCCCAGCGTATACACCAAATCGGGTGAATGACAATTTAACTCACGCAATCCCGGCATCTCCTCGAAGGTATTTATCCCTTTATCGGCAAGATCAAGCTCGGGATTTTGCACTTCCCTGGCCTCATCCAGGACCTTTTTAGCCTTTGACATCTTGGCGGTAGCAGGAATACACGATACTGGGGCTTGGTTCATTGCGCGCGCACTTTGTAAATACGTCAAGCTCTTTAAATATCCTAATGCGAGGTGCACCGTATGCTGAGCATTGTAAAACTGCATCTACAATCATCAATTACCTCGAGAGTCTCTTCAAATCTCTCTAATTTCACAATTTTATTTCAAATCGATCTGTTAGATGGCGCCATAATGCTTGGAAACGATTGGAGCCCCCCACTCTGCCGTCCAAGATCAGGATCGGTCCTGAGGGGTAGAGTGGGGAGCAGAGATGCGCACGCAATTCCTTTGTCCGAGCGAGTCGGAGAGGTGGAATAGAATGTGTGAGGGACAAAAATAGTCGACAAAATGCAGTTTTAACAATGAATTTATTGAAAAACTGTTGAGTAAATTGTTGATATATATTTCATGAATATGATTGTAACCAATTGAACTATAAAATGGCGGATTTTTACACATTTTTGAGTGTTTTTGGGGCTAGAGGGGTAACGCCAAAGAATTCGGCCATTAGACGCCATATTGAATTTCTGTTTTTCATTTTTTATTATTAAAAATTGGTAGAGTCAATTTTTTTTTAATGTTTGGAGATTAGTATTGAATATTGTGAGAGAGTTGGTAAAAATTTATCATACATTTATTATTAATTGGGGGGGAAAATTATTGAGGGATGGTAAGATGAAAAAAGCCGGCTCATTCTCAATGTGTTTGATTTCACCGGTTCGTGTTTATGTTTGAGTGAGATAAACAATTAGCATGACGTGTGCTAGACAGTAACAGCTGAGTTTTTAATGTATTAATTAGTGACAAAAAAACATCAGTGTGATAAAATTGTGTGTTCAGTGATATTTGTACAAGTGAGGAATTTCTGATGTTGACATCGTTGGCTGGAGTGAGGGGTGAGTAATAAAATCAGAGTAAACTCTTTATCGCATATTTCTCATAAATATTGAGGTGTCAGAGAACAAAGAAAATGTTCTCAATTATTTTAATCCTACAAATTATCAGTTATCTCGTTTTATAAACAAACTCGACGAATTTTAAATTATCACCAAGAATCTAAAAAATTCATGAGCCTAAGAGAAAAATAAAATAACAACGATTGACGACAATGAGAGATTTAAATAGTCTCAACCGTATAAAATACCCAAAACAATTATATTCATTGGATATTGTACAGTAGTATTTATCCCGCGGTTGCTCTATCTCTCCAATGAAAAATATCCACTTCATCTCCGAGTTTATCCAGGACACATAAATCGCCTCTTTCCTCCTCTCTACAACTGGCCACTCTCGCAAGCGTATTTCTTCACCTTCCAATGACTCCACCTTATGTACCAGAATAGCTCAAAAATGCATTTGAGCTTCCTGTAACACTGGCGCCAAGTTAAAGAGTGTTACTCAGCCGCATCTTTCTTGCAAAGTCGTTTTGCCCAGTTCTCATCTCTCTTTTTTTCTCTCTCTATCTCTCTCTCTCTCTCTCTCTCTACTCGTGAGATTCACCCAAAGAATTCCATCAATTATTCAGACGCCATTAAAATTCATACAGAAGATTGTATATCAAGAGGGGCTGAGAGGTGAGGCTACATCACGAGACTCTAATGAATTCACAGACTTAAATAATTCACAATCAGAGAGAATTATATTAGCTTAGACTATGTGACAAGGGAATAATTTTTCAAACTCTCCAGTGGTGATGGTGATCCACAATTATAAATCGATAACGACCGTATGACTCGGATATAGATGGTGAACTGGTTTTCAATAACGTTAACAATTTTTCATTATTTTTTTTTTTTTTTCTTCTGTCTTGCTGTTGTTGTTGCTTTTCCCAATGGATCTTTCTTCTCTCGTTGATATCCTGCGGTTGTGTAATGCGAGACGCTTGCATTCCAGGACGGCCTCTGTGCGTGTGCTGGATGAATGCATTATCGATGCGCACTCAATCCAAAGTGAGTAAATACGTCGTTGACAATCGGAAATTACATTTTAAATGGGGGTAAGACGCGTGGTGTAGATGATTTATTGAGTTAATTTGAGGATTATAGAGGATTTTATTTATCAGTACACATCGTATTGTTTGGAATTATTTTATTTTCATTTTGAATGAAAAGGAATACAATGGACATCCGGTTTTCGTACCATTCATATCCAATTTGATCAATTCTAATGATGAAAATGAGAAAAATTTAAGTGTAAATGATACGGTTGAATTTAACTGAACCCAGTGGCGCCAAATACAACCGGAGGGCTCTCAACACGATCAAGGTTAGCGACCTTGGCGTGTATATGGTATAAGGGACAGCCCCCGGAGTCGCACGAGCAAGCTCCAGTAGGGATAAGAGGGGAGGGTACAGGGCCCCCTCGTGCATCCATCATTGCTATCCAGCAATCAGTGCCAGGCAATATTATCGGTCAATTTACCGACGGCGTGACCGATCCAATGGAGAGGAGAGTTTTTAAAAAATATATAAGATGGGATGGGGTTGAAAGAAAAAAAAAATCAACGCTCGTTATTTAACACTAGGAACGAGCCCATCTTCGACACTCGGTTTGAGCCAACGGGTGTGATGCAAGTGATAAGGGAAATGAGGGGGGGGGGGAAGGATTGGAAATAAAATGAAGAGAAAAATTTATC
The DNA here is from genome assembly GCA_035578325.1 of Coelinius sp. EB29. Classification (NCBI taxonomy): domain Eukaryota; kingdom Metazoa; phylum Arthropoda; class Insecta; order Hymenoptera; family Braconidae; genus Coelinius; species Coelinius sp. EB29. Next base: position 2,931,369 of record JAOZGT010000008.1, read on the forward strand.
TAAAATAAAATAGAGGGAGAATTTATTCTCACGAGAGGTCAATGGATGGAACAAAAATACTGACAATTTTTTTTTTTTAATCACTTCCTGGGTACAAATGAAGCAGTTACTAACGAGTCATGTGATTAAGATGAATCCAATGTGATGATAAAAAAAATAAAATAAAGCAATCACCATCACGTGAGGCGAAAATTAATGAAACTGACGACGAGAATGGGTTATGGACTCTTGTGGATGCTCCTCTTATTATTCCTCCGGGTATGTCTCTCTTGCACACGAAAGATATTTAATAAGGCGTCGATGTAACACACCGTGGCGTCGTCCAATTTAAACGCCAGTCTCCAGGTCCCTCCACACACTGTCTCAGACATTATGATAGCCCGTACACATGATACTCCCATTGGCTTCTGTTTTTCGGGCGCATTACGGATGTCGTGCGGTTGTTGGATGTATTTATTTTTTTTACCCATCTCATTTCCACCTCGATGATTTTTTGTCACGATGAATTTTCATATTTTTTAAATATATCTCAGTCGTGGAATATTTTTATTTAAAATTCCATTATTGAATTCAAAGAGTTAGTGTCTCTGTTTATTCAATTACTTCATTAACTATCATCGGGTACAGGAGGATGATGAAAGGGAGGGGAAAATACCAAAGTTTCTTCTCCCTTTGGTTGACCATTTCTCTTCCTGCTCCCTCCTCCCCCGCCCCCGTAACACTCAGTATAAACACAACCCGAGGTCCCGAAAGGTCCTTGAGAATTATCGATACAACCGTTGTACGCGTTGAAAAATCTTTATTTAATACATCTTATTTATTTTTATTTACATTATTTTTATTATCCCCCCTTTTGGTGTTGACTTGGCATCATCTCCCTTTGGCTACTTATTTCAACGTATTTTTTTTTTTTTTTTTTGTTTTTATTAAATCCGCACTGCTTACAAACTCTTAAACGGTTCTTGTAGGATTTCCCCCCCTCCCTCATGGTGGGCATATACACTGCGGGTTCGACGTAGCACCGGAGGTCTTACGGTAAAATTGTAAAGTCAAGGGAAAATAAGAAAATAAGCCCAGAAGACCGCTTGTGGCGTTAGAGCCATCATGATCGCATTACGAGGTGAATTTTAATCGTTTATCTAAATTTACAATTTTTTTTTTTTTTTTTTTGAGAGGTTTCAAGATGAGGAACAACGAGATAAATTCATTTTATTTCATGAAAAATATTTTTACAGTGTCGGAATAATTTTGAGATAAAACTTTTCATTCACTCAATTGGCTCAATTCCCTCAATCACAACTCTAGTTGTATGTTTTTATGGTATAAATGTCCGATTTAAAAATAACTCGATAGAAATTTAATTCACGATTATTGATGTAATAAATGTCTCTCTGTCAAGAAGAAATTTAGTCTGAATGAAACATAAACAATACAAGTACAACTTATTTTATCCCAATTGCTTCCTCTAAATAGCCTTTATGACATTCATTTTTTACACGGATATACGAGTGTATATGATACTCAGCCAATGAGTCACGGGTGTTTATAGTTTCTGTACATGCATTGAATCACATTGAGGATGAGAGGAGGTAGGAAAAGAGAGAAAGAAATATTGATAAAATTCTAGGCTCATTGGGGGTGATTATGAACGAGAGACAGTTTGTTATTTCTTCTCTAACCATACCCCCTCACCCCCTCCCCCTTCTTCATGGCCATTGGGTATACCTCTTGATGCGTTTTATATGTGAGTTGTTGAGGCATTTGGAGGTGAGTAAGAATAAGAGGATGAAGGTAGAGATCATGAAATAGCAATTAAATACGAGAGGTGCCCCCAAACGATTAGAAGGCATCACGCACACACGCCAATGGTTTACTGTGAAAATGATTAGCAGTGGCGCCAGTTATTCCACACCCTGGATTTTCAATATCATACCGTTTTTCCTCATCACTTCTTTTTTTTTTTTTCTTTCTTCCTTTTTTCACCGGAAGTGCGACAGATTAACGTTTATTGTCGTGTTATGGTACACCGACGGATAGTAATTTTCATCATGCGTCAGGGCGTTTAGTCTTGGTATTTATTATTCAATGATTCGTTGAGGGGAAAGTGAAAGAAAATTGTTGGTATTTAAAAAAAAAATTTTTTTTTTTTTAATGATGAAAAATGTTTCTTCTTGACAATTTGAGAAGTAATTAGTGGTAAACGGAAACGGAAATTTTCTCAACTCAATAATCGACCCCATGCCATTGCCCTCCTCTCAATATTCATTCTTCATTAACTCTTGGTTTAAAAAAAAAAAAAAAATAATAATTGTGACGTGATGAGTGGAGGCATCACCATGTAGACACCATTCTCAAAGGCAATCACGCGTTCTACATAGGCGTGTAATTAAATATCGTCGATTATACGATATAACCAAGGCACACGGCGACTTACAGAAATTGCATCGTGTCACTGAATGGCGCCAGAGTATCAATTAACACACCCTCGGGTATGCAAGTACATTGCGTGTTTCCAGGACTCCTAGGAATTCACAATGTGGGAAAGAGAAAATTCGCGGTATTTGTGAATAAGAAGATGGGGCGGTGGGAGGAGGGGGGATGATATTGATCGGCGATTGGTGATTTATACTGACCTTCCGACTGAACATAAATGTCATACACTTGTACGTTTTATTTTGCACAAATACCTCGGGAGTCTCTGGTCTTGGCATTCCTCGGGGCGGTAGACGTCTCTTTATCCCTCGATATTGCCATTTTTTTTTTTTTCGTTCAAATTTATTTGTCTTCTTATTGCAGTGTCACTTCCGTAACAAGACAGTGAAGCGCATAAAATCTGTAGATGGTTGGATGATCATTGGCAATTAACGACTATGTCAATTATTCGCGGATCAATTGACATGTCCCTGTTGTTGGTTAATATCGATAACTAATTTTAGAATTTTCAATGTCAATGAGAATTAAAGGAAAAAAAAAAATTTATCATTTTTATTTGAATTATTTTCTCGCTCGATCGAGTCAATCTGATCGAATTATTTTATTTTGACAAACGTCGTTTTATTTTTATTTTTTGGTGATTAAACAAAGCGTGAGACTTTGTTAATTAACAGTGAAAGTAAATAAATAAAATCGCGATAGAGTTGAATCCCCCTTGGTGAGGTAGGAGTCGTGGTTCGTTTGCCACACAACGATCCGTTGGCTATTTAATGGGCCGGTTACCACGGCATATCAGTAAGTCACTGGCTTTATCCATCGACGTAACAATGAGACCCTTGCAAAGCCTTTTAGGTGCTTTGTATAAAGTTTAAAAACATACATTGGGGGGAAGAAATGAGTAAAATGAATCAATTCACTCCTTTGTTATCGAAACAAAACATTATTTTTCACTCAATTTGCAATTTTTTTTTCTATTTTTATCGTTGATAGGAAAATTAAATGGAAAAATTTGTTGAGATTTTTTCTCATTTTCTTCATAATTTTCATAAAAATTACAATTCTCGTTTTAATTAAATTTTGGATGTCCTAATCCCTAATGAGAATTTACGTTTGCATGATTGTAAAATGTGAAAGTATCAGCGATAAGCTTCTGTGTGTGTCCCTGCGTTGTGTACAACACGGTAGCCCCAGATCAACCATCATGGAGGCAAATGGCAGTACTCCTCTGGTAACTCTCTGGAGTGCCTGTGTCGATTCAAGTTATGCGATTATGTGCATACGTGAGGTAATAGAGTCGGCGGTGATTATTAATGAATCCTTATAGCTTCGTAATTGGTTATTCACCATTGGTGGACTCGATGAAGGGGGCAAGTTGATGGCGGTACTCTGTTTATATGCTGTGTACAAGCCAACAACTTCTCTATGTTTCGTTCTGTCAATGTCTTTCATGTCTTTTCCAATGAATAAAATGCAATTCATTGCTAGATGAATAAATGAAACTGGACAAAATTCATTTTCAATTTAAAAATTTCTTATTCTATAAATTATCCTCCTCGAATGTTTAAACAAAATGATCTGTTTTGCCCCAGTAGTTAAAAAAAATTAATTTTATCAGTTATCACTTTAATTTGAGATGTTTTGATTGTATCAATTTTTATTTCATATTCTTCATCCAGTTATTTATAGTTGACTCCTTACGTCCGGGAGTGAAACTCTGGATTATACATGTTTTCCATGCCTTTGTAGTAACACCCACCATCTAACAACTAATCCAGCCCTGATCTGCAAGTATCAAGATCTTACGTGAATTTCTTTCTTTCCTTCTTCTTTTTTTTTCACTACAAGTTGTATTGAATTTTTTCTGCTGAAAATATTTTCCTTTTTTCTTTTCCAAATGTTGATTTTTTATGCAATATTAAATCTTCTTAACGGCTGAATATGCCTTTGACAGTGGTGTATCTCTTGGGAGTTCATTACCGTGAAAGTGTGAATTTATAAAGTAACAAATCAGTTTCAGATGGGATATCCGCTTAAGAGCTTTGCGCTTGCCGCTTGATCTTGGTTTATGTCGTTGGATTTATTCTCGAATCTGCAAGCCCAGTTTTTTTGGGGTAAGAATGATTGGGTGGGGGGTACTAGGGATTCAGTGGTGATTGTACATTAATGCAGATTAAGGACAACTTTCTTTTAATACTTTTCTATCAAAATTTCTCTTATTAAATTGAAATGATAAATTTTCATTTCAAATGTTTTTCTTTCTTAAATTTTGCTTTGGAAATATCATATTTCAATTTTTTTTATTTGCCCACTTACATCAGCCATTTCTCTCTCGTTGAAGAATTGACCATAACTCCTAATCCTTCCTTGTAACCAAATCATCATGCTTTCACCCCTCTCACTTTTTATTTATCTCCGTTAAAACGTATCAATTTTCCTTCCGTCATACAGTCTTCCCCTGTAAATTTTCACCATATCAATCCCCTCTCTCATCCACCTTTACCCGAGCTATAAATTTTGCAACAGAAACCCATAAAAAACGTTCAAAGTGACGAAAAGAAAAGAAAAAAAAAAAAAGTATTCACTTTTGCAAGAAGTCAAGAGGTCAACTCGCAATTTCAAAACAATTGTTACCATCGATTATTCCACAAAGCTAAGTGGTGCCCTGGAATAATCACGGGCGTTTAATCTTGGCGAATTATTGGATTGTTTATTGAATAAATGGAGGTAGGGAGGAGTATATGAAATGATCGAGGCACATGCCTGTGGCGTGGAAAGGCAACGGAAGTTTCAGGCTCCATCTGCCAAGTGGATAGAGGGAAAAATTGAAAACAAGGGTCGAGGGCGTGGAGATATGGTTGTTATCTATTGTTGAGTATGAATGATTGTAAAATATGAATTGATGTTTAATTCCAATTTCAAGAGGTGAATTCAGTTTTTTAAAAAAAAAGTAATAATTGAAGATGATTTATTTTCCTCAACTCAAAAAATAAAATAAACAAACAGTCATAATAAATCATAAAGTTGCCCTCAAAACTCTTTGTAAAATAATAACCACATGTTTACTTTCATTCGAATGACGTCAAATGATGCCCTCTCATCGATCTCCCTTCCATCTAATGACAACAATTCCACCTCCCTTCCCCCTTATCCATATCTCACTGTTCCTCTGTATTAAGATAAAGGGAGCTTTCTTTTTTACTGGACGCGAGGATTTATAGTCAGGCAAATGTGTGAAAGATGACGGGACACATCCGGGCGTAAAATTCACTATCTCTATCTCTCTCTCTCTACTCGCTGAAATTTCTTTTCGAACGAGATCTTATCCCACGCTCTGGGGGTGGGGGCGTAGGTGGCGCGAGTTGCCCGTGGCACGAGACACATATACTCGTCTGTCGCATTTAAGTGCGTACATTTTAACATACGTGTGTATTAATATCCGGGTGATGGCTGTCATATTACTTTTTTTATTATTATTATTTCGAGTGTATAAAACGCGTAGGTTATGTTCGCCTCGATGTTGGACAGGGTTGAGGTGTCAGTGATGGGGGATAAATCGTCGTCAACTTGATCATACCCACGCGACAGAGTTCAACCACGAAGGTGTTTCTGGGGATTGAATCAAAGAATAGGTGTCCTAATTTATGATTATATTTTTATTTCTTTATTTTTCATTTTATACAATTATTAATTTTTTTAATATCATCATAATTTTATTCTTTATCAAATTTTCAAAGCGAATGGGGCAAAATGGGTTGGTTTAGATCCCATTTTATTCCACCACTCACTTCTTTCAAAATTTAAACCACTCTACACAATTTGCCCCCCCCCCCCCCTCCTCCACTCCTCCTCTTTGCCCTCTTCACCATTATCTCAAAACTCAATTGAGTAGAAAATTCATCTCAACCGTATATAGTCTCGTTTCGGGCCGTGTGTATTACTCTCAGTGGAATCACCCGAATGGCGAGAGGGAGAGATACACACTGGCCTAATAACAATAATTCCATTTCTGCAAGCGCGCTCAGGAGGTCGCTATACGTGATGGCATGTAGACCAATATACGTTAGTAAAAAATATTGTACACATACACAGAGTTGTGTATAAAACAACTGGGGTACATTGTGAAAGGGGGGAAATATTCGTTTTGCGAGAGAGGCAATTCAGTGCAACTCTACCAGTTATATATACACGTTGGGAAAATTGTTTTGCTCATATCTGATTTCATTGCGCCAGAGAGGAAACGAGGAATTCCGGAAGAATATCTAGGTCTCATTTTACTTTGTTTCCTTTATGCATGTTTATGATTTTCTTTTTTTTTTTTTCATATTTTGTCTGGAGTGTTTATGTTTGTTGAGGAAGTCGTTGAATGGTGTAAATAGTGGAGATTATGTGTTTTCCTGGTGAATTTTGGGTTTTTCGTGAGCAGAGGAAAACATTGTGGTATTTTCAGAAAATTTTTAAGGGGATTTAAATAATGAATGGGGAGGGGGGGGGTCGATTCCAAGTAGATATCATTGTGTTTTTATTTACATAATTTCTCAATCAGTAAAAATTGTTCTTTCAATTAGGAAAAGAATTTTCCTCAATTTTTATTTCTCCGTGTCGGCACTTGAAGGGACAAAAATTACATTGAACAGACGTATTTCGTGTGGGCAGTATACTGGACAGTCTAATATTGGGCTTCAGTCACTGTACACCGGTATTATAACCCCCTGGTAATGCGTCTCAAGAGGTAGAAAGATGATGAGATACAAGAGAGAGAGAGAGAGTAGAGGAACAGGCGGGACGCGTCATCAGCAATTTTAAGGTGGCACTTCCATTTGGCCGATGGCATTTTGGTTGTAAAATCTGCGAATATTAACAATGAGAGGAACAATTCCATCCAACCCCATCGTTTTTTTTTTTTTTATTTTTATCTCCTTAGAAGAGATAGAACACGCCGCCCGCCTGTAATTGCTCGTCAAAATGTCTTGCACAATGTTTAATAACTCATCCTTCGGCCCTCGGAACGGGCAATATGGCAGTTGAAGAAAATCACTGGGAGGTTGAGGCAGAAAAAATATGCAGAGGGTACTTAAACAGCAATTTATTTTCGAGTTTATCTCGATGCGTATTTATTTTATTAATGAGTCATTTCAATGATAAATTAACTGGTGGAAAGAATTTTCCATTCTTTTTCTTTTTTCAGAATTAATTAAATAATGAGTGCTCTGGGACAAAAATATCGAGAGAAATTTTTTGTTGAGAATTTTTTAACATTTTCTCCCAAAATCAATCCTATTTGATCGCATTCGCAATTTAATTTCACTTGAAACAATCAGAAAATAACAATCAGGACGAATTAAAAAGTTTAAGGTTAAATTCCCAACAGTTTTCACCAGCTGCTTTATGATTCAAGTATCATTCAAACTGAAGCGGATCTTCTCATAGTAGACTCGTCAGATTATACACGAGAGATTTTAGAAACCACATATTATGGCGTTAGAGAGGAGGGCTGATGTACATTTTTTAATTTAAAAAAGAAAAAAAAAATCCCCTCGGTTAGATGGTTGATGGTGCACAGAGTTGAAGGTGGTGTAAAAAATAAAATCCAATGGTGTACACACCAACCCAAGGAGTTATCAGGATTGCCCCCCGAGGGGGGCGTTGCATTCAGTATTTTCTTCTTTCACAAGTCTCACCCATCGACTTTGTTACGCTTCTCGTTTATCATTTTACATCCCGATTACACCCACGCGACTGTGCGCACCAATGCACCTGCGGGAAATCACGGCATGTGGTCATTGCCATTTGTATTTTGCACGTTCAATTTTTTTTTAATTCAAAAAATACCTCAAGAAGGGGCAATCGAGTGATCCTGATTAATGGGTTTTTATGTCTGGCCTTGTTGTAAACAGTATTAATCAGAATCGAGTTGTTTACAAGACATGAGAATATCCATTAATCAGAAACGACATTCTGATTTGGAAGTTTAAAGAAAATCAGTCAATTGGATACATCAAACATTACAAAGTAGCTGAACAAATGTCAATGAATAATTTATGCTGATTACTTGTATAGAAAATTGAAGAGAAATGTACGGAAATGAATGAACTCATTCAATTAAACCTCTCAATTGTTATTAAACACCCACGGGGTCAGAAAATCTATAGAAGTTAAGTGGAAGGCACTTTCATCTGGGCGTAGAAGGCGGGGCTGGACTTTCTGCAGGTGTCAGTTTGCCAGTCCGCTCCGCCTAATCACTCCCCGGATCTCTCTAATTAATATATTATTTTTTTTTTTTCTAACTCTCTCACTCTATTTTCAATCTTCAAACAGTCGGGTTAAACACCTTGTTTTCAATTGTATAACGCCTGCTGGATAAATTGGACATTATTTATTCTCATCAGGACAATATTTCTCAAACGGAAAATAAAATTTAATTTTTATGCATCGAATTTCTCGGATTCTTCCGCGTTTGATTCTTTATCATAAAGTTGATGGACAATGAATGATTGTATCGATTGTCAACCTTTTATTCGCCTCCCGATTGGTCGATGAATCGATCAATGATTTCCATGACTACGCGGATGTTATTTTCTTATTTGAATCAAACTACGCGCAGTTCACGTGTAGTTGGAGCCTTTTGTTTTGAACAAATCATCGGAAAACATGTTCCGGGCGTGCCAGACTCGGGGTTTCAGACCTCCTAGGGATCAAATCATCTCAAAAATCGATTGGAAAAGACTAGAAGTCGCTATCTCCTCTGGTTTTCGAGAAAATTTGATTTTTTGAAATTTTCAAAACTTTGACTCCTCTTCTTGGCCTAGTGCATTCTCCACTTAAAATGCCCTCCTAGGTCTGTCGCTTCCCAGAGTCTATCAGTACCCTCCCCACAAAATACTCAAAAAGTTAGAAGAGAATCGGTCGGTGGATTCAAAAAATATTGATCTTGACAGGTCATCACTTTAAGTCAAAAATTTTTCACCTCTTCCATTTCTTTTCTATTCATTTTCGATTTTTTTTTCTTATTTAACATTCATTTTTGATTTCATGATTTCACTGATTTCAACCAATTTCAACTTATTTCAAGACTGATTTCATTCCGGAGTGACACAGTGATTTCACAAATGAATGGCCCCTCGTCGAATTTTATTGTTGAAAATTAAATTTTGTTATATTTCTCAATGGAATGGTAATTTTTACCAAAAATTTCTATCCGTGTAGACGGAGTAAGATAAGAATACAGAGATCAACTCTTATATGTACTTTAGACGCATTGAAACAAGAGAATAGTTGATACTCTCCCCAACCGGTAATTGGATACTTAGCGCAATTCACGATTAAGATCAGAATCGAGTTGTTGTATCTTGTGGAGAATCGGTAGGTGATTGATTTTCCTCCTTTGCTCTCTAGTTGTTGGCGTTGTGGTTGTTTATACTGTGAGGCAAGTTGTTGGATAGTCAATTGGTGCATACGGTAGAGGGATTCAATCGGTTTCATCGATTATTTATCCAATCGTAATCGTTGAGAATCGGCAACTTGCTATATTGTTTTCTTTTGAGAATTGTAAAAATACCAATTAGTTTCAAATCATAGTACTGAGATGTGTTTATCTTATCGAACTAACATCGAATCAATTTGTTTTTCAGAACAACAAAAGGCGGAGGATTATTGGAGAGAGATGATGGAGAAATCTCGTTGCTGGAGATTGTATGGTGAGTGAGAATTTCATATTATTACCTTTTTTTTTTAACCTAATTTTTCTCATTGAGAAATCTTACGGATGTAATTATTGAATTATCTTTGTAATGAGTGGATTTAGGAGAAAATATCAAGAGTACTTTTCGATGTGAAATTTCGTCAGCTTCAAAAAAGATTTCAGTATATTTTATGGTAGAATAACTCATTACCAAGATAAATTCATAATTAAATCATGCATTTTTCGTAGTTGTTAATTTTTGGGACAAATTTGCGTTTAAAAATAGATGAATGAAAACAAAAAATTAAGGTCCCACCGAGATTTGAACTCGGATCGCTGGATTCAGAGTCCAGAGTGATAACCATTACACCATGGGACCAAGTGACAGAATCATCCCCATTCTGCATCAATATCCCCTCTCTTCTCCTCATTTGCATACATGCCTTTCCCTCGGTTTTTCTTGACTTTCGATAACAAAAAGGAAAAAAAAATAAATGGAGAAAACCATTTGTTTCATTCCCACTTCCGGCAAAGTTCGGGATCTCATCATTTATTTCTCTAAGAAACACGATTTCATGAAACAACACGTTAGGATGATTAATCGCTCAACACCGAGCACTCTGGCTAATTGCTAATATATAACTGACTCTTCTGCATAATAGGAATTTGTTTCTATTTCGTGAAATCCCTCTTTTGTATGAGTCAGGCTCTCACCTTCAGAAAATGAATAAACACGTGTTTTTGAAGCGTTACGAAATATCTAACTTTTGATTTACTGATTCAACTCTGCGTTTATTAACTCGCCAGTTTAGATTTGTTGGGGCATTAATCAAATTGTGGCTTTTCGATTCTCTCCCTCTGGGGTAAATGTAATTCTCCATTGGAGGGTAAATCAATATTTGGTTATCGTATGATTTACTAGGTTTAACTATTAAAAAAAATTCATGTTTTTGACAGCTGTTCTCGATTTCTCTATTGATATTAGTGTTTTCATGTTTATATCCCGTCTTCATTATCACCACAAGCAAATAATATTTGCAGAATTTCAACGATCCGTTTTCCTCTAGTGATGAGTGTTAATATTTTCGCAAATTTGTAAAAATTCAACTTTCACCTCTGAATTACTCTCAAACTATAGATTTTCATAATTTGATTAATATGCCTGAGCGAATGGTGCTGAGAAGGACTTGTTTATCAATATTTCAACTAATAATATAGAATAAATAGGAAAATGATGCAAGTTATCGATGAATGAGGGTGGACAAAGTGGCGAACGATCGATTTCGCGGTAAGAGCAATGATTCGAGACGTTACGAGCTGTTATACGACTCCACATGGAGATCCCGTTGCTCTACACTGGTGTATATACCGACAGTGGTTCTGTTCTTAAGAATAAAAAAATAAGAATGTATAAAACGATGCGTGACTGACTATTGACTTGCCTCGATTACATTTCGATCCAAGTGGGTCGTACCAGGCTTTCTCATTACCAGGCACCTTCATTACTTTTCACCATATACTCTATTTCAAAAAATTAACAATTTTTTTTATTGTCTATTGCGCTGTCAGATGGATAAATTGTAATGTTTATTTATTCATCGAGTGGTGAAATAATTATTTCATCAATTTGAATTATTTTTCTTCATATTCCACTCATAAATTTTGACTCTAGTCATGAAAAATAACCCAATTCCTCGCTACACTTTTCTGCTGTCACAAAATTTTGATAAAAATTGCGAAATAATTATATTTTTTCTCCTTATCGTATATCAAATCTTGAGTAAACTGATGATAATGATAAATTCCAATCTCATCACTTCATCATTGTTATCAAAACATTTATTCCTTTTGATTGTGAATAGCTGTAATGCTTCCACTGCGATGCATTACCGATTCGTTCTGAACCAAGTATATACAAACCATTGACCTTGCTCACACCTTGCCGATTGGCCTTGGTGACAAAGGAGCAACAGTTCTTTTATACTCATTGAGTGTGTACTGCTGGCGCCGTGTTATCGTAATCAGTATTAAAGCCACTCGTTGAAACTTGTTCCCCGTAGCGTCACAACATCAGAGAAGGACGAATCACCGTTCTCAGAATGTTCTCCAAGCATTTTTATTCTCTCCATTCAATTTGTGGTCTATTGTTTGCACGTGTCGCTCGTAGAATTGTCTCAGGATTTCATTTCTCATAAAATGTTAATGAAAATCGAGATGAATTATTTATGACAGGATTTTGTTTTGTTAAAAGTTCTGGAACAAAAAAAAAAAAAAAATGAGGCAAAAAATAATTAATGAAAATGAGGTGCATTCCACGTGTATTTATAATTGAAAAGCGGCAGGAGTCGTCTTGCAACAAGCCCATAATAATTTTAACGATTAGAATATACATGAGATGCCTCTCCCCAGAGGCCCCTCATAAACCTCCCTCCTAAAAAGGTCTTCAGTACCCTTCTTTACCCTCTTCATCTCCTCCCCTCTCTCTTTCGCCAATCGAATCTCTTTTACGACTGGATGATTGCACCAGCTCGAGTACTTAGTGGACGACAATTAATCAAACTGGAAAATAGAGACACATGGAATCAGTACCAATGGCACTTGCCCACTGGAACAAATTAATCCAATACAACTTTTTATTTCTATCTGTGTTCAGACGTGTGAATTTATTATCTATGGGATGTTCAATCAATAATACGTGTATTGAATGTATGTGAGATTAGTTAGCCACTTCCGGTGCTCAACAAAATGATTTATCGGTGATAAGAAGTAATCGACTGAACGAAATTATTTTTTTCCAATTTTTTTTTTTCTTCAAGAAACATATTTACAATATTTATTTTGCAATATCGAAGATTTAATGAGAGTAATACACGTCAAACATGATAAATTGACAATAACTAATTTAGGTTCTAAACTTCCGCTGTCTCTCTGTTCACAAGCGATTTTACCAATTTTTTTTTTTTTTTTTTCCTATTGCTTTTGTGTTGCATCTGACACTTCTCTTTCATCGTTTTTATTAATTGCACTCATATACACGTGCAGTTACGATGAAAAAGCATGTTTTACCCCTGTTGTATATGTGGGCGGATGAGTTGACTCTTCAGGTAGAAATTTCTCTCGGCTAATCACTCTATTCATTCATCACTTGATTGAAAACATTTTTTTTTTTTTTTTTTTGTGGCGAACGTGATGAATAAAAGTGCAGTTTTTATTTCTTTTCTCATTCATTTTTATTGTTAACTTGGAGAAAGTGCGGGGAGGACAAAGGATGTACTGTATGTTGGATGATTATGAGCTCAGAAGGGGGGAGGGGGGGGGGGTAATTTTACATGGTGTGTTCGTGATTAATCATTGAATTAATAAATTATTCGAACCATGAGGTTTCTTTTAGTCAAAAATTGTTTAGTCGTTGGAAAAAAGTATAAAAATTGAAATGATGAAAATGAGGAGTAGAGAGAATTATGCAAAAAGTATGGGATAATAGTTGTTCTCCTTGGGGACTCTTTAGTGCCTTCTCGAGGAATTGAGAAAAAAAAAAAATGATTACAACATTTAGTGCTCCATTCGGAGTGATAAACTCAGCGTAAAGATGTTTAAATTGGTTCAGAATTTTACTCGATTATTTTACATTCCGGTTTTATCCGCCAACGAATCAATTAGAAATACTGGAGAAATATAGTGTCATTGCTCGGGAAGTATTTCTTGATGGGTTTTCATGTACAAAACTTGGCCTATTTCATTGGGCAGGAATTTCCGGTACTACTTTTGCCATGATGGACGGTGATTATTAGCGGGTGAGGTTTAATGATTCTGGTTCTTGTCGGGAGTTTGGATGAAATTTTTTTTTTTTTTGGGATGAGTTTAAAAAAGTGAGTTTACTTGGCAATTTCGAGGGGGACCCATTAATTTTTAGGGTACGTGTGTTTTTCCGATGGTTTAATGGAGATTCGGTAGCTGGGATTGGGGGGGGGGGGGAATTATGGAATGTAATTAAAATAATAATAATAATAATAATGGTGCCTCGGGTATTTTTAGTATTGAGTGGTGAGTAAAAATTTTTTGAATTCATCTGAGAAACTAGTGGAGCAAAACGGATCATCTATTTTTTATCTTGATGGTATAGATTAAAACTTTTCCAATCTCTTACTTACTCTTATAAAAAGTAATATTTCTTTCAAATTCTGAAGCTAAATTGCACAACTTTTATGTTAAGGATGTTTATAGTTTATTCCGATTTTTTTTTTTGCTGATGAAGGAACATGAAAAATCAACTTTTCTGATGATAAAAAAAAATTAGTCGCAATACCTTTGACAAAAGAAAATAAACAAATTTTACCTTATACACGGGCTCTTATGGGATTTATTGTCAAATTGATAATTCACCTACTAAAAGACTCTAAAAATAGAAAAAAAAGACGTTCATGCGGAATAATATACCAAATCCAATGGCCAAAGAAAAATTTGGTGGATCCAGGCAAATAATCGAGTTATTCAAAGAATTCAACCCCATATAATCCCATGTTGACGCATGCATTCGATGCATTTTTACCATTTTATTTATCAATAATAAACTTGGGTTGGTGGGTTAAATTTTCTATCAACATGAAGGAACTAACTTCCTTTATCAGTTAAAAAAAAAATCAATTTTTTTTTTAATACTTGCGGCTTTATTATAAACATTCTTAACCTCGCTCCCCTCATGAGCTATCATGGACAATTTACCTATTTCCCCCCCAACGAGCAGTTTGTCAGACTCACATTTTTCATTCATCCACAATCCACTGGCTTAATACACACCGTGTGGACAAACGTTAGCAATACACCACAGACTGGCCAACGTTGGCCTCTACCCCCAGCGTTAATGCCATTTAGGCAGCCAGGATAATTCAACGGACGTGCGTTTATTAATGCCACCGGGGTGTACAACCTATCTGCATATATACACTTTAAAGCCTCTCTCATGGACTGAGATTGCAAGGAGCTTGGCATACCTCGTTAAATTACGGTACCAAATGCAACCTAACATCGTAAAGGTTGAGAATGGTGAGAGGGAGTAAGAATGGGAATCTTTTGAAAATTCAGGCGGTCAAAAGGTATAAGTGAGAGAGAGAGAGATGCCACAAAAAATTACGAGCAACTTACGGAGTATTGCGAGTGAGAGGCGTTTTTTTTTTTTTTTTTTTCTTCAACTTTATTTTCACCACTGAGAGGGGGTGGGGTGGTCACTGGTGACCCGGGTCGCCACCGATAAAGCGGTTTTTTATTTATTAACTCTGCTCAATTCTTTTTTTTTTATCACTCTCTACAATGAATTTATAATCCCCTTGAATTTCCCAGTATTCTGTTCCGGGATTCATGAAAGTTGTTCGCCGCCTTGCAGTTATGTAAGTTTTAAAAATTTATTAGGAGCGAGGGATTTGCAAAAAAAAAAATCGAAAAATATCTAGAATATATCTAGACTATATGTGCCCACTTGTATCCACCATCTTGTACTACCAAAAAGCATTTTTAAGTAACAAATAATACCTTTTTTTTCACTCTGACCATTTAATGAGAGAAAGAGAAACAAAACAAAAAAATTGAGAAGAGTTTAAAAAAAAAGTGTGCAACATGTTCGATGTGTGGAATGTATTTGTACGTTTTATTGTAAATGCAGTGACCAAACGAGAGTCTTCTTAGTCCTGAGTTCAGCCTCACACACACACACACATACACACAATTTCTCGTTCTTTCTTTTATTTTTATTTCAATTTCTTTGAGAGGGCACACACTCTTTTCAGTAACTCTCTTCGTGGAATTTCGATTTAAATTCATTTCCTCTCCCTCGGTGTACGATAGGAGGCCTTTATGCAATACTCGCATTTTGTCAAGACGCACTCGTGCGATCTGCTGAGGCGGAAAAAGAAAGTCAACATTTATTGCACTGCAATGCCCATTGATCGAGGGAAGGGGGGGGGGGGGGGGGAAGTTGCAAAGAACTGCCAGAAAAAGAACAATTAATTAACACCAGAAATACATAAATAAGAGGGAAGAAAAAAAAATAAAAACTAAGTATTCGACCCAGAATTTGCACTCTTAACAAAAAAAAAAAAAAAAAACAGAGTGGAGATCCGTGAAACAATTTGCAAGCCTTCAAAAGCAATTACCGGAGTAATTATTGAAGTTGAAACGGCAAATTGAATGTTGAATTTTAATCAAAAAGCGGAATAACTCTTGGCTGGGTCAAAAGACGATTCTAATTATCCACCCATTTTCCACATGAATTATAATGAATTAAAGCCTAATATCACTATACCGTGTCATGAGTCCACCATTCTGTTATTTGCATTCACATCTTCCAAGGAAATCACCATCTCTCTTTCTCCTTACCATTCTCTGATTCCTTTTTGAGCTGGCAGGGACCACCACAGTGTGATCTTTCTCCATACACAGGGGCTACCGGGTAATCGTGCATCATCCAATTTAAAAGCTCTCGCTTGCACTTTGTGATTCCACTTTGATATTATCGTCACGCAAGCGTTAAAACCAACGGGTCAGTGTATGCAATGTAGTTGGGGACAAGAGGTGTCAGATTTTTGTTCAAGATTTTAATTTTTTATTCTACCCTTTTATCGAAAAGAAGCGGAAGGAACATTTGAGATAGAGAGAGGAAAATATGCAATATTTTTGATCGTAAAAATGTCTGATTACAAATGCATTGTTGGAGTGAATTGGTCGGAAGTTTGAGTTGCTCCCTCGTTTATTATCCAATGTTTCGCCGGAGGGCCCGTTTCGATTCCAAGTTTATTGGCTGACTTGATGGTGCGCTTGATATTCTAAGCGCCGGGGTATTGGTTTTCCACCTCTTTCCTATGGACTTTATACGTTGGATACGGTAACTTATACGCCTACCTACCCACTCCCAAAGGGGGATAACAATCCAAGTGCCGAGACTAGGTTTCATGGAGATTTAGAAAAATAATTGATGGGATTTTGTAGGTTTTATTTTGGATTCATATGATTAAAATGTTGGGATATTGTTGGCATATGTAGAAAGTCTCTATTTAGAGGATGGAAAACGGAAGGGGGAGAATAATCTCTTTCATTAGGGTTTCGAGGACAATTTCCAGTTTGGTAAAACAATAAATCGCTTATAGTCTTGGATCAATTGATCGACATAACTAAAAAATACAAACGAATTATATGAAAAATATCATTCAAAGTCACACAGAACATTAAAATTATAGAAATACTACTGATTTTAACAATTAGATCATACCCCAACTGCGCCTGCTCCATAGATCCAAATCAGTTATAACGCATGCGCAGTTGTAACAAGTGAGGTTATACAGTTCGTACTATAATACGGAACCGGGTATTTCAGTACCATAAACATCTCTCTGTCACCGGATCTATTGTTCGGGCATGCGGACGAGCCCGAGAGCGGTCCATAAGTCATTAAACGTCAGAAGGTTGATTATGATCTCCATTGTGGGGACTTCCATGTCGTGATCATTGTTCCATCCTTGTGGCACTGTAGACCAGCAAAATATAACCACCTGTGTATACTGCACAAGTTTCTAAAAGCCAGGGGTATTAGAAAGCCGCCCGTTAGCTTCTATTATTTGAGAATTTGTTGTTTAAAAAAAATTAAAAAAAAAAATTGGGGCTTTCAAGAGAATGAGTGAATTCAAATGGAATAGGGTAGATACTTGCTTTTATCTGGGAGATTGTGCGGAGGCGTAACAGATGAAATAGAGGCATCGGGTGGATTCTTCTTGTCAAGTGTAGACCTTTCTAAGACACTTCCGGATGAATCTAGAGATTTACGAGTCAATGTTGTATTATAATCACAATAATAAACCGTGGGAAATTATTTAAGAGAGAATTTTATTCTTTTTAAACAATTGGATTGAGAAGAATTTTTAAAACAATTTTAGCACTGAAAAAAATTCAAAAAAAAAAAATCTGTAACAAAAATTTTTACGTGTTAATCAAATAAGATGTTTTTGTTGAGAAAATGAGATATGACAGTGAGAGGTATACCATTCCCTGGGAATTTAATACAAAACGGAAATTAATAAAAAAGAGAACACGCTTGGGAATTTATTACACTTGCACGCGGAATATCTCAAGCGCGAGAGAGACCACAGTGATATACGAAATATTCGATTGGATTCGTTTCAAGGAGAATTGGCCACGAAGTCAACGATGACTTGGGATATAATAAAGAGACCGCAAGTGATGTGAACCATGCAATTTAAACTGCATTTTTGCGTGAGCCGTTATAATCGGTTGGTACATTATGGCTCATACTGTGCGATTGTTTGGAGGTGTCTGAAAAATTTTTTTAGGGGAATATTGAATTTTTGTGACATGGAGGTATTAAAATATATATACCGTAGTAATGAAATTTACGGGGATATCTCAAGTCTCAATCGTTTGGGATACTTGTCTGCGTGTTCATGTGGTGTGAAATAATTTGTTCAGGTTTCAGTTAAATTTGCGAATAATGACAGAAATTTGAGAAAAATGGAGAAATGCAAGGTAGAGTCATATTGCGTGCTCGAGCTCAGTGAGGGAATTTTTTTTTTTTTTTTACTTTTTCAAGGTTTTTCTTTTTGTTCAAGTTGGTTTGGTCTTGTGCACGATTCACTGCATTCTTTGTGGGCGGACTCAGCGCGTGGTTTTTCACACCGCGACCTCGCACGCCTGGCGCCAGGGAATTTGTCATGTAAGAGCCCCATGCAATTAACGGGAATTCCTGGGAAATGAAGGGCGTTCAGTGTGCATATTTCATTTGCAGGGGGATTTCAAGGGGTTGAGATGTATTTAGGATTTTTTTTATAGAAGATTGTGGTGTATTAATCCATTGATTGATGATTTTTCACGATTAAAATGAATTTATTACTTGCGATTTAGAAATGAAAGGATAAAATTGAATGAATTGCGAATGAGTGTACAGATATTTCAAAAGGGAAGGGCTTTAGGAAAATTTATCAAAAGACCTTTTTCGTGAAAAATTTCATAATCTACAAAAAAGGTCTCTTGACATTTTTATCTAAATCCACTAGTTTCAAAGATATTTCCAAAATAACATTGAAACTAGTGGAAATTTATTCGACTTGAATTATAAATGAACGAGGAAGTTGATTCGATTCCCAATAATCAGCCGTAATGATCGACAAAAAGTATCAGTAATCATGAAATTTACAACTTGAAAAATTATTCCCCCTCAATTCCATTAAATCACTCAATTATGCAGATTTAACCCATCGAAATCAAATATACTTGGTACGCGGGTTTAAATCCCCCTCCACCAGGGAATATTGTGCGTATGAGGCGATTAACATTGGAAGCCCAATGGCAAGTACCCTCGTAAACTCAGTTACCTTCTGTACCGAGAGGTAAATCCAACATTTTTTTTTTCTTTTCATTGCCGGTGAATCCTTGGGGCACACACCGAGCCAACAGATTAATCCACCGATACAAACTGGCGATGCGTAGTTCCATCCTTTGGATTATGCGTGTAACGGCCAAAGATGTTTAGCACTTTGTACACGATGATATGTCGACGTAGTTTCTGTGAGCAGATGAATGATTATGGGTGACAAAGTTGCTAGAAACTTGGATACTATCCATGTTTTCAGCTACTGGTGATCCTTATTAATGACTCTGAAATACCAAAAAAAATTATAAACAAATTGATGGAATAATTTTTCGTAATATTTCCCCATAAATGAATATTTAGCTTTCTGCATTTTTTTTTGTCATCAAAATTCTGAGAATTCAATAACTAGTCACCATCTCACGTACACACTCTGTTTACTTTTCCACGTGAGTGTGTATACGAGTTAGCAGTTGCGTCTCCTGGCACGATTGACTCTACCCAAGCCGATGCTTTTGTTCCCGCGCCACCGTTTATGTACCGCGATCGTTCTCACAGTCTTTGGCTAAATGTTTGAGGCAATAATACAACTACTTTGCTAATTTAATAAATGCATATTGGAACAACTTTCGCCAAAAAAAAAAAAACTCACTTTCAGTGCAAATAAATTAACCCAGAGACCGAATTCTTTCAATTGTATTTTTTCATTGTTTCAAGTGAATTAAGCAATTAATTAGGACTTTCATTTCTTCCCCTCCCCCCCTTTCTCAAGGGAAAAACGGGTACGGTACAGTAACGGAGTTATCGAAACGTTAAATAATTTAATTGAAACGATCTCAATATGCAGTTGTATATGTGTTTATAAATGTATAAACTCTCGGCAGCTATTAAACCCGCTAAATTGAATTCTCAGGGATCTAGCATGAGTACAAATCGCCTCAAACACTTTGCGCACGACTGTTTCGCGAGCTCTTGACGCGGATTAACTCGACGAAATTGACGTTTCCGGCCGCGCCTATCCACCCCCCCCCCCCCCCCCCTCCTTTCCCACAACTCTCGTTGCTCCTTTCGCATCCGAAAGGGAGGGTATATTAATACAAATGCTGGCATTTTGTACTGTGAAAGTAATATTATTCGAGGGGAAATTATTTCGAAAAGGTACAATGAAATGAATCTAAACCCTATTACACTAGTCGTACGTCAGCTGAAATGTGTCTGTCATTTCTCTATTTCAGTATTTCCCCTTTCTGTGATGTATATTCATAGAGTGTATATAGAATATAAATGCACGTGCCAGTCTAATTATTTTGTGATTTTACGGTAATCATAATTTTAATTCAGAGGAAGAAATTGAAATTTCTTCGATTTACTCTCTTATATACGTGAGTGAATATTATTTGATAAATCACCATATTTGGTATTTCTTATTTGTAATTATTTTAATCAAATTATGATTATTATTACATGATTTAAATTAATGAGAAATTTTTTACAGTTGAATGATTATTTATTTGATTTATAAATCACAATCATCAGTCAATTTGAATGAAATTTATTTAATTAACTTTCTCCAGTGAATTAATTGATTATATTTTTTTAAAACGTTTCCAATACGTGTATCTTGTAGAGGGATTTATGTAATAACATTTTAACCATCCTATTTTATATACATGCTGTTTATATCATTCGACAGACAATAAAACAAAAGGGTATTGAAGTAAGATAGTTTAGTCGTAATGGGGTACAACATGAAAAAAAATATGAATAGATTTTGTTACGTAAGAGTTGTATTTCTACGTGTTATTCCAAGTGACTATTTATATTATCTGTCTTGATCGCATGGGAGAGACCAGGCTATCGATGGGACAAAATGCCGGATTGTACATATTTTATTTAGAAGAGGGACTGATTTCTTGAGTGAAGACTTTCACTCTGAAAGACACGTGGAGACATTTTTTTTGCGGATTATTATTTTGCAATTGCAAATATTTTACAATGGTTATGGGTTAGAGATGTTGGATTCAAAGGTTAGAAATTCTTTGGGAATTTTATTTATTTTTTTTTTTAAATAATTCCATTGAAATTTTTTGCACTTTAATGTTTAATGAAATAGTGGGGTTAAATGGGTGGACTTGAAAAAAAGACAAAATTTTTTTGAAGTTAAAATGTAATTATAAGGGTCATTGGGCTTTGCGACGGCACGGCACCTCACTCAGAAATGACAAATGTTTGATTAGCTGGATTTTATTAAGTGGAATGTTTTGCAAATGCGTGACCTTGCAACGTGATTCTATACAGAGATTCAGTGTGACCCCAATGCTGTTAATATTTGGCTTTTGGACATGATGACTAGCGGTATATATTCAATGATGCTGAAATATTTGTATAACTATTTTAACCTTGGACGTAGAGATTTTCGTGAAAAATATTTGCACATTTTAGAGAGTAACTCTGTCCTTTACACTCTTCAATTTTTTTTTTCATCGATCTAATGTGGTTTGGATTATTTACACAGTGTTTTTAGTTTTCGAGTGAGTCCAGAGGTTTGGTAAATAGGAATATGGTGGTTGTGATTATATTATTCTCCATTAAATCGTAATAATTCGTGGTTTCATTTGAATACTCTACGAGGTGTAACAGTAGAAAAACATGAAATGATTATATGCATCTAGAGCTGTCATTATATCCAGTAAAGTCACCATGGGTATTTACTTGGGTTAGTCTGGCGCCAGGAAGACCAACTTTGAAGCCTGTGAATTGACATGTTTTCATTTAAAAAAGGAAAGAGATTTAATTGAGTTGTCAGGTGGCAATTAAATACATTTCCAGGTAGTGATCGTATTCTTGTGACAAAGGCATAATTACATGACAATTAAGGATATCCGAGTAGAATTTTTTTTTTTTTGAAATTCAACGAATGTCAAATGCTACTCAACTGGTATCAATTATAAGATGATTTTAAAAATAATTTATTATGTAAATATGAAAATACAACAATAAAGAATAAAAACTTGGATATCCTTAAAAAAATCAATTTATACAAATGGATGAATCATACGTGACAAAAAGGCAATTGATAACAGGTGTTCGATAAAATTGTCATACAACAATTTAACGTACATAAGTACTTGTGTCACCACTCGTGGTATCACGTACCAATGCGATAACACTGCATTCGCGACTGTGGTAGAGGGGGTAGAGGGGAGGTGGTCAGGAGAGCGTGAAATTGAATTACGATACGGTGGTACCATACTCTTACCTTAATACATCCCATTGGGGATGCTTATAATGTTTCATTTCACACTGATGTTGCCTTTGTGATATAAAAAGTATTATTCAATTGTCGGTGGAAGTTCGAGGGTTCATTGGGATTATATATATCAGAGGATGAAAGTTTAACGGTAAAATTGTGAATTTGATTATGGTACAGTGGATTACAGTTAATTGTTTGGGAATGCTTGATATATATCTATCACTCTTGTATACATCCGATGATTCATCTTGTTTATTTAATTTTTTTTTTCTCAAGGGGGGATTAATGTTGAATATAATTTATTACACTTGGATTAATACTGTTTTCATGCAGAATAAATTATTTTCACTCATGAATTATTGATGACAAATAATTCATTAAAATTGATTGAATGAAATGTGTTTACATATTCAACACATTTTTTTTTTTTTTTTTACAAACTCCTGATGATGCATTAAAATTCACATTCCACAATACAAAATACATGATGATAAAAGAAAGAAGAGGAGTCATTGAATGATAAAATAAAAAGAAATAATGTGGCTTATGGGTTGGTCGCGTGCCTCAACTAAAGAGGGAAATTTATGGTACATATAACGAAGACTCGAATAGAAGGCGAGAGCGGTTTACATGGGCGGCGACGACGTCTTCTCGTCGCGTTCTCATCGTCATCTCCACGCGCGAGACACTCTTTTTTTTGGTCCCAATGACACCCACATACTGAGCTATAATCCCCTTCTCAGTCAAGAGGGAGAGATGAAAAAAAAAAAAAATTATTAAAAAAAATTCTGTACAGGCTTAATACTCAAATTTACGACGACGCCTCTTTACTTGTTGTGAGTCTAAGCAAGTTTGTGCGTTGATGGGATGCGTTTAACATTCAATAATGCAGTGACTTTGGAAAATACAACATTGTCAATTATTACGTGTATTGCATGTGGATTACGGCGTTTACACCAACTATACATTTTTTTAAAAATCTTTTTCCCTTTTTTTAAATTGAAAATCAGCTGATTCTGTATCTAATTGTCGTAATTTGTCTAGTTATTTTTCAAGAACTTTACCTCAAGCTCTGTTTACCCCACGGCCTTGACATTCCTCAGTACTCAGCAGCATGAGAAAAGAAAATCAATATCTCTGTGTCGCCGAATTTTTTTTTATCCAAAACCACTTGAAGGCTTTATGATTATTCATGGTGAATGGGAATACAAATAAACAAAATACCCCATCCACTCGACTTAACAGTCCAGCATTGAGAATTAATTTAATAAATTTTCAACGAAAGAATTCAACTCCCTTATCTCGCTGTATTATCGTACAACCAGCAACACACATAACGAGCGATTCTTCCCATTATGTACCTTTTCCATTTGATCGAGTATCCTAAGGAGAATAATAATTATTATGGTAGCCTCTTCCCGGTAGCCCAAGGTCCCAATGGTGTGCTTGTACTTCCTTTGCCGGTTTGCCTCTTTCCCCTATCAAATACCCGTATCTCTGTCGCTTTTCTTACCCCTTACGTCGTAATACCTCTATACAAGAGCCGATCGACGCTCAAAGAGATTGTTATCCGTGCTGTGATAAGTGTTGCACATTCGTTACATCTCTCGATTCTTGTACAACAAACATTTCATTTTAATTTTATAATATTTCAGGGAATATACGAAATATCCTGAAAATTGTTTAATTAATTTATTTTTTTTAATTGTTAAAAATCAATTAAATTAATACAATTATTAAAATGTTTCTCACTGCGTGGGGCCTATGGTATTTCTCTTCAGCATACCAGACACTCCGGGTAATGTACTCAGCCATTTGCCGAAGAGTGTGTCTCTGAGTAGCGACGCGTCAAAAGAATGGTTACGATAATCTGGTTATGGACTAATAATAGTTGTCTCGAGCCCGGTTATTCACACTGTCTCTTTTCAACCTCCACTATTCTCGACCACCCAAACAACGTGCGCCTCTATTCCGAGCGGTAGGACCCGCTGTAAGTTGTGAACAAGGTCGCTAACCTGTATGTTGTGTCGGCATCCCTCTTCGACACTTGTGTTTTAGAGTGAATCGAATTATTTTGTTGCCTTTTTTCTTCATTGGGGCAAATGCATCTTTTTTCTTATTGTGTACCGGATCGCAAGCAACTGCATATTTCAATGGGGTCGATGCCCTATTGTGTACATGCATGTTGGTCTATTCAAGATTATGAGGATTTGAAAATGGGGAAAATAATAGCTAAGAGGTGGGGCAAAATGGGACAATTTTAATTAATCGATAATTGGAGAATTCATTGGGGAAAATTATACAATTTTTATTTATTTTGATAATCAATTTTGTTACATAAAATTTGGTTATCAAATTTGTTGAATGACTTTCAATGATAAAATAATTATTAAATGATTAATTAAAGGTATTTCGAGTGATTAAAATTGTTGGACTATTTAAAACCAGATAATTTTCCTTATGTAGGTAATTTAAGTGAAAAAAAAAATTCAATTAGTCGAGTTTCTACTTTCGTGGTCAGAGGAATCGCGTATTTATTTGTATTTTGAGCGATATCAGTGAACATAAATAATCGAGTCATTAGCATATGTCATCGGCGTGTAAAATTTAGAAAGTGGGCCCAGTGGTTTATGGTGGTACAACGGGATAGTAAATATCAGGCGTGGATTAATTGAATTATTTGCGCACGGATCATCGGGCTGTCGTGTACACCACGCGTGCTATTGAAATACACCGGAAGCTAGTGTAGTAGTCGTACGTATGGCAGCAGGTGAAATTGGAAATTCATTATGATGAGTTATGGGTTATAGTGGAGGAGAATCATTTTTCCTCGTGTGTATGGATTCCCATTGGTTTCGTTTGATGATGAATCTCGATGAATTTGTCTGGAACTTTTGTTTGTCATTAATCTTGTCTTTTGTTTAATGATAATGTTTACTTGTTTGATGGGTGGCTTTAATAAGCTCGATAAACATGTTATATAATAAATTTATTCATTTAATTTTTATCGAAACATCGAATGAACATCAATAAAAAAAAGGAGAAGATGATTCAGGATTTAATTGATTTGCCTTTAATGCACTTTGTTCAATATAAAATTCATTTTTATTTCCCCAATTGTTGGATAGGCGATATGCGGTAAAATAGTAAAAGAGTCAATTATGAAAAACTGAGACACTTTATTTAAATTTGAAATATATTTTAACAATCAATTACATGTGAGTTTGACGTATTTTAACAGAGATAAAATAAAATTTGAGTTAAAAATACGGAAATTGGAGGTTAGACTTTCCGCTACATCGATAAGAATAATCGGTGAATTTCATAATTGGACAAGAAAAGTGTACCTGTCATTTCATAGGTTGAGGTATCGGGGATTAAGGTGGATGAACTGGAGAGGTGGGGGTCACATGATGAATTTCAGTCAGGTTTCGGTCTGGGTAAACGGACTGATCGTCGTAAAGCAATTAATGAAGGATAGAACATGATGAGATATTTTGGCATAAAAGGAGGATTGAAATAATTATTTTCTGTGCGGCAGAGGAAATTTTGGGAGTGGTATGGTTCTAAAAAATGTTCGCCAAATCAGCTGCAATTGATAGGGGAAATGGCAGAAGCCAACTAGGAAACTTAATTGAATCACACTTCGCTCCTTCGACTCTTTCACTTTTGAGTTTATTCCGCAAAGCTCTGTTTAAAACGGAGAGGCAGTCATCAAAATTGAATGGAACGTGGGCAGTCGGTATGTATCTGCCAAACCTCAACTTGATGTAGTCTGTTTCATAAGATTGGACGGAGAGCGTCAGTTCGGGTAAATATTTCTCCAAGCATTGCTCAGAGACATCAAGATCAGGATCGGAACAATTGCTTTTAATATTCTCAATCTTCGCCTCCAACGCTTTTCCAACCTATGAATCCAAAGACGAGTATCAAAAGTGATTCATGCTTCCGTAATGAAGTTAATGATTGTTTTATTATTTCAATACTCACATTCTGGAATTGATCTGCTATCTGTTCAGAGGTCCGGTCGCGGTCGGCTTTGTTCTTACATTCCATCAGAAGATCCACATACTTAACGTAAATTTCCCCGAACCTGTAGTTGAAGGATTTGTCGCACCTTTCGACCGCTTCTGGAGATAACTCTTTCTGGAGGAATGGAAGAGTGATTTATGAAATTTTAGATATGATGCGCAGTACTTTTGGATTGTTTCATCTCGTTCCAACTTACTCTGACGTAGTCCTTAGTCCTTTTGATTTCTGCCATTATGTTTTCTAATGATTGAGAGTATGTCAGTGAGATTTGCCGAAATTTTTCGTCCTCTTGTTCTGTCATCTTAATCATGAGTGATTGCACCGAAGTGGAGATGTTACGCGATTTCGTTAATAGATTATTAATCTCATCAACCGAAGATGCTTCATTCTAAAATCATCAATTTCCGAAAATCGATGTCAATTTTTGTTATTAATGTTCGTTAACTGAGAATACAACTTACTTGACAAATTAATACAGCCAAGGCAGCGATAATACCCGCGGAATACTTCATCGTCTGGATCAATTCTGGTACTATTTACAAGTTGATGATTTACGCTTGTATGTCGAGTGTATCCCGCTTCGGTGTTATATACCCTGAGACTCTCCTCATTCCCACTTTGTTATTTGAATTGATAAAACACTCAATTTATTAGAATTTGAAGGTCTTTAGATTATTGAGCATGAGAATGTAAAGTAGGTTGATAGGTTGGTAGGTTTGTAGTGTTATTGTTGTTTCATCCATTTGATTATCGTTTGATACACCAAATTTCTTTATCAATAAAAGCTATTTACCAATATCACTATAATTCTATCACCGTCTCTTCATATTCTCTAATGAAAATATACATATATTTTCATATTCAACTTTAGATATGAATATAAATTTCATATACAGATAAACATAATAATCTAGGCGAAATTGAACGGTTACAGAATGCTTGATATTTTGCTGAAAAAGCAATGCAAGTACTTCCATCATCGTCGCAATGTCAATATCGATCAGCCATTATCCTTATTATTTACCAAGGGAAATGCTCAATGGTTCATCAAATCTGATTATTCAATTATTACGTAATGAGAACTCAGTTCAAAAAATGCATTATTGGAAATAAATAAATCTGTATATTCATTTCAAGGAAATGAATTTATTTATATGAAATAAACAATTTATTTGTTCCAAATATGTTGTTTATTTGATCCAAATAAATCGTTGAAAAATAGAAACATTGGAAATTCAAGTCCTTGACAAACGTTCTACTTTGCCCGGCCTTCCCCTAATATGATAAGCATTCATCGATGTTTTGTCATTGACTCAATTTTGAATGAGTTTTTCATGAACAAATTTGTAAAATATCTAGAACGTTTGGGAGAATAACAAAATTTTTTATGACTTTTGAACAATACAATTCTAAACATATCTGCAGCCTAATGATTTTTTAAATGTTTTGTTCTTCATTTTTTTCAACTTTTCTACCTGAGCATAACCGGCAAGGGGGGGGGGGGTTTGGGAGAAACCACGTAATTTTAGTGATTACGGTGAATTCAGTAATTTGACTGGATTTCAAGGTGCTTTCATCATGGAGTGACGCCATGATTTCAGAGTGAGTAGCCTCTCACAAAAATTTGCAAAGTAATTTATGGACAGATAGTTTTCCTTCTATTTCTCAAAATATCGACTTGCAGTTGGTCACAAACAATTTGTGAGATTATTTTACGTCTAGAAACATCCAGGATATGAGGTTCATATGACTGGAACTTTTTTTTTTTGATCTTCATTTACACTTGCTCAATCAAAGAAATGGAATTTATTTCTTCCCCTATTTGTACATTTGCATGAGAAATCACATATAAATGAAGAACATTGAGAGGAAAATCAGTTCTGGTATACAAAATTTTTCTGCCAAAATAATAAGGTTATGACTACACGCGAACTGCGCGTGATTTAATAAAATTGAAACAATAATATCCTCGTAGTCATAGAAATCATTTATTGATCCATCGACTAATCAGAAGACGAATGAAAAGTTAACAATCAAAATCATTAATTGTAACCAACTTCATGATAAAGGATTCATTTCACTTCATTTCTCTCAAAACATCTAATGAAACTTGATAATGGTGAGAGACTAGATGATTTCATATCAAATTTCTTCGGCCCCGACACATTTCAATGCTTCTTCCTTTGCAGTATTGACGGTTTTCCAGAAATCATGGCTTGGCTCATTGAAGCAAAAACCAAATTCAGTGAATCCCAGCCCAGTGATTATCTGTACCCAAGTCCTCAGTTTTGCTGCTTGGGCTTGGTACAATTCCAGGGATTTCGTCAGCTCTGGTAGAAATTTCTCCAAGCATCGCTCAAAGATACCAGAATTATGATCGAAGCAACTGTTTCTGATATCGTTAATCTTTGCTTCGAACGCTTCACCCACCTGTGAATCAAAACAGTGTGAACAAAAATGATTCGTAATATCTAAATGAACATCTGAATAGGATAGAATAGAATAGAATGACACCATGATTGATTGTTCAGTTATTTTAATACGCACAGCTACTAATCCATCAATTTCATTAGTGGCCGTATCCCAGGAAGGCATGTTTCCTTTGATACATTTCTCAGTATACATTACATACATACTTTTGACTGTATCAAGTTTGGATTTCAAGGCTTCTTCACAATCTTTATTGTTCTTCTCCTACAAAACAAAATGGAAAGAGAGTGAGAATAACTCAATTTGTGTATTTCGTTTCAACTCACCTTAATCTCTGTGATAATGAGATCAATTTTCTTCGATGCCTCCTGTTGGAGAAATTCCACAACTCGTTCAAATTTCTTGTTCTCCTGATCTGCCAATTGAGTCTTGTACAATTGTAGAGACAATCTGATTTCACGTGATTTCAAAAATAAATCGGTCATTTCACCATCTGGAGTTGCATCATTCTAAAATCATTAATTTGAAGAAATGAGTAATAAATTTTGTCAATTGATCGTGCTACATAATGAATCAATTATTATCAATTTTCGTCAGATGAGGATACAACTTACTTGAGGAATGAATACAACCAAAACCGCGATAATACCCGCAAAATACTTCATTTTTTTTTTCATATACTCTGATACTGTCTCCAAGTGGATTTCGTCGTGGAGTTATATACCCTGAGCCTCTTCTCATTTCCACTCGACAATCTTTAATCACTTAATTTATCAATAATCGATCATCTCCTGATTACAGAGCATGCAAATAATAATGATAATGTCATGATCATATCAAATTTCTTGGAATATCCGATCATTCTTTCCAATAATTGCAAATACAGTCTCAAGTATCGATTCATTGAAAATCATCAATAACACATATAGATCATTAATTGATCATCAATTGTCGATCTTAAATCCGACCATTGGTAATCAAATCAGCATCCTGTGTACCTGATCTCATTTACCCCCTTCCCCCTCACGAAAAATCCTAATCGGATGAAAATAATAACCAAATTGATGGATAATTGGTTCACACCAGATTCCGTCACCTCACCCAACGCGCGACAACTTCCGGCCAATCGTCTGTAAAACCAATGAGGGGAGGGGTAGATGGACACGATCGGCGCGACGCACACGTGGGGGGGATAATTCTGATGCGCCCAGCCACTCGATCTTTATCTACGAGGTATAATATATGTAGATTACTCGGAGTTGGCGCACGCGGTCAACATTCCCCAGGATTAGAGCCGGCGAAATGTAGATTATAGGTAATAAACTGGGGCTAAAATGGCCTTTTTTTTCTAAAATTCCTCACATTTATTCCATATTTTTTGTTTCACTTAAAACCCCTTTTTTTCATAATTTTTCACAACTCGTATCTCTCCAGCCATCACGCCTCGAGCGTGAGTCATCCTCACTCTTATTTTATTATTCTTTTTATTCTTTGAGGATCACTTTTATTATTCTCTCCAGTCGAAAAAACAAAAGGAGAAGGAGACAATGAAGGCGTTCGAAGGCAGAGAATAATTGCAGTTATAGGTTCCTCTCTGGGGCAATCGGTGAATTATCGGCCGAGTGACCCACAATTCAGTGGTTTTTCGGGTGGCAATAAAATCAGAGTCCGAGTCAATTGGTTAGAACAATGGTAGAATTGGGGGAAGTGTGTCGGAAGGTTTTGGGCTTGACTGAAGAGGGAAGAAACGAAGCGGGCGTGACGGCTCTGTGATTGAGAAAAGAGTACGAAATACGCCTTCATGCTGGGAATATTATGATCGGAGAGGCGCATACAGCGTCGGACGATCGATTACGCCTGCGCATTACATATCTTACTGGCGCCACTGTCGCTCAGACGGAAACATCTCGATCTTCATTTTATCCTATTCTGCAGGAGCAATTTTTCGTTTCCTTCATCTAATTCTCCAATGCTTCGAAAAACAATTTTTTCTGTATTTAAAAATCACAGAGACAGGGCATGATGATCCCAGTTTAAATATAAGTCGAGACATTCATAAATCACGTGACGTTGGATATAACGCGAGGCTGGAGGGCACTGGATGTGGCGCGTGGGTCGAGTCGAGATGGTACCGGCCCTTCTGGAATGATGTGAAATGCTTCAACTGCCCTTTACACTTTGCGATAAGGTATTTCCCCCGGTGCTATATATATCCCAACATTTTTTTTTTTTGTCTCTGACTCTCATACCACAGTTATTATTTTCATCATTCAAATGTGCCTTCTTATTCAGCATGATATTATCGAATTCTCTCATTAATTATTCATTGGAAACTATCGTGTCGCATTAGCCCGTGTATATCGATCCACTGCAAATCGTGTGGCTGAAACTCATGAGAGAGAGATCTCTGGTGACTCTTAGGAGATACCAGGGGGTTGAATAATCCTCATCCTCACTATCTTAAAAGGTCTTCGGTTTCATTTTGAATAAAAAATTCACATTTGCAAATGAATGCACTTAAATTTTTAACCGATTTTTATCGCATTAGGATCGATGATTATTTTGCATTTTTTTTTTTAAATTCTTCAATTTCATAAGAAATACAAAAAAATTGGAATTATTTTCCTTTTAAACAATTTTTTGTTAATTTCCGTAAATTTGAATAATTAGTCACTCCATTAAACTTCCTAGTTTCCAAGTGTCATCGTTAAATAATAAACCCACTGAAAATATAAATAATGAACCACTGCTATCACTCGTATAAATTTTAATAATCCAGTTTTGACTTTGTCCGACTATCTCTAATACTACTTCAGCGTTCTTCAGCTATCGCCAAGGAATGCGAACGAAAGTGCACATAAATTTTCATAATGCGATATACAAACTCTTGTAAACGTTGTGTCTCAATTAAAGATAACTGGCTAAAATATTAATTTTATTCATAGTAAAATTAAAAAACTACTCCCGCAATTTTGATTATAATCTAACAATTCTCTATGACTACAATTATACTCTAGTCATAAACATATCATTTTTGTAGATTTTTCAAAATATTAAAATGATGAAAATATTTACATGTTGAGTTTAGTAGTTGAAATAGATACTTTTAAACGTTGCACAGAGAACTTTACCGTTAACCGAGTATCTTATTGAGTCAAAAAGATCTTATCACAGAAATTGTATAGACATTCCATTTATTTTCAGGACAATCGGTATTAGAGGCAATATCCATTTATATTTATCATAAATAATACACATCCTCAATTCAATCCATGCGAATTGAAAATAAAACGATCCGTTTTGCCCCCCGCCCCCCCATATTTTTTTCCTTCTTCAATTTACAAATTTTTTTATTTCTCAGCGAATGAATCACAATATTTTTTTTTCAATTCTCTGGGATGTAAAAAATAAAATGTCACAAAAAATTCATGTATCTCTGTAAACCTGTGAGTGGGGGAGGAACGAGGGTATTAACCCACATGTGCGGGGGGTAATGCATGATCTACTGGGCTAACGCCAAACTGGTACCACCCAGGCACGCGATAAAAAACGATTACCCTAAAGTAGCCCCCAGGCGTAAAGCCCTTGGTGGCTCCAGCTCCATCTCACTCTCAACATATTCCTTTTTATTTTGTTGTCCTCCCCCCCTCTCATTTGAAATGAAACCGAGATTCAGGCGTGTACACGGGGGCGCCGTACTCATCTTCCTCTCCTCTCTCTCTCTCTTACCTTTAAAAATAACAGGTCGCGTATATATCGGAATTTGGCCAGCGATATAAAGAGCAGACGAAAAAAAAAAAGAAACCATAAAGCCGCAAGCATGGAGAGAAGAGATTGCTCACCACTCTGAAATTGTGTGGGTTATATTTTGTGTAAAGGAGGGAGGGGGGAAGGAAGGCCAGGGGAGAGAGTTATTAACCCAATGAAAAAACAAATTTTCTTTTAGTAAAAGTTGTTCCAAAAAAATTGAAAATTTATTGTGAATTTTTTTTTTTTTTTTTAAAGTTCAGAAAAACAATTTCTCTCTTTCTATTTTAAAGTTGCGGAAATAGAGAGACAATTAATTGTTTTTTTTATTTTTATGACTATTTTTTTTTTTGTGTTAATTTTTTATGAATTTCATATTGAGCAAATTATTTATCTGTACAGAGAGCATTGAAGAATCCCTCTTTGGACTCCCAACGACGATAAGATCGACTTACTTTCTGAAGCAAAATGCAGACGTGGCTCGCTGCGACATTAGAATGGAGCAAAACACCGTACGCCTGTCAATGCCAGCCTCAGTATCTCTTCTTCTTGCTGCTTGGTTTTTTTTTTTTTTTGCTTTCTTCTTATTCATCTTTTTTATTCAAGGTATGTACCCCACTCATGACATTTTCCACTAAGTCTATATTGTGAACTGAAACTGAAACGTCACACTGTGAGAAAACGTTGCCCCCTATTATTGCACGACTCAATTTTTTATTTATCATTTCCGTCAATGGAGTGGAAAAAATAATTTTTTTTTTTTGTTTCAATATTTCCTATTTTGAAAAATCTATTCTCTCCATTTATTCAACTTTTGCCGATTTTTTTTATTCTCCCACGAAAAATACATTTTTTAACAATTTGTCATTTATTGACAACGTTAGCTTCAATTTATTCAATGATAAATAATGAAATGTAGGAATATGACAAATTGGAATCAACTTGAAATGTTTTCTAAATAATATTTCATTTGATTCTGCATCAATCGTCTCGTTTTATCCTCAATGACATTTTAATATTTTGATCATCAATCAGTGCAATAATACCATTAGTATCTATTTGGGAACGTGAAACATCTTAAAATAGATTTTGAAAAGTCAACGGGCCACTGGGGAATTAAATGTTTACGAATTAAATCAGTGGTTTATGTGTTTTTAGTTTTGTTGGAATTTCAAAACAAGGGATTAAACATTTTCTAATAATCAAAAATTAAACTATTAAAACTCATAAATTGAGATTATCTATTAATTAATTTTTTTCTGTTGTTGTTTATGTTAAAAATGAATATTATCGAAATATTTATTTCCATTGTCACAAAAAATTTTTTGATGAAAATTGAAAGAAATTTCTCCAAAGTCATTATTTTATCACTGATTAATGAAAAATATCATTGATTTTAAATAATAATGAGTGACATCTGCAACAACAATAGCAATCTCCATCACGTACAGTGAGTGTGACTCTCATCCAAAGTCAATAATCTGTAAAAACAAACACATTTATATTTAGCATATTTTGCATCGATTTATAGAAAACTGAGCTATAAACGTTTGATAGATTCGTTGAATTACACCATTTAACTTGACCTTGAAACAATTACTCAAATGCTTCCTCAATCTTCTGATGAAAATTGTCAATTCTGCAGAAATGAAATTATTTAAAAATATTGTCCATTAATTTCTGATAAATCTTTTTTTTAAAAAAACATGAGAAATCTCGTTCGAAAGTTGTGAAACAAAATTATTTAACTAATATTACTTCCCGGGATATAAATTAGTGAATTTTCTCATTTATCTCCGGAATTAATTAGCAAAAAAAAAAAAAAGAAAATGTTCAATTAATACATTCTTGATAATTTAAACATCCACACTATGAAATTCCTCGTCAATACTCCCACGCAAGCCATACCTCACCATCAATTTATTCCCCTTAAATCTATAATTAATCACCGATTAATTGCATAACAAATGAATAGAATAAACAAAATGATGATTAAAACATTGCTTGAGAACAATCGAGACGCATCATTCGATGATATGTTCATGAATGAGTATCATTCGCGTGGGGTGACTAATGAAGGTGCATATAATCAAGTATCTCAGGTTCAAGTTGTTGGAGGGGTCGAGTTGGAGGAGAATAAAAAAAATTTATTATGCATCCGGGTTGCAAGTCATCGTGAGAACGGAAGATGGACCAGCCAACAATCCGCCTACACGTACCCAAGAACTTGGCAAAATTAAAAATGCATTTTCACAGTTTTTTTTCTCTTCTTTTTTTTTCATTCATTCAAATGAATTTTGTGTCAATTATTTTTCATCCATATCAGTCAACATTGAGGGGTGGGGAGGGGGCGTAAAGGCCTTAATATATTCCCGGTATGTCTCATACGCATTTAGACTCGTTGACAAATTTATCACATGCAGAAGTTCAAACCATACGTGACGATTAGAACGTATACATTCTAGAAGGATTGAGAATTCTCTATTTATGTTGAATGATATTTTATGAACAATTTATCGTTCACTCGTGTGACGAAAAAAAAAAATTAACCAAAATATTATTACAGGATGAGGAAATAACCATTCTTCATTAAAAAAAATTTTTTAGTTTTTTAAAAAATGACCCATTTTACCCCAATAATTTGCAAAATAAAATTTTCTCATTTGATAAATTTGATTTCTCGAAGATTTCGAAAACTACTGGGGCAGAATGGGTTCTTTTTTTTAATCAAATTGGAAGAAAGTTTTCTATTTTTTATTGGAAATCAACTCTTATTTTTCCACTCCAATGAATAAATTAAATCCCATAAACACCAAAACAACTCCATATTCATACATCAGATAAACTATTAATATTTTAAATTTATTCACCGAGGTGTTGAAATCCTGATAAAACGTTTGAACATAATAAAAGAACCGAATAAAAATTCTGATTGTACCGGGTAGAAAAAAAAAAAAATTGAATAAAAAAAGACTTGTTGGGCGTGTCAGTGGGTCTGCACAACATATTTATTGCGATAATGTGTTTCTAGGTCGCTTAATAGCGCCTCGTGAGCGCATTCCTTTCTATAATCCATGTCCAACTGTCACCTCCATGTACACTCACATCCTCGAAAAAAAAAAAAAAAAAAAAAAAAATCAGTAACAAAATTGAAAAAAATAAAATGATAAAAATCCATTTTCAAACCAGAAGAACTAATGGATACGAACTGATAAATGTTTGGGTAAATTAAAGCTCAAAAGTATGACTCAAAAGTCGATTTAAATAATCTTATACAATTTTAAATGATGCTGTATCGATTACGAATGATCTAACCGGTACTTTAAGGTTTCTAGTTTTTACCCCCTCTCCCCCTCCCCACCCCCTTCATTCTCACTCTAAAAGCCTGTCTAATGTCCTAAACGGTGAATGATCGAGATGTTGGACATTTAGGGCGGTGGGGAGGGGGGAGGGGGGTATTGATAAATCCATTTCTCGTTTGGTTCATACCTTGATCGACTAATGGACTCGGATAACGTCTAAAGAATAAGAGAATGATATTTATATTGAGTCATACAATGATTAAAAAATTCCAAGAATTTGTGGGAGAAAGTAATTAGGAGTAATTAATCCTCTCGGCATTGTTAGGAAGGTCATAATGTTTTTTTATTTATTCTTCAATAATAAATAAATAGTGTAAACTTTCTCTCTGTCACTTGATAATTCTCTTAAAAAAAAAAAATTAGTATGAGAAAATAAATTAATTTCACTTTGTATTCTCTCTTCACACAATGTATACATCGGATTAATTAATGGAGAATCATTAATTCAGTTTTAATGAAGATTTTTACCGTAACGCCAATTATTCCTTTGTCTCGAGTATGAATAAGTGACAACAAAAATAAATTAGGGATATTATTTCATCTCTCGTGATGATAATTGTCTCTTTTTTTTTCATTTTAAAAAACCTGTTGTTCTCCAAAAAAAATGCAAAAATTGATTTTATCGAATGATAAAAAAATTTCTTTGAATTTTTTGAAAATACCGGGGCAAAATCTAATGATCTAAGATCTGAGAAATGATACAACTCCTTTAAACAGTTGTATAACATACCGATAAAAATTGTAACAGTCCAGGAAATTGAACATCGTAGTCCTTGAGAGACCACCAACGTGTCCAAGAGTGACTCGGCTGATTTTATGTTTCCTAGACATTTCATTCGTATACTTTTGAGCATATTCCACTGTAGTATTTTCCCATACACACATAGACCATTAGAGGTTATAGTGGATAAGTTGGCTGGTGAGTCTGCACTACCCTAGCACGCCCATAGTCGTTACAGGCCCAGAGAAATGTAATAAATGGCAGTGTACCTTCTGGCCTTACAACTTCCCGTGTAAAGACAATACATCTCTATTTTATTCATTTCTTTACCAAACGATGTAATGGATAGAAAGGTTCATATATAACTGGTCGCTTCTCGTCTATCTCGACAACAGGAATATTATACGGTATTCATATGATTTTTTTTTTCCTTTTTTTTCTTCATATTTATTCCTTTTTTATGGGAATCATTTGGTTAATGGTTTATTGTTAGATTGATATCACAGGCTTATCATTACATTGAGAAATTCCACATCAGTCATTATCCCCTCTGGAATTCTTCATTAATGATAAAGATTAATTATGAATGATTATCATTAAGAATAATAAGTCTAAAATCAATTTTCTCATTATTCTGGAAATATCTTCGAAAAGAAGAGATTGAGAGAAAATTATCAAGAGACCTTTTTTGTAGAGAATTTTATTATCTACAAAAAAAGTCTCTTGACATTTTTCTCTACAGTCATTAAATTCAGAGATATCTCAAAAATAATGGAGACAAAAATTTTGATTTTAATTTACAAATCAAGATTGATGAATTGATCTCATTGATTCAATTTTTTCCAGTCTCGATACTGGAAAAAAAATTGTATTTCCATTAAATTAAATACTCCCTATGGTACCTGAAATGACTTCCTTATCTTCCATTTGTTCATCCAAAACTAATAAAATAGTAAAAGAGACCCCCGGTACGATTCTCATACAAGTTAAACTCACTAGAAAATATCACAAAGATGCCTATAAAATCACATGAGTGTATATCTAAACATTGTATCGAATAAATGTCGGTATACTCAACTATCCGAGTTAATAGACCCACCGGAGTGTTTGCCATGGGACTCATCTGTAGAGCCCGACGTCCAAATAGTCAATGAGATACCCTACAATACTGCCCCTTTTTTTTTCTCTCTCTCTCTCTCTGTAAAACCATTTCTACAACGAGTTTGTATTTTACACTGAGAATATTATCGTGTTGGGGCGAAAACTCGTGAGGACAATGACATGGGCCGTGAGAGGGTGGGGGGGGGGGGGATGAGGGGGAGGATTACGAGAGCCCTCTTGGCATCACTAGGATCGAGAGATGGAGAATCGCTTGCGTGTTTTGCCACGATCCGAAAGTGGCTCGCTCATCGAGATAACTATACAGCTTTAAAGAGACTCCCAGTAATTTATCGCTGTATGTCTCATTCACATTTGATAAGGGCTTACGTGAGATAACACGAGTGGATGATCTTCAATACCATCAGCATTTACTTAATTCTATTATTTCAATTTTCATCAAAAAAAATTACTGAATTATTTTGGTGGCCTGTTGGTGAAAAAAAAAAAATGGGAATTGAAAAACTTTGCTATTTCTAAATTTAAAACTCCTACGTTACCCACCAACACCACAAAAAATTCTTCAACAAAAATAATATCTTCACTCTGGGCTTCTTTTTATCATTTTTGGTGATTTTTAAAAATACAATCAGGCAGATTGAATTTATTTATTCCAGACCGGAAGTCAGATAATCATAATCAGAATTAATGTTATTCATTGATTTCGAGGTATTCGCGACATTGTAGCTATACAATGTGTGCGATAATATCGAATTACTCACAACGTCAAAACATTTTTATTGTGTATCATTACAAATAAAGAGTAATTTGCAACCTCGTTTAAACGTTGAAATTGGCAAACAGTCTGGCCTCACTGTGGGCATTACCAGGAACTCTTGAGGGGGGGGGGGGGGGGGGGGATATCAGTGACTCGGCATTGAAATGGAGTAAATTCAATACGTCATGAGGGCAGGCAGTTTGTATGATTCGTTTGTTATAAATATTATAGAGAAAACATGACGATATGAGTGCATCGTTTGCGTTTCTAAATGGGCCATCAACGATGTAAACATTACATTATTAACCGGGAATGTCACTGATGACGTTGAATATGTGATATTTCTTTAGAAACGTCAGTTGATGATGTTTTGCGAAGGTGGAGATGATAAACAATTTAAAAAATAATATATTACAGATATTCCAAAAACTCAAAATATCAATCAACTTGAATGACCTTGAAATCCTATCCTACAGATAGCCAGGGAAATTTCCGGTTGAAAACTCAATATGACGAACCATTTTGCCCCCCTCATTCTCAAGATACAGTCAAAAAACGTTTTTCATAAAAAATCAAATTTTCCCTGTATCTTTGTGAATAAAAGAGATAAATAGTCTCGTAAGTAGGATTTTGAACCTCAAATTTCCCCACCTATCCACCAGAGTCATCCTCAAACCCCCTCCCCCCACCCCTGAAAAATTCAACATCTCAATAAAATGTAAAAAAAAAAATGCGAATAGACGTGAGCGTGACAGGCGACGATTGGAGGATTCATTTGAAAAATTGGGTTTAGAATTACCAGGTGTTTCGGGACACGCGAGAGATTCCAATTTCGTGTCTCCCTCTTCTCTCTTTCTCTATATATATTTTTTTTTAAGTTCATGTTAAAGAGTACGCGGGCAGCATATAGTACATTCCTCGCTAGTCAGGTTGAGGTGTCGTATTACCAACTGTTGGCCGTTCTCTCCATTTTTTTTATTTCTCTCTAACCCCCCCCCCCCCCCCCCCCCCACTACTCTACTTCATCTTATACCGAAGATAAACGTTCCCTTTGCGTCGATAAAACCGCGTTAATTTATTGCCATTCTCAGTTTTAGACTTTATGTACCCAACCTCGTGCAATATTCTCTATTCCTTCCATCCTGTTTGGACACTGTCGCCGAGTCAAAGCCCCTAGGGTGTTGAGGGGGTAGGGGATGGAGGGGTTTGTTGATTTGAAATATCTGCTGAGGTTTGCGAAAGTTCAGTTACCGACGTTGAATTAGTCTTGGTTTAATACACATGTCTTACTCATGAGACCCTCGGGGGGGTGTCGATGAGTATCGATAGTATGTCGAGAGGTCAATGCATTGGTATTTTCATGGTAATTTTTAGTTTTTTTTCTCTAACATTCGAGCGTGAAATTTGTTTTTATTGCAAACCTTTTTTTTTTCTCAATTTTCCCTTTTTTTTCTAGGCGAATTATTTCAGTAATGAGTGATTTTAGAGAAAAATGTCAGAAGGCAATTTTTATTGGAAATTTTCTCATCTAAAAAAAATATCTCTTCATATTTTCCCCTAAAATCACTCGTTATCGAGATAATTCCAAAACTATTCACTTCCATTTTTACAGATTTCATCGATCTCGATGAAAATCGATAAATATTTATAACAAAATAAACTTAAACTACCGGAATCTATTGAAAACCATAATTCTTAGAAATGGCGTGCAGTGTTGGGTCTCAGAGGGCGTCCGTATTGCCCCAAAAGGACAGTTGAGTACAACCGATACAGTGAAAAGGCGCACGAGTTCTATCCCTTTTAGTTGGACCTGAGGAGTTTGCACGGTTTATACTATAGGTACCTATTCAGGGATGAGAAGAAGAAGACCGGGGGGGGGGGGGGGGGAGTTATGCGCATGTATTAAATTTCAAACTCTTGCCCGAGGCTAGACTGCACGCCTGGTTCCTCCTATATATCCCTGGTTATACCCCCCCCTTACCCGAAGGTGGCAAGGTGCAGGCGCAACTACGACCTACGACCTTGGCTTGAGTCACGACTTTGGATGCAACTGGCGAAATCCAACTTCTCTCTTACACTCTTATTTTACACATCATGACCATATGTGTTGCCCTTACACCATTCTCGCAATTCGAATTATACAGTATTACAAACTGGTTTTTCTTTTTTTTTTTTTTTTTTTTTTTTTGAAAAAAATCACATTTTAAGGGGAAAAGAAAAATTACTTTTTTGCTAGGGGATAACTCGGAATGGAATGGGGCAAAATGGGTTTGTCCCACTTTGCTCTATTTTCAATGGAGAGAATAAAAAGGAAGTCAAGGTCACAGTGAAAATTCTTTTATTCATCAAATTTTTCACGAGCCGTTAATATCCAAATTTCACGACAGGGAGTATGTTTACAATCCCCCTCCTCCAGTTGAGGATATTTTCAGTGTTAATATAGTGTGTGAAAAGAGATACAAACGAACTACGATGAGACCAAAACCTTGGCCCGAATAGCAAGAATGAACATTTTTCCCCCCTGGGGTTATTAACAAACTGTGTGTGGGTCAGACATTTAGACTTGTTCGACGTACGGTAAATCGCGCAAAGAGCATACCCGTCAATTAGTCTTATGTGTCCAAATGAAATGTCTGGGCTATTTTTATTCACGACCGCAATTTTCATGTCTCAGAATCGAGACTAAAATTTGTAATGAGATGAAGTAAGAAGATAAGTGGTCTCATTGAATTTATTATTTCCATATTTTTGAATATTTTCAACAAAAACCGGAAGTGAAAGAACATTATTGGAAAGTGAGGAAAATTAATTCAAATTTTTATTGGTAATTTTTTTTCAATCAATTTCACTTAAAAAAATGTCAATATTATCGATAAATTATTTATGATTTTTATTATATTGAATTTTAAAAATTATTCAAGTCATGAAAATGATTTTTTTTTTTTTTTGGAGAATTTTAACCTTCAAAAGTTTAATGACATCATTTTAATCATCACGAGAGTGGAGAAAAAAAAGAAAAAATTGCGATAATCAGTTATTTATCAGAAAGAAAACTTGTGAGGCCCAAAAAAAAGCTCGTATCAAGGTCAAGGTCACGTCGAAATGACTCCCCCAAAGGGGCCAAACGATGACTGGAATAAAAAAAACCGGTCGCTGTACTCACCTCGACGATTATTAACCGAGAAATATATGTTTTCATACTTCATTATATTTTATCGTGTACTTGGCCAATTAATTCATCAAGTAAGGCCAGATGACAATTAAATACATTTGATTAATATCGTGACGATGATAAATCATGAAATACGACTTTGTGAATATAAATAAAAGTGAAAATGTGTTGTAAATTATGGAAAAAAAAAAAATTAAAGAATCTCATTCATTAAAATTCTTTTTTCTCATATTAAAATAAAGGAAATAATAACAATTAAATAAATAATACTCAATTCTTGTTCAAATTTAACAAAAAAAAAAAAAAAAAATGTTTATTCATCAAATATAATCCAAGTGACTAGCACTCAAATACAATTCATAAAATTGCCTTGGAATGTATTTTACATCGATTTATCGATAAATCTCTCCAATAAACACATTATGTACAAAACGTTTTACAGTCTTAATTCTAAAGCAATCATCATCAAGGTGACGTAAAAAAAGAGCACATAATTTTTTTTTTTTTAATAATTGAAATATAAACATCAATTTTTATACTTTAAATCACATAATACACACAATCATTCATCAACAGTCGACTTAGAAAAATAAATCATTTACTCGGGACACTGATATTTTAATAACCGCCAAGGCAACGCTATCGAATAACAATTAATTCAAGCATTAAGTGAAACGTGAGCACATGATATTTTTTTTTTTTTCCCCACTGTTGCACATATAAAATTTTGGAAAGTGAATTCACGATGTGATGCCTCCTCGTACCGTTTTCTCTCGGCCATCCGGACATGATTGGTTTTTTTTTTTCATTTTTTTCTTCTCGTTGTTGTTTTTACACTGGGAGGGAAAAATTAAGTAAAATAAATGTGGATGGGCGAGTTTCAAAACATTAATTCCAATGGGTAAGAAGCTACATGACAGTTTCGTAATGAATAAAAAAAAAATTGTATACGATTTTTGCTGATTA
This sequence comes from Coelinius sp. EB29, assembly GCA_035578325.1. Lineage (NCBI taxonomy): Eukaryota > Metazoa > Arthropoda > Insecta > Hymenoptera > Braconidae > Coelinius > Coelinius sp. EB29. The sequence goes on from JAOZGT010000008.1 coordinate 2,974,406, forward strand.
ATTGGAATGAGACTGGAATTTTTAAATTTTCTTGTTACATGAGGATGTTTGAGTAATGGAGATATCACAAAATTGGCACGAGAAAATTTAACTTGTACTTCTATTATCGAAAGAACAAATGGATAATGAAATGATACAGCATGAACATGACAATTTCATTGAATATTGAATTATTTCCATAACGAATGACTTTAGATGAAAATATCAAGATACCTTTTTTGTAGATTATGAAATTTTGAATAAAAAAAGTCTCTTGACATTTTTTCCTAAAATTACACATTAACCCAATAATTACTAATTTAAACATAAAATATTTCACTATTGAAAGACTTGATTATTTAATCAATTGAAAAAAAAAAAATGTCTCAGTTCAATTCAGGTCCCAGTAGTCTTAATCTCGACTGACTCTGTCCTCTCTCGTGCGACCTCCGCATTAATTTGACAATATTCCCCAACAAAGTAAACCTCTAAACTCGACGAGAATAGTCAAAAAATGCCTCAAATTACCTCCTCACGAGGCTTGAGGCTTCAGCGTGACGAACCACCGTGATACAATACCCGAGGACTTTCGATCCCCGAGGATTAATCATACTCAACGATTAGCGTAAACATTGCTGCTCAGAACAATGACATCAGTACGTTTCTCAGGTTCGTCACGTCCTCCAAGCAGGAGGGCGCACAGGAGGCGTCATATACTGAGTGATGGCCTCTTCTTTCTGTCTTTCGTTGTATTTTTACCAAATATTGTGCCTAGGACCCTCGAGACCGAGTGGACACCGAGTTTTCGTCTTATTGGAAGGGCCCGAAGTAATTGGACTGAACGTGCCTCACGGAGGAGTGCTTGGAAGGCTAGAGCTGCACCCGCTGGACTCTCTGCTGCGCTCACTTCGTAAAATTGACAACCGTGGGCTAGTGACAGCTGTTGACCCTCGTCTACACATACCTCTCTGTAATTAAACAAAAAAATTATTCATTTTTTACAATTTTTAATGCTTTTCTTCATTTTTAAAAGTGAAAATATTTTTTAAAAATGTTGAAACTGGAAAAAATTATTTTAATAGAAAAAAAAAAAAGTTAAATTAAGAGGGTTGAAGATTGCGAGAGTGTACCATTGAACCCCACACGGCGATATTTATGAGTGCAATTAAATTTACGAATACAAGCTGAAATATTCGTGAATTTCGGTTGAGGAGTGGGAGGTGGAGATGGTACGTGGGTGTTTTGACACAAAATTTTCATTCTTATGAATACGTGTATGCGATAAATGCCAGTTGTTTTTTTTTTTAATGCAGTGTCTCACTACCGTTAATCCGTCGGCCTATTTTATATCACGAATCATCACCCATGTGAGTAATACGAGGATACAATGCACAAGTGTTGGAATTATATCGGTTCACGGTCGAGCATTCACTGTCAGTCGGCAATTTGTCCGGATGTATTTCCGTTCGTGCACCCACTAATTACTTGTTTATAATTTTTCTACTCGAATTTGGAAAATTTATTGATTTCCGGAGAATCTATTCCTGGGGAGAATAATTAATAACTCAAAATCCATTTAACGAAATTTTTTGCATCTCTAATTATTGAATTATCTCGATAATGAGTGATTTTTAGGGAAAATGTCAAAAGACATTATTTGTAGCTTGTAAAATTTTTTACAAAAAAGCTCTTTTGACATTTTACTCTAAAATCACATGTTATCGAGATAATCACGGGCTTAATAGCAATGAAATTTTTTTTCACATCTTGCTAATTATTAAATTATCCTCATAATTAATGAACTTGGAAAAAAATGTCAAGAGACCTTTTTTGTAGAAAATTTTTTTCTCTACAAAAAAGGTATTATGACATTTTTCTCTAAACCCACTCATCATCGAAATAAAACTATATTCAAGAAAAATCTCATGAACGTAAAATTTTCACTCGTAATTGATCAAAACAAATACAATTAATTTCACTGAATTTAATCATAAAAAACACTGAAATACGTGAATGAACTCTAAAAAAACTCAAAAAAAAAAATCAAGAAAATATTTAATTGCCATTCCCGTCTTTATGACACAGTGATAAACGTCCCCTGGCGTCTCTCATATACGACAAGGTCATGGCTTTAACGATAATAATAAATAAAGAAAACACTGGGTGAAAAGAGTTCATTGGTTTGTACGGTTGGACAGGCCCACAATCCCTTAACATTTATTGGCACTCATATGTTGAATATTTAAAATTTATCTCTCACAATATTCTCAATCCTGCAAATTTTATTTTGAACGTTAAAAATCACCGGTAGTTGGCACTCCTCGTCTTAATGAAGCTCCATAAAGATTAGGAAAATGTGAATAAAAAATAAATGACGAGACAGCCATGTTGAGTGGAAAATGGCAACGATACTGTATGTATAATATATCCGGCGTTAAATCGCGTATTAATAAACTTATCGGTACGAAGGGATCTTGAAATTGTCAACGGGGCAAATGGGGCGGGAAACGAGACTGACCGGAAACTGGTTAAAACACTCATTCATTCTTTTATTTCTTCTTCAATTCAATTTTTATTTCTTTCTTTCAAGTCTCTCTTCTACTTCTGTTTGAGTGGGTTATCTTTATTGCACTTTTATTTCTCTTCTCTCTCTCTCTCACTCTCCATATGGACATTTCTTTTTTGGTCACAAACGTTTGTCTTCTTATTCTGCCTTTCTGCACGACCGAATGCTGAACGAAAGAGGAATGTCGAATTATAATGTGCGACTCGGAGAGACGTTAACATCTTGCTCGAATCTAAAGATACGTGTTCAGATTTTACTTGCAACCCTTTTTTTTTAACGGCATGGGTATTATGTATTTTATGCCATCGAGTGTGAAGTTGAATAAAATATGAGGAGAAAATATCTTTTGGTCATTTTGAATAAATGTTTTATTTCTCTCTCTCTCTCTCTCTCTCTCTTAATTCAATTGTTCTTGATTCAATGTCTTGGGGGAGTCACTGTGATTGACTGATGTCGATGATTTCATTTTAAATGCATGGAAATTTCTTCCGGAATGATAAATAAAACAAAAAGTACATCTTCTTTTGCCTCAGAATTTTTTTATTAAAATGGACATTTTTTAAAAAATATTTTGACAATTGGAAAAAAAAATCATCGGGGTAAAACGGGTTGTTTTTCAAAATCGAACATCAACTCGTAAAAATATTGAATTTCGCATGAAAAATTGTCTAAAAAATTTGATATAGCGTGAAAGGATTTTCTAGGTGAGACAGAATAGTCAATCGATTGTATATCTCATGAGTAGACACACGCGGTAAAGCCCAATGTTTGAGTATTGATACGAATATGTCCACCGGCAAAATGTGAAATGGGAAAATTAAAACTAGAGAACATAGACAAACCGAGAGAGAGAGAGAGAGATAAAAAAAATAGATTGTAACGTCGCGTGCAACGAGAACGACCGCCTTTTCGAAATCGTCCAGGAAATGCGACGCTCAGATCCTATTACACGCTGGCGCAAGGTGGAAAGTGAGCCAACCTCCTCTGCCACCATTAACTTATTCAAACCAAAACATTTTAGAAAAAAAAAAAAAAAAAAATTGGAATAATTGCGAATAAAGGTCACATTGAGGTATTGAGAAATCCATTGAATTTAATTTCAATGAATTTAACAAATTTTTTTTTTTTTTTAACATTCTCTTATGGTTTAATGCACCCATTTGTCTTCTATCCAAATGACAAAAATAGAATAATGAAAAAATATTTATGGTTAACAACCATTGGGAAATTGTGTTAATCCAATGGTAAAAAAATTCAATCGATTCAAACTAAATTTATTTGATTGGAAATTTGATTTATCTTATTTATACTCGTTACAACGGGAGTTATGCACTCCAACTGCTTTTACTGGATGTATTTAATACATTATTCTCTAGTTTATTCAAATTGTATGGATTCTAGTTGAGGATAAATACTTAATTGATTAATTCTTATTTATTTTTCATGGAAAAAAAAAATTATTCTCGAATTAAAAAAGAAAAATATTGTTTTTTTTATTTCAGTTAATGACTCACCGTGCATGATCAAGGTCTCGTTTATTCCCTAATAAGAGGGCAGTGAAGTAAGATGGTAAACGAAGATCAGCCAGCTGTTTGAGTAGTCCCCGTGCCTCCTGGAAGCTACGTTTGCAAGTCACACTGTAAACAATGACGAATGCCTCGCCCCATCTTATGTGTGAGTACAAGCATCCATTTTCCTGCGACAAAAAATTTCAAAAAAATGTCTAATTAATTAACTACTTGACTCTTCAAGTTATTCAGTTGATTTTAATTAATTTTAATCAACAAAGTGACGAAAAAATAATTATTATTTTATTTAAATTACTCATTGCGACAATGTACCAGTACTGGTGGGCGTAACGAATCGCGTTTTCATGTCCTCCATGCCGAGTAAAAAAAAAAAAACGATTAAGGTCGAAGAGTGCAAACACAAGGGATGCCCCGAATTCATCTCTCTCATTTTTTTTTTTGTCTTCACCTCATCCTCTCACTTCCTTTTATTCTACATGTACCTCGGAGCGATACAGCGCGACCGATCGTTACTCACCCGAGCTTGGGGAGTCGAATTAAATATCGCGTGTAACACGGCGATAAATGGTGGTATGAGGGGCGGGAGAGAGGGAGTTTGTACATGGCCCAAAGTGAATTAAACTTCTTCTTTTATCGGTGAATTATTTTTGAAAATTTTTTCCTCGGCTCGACTGATGGAAATCATTGCCACTACTTATCTTCTTTTTACCCCATTTCTGGGGAATGTTTTAAGTGGCTGAGGTGTGAGGTATTGGTATATTTAAATATTTTTAAAAATAAAGAAATGTTGGAGAATTTATTTACCAGAAAAATCGAGTCAATTACTCATACTTTGTTCTATCGAATTTTGGTGAGAGGAATATCTTGATAATGAGAGATTTTAGGGAGAAGTGTCAAGAGACTTTTTTTGTTGGAAATTTCAAGAGCTACAAAAAAGGTCTATTGACATTTTGTCATAAAATCACTCGTTCCTGAGATAATTAATTAATTTTATTAACTTATTAACAATTTTTACATATCGTTAATTGTTCAATTATCTCGGTAATGAGTGATTTTAAAATAAATTATCAAGAGACCTTTTTTATAGGAAATTTTATGAGCTACAAAAAATGTCTTTTGACTTTTACCTCTGAAATCACTCGTTAACGAGATAAATGAGAAATAATGAAAAATTGAAAATTTCAATAAAAATGAAACGCGAATTGGGCTTTTTTTTGGCTGTACAGACTGGACCCTGGTCTGTCACAATTTTTCCACAACTCTTCCGTCACCGGGTGGGCGTGTTACCGAGTATGTTTGCCATCGTTTGCTGTTCGCCCACGCGAATCAATTCCCAATGCAACGGACAATGTTGAACCTTCCAGTGTATATAAGCAGTCTTGAACTCCCTCTATCGACGTTGTCCGATTAACGGGTTGGACGTGTATATACACTTTCAGAGCACCGCACGTGGTCAATTTCTCAGTATTAAAAAATATACCATCTCTCCCCCCATTTTATGTCTCTACGCTCGAAAAAATTTTCTCACAAAAAAAAAAAAAAAAAAAAAACAACAATTTTCTACTCTAAAAAAATCTAAAATTACATCGACATAAATGATAAATACAAGATAATAATTCGACAAGGCCAATAAAGTTGATTTTTCACGTGTAACAAATTACGAGAATGCAATTACAGTAAACCCCATTACACTCATCATAACTGAACTATCAATAGAATTGTATAATTGGAAATTATCTATCGATTTCAATTCCACAAGGAGAAAAAAAAATTGACAAATAAATCAAAAATACCCGTTATGCCCCGGTAGTTTTTTCATATATTACAAAAATTAATTTCCTGAGATGAAAATTTTGTTTTCTTAAAAAAAAAAAATTAACAAAAAAATGATGTATAATGAGTAATTAAAATAATAACATTCAATTAACTAGTGAAAATTTCCTCGGAATTGACCATCATAGATTCTTCACTTGGAATTACACAATGCAATGAGTTTTTACGTACACTCATTGCACAAAATTTCTTACAAATGTATACACTTAGACTCTCTCGATGGTACACAGTTGTAAACACACCGGGATAAATTCCCCTCACAGTCCAATTGGTCCGATACAGATCGATCAATAAATATTTATGAGCAATTGTGAGTCTAAGATGTTTTGTACAAAGGTACCTCTTCAAGTGGAAATAAACATGGTCTATAAGCGGTTGTAATCGAGAAATGAATCATCTCAATGAGGAAATATTCATGTTTTTTTTTTTTATTAAATTTTTTTGTGACGCAAGAGACAAATGATAACAAGAGACATTGGCATTAAAAAACTCGGGGAATCCCCATTTTCTTAAGCTACAATCAAACATCCCTCATTTAATTCGATAATTCGGTGATTAATTGAGCTAAAGAGATCGTCATATTGACTTTTTCAGCTCAAATTGTCCATATCTCTCTGATGAAACACATGAAAAAAATTTAATTCAAATTATTTAAACAATCCAACATTTGATAATTGCAGTTTAATGCAATAAATAAATTTTTAACAACAAATTAATCGTTAAATGAACAACCTACGTCACAAGATGTGCTTATCAACTCCATAAGAATAAACCAACAGACTTATCTCCCTTATCCCACTTAATCAGAAATATATTTTATCATTTGACATGATTTCCAACTAATTGCAGTCAATCCACCTCGTTTCTTCATATGCTCACTGTATCGAATAATAAAACCCCGATAAACCAGTTTGTTGTGGGGTTAAAAATAGACAGAGATGATAGTAAATAGTGAATGTGATATTGGTAATATTCAACGTTTGTTTATGGTTAATTGTAAAAAATTCTTAAAGTCTAATCTTTTTGGTAACAAATTGATTCTCTTTGTTCTTGAAAATTTTTATTTAATTCCATTGAATCGTGACTTTGTCAGCCCATGTCAAGAGGGTACATTATGCAACACTATATAAAATACTTGGAAACTTGTTGCTACTATGTGGTGATTGCTGTGAAGAGTCGTAATAGCTGAGCGGAATGCCACAGGGAGACGGGCCACGCGCATCCGACGCGACTTGAAGAGAGGAAATGCTCCGCTATCTGGTGTACGGTAACGAGGGCGTTCACGAGTCGACTCTCCGCGGGACGTCCCCCCCCCCCCCCTCGCATTTGACCAGATTCTCCGTATTTTTATTATTTCAAGTTTTATGATTTTCTAAGAAATAAAAAAAAAAAATAATAATAATAATAATTTAATGGATTTTAGAAAATCGAGCCACAATTTTTCAACAACTTTTCAGTGGGAGTTTTAAGGTTTATCGAGATGTGAATTAAACGTCATCATGAGTATAAATATTTGCTTAATTGCTAGAAATTTATTTACAACATGAAAATAAATTTTTATTGCGGAAGTGATTTAAATTTAATAAACTTGATATTTAGCGATTTTATTCTAGTCATTCTCATTATTTCTCTACTTCTGGTTAATTTTATTATTATTATTATTTGGTTTTGTGGTATTGGTGATCAATTTCCAGGTTACGATGACTGGAAATAAATGAGGCCGTGAGTTTTCACAGTGGAAAGTGATCGGGTGGTAAAATTTAATATCAAAATGATGAAAGATTGAATTTGATTCCGCACTTTTACTCTTCTCTCCCCTCGGTAATTTCAGTAATTGGGTAAAAAAAATTTTCTTTTTTTTTTTTTTTTTTTTTGCAAAACCACAAGCTGGAGGTTTTTGTGGCAAGAAAATGCAGTGCTTCGAGACTCGTTACCCACGCGTTCTATAAATAGAACATTATTGCCAAGTTTCTTTGGTGTTTTCTTGCCTCCGGTGAACAAGGTGTTCAGGTAATAATCAAAAGCCGCATATTGGCCGATTACGTGGACAATTACTATTTGTATGTCTAGTATGATGTTTCCATGGATAATTTACATGCCGAAATTGAACATATGGGGAAATTTTCTCATTCGTCTGGAGAAATTGAATTGATTGGCAGAATAAATAAAATGAATATGTGATTATTTTGATTATGAGTGATTTTAGGGAAAAATATCAAGAGACATTTTCTCTTGTAAATTTTCTCAACTACAAAAAATGTCTCTTGACATTTGTCCCTAAAATCACTCCCCACCGAGATAATTTTACATAAAAAAAAAAAAAAACTTTTTCGCATTAAAAATATCCAATTCAATGAATTCATTCTCAATGATAATTAAACAATAACACACAAAAAAAAATAATCATGTTTATCGATGCGCATTAAATACACATGTATGTACAGTTATTGAATTACACCTCAACCGCATGACCCAGTGCTCTGGCTCATCGCTCAATTTTATTCTCCCCCTTTCCATTTATTATTTCTCTTCATTCATTTCGTTACTTTCCTCTGTCTTTTATTTCTCCAATGATGGCCCTAATTACCATTTGGTCAGGAGGACACTGCCAAGTACTTCACCATCGAGCCAATCATAATGTAAATTATTTACTCTCATAATTTGACCCATAAAAATACGTGAAAAAGGAATTTATTAATCACATCAGTTCTAGATATTATTTTGCGTTATGAAGGGGGTCAATCTGTTTTTTTTTTTTTTTAAGTCTCTGACGCATCGTTCCTTGAGGGGTCATCAGGTCATAATTGCGTACTTTATCAATTTCTTCTTCCAAACTCCATGACATTAAGACACATGATTTTATGCAAATTTGGTCAATCATTTTTAATGAATTATAATTTAATATTTATTTCATTCGATTCATAATAAAAATGTATTTTTATTTGAGGAAAAAAAAATTAAATTAAAAAGTTATTTTTGAGTAAAAATTTGTTTATCAATTAAAAAAAAAAAAAATTTTTGTTGAATTTCTTTCTCATGCCCTCCTCGAAGTTTAATGTATTCCCATGAGTACAAAACCGTGATTGCACTGTACAGATGCACTAATCGATTTACGTATAATGGAATTAGAATACAAGACCACCAGGGGTTCTTGGGAGAGCTCCATGGGGCGTGGAGGATCACGAGAGGGAATCGAAACCGAGGGGGGGGGGGAATAATATCGATTTGCCTCTGACTCTGTAGTCTAATGTCTGCACGTAGCGATTCCATTATCTACTGAAAAATATTGAAAATCTAAGTTGAATCGCATTTCATCATCTCATTTTTTTCTTGAGGCTTAACAGAACTGGAATAAGCCATTTTTTTTTTTTTTTTCAATTGAAATTAATTTTTTACCTTGAAAAATAAATTTTTAAAAAATATGCGAAATAATTGAGGCATTCAAAAAAATTGGATAAATTCGAGCAAATTGCAGTCTTCCAAGACGTTTACAATTCCAGGGCACAAATTTAAAACGTTAACAATGGGATGTATACATATATATTTAAAGCATGAACCGTTACAGACACGTGATCCAATAAATAAACTGGGGGTCGGCCCCTGTGTACAGTCAGGAAGCCACCAAAGCCATAGTAATACAGTAAATACCTCAACTGGGGGACTCTAACGATTTGTACATACGTGTGTACAAACTCGTGTTTGAAATTGCCGCGCATTTACGACTTGACTTTTTACTCAAAATTTATACATTTGTGATAAATTTTTCCAGTCGGTTCTCTACTCGTTTGTCAATATTTTCCAAATTATTTTTCATTAATTGCTGAATTATCTCCGTAACGAGTGGATTTAAAAGAAAATGTCAAAAGACCTTTTTTATAGAGAATTTTATGCAAAAAAAAAAATGCCTCTTGACATTTTTCCCTAAATCCACTCATTATCTTCATAACCCCACATTCAACAAAAATATCAAAAGACTGATTTCACAAATTTCTCCTCAATAAAAAAAAAGTCGATAAAAACATCTAAAATTCCACGAAGCGTCTGATTACAATCGCTGTATCTCCTCATGTTGCATCGAGTTGGCACGTTGGCACGCACTGCCGTGTAACAATCAACACAGTGATGCCCAAAAACACCTTGAATTTCCTCACGCTGTTGACATTTTTCCCTGTTGAGATTGCAAAATCACATGGAACGCACATAATTAATGATAAATATTTTATTGTTTCCTCTTTTTCATTGAGAAATCTTGCAATAAAAATAAATAAACAAACCAAAGTGGGTCCCGTGAGTTTGGTGAATGTATATTGACCGTTTGATGGAGAAGCAATTTTTCCAATTGTAGGTCCGTAAAATCACTTTAATTGACAGCCTCCTCGGGCTTAATGGTGTGTGCCCCCTCAATATCGGATACGTCGAGATACTGAGTCTGGACTCAGTCATCGTCAGTCTACTCGGATTTGGCATGTATAATAGTCTCCCCTCCCCCCCCCCTCTCCCCGGGATATTGGAGCGAGTGTGGGCATAACGAGCGAGGACTCTTCCAGGGGGGGATTATCCTGGCCGGCAAACGATAGAGGACCATTCTCGGCACATTAGAACGGGACTCGTCATTAGTATTCACCTTAGTTCAAAGGTATACAGAGAACACAGTGGAAGGCTCGTTTGCCGGACCTTTAACCACCTGCCACCATAAATTTGCATCACAATATTTATCCTCTTGGCTTTGTATGGAATTGTTTTATTGAGAAAAAAAAATTCCCCGATGGTAATTAGAGGATTATCTCGGTAATTAGTGACTTTATGAGAAATTGATAAGAGACATTTTTTATAGAAAATTTCATAATCTTCAAAAAAGGTCTCTTGATATTTTATCCTAAAATTACTCATTCTCGAGATAAACATATAATTAACAATTAACTCTTTTTTTGGAAAAATGAAAATACGAGAAAATGAAATTATAATTTTAGAATTATCTTGTTAATGAGTGATTCTAGAGAAAAATGACAAAAGACCTTTTTTACAGTGAATTTCTTCATCTTCAAAAAAGGTTCTTTGATATTTACTCCTAAAATCACTTGTTCTCAAGATAATTGCATAATTAACGAATACGTAAATTTCTTTGAATTCCGGAAAAGGAGGAATTCTTAGAATTAAAATTCCTCGCAAAGTTTAAACTCCATTATCTTTTATTGCATTCGCATCGTTGGAATTGTAACTGGTAGAGATAAATAACCCAAGGTTACAAAAAAGAATCTCATGAAAATTAATAATATACCTGTCTTACATGGGTGATGCGTAAATTGTGAATGTATTTGTGCCCCCAGTGAATTCGGTAGCTCGCGCGCGCGAACTTTCCTCTGTATTGCCGGGTTGTTTTTAGCAAACTGGTTTTTGGCCACCGCACCTCCACCCCTCCTGCCAGTCACGGCGTCGCTGAGACGCCTCTGACTTCTTCCGCTTGTACTTGTCCATTTTTTTAATATATATATATATATATATATATATATATATTTTTTTTTTGTCATTTTTTTCGTTTCATCTCTCGCTTTTTTATTATTTCTCTCTTCCTTCCTTTTCACTCGTTTTCAGTTCTTTGGCGTCTCGTCGCGCTCCAAATGTTTGCACCTGTCGTCCACAACCGCCGAATATCGATGGGGACGCACAGTCCCGGACGTAACGTGTATAATAAAGCCACTTGATGCGCCACAGGCGATTACAACAGGAATATGATAAATCGAGGGGAGTAAAGAATGAAGAATAAAAGTTTAAAGAGTATTTTTAGAAAGTGGAATTTATTATTTAACAGCGAATTTTCACAATTTTTTTTGGGAAATTCAATTTTTTCAGGAATTTCATATACTTTATTCTGGGAATATCTCTGGAATTATTGAGTTTAGGGAAAAATGACAAATGGGCTTTTTTGTAAATTATGAAATTCTCTACAAAAAAGGTCTTTTAACAAATTTTTCTAAACCCCTTATTTCTAAAGATATCCGCAAACTAGCGGGTGAACGAATTCTGCAATCATTCTCTTGTAAAAATTCTGTACAAATTACCCCTCAGATATCTCTGAAGATAATGGATTTAGAGAAAGATGTCATAAGACATTTTTTGTAGAGAATTTCACGCTCTACAAAAAAGATCTCTTAATAAATCCTGATAAACCCACTAGTTTCCGAGATATTTCGAAATCAATGTACAAAGATTTCACAAAAAAAATGAAAAAAAATTTTTTCAACGAGAAAATTACCAACTCTCAACTCTTTTTTCTAATTGTTTTTCATACTCGAGTTAATTCGATGTAGTTCCAGCCGTATTTGGTAACGCCCCGTCCACCTTGGGCACGACATAAAGAACCCACGTGATTGTTAATGCTCGGTAGAATTGATTGACAGGTTGAAACGGTAGTTTGATTCCCTTGGCCATCATTTACATAGAAGTACCACGCCCCCTCTGCGCATCATAACCCGTACAGACGTGTATAACCCAGACATGGGGGAGGTTTTCACGCACAGACTACTGGCATTATTTTCCCCCTTTTGGCATTGTAATTTTCATTCAAACAACTGCTAAAAAAAAAAATCTATTTAACTACCGATAGACACGTGAGAGTGAAAACCAGAATTATTGGAAAAATCCTCACAATATGCATAAAAAAAAGTAACCCATTTTGCCCCATTGTTCCCCCTGAAAAAAATTTTTTTTTTTTAATTCAATAAATTTTAATTATTTCAATCAATTTTAAAAATATCTCTTTGTCTTTCTCAACTAAATCTTTGAATTATCCATCACCTTAAAATTATTCCTCTTCAATCATCGTCGAAAGATGCGCGGGCGGTTGTCTTATGAAAAAAAAAATATCACCTTTACAACCAACAAGGCGGCAATAAAAAGGTGTTGATGGCACGTATACAGGTACAGGTTAGGGGATAGACATGGATAGAATGGTAGAAGACGTACCTCTTATCCACCTTCACGTCTCAACCATTTTTTTTTCCAACCCATTCTCGGGTATAATGCATCTGTTCGAATTGTGTGGATACGTGGCCTGCCAAGTAAAATGCTGGAGGTAAACGTTCGGATGCAGTTTTGCCGCTATCGTCGAAGCGTCAACTGAACGACCGAGATAGCAGGTGAAGCGCGTGCTTCTTGTCCCCCTCGAGAAGATATTAAAACACTTGTTTATCACTATTCCTTTTTCCCCTCTATTTATCCCTAATTTTCAATTTTTTTTTTAGGAAAATTTAAAATTTTTTAATTATTCAAAATTGAAAATTTTCATGATTATTATTTCATCAATCGATAATCAGGAAAATTTCAGCTGAAAAAGTCAATATGACGACCTCATTTGGTCCATTATCTCAGGAGATATGAATGAAAGAAAAATTGAAAAAATTACGAAAGAGCATAAATTAATTTTTTTTTCTTGTCAAACAATGATTAATTACAAATTGATCGAAACGCACACGGTTATACGTCATTGGGGATGACGTAGAGAGACAGGTGTACGAATAAATAAATAAAAAAACGCTAGAATTGGCGTGTGGACGTTAAAGTGATGAGTGGATAACGAGAAAACAGCATGTACGTTACGATACTGCCTGTCTCCTCATTATTTTGACTCGCGCCAATGTCTATGACGAATACTCGACCCTTGGCAATGCAACGTAACTCTCATATGCCCACTCACATTTTTTTTTAACAATAAAAACATACCATTTTGAGGTACACTCAATCATAATCTATGAAATATTGAGGAATTAAATTTTTTTAAAAATTAAATTGACAATGTGAATTAATAGGAGAGACTCACCTCGCACCTGGAGGTATCCAGTATTTCTACCTCGGTTGTAACATTATCAATGGTAACACTGTGACGATAAAGAAAATCTGAAACAAAAAAAAAAATATTTTTTAACAATTTAGACAAAAATTTAAATTTCAAGAAAATCCATATTTGTTCAATTTTAAAAATAACTGGGGCAAAAAGGGTCATTTTTCAATCTATTCTGTTTTGAATGAACCATCATCCATGACCTTGCAGTGAAAGAGACAAAATTGTTCATGAAACTTGTAAATTGGATACGGTAGAGTTAACACTAGTCAACAGTGATATCGTGTGAAAGGCAACACATGAGAAACTCGATTTTATATTGCAAACGACAATTCTAATAATTTTTATAAAATTCGAAAATGAGGTATGAAAACGTTGGGGAGCATATTATAGACACATGTCAGTACCGCTCTGTCATTATCCGACAATGACCGAAAGGGACTTTCCCCCGATGAGTGGATATTTATCTGACCACAATTTGCTATTTGATAGTAAAATCTCAGGAAAATCAAATTTTTTCTTACCTCGATAAAAAGTGAATTTAAAAGAAAATACTAAGAGACATTTTTTTTTTTAAATTTTATCAGCTACAAAAAATGTCTTTTGATATTTTCCCATAAAACCACTCCTTATCGATATAAACGCGTATTTAATAAATGTTACTTTTTATTTTTTCCAACTTTTTCAAATTTTTAAATTTCAATTATCTCGACAACGATCAATTTTGAAAGAAAATGTCAAATGATCATTTTTGTAGCTAAGAAAATTTCCAACAAAAAATGTCTCTTGACATTTTCCAATAAAACCGCTTATTATCGATATAATTTGATATCTAACAAAAATAATGAACTTATTATCTTCAATTATTTTTGAAATTTTACACATTTTTATTTTTCATTTGTCATAATTTTTTATTTTAATGTTGCAACGCCTGACCGTAAAAATATTTTGACTGTATTTTCTGGGTCAAAGTTCATTCGCCAGTTAAAGATTCATTCTCGCCTGTTCCCTCAGCTACGGTTGAAGTGCCTGCAATAAATTTCCCTTACGTCTCTGGTGGCTGAAGATACAAAACTCATGAGCCCCCTTCTCAACTCCATCTATTTTAACATGTTAAAACGAGTCTGCATGACCAATAAAACTTTGCCAACCGTAACGCACTAATAACTACGTGTTTGCCTTATTCGTTTAGTTTCCTACAAAGCTCCGGTTTACTCTCCATTGGAGGTTTCGATTATGCGATTCTAATAGCAGTCTTTACAGTCTCATTTATCGTATGGCTACTACTGTGCCAATCGTGTATACATACTTCCGTGAAGTCTCAATTGAAAATATTATTTGTTTGATTCTCCTTCAGTTCCTCATTCTTTTGATTCATTCATAATTCTGACTTTTTATCACTTGGATATTCATTCTCTGGAATTTTTAGTCTCATTTAATAGTATTTATCTCGTAATCTACACTAGATAGCGCAATTTTGATGAGAACCTTTTTTGTAAATCTCATTTTTCTCTACAAAAAAGGTCTTAACAAATATTTCGCTATCTCCCTCAGATTACCAGATTTTTTTCAAAAAACCTGGTAAATCCGTTCTGAAGTGAAATTATGTGAACCAACTCCTAGAGGAGCATTTTTGGTAGATATTTCCTAATCTACGCTAGATAGCAAAATTTTGATAAGGACCTTTTTTGTAGATCTGACCTTGCTCTATAAAAAAGGTTCTCACAAAAATATCGCTATCTCTCTCAGATGACGAGATATTTTTCAAAAACTAATCTATTTTGAACTGAAATTTATAATGATGTTTAAAAAAAATTTTCTGTGGCGTTATTCCTCTAATTAAAAATGTCAGTAATTTTTTTTATGTTAAAAAAAATAGTAAGAGCACACATTTGAATCGATTTGCAAAGATAACGCGCTCGTGAGTCCGACGTAGGTCGTGAAAGTAAACTGTTCAATTTAGCCATTGGAGAAACAAAAAAAAAAAAAAAAAAAAAAAGAAGAGAATGGATTTGAGAAAAAAATAAATAAAAATAACAAATCGTTTGACTTTCAGAAGTAACATCACGATGATTCCTACCCCGGGAGAGTGATTACCAATGGCTCACGGCGTCTGACTTGAATCAACTCGTTTTCATCTCCGTGTTTACATGCCTCGGTACATGGCCAACCATAATGTACCGTGATTATTTCGCTATCCCGATTAACAATGCAAATTTTCATTGGTTGAATTGTTATTAGAAAGCAGCGGAAGATTATCTGGTTTTTCGTTCCGAAATATAATTTGTTAATCGAAGAAAGGAAAATGGGAGATCGATTCTTCAATGATTCCCTCCACTTTTCATCGAATTATCTCTATAAGGAGTGATATTAGGAGAAAATGTCAAGAGACATTTTTTGTTAGAAATTTTTTCAGCTACAAAAAAGGTCTTATGACATTTTCCCCTAAAATCACTCGTTGATGAGATAATCAACAAAAATCAATAAACCATATTTTTAATTACAATTTTTTTTTCTCTCAGTGTATTTTTTTCCGTTTATTTCATCATAACAATGAATTTTACTGATGAAAATTAAAAAAAACAATGAATAAATATTTAGGAAGTAATTTACCCATCAATATTATCCATAAATTAAATCCTCCAGGATCAAAGACAATTCTCAATAATTTCTCAACTAATTACGTTTCACTGAATTACTCCCTCAATTTACCTGTCAAACTTCTCCATCATTCCAAACATTTATGTAATTGTAACGATCACCATAAAGTCTCGCTTTCGAGTGTATTTTTTGAAGGGGCCTCACACTCTTGGCGCGTAATAATCGGCATCTAGCTTTCACCGTTTGAGGGCCCTCCCTTTTCACATTGTGTGCACACAGCAATAAAAAGAAAGAAAAAGTTGAAGCAAAAAATCATGAAATTTATTTGAGGACGTAAAAAATATTTTACCGGTCATTAATCAAATTGAAAAAGTAATTGAACAGACAAATTTGCAAAAAAAAACAATTTTTCTTATTAAATTCTTTTCGACAATTGCAGAAAACTGTAAAATTTATTTTCGTGAGGAATTTTATATTTTTGGGGTGAAAAAAAAAAAAAACAGTGCGGCTATTCATCTGCATATAACACGCATGTTCGCGTGACTTTATTGTGAGCCTATGGTGCGACCTCTCGCGTGCTTCCCTTTCATTTAGAAGTCGAGTCTCACGCGTTTAGCTGTTTCAGAGTTCCAAAATTACTTGACCACTTAGCATTTTATGTATTTTTGGGGGTATGATTGGATGTTGTACGTGAGTATGTGACAGGTACAGGTGGGTAATTGACTTTATGACGACCACCTGGGGACTTAATTGACAATTTTATATTTTTTATAAGTTCATAATTATGATAATTAACAACATGTCCACTTGATGCACATTAATTCAATAATGAATTTTATTCAACAGTGAATATCTCGTGTTTTAAAAGATATAGCAAACTTTTCATAAGGAACTTTTTTGTAGATCTCATTTTGCTCTACAAAAAAGGTCTTGACAAAAATTTAATTATCTCTCTTCAATTCCGAGAAATTTCTTAAAAACTAACCTAAACTAAAATAAAACGATATGAATCAACTCTTGAATAGCATTTTTTACGAATATCTCCTGATCTACGCTAGATAATGAAAATTTCATAGATACCTTTTTTGTAGATCTCACTTTACTCTACAAAAAAGTCCTTCACAAAAATTTCCCTATCTCCCCTAGATTCCGAAATATCCATAGAAAATGATTGTGAAACTCTTTTTTTTTTTCAATTGTTCAATTAATTATAGCATTATGAGGAATATAAACAAGTTATTAACGCAATTAATTCATCAAAATGATGACAATAATGTCGACAAATGTCTCAAACATCCAGAGTCAATATCAATGAATTTCCACTTCCTCCGTATTCATCTCTATATACATCCACAGGCTTGTAGCAATTATTACGAGCGAGGTAGCTGGGGCATGAGTTATGAGAGAGATCTGCATTCTGCGGGGCATGAGAAAATAGTGGGGGGGGGGGGGAGAGAACACAGAGTGAAAGATAAAAGTAAGAAAGAAAGAGGGAGAGGGCCCACCTCGAGGCTCTATTTCATATCGACTCTTTAAATCTCCGCCCTGTGTGAGAGGCTCCTCTGGCTTCCAGGCCAATATATTTATAACAACTGGTATATTCTTGGCACTGGGGTACCTGAGGGGACAGACTCATGTCCACTTCCGCTGGAGTAACCTGTCGATCTAGTGATATCAGATTTTTAAAATTCTGGTATACAATGAAATTTTTTTATTCTCTCTTGTTTCAATCATTTATGATTTTTCTTTTGTCCATGATTTATTGATTGAACCGATGTACAAGATGGATTGTTATGGGAAAAATTGTTCAACAGGTTTACAATTATTTTATGATTGATTTTAGAATGTATAATCCAGTGGTGGGGTAACTGGAGATTGGTGCAATAATTTGATTGAGATTATTTCGCTGATATCATTGGAACTAGTTGATTTATCGAAAAATGTCAAGAGACATTTTTTGTAGAGAATTTCAAGCACTAGAAAAAAGGTCTTTTGATAAATTTGGCTCAATCTCGTTCTCTTCGAGATAATCGGAAACAATGAAATGACAAATTTGGTCCTGTCTCCTTTCACCAAAAAATACCAATTTATTATTTTCTCAATATCTCTAAAACTACTGATTTTATTGAAAAATGTCAAGATACATTTTTTGTAGCCCATCAAATTCCCCACAAAAAAGGTCTCTTGACATTTCTCCCTAAACCCCTACCCTCTCAAGATACTCACAAAATAATCTCAATCTCTCTTTTGGATCTATCTCCTTTAATAACTGAAATTAAATCCATTTAAATATCGTGAATATATTTTTTTACTCTCTCGCTTTTATACTCTCGATATGGTTAACACGATAAACTGGAACTCCTGGAAGGTAGAATGGAAACTAGATAAAACCTTTTCATGCAAGGTAAAATTCTCGAGAGTACGTGAATCTTCCAAGAATTTAATTCTCCCCCTTTTTTTTTTACGAAAAAAACAAAAACGACGGAATCAAAAAATACATTTTTAATTATTTAAAAATAATTCCAGATACTTTTTATTCATGATTTATATTATCTTTGAATCACTGATATAAGCATTGAATCACTGGAAAATAAATAATATATAAGATTTAAGGGAGTGGGGGCATGTGTGGATGAAAGAGACACGCTTGGCAATAAAGCAATCAACGGATCTCGTGTATAGCCACGGGGCAAAAAACTAGATCGGCAACTTGTGCTGGCGAGTGTCAGGGGCAAGTAGATTTTTATTTTATCTTATCATATTCCAACGAGTCAAGCCCTTCAAAGGGCGGGGGGAGGGGGGGGGGGAGGAGTCTGTCACCCTTATACGAGGGAATTTTTTTTTTTTTTTTTTTTCAAATTGAGTGAATTTACTGCACAACTATTATTGCACATCCTCAAGATAAATCATGAATATTGTTTATCATTGTGAAATTTTTATAAATTAGAATTTTACTCACCACTTGTCGAACTGTATTCACCGATGTATCGTCTTGTTAAATACCGTACGACAACAGCTGTAAATTAAAAAAATTAATTAATTAATGAAACAATTTAATTGATTTTTTTTTTTAATGGAAAAATAAGTTTTTTTAATTTTTAGGGATAAATTATTTTGAATAATTTGGATAGATTACTGAAAAAATTATTTATAAGATGAAAAAAAAAAAAAAAAAAATTGTGATTATAAATAATGATAGAAATGTAATGATGTTGCATTTATGTTATGCGATAAATGTTGGATTACAATTACGAGAATTTTTTTATTTATCCAGTTCGTCATGGTATAAATTGAGTGACACAAATACATGTAGAATACATATAGCACAAGGGGAGTAATTAGTTGATCCCTCCCCGCCCATGCTGCTAATTGCCATCGATAAATTTGACATACCATTGGGCCGGGGGCCTCGTTAGAAAGTTAGCACTCTGGTATACATTTTCATGCGTCATTCGTTTTGCCACCTCGTTACGCGTGACCACGAGAAATCAAGCTCAATTTATTTATTTACTTATTCTTGTCTCTTTTTTTTTTTTTTTCTTTATCATTCAACATTCCGTGAATTCACCTGGATATTTTATGAGAATTGCAATGTAATTTATTGAGGAATCGCACAACCACATGAATTAAATTTTTCTCCGGATGAACTAATTGACGTTTTTATGAATATGAGAAGTTTACGGTGATGTGGAGGGGGATGAAAATGGGCTCAGTAGAAAGCTAGGAAAATTTATGATCACAAACCCCATGGACTAACGCTAGTTTACATTTCAGTCGTGAAATGAAAGAGAGAAAAAAAATATTATTTCTACTAAATACGCAATTATCTCTGTAATGAGAGATGTTACGATAAAATGTTAGAAGATATTTTTTATAGCTGAGAAAATTTCCTACAAAAAAGGTCTTTTGACATTTTTTTCTCAACTCACTCATTACCGAGATAATTCAGCACAAAGTTTGTTGAATAACAGTGATATTGATTGAATGATTCAATTAAATTTTTTTCTCCATTAAATCTGAAAATATCTCTGTATTGAGTGATTTTGAGAGAAAATGCCAAGAGACCTTTTTTGTAGCTGAGAAAATTTTCCACAAAAATGTCTCTTAACATTTTGTCGTAACATCACTCATTACTGAGATAATTCATCAGAAAAGTGACTAATTAATAGAGAAAAAAGAATGAAAAATCTATGGAAATATATTCATAACAACGAGAGAATTTCCAGTTCACAAAATCCCTCGGGGCGAATATTTTGGCCGCCGTGAAACGACATTCAAGGAGTGCACATCCTTTACACCGAAAGATGACGCTGTCCTGTGGCAAGAAACACATTTACCCGGCGGCATATTTCGTCGCAACTTTCAATTACACTTCCACCATTCTCCTCTCACGTCAATGGATATCCCCGGACGAGAATAATATCAGGATGTTCCGTCTCTCCTTTCACCCGAGAAGGAGGAAAAACTGGGAGGGTAAAAAATTTTCACAAGAGAAGGATAAACAAATAGATAGAAAAAAAAAAAAAAAACGAAAAATGTGAAAAAGTGCCTTCACGACTCGACTTGGAGTTGCCTGTAGCTCCACGTGGTCCCATCGTGCACTCGTGTCTCCTGTAAAATCCAATGGAGATACAAATTTATGTACTACAGTGTACATAGGCCTTCCCCATTCAATGCTCACACAGAGGCCAAATCGTAGTCTCTAAGTTGCCAATAATTCCTCAAGTTGGTGAACTTTGAGGTCGACGAGACATTCAACTCGCTATGGCTCTCGTAAACTTCAACTCTTGCTCGACTTCCTCAAACCAGGGAAATTTACAAATTTATGGGTATGATTTCTGCGATGAGTGTCAAACTTCAGGATATTTGAGTGCACAGGGGAAAAGAATCTATCTTTCGGATCTATTACTTTTTAGATATACTATAGCCTTCGGGTCTACTGCAGCTTTTGAATCTACTTTGTTTTTTGGAGTTATGAGCTTCTGGATCTACTAACTTTCAGATCTATTAGCTTTCGAATCTACTATAGCTTTTGGATCTACTATAGCTTTCGAATCCATGAGCTTTCGGATCTACTAGCTGGCGAATCTACTTTAGTTTTTGGACCTACTGTAGTTATCGGATCTACTATAGCTTCCGGATCTACTATAGCTTTTGTATCTACTATGGTTTTCAGATCTACTGTAGCTTTCGAATCTACTATAGCTTTTGGATCTACTATAGCTTTCGAATCCATGAGCTTTCGGGTCTACTAGCTGGCGAATCTACTGTAGTTATCGGATCTACTATAGCTTTTGTATCTACTATGGTTTTCAGATCTACTGTAGCTTTCGAATCTACTATAGCTTTTGGATCTACTATAGCTTTCGAATCCATGAGCTTTCGGGTCTACTAGCTGGCGAATCTACTTTAGTTTTTGGACCTACTGTAGTTATCGGATCTACTATAGCTTTTGTATCTATTATGGTTTTCAGATCTACTGTAGCTTTTAAATCTACTAACTTTTGGTTTTATGACCTTTTGGCTCTACTACTATAGCTTTTGAATCTACTATAGTTTCCGGATTTACTGTAGCTTTCAAATCCATGAGCTTTCGGGTCTACTAGCTGGCGAATCTACTTTAGTTTTTGGACCTACTGTAGTTATCGGATCTACTATAGCTTTTGTATCTATTATGGTTTTCAGATCTACTGTAGCTTTCGAATCTACTATAGCTTTCGAATCCATGAGCTTTTTGATCTACTAGCTGGCGAATCTACTTTAGTTTTTGGACCTACTGTAGTTATCGGATCTACTATAGCTTTCGGTTCTACTATAGATTTTGGACCTACTATAGTTGTCGGATCTACTACAGTTATCGAATCTACTATAGCTTTCAGATCTACTAGCTTTTGAATTTTCCATCTTTTGCCCCTTTCAGTCTTGTTGAAAAAAACCATTGTTATAGTGTCGGTCAGCTTTGCGTCATGGCTCTTCATTCTGTGGCAGACGTGAGATTTCCACTCTCTTTCTCTCTCGTTAAGTACGTAAACGCTCGTATAGTAGTGCCTTAGTAAAACGAGTTTTGCCGCAAGTGCATTGCACACAGACTCGATGCGAATATTTATTAACTGGCACGCGCTCCGAGAAGGAGAACGATCGAGGATACGTTATGGAATACTTGTACGTCAGTTAGAGATTGAACTTTTTCATTGTTTTTTGTTGAGTAGACGAGATGTTGGGTTTTGTTGGAGATCGAGGGGACATTTGTTAACATCGGGGTTTAGTTTCAAATCATTTATTTCATTTTCTCAATTGATTCTCTAGTTTTTCCTCTAGATTGAATGTCAGTCGATTTATTCGAATATACATATACACGGAAGATGAATTTGAAAATCTTGAACAAATTATTTTGCAAATATCACCGAAACTAGTTGACCTAGAGAAAAATATCAAAAGACCCTTTTTTAAGGGCATAAAATTCTCTATAAAAAAGGTCTTTTGATAAATTTCCCTTAATCTCTTTCTCTTGAAGATATTTGTGAAATAAAGCTCAGATATTTTTTACATTCATCAATTTTTTGAACGAAAAATGTCATCTGAATTAATTTTGCAAATATCTTTGAAATGAATGGATTTAGAAAAAAATGTCAATTGACACTTTTTGTAGAGAATGAAATTTTCTACAAAAAAGGTCTCCTAATAAATCTCTCTAAACCCGTTTCTTCTCTAGATATCCACAATATAATTCCAGAAAAAAAAACGTTTTGTTTGATTTTCCTTCCTATTTTAATTTCTATGTCAATCATCTGACTCAGCTCCTAACAGTCTCTATTTTAAAATCCTTCTATTACTATTTTCAATCACTCCTCTAATCTCCTCACTCAATCAATTCCCTCTAATTCACTCAATAGAATCAAAAAAAAAAAAAAAAAAAATTGATGAAAAATCATTAATCTCATTTCTCTCAATCACAAAATTCATTAAATCTCCCATCACTCTTTCCAACATTAAAAATAACCCAGCATGAATAACAAATTGACGTGGGTGTTAAATTGGCTGTCATTGTGTAACACAATCAGGACAATCGAGATCGAACGAGGGAGAATGAAAGATTAAGACTCCTCCAGTGTTATACCTCCCTTTTATATATATATTTTTTTCCTCCTTCTTTCATTTCGTTCAATTAATCGACATGGAGACCACACCGAGAATACGACGTGACTGTTTCGTCACCTCGACGTATCGAAACTCATCTTGGGCTACCAGGGGATCCAGTGCCTCCACAGTCCTTTCAGACAATAACGGACCACTCTCATTGTTTTCTTCAGCTGTTACAGACTCTCTTCATGTGCCAATGGCTATTAACAACCGTCTGATTTGACTCGGGTATACAACGAGAGGAAAAACGGTTACTTCGTGATATCGTTGTAACGACACACCCGCTTTTGTGAATCGTGAAATCTCACCTGGGTGGGCTCGCATTGTACATGAGTTTAAACGCCGTATTGTCGGGCTAATTAACGGATTAATTGAATTTAGGTCTCTGGAGAATTTTCTACTTTCTTAAGTGATACAAGATAAGGAATACACATTGAGGGAAAAAAATATAAAAAAATTAATTAACAAATTTTTTTTTTTCAATTTGAGAGAAAAAAATAAATATCTCAATTCATGAATTTAATTTTTTTAATATTTTGAAAATTAACGGGGCAAAATGGTTCGTCTTCCGGTATTAAATCATTTGATTAGGCTATTACTCATGTTTGATACTGTTGAATTTCATCAATAAATCAACAAACTAATAATTTATCACTCTAAACAATTGTGAATAAATAAATTGTGAATTGTTTGACTTTTTTAAAATTTATGTTTTTCGATTTGAGATCTCAATTAGTCATTCGTATGCTAATTGCCACCGACACTTCCTTGATTAATTTCACCGATTAAACAGCCACTGCCACGATTAATTGGCAATGATACCTTCTGAATTGAGAATGAAGGATTATTTTATCTGTCGGTTGGCTGAGAAATCGAAAAAGGGACGAGTTTCTAAGTTGTAGCTTATGCAACTGTTTTAACAACTTTTTTTTTTGGGGAGGATTACTGTGGAAAAGTGAGATGGAGGGCTGGGGATAGAGACAATTCCATTTAACCTCATTATTTAGTAATTATTGAATAAATAATTTCCTAATTTTTTCAAACTTTGGTAACAACGTCATAAGTTTTTGATAAATATCTCCGAATCTAGAAGAGATAGCAAAATTTCTATAGAGACCTTTTTTATAGAGCAGAGTAACATCTACAAAAAAGGTCCTTGTAAAAATTCCGTTATCTCTCTCAGATTAGAAGATATTCACCAAAAACAATCCTTGAGCCCTTAATCTCTACATCATTTCACTGGAATATCAGTTTTCTCAAAATATCTCAGAATCTAATGAAGATGGAGTATTTTTCATGAACACCTTTTTTGTAGATCTCACTTTGCTCAAAAAAAAAGTCCTAATGAAAATTCCAGTATCTCTGTTAGATTCAGAGATATTCATGAAAAACAGAACTGCACTAAAATTCAATTTTTCTGACTTGACTTAGAAATTACTAACAACTCACAACTAAATTTATTGCCCCCCTTGAGCATAACTAATCCTACAAAAAAAAAAAAAAGGATTGCGCAAGACCCAAGGATTGTGTTCCCCATCCGCAAAACCTTTCTAGAATGCTTTAATTAGTAGTAAACAAAATTGGCACGAGAATGAAAGCGATGAATTTCACCCAGGTTGAGTTGATTAACCTCCAGGACGATCCTCGTGATGGTATGCAATACGCGGCAAATGGTAAATATATATATAGACGGAAGGATAAAACGGATAGAGATAAAAAATTGCAATACATTGATCGTTCTCTTCCTGTCGATCGATATACGAGCATCCAGTCGAGCAACAATCTTACATAATTTCTCGATTGTCGTATACATTTATCAAAAATAAATTGCCCCCAGGATTTACCATCAACCTACGAGTGACGATTCAACTATATTCGTCATTATAATCACTCCATCATGACCTTTGAGGGAGAGTTTAAATATAGTCACTTTGGATATTGAGAGTCAGTCCATTTGTCTCAGTTTAATGTTTCATTGGCGGAATTGAAGTGCAACAACCAACTGTCTGATCTCAGCATCATGCTGCGATGTGACCCATCATAAATTCATGAAGGGGATAAAGGAGAATTTTTTTTTTTTTTTAATGAAATATCTAATGGATTTCTGGAGAAATCCTTTGTACCAAGATTATACGAGTTCAGAGAAATTCACAAAATTTATTCAATTAACTCGAGAATCAGTGATTTTTGGACAAAACGACAAGATACATTTTTTCTTAAAAATTTAATTCTCTAAAAAAAATGTCTCTTGATATTTTCTCTTAAAATCACTAATTATGTAGATAAATGCATAATTACCAAAAATTATTTTGATGAATAATTTTAAAAAATTGTTAATTAATTTTTTTAAAAAAATAATTTAATTTCAAAGAGCAAGGTGCAATTGAATTTACCCATATGAGGGCAAAGATATCGTGTGTCGACATCAACATTGATTTTGTTAGTGTTGGAAGGTTGTTTGCACGCTCATGTAAGTCTTCTCCTGCTCCTCCCCTCATCTCTTCACTGAGACCCTGATACTCGATAACGTCTACGTAAGGGTCCTTATTACGGGATATTCGAGGACACGAGATCCAGGAATACACTTTTACGGTTTCCAGGATGTACATTGAGATGGTTGTGGACTTAAAGAGAAGCCGCGCGTGAGAATGAATTACGAATGCTACCGTTGATAGGATTTTCCTTCTCCTTGTTTATTCACCATCATCCACTTTGTTCATCCTCTTATTCGAGGGAATAACTGGTAAATTAAAAAAAAAAAATAAAAAAATGGGAGGTGGATAAGAGGAGTACGTGGTTTCGTGCTTTAGCGTGAAAAGAATCGCACTCTGATCGAAACGATGTGATACGCAAGGGGTCAAACGTTGTACCGTTTTGTGTACCTCAGACTGTCAGTACCAGGGACCCAAGTAATTGCTTGGAAAAAAAAAAAACAGGTCGAAACGTGCTGTTTGTGAAATTTTTAAAATTGTGTAATCATCCTTCATGATCAAGAAATATTGAAAAAATTTATTTGAGCTGAATTAATGGGTTTAGTGAAAAATGTCAAGAGACATTTTTTGTAGAGAATTTTTGGGGCTAAAAAAAGTGTCTCTCGACATTTTTCTCTAAACCTTATAATTATCGAGATATTTGTGAAATAAAGTGAAAGAAATTTAGGTAATAATTATCTCACCAGATTTTCCAACTCTCGGGCCACCGAGGACGACCACACGAATCCTATTAACATTCGTCATCTCTCCAATGATTCACGTGTCATTTGACCCCTCAAAACACATTATTCAATAAATCCACAACAACAAACTCCACCTGTTCACTAGAAAAATCACTGCATACACATCAAACTTATCAAGTCACAAAGTTCACAAAAACCGCTTTGTAATTATCTTGCACGTGGAGAGGAGGAGGAGGGGAAAAAAAAAAAAACGGTGGGAGGAAATGCAGCGTGTGATGCGCGTCGTCGAGGTTAAATTACAACTTCCTCATCCATCCCCCAGCCACATTCCCTCGAGTTCCCCTCTACAAGATATTTTTTATTATTTAATCCCTTATCTCTCACTCGAGAATCCAACAAATTTTCCCTTCAATATCTTCTGATTAATCTCCTATGAATTTTCTTTATCTCTCAAGTATTTTCTTCAATTCATTTAATTGTAATCATTTATTTGAAAATATTTTTTTTTTTCCTTTTTTCAAGACAAGATTTTTCTCACTTATCTCAATGGCGGTTTTTTTTTTTTCCTTTCAGGCAATGGCAACTGTTGGATGCAATCAACGTTGTCCTGATGATCGCTGTGGTCACCACCACCAACCAGATGTACTCATACCCTCAGTGAGTACACCTCAAAGCCAACAGATAAGCAAAAAGTATGGAAATGACAGAGCTGTGAGGAAATAAACGACTAGCCACAAGACGTTTTCCACAGAGTCAAGTGTGAAGATGAAAAAGGCCTCGCGTAATATACAACTTGGTAAGAATTTGCACTGAGGAATGTCCTCGTAATGGATCGTTGTATGTCACGTTTTTAGCTTGGGTATGAGGTACTATCTTCACTTGTTGGCATCAACTGAGAGGCGCCACAACTCCTTCTACTGTTCCTCTCACTGTGTTATATACAAGAACCGGGCCTCTTCACTTTCTCTGATTCTCAAAGAGTGACGCGGTACGTGATCACGTCGTACTCGAATCCCCTGGGAAACCGCATGTAGAACCTTGACCCTCAACTTGGTGAATTATTTTTGCTTTTTCTCTCTGCAATTGAATTTCGGACTGAAATAAAAAAAAAAAATTGATGAGTTTTAGGGAATTTTTGTGAATTACGAGAGCAAGTCTAAAATTTCTAGAGAAATTGTTTTGGAAATATCTCTGGAACGAAGAGTTTTAGAGAAATTTATCAAGAGATATTTTTTATCGAGAATTTCATGATTTACAAAAAAGGTCTTTTGATAAATTTCTCTAAACCCCTTTTTTTTAAAAGATATTTACAAAATAATTCAAAAATTCTTTTTCATATTTTTCATATCACTGTCAGTATTCGTATTTCGCATTTGTTATCTCAATTGAGTTAATGCACTGTGCCTTCCCCAATGTTTTACATTATCAGCTCTCTCTCATCGACACGTTATTTTTACAACGAAGATAATATCTCATTCCAGAAATAACTTTTCAAATCTAAAAACACTGAATTTTCATAATGATACAATGGTCAATGTCATACTCAAGTTTACGACCTCCCCCTCAATAAATTGACATGAAAAAACCCCTCACTGTCTTTCCCCCATCGAGAATGAAAGTGATAATCAACTTGTATAAGGTCGTGGTTAACAAACGTTCTATCATTCTTTCGACAACAGAGACTGAATCAAGAGCACAGTGACACATGTCGCAATGTTAATTTTACGCTCGAGTGAGCTTTCGCGTTATCAGGAGACTTCGTCTTGAAGTAATTCACGATGAAGAGAGAGAGAAAGAGAGGAAAAGAAATAAACACCCAGGAGGGAAGAAGGTGAAAATAAAATACCAGCAGTGCATACATTTATCCACTCGCTTTCGCTTCAACTCTTATCAAAATGAAAAGATAGACATCTCTTTACCTCACAAAAAAATTAATATCCAATGAAAATAATTAGACATCCACAATTTTTAATTTAACTCAATTAACCATTCACGATGCACAAGTTATCACTCAATGTGTCACCAATAAAAAATTTTTTAATTAATCAATTTTAATTAATTACATGAGCATAATTGAATAATATTACATTACGTAAAATTTTAATTACGAAAAAAAATTGAAATCAATCATCGTTGCTCAATTATATTGAAATCATCACGATAAACACTGTTGATACCGCGTGGTAAACTCAATGACGAGGAGAACGAGAAATCAGTGTGACGACTACTCGGGCCGAGCTCTCGCCGGCGAATGATCCGTGCCGACTTGGCGCACCGTCTAATATGCAACTACCGGCCATACTACACAAGACCGGGGCATAAAACTTTGCGATCGAGATTTAGCATGTACCAATGTTACAGCGACTGACTTACTGAGAGCTGAGTGCTCACTGGTGCTTCACTGCATTCCTTCTAATGTGAATAGTCTGTGATGCTTCTTTGCATTGGATTTTAAGGGGTAATTAGATGGCATCATTAACTGATAAGGGGTAATTAGGGGGATTAATGAGGGGTGATGGAAATTGTCAGGTTTATAGATAATACAATGAAACTCTGAGAGATTTTAAAAATTGTTTATTAAATTTATTTTTATTATTAAGTAAATAATTTTTATTACAATGATTTTTTCTTATTTTTTTTAATGGAGTAAATTGATTAGTTATTGATGATTATTATCTTTAGATTATTCAATATTTTCTTTTTTGAATAGTTGTTGACATTTGAAGAAAAAAATGGAACAATCAAATTTTTTTTTCTCTTTTTATTTTAAAGATAAAGTCAATTTCTGTAGTTTGAATAATCCGTGGGTTCTTTGTTATCGACAGAAGGTGAAATATTTACAGAGCTCTGTAACACCCGGGAGAATTCAAACGTTAGATCGTTGTATCCATGGCAACCCTGTAGTATCGTGTGTAATCAAATCTCCATAGAGTTCAAGAGTACTCCAAAGTATCGGTTATCCTGTCAACTTGAAGTGAAAATGGGTAATGAAAATATTGAGTTGGTAAAAAAAGTGAAACCTGAGAGAAAACGATCGCTGAGAGAGAAATACGACATTGCCTTAGAAAAATTATCGTTTGAGTACATAACAGAGTCTCATAATGCGAGAGAAATTGAGAAAATGATCTTGATCCTTCGGTGAGTTTTATTGACCCTTTCAGTGCTAAAATTCTAAAACAGATTGGCTCGAACATTAAATTGCGATTATTTCAAAAATATCTCGAAAATCAGTGGATTCATGGAAAAATGTAAAAAGACATTTTTTGTAGCCTATAAAATTTTATACAAAAAATGTCTTTTATCATTTTGCTTTCAACCAATTAGTTCCAAAGATATTCACGAAATAATTTCCATAATTTCCCACAGTTCTGGAGAAGAGGGTTACTTCCCAGACCTTCTAAAACACGCCGAGGACCGTCTCCGGGTCCTAAAACCAGAGAGTCAAGTTCTCCGAGTCCCCCAGCCAATTCTCACCCCCAGAATGCTGAATAAAGAGCAACGAGAAGAGCTGGACAACGACATGACTCAATGGATGCAACAAATGCACCTCCGAGAGAAGGATCTGGAGGACGGAAAATCCCTCGACCTGGATGATACCTTCCCCCAACCAGAAGTGCGAAAAATCCCGGACAAAACATCAAAACCCACTCCAAAAAGTTCTCAAAATCGAAAATCAGGGAGAATAAATTCCTGTGATTACGCCTCCTGGGACAAATACGATGCAGACACAGAAGTCAATAGGATTGACCTCCAAGCAGAACAAGAACTTGTAAAAGCGAAACAAACTCAACAAAAGATGAAGGAAAGAAAACTAGCTGAGGAGGAAGCTATAAATAAATTAGCCTTAACAGGAACTGAGATCACAGTTCTCGCTGAGAAAGAACGAGAAAAGGGCAATGAAGCATTCAGAGCTGGTGACTATGAAGAAGCTCTTCAGCAGTACTCTCTAAGTCTCGCCATAGACTCGACCATAAATGGATACAACAATCGCGCAATAACTTACATCAAACTCAAGAAATTCGAAAAAGCTATCGAGGATTGCAACAGAGTATTGAGTATGGATTACATGAATGTTAAAGCCATGCTACGAAGAGCTTCTGCTCTAGAAGGTTTAGGTAGGAAAGAAGAAGCTCTCAGGGATTATTCAGCTTCGTTGGAGATTGAGCCGAACAACAAAACTGCAATTTTAGGGGTGAAAAAGTTATCGGTTTATGGGGAAAGTAGAAAAGTGAGGATGACGATAGAAGAGTTGGATGAGAATGATGAACCGATAGAGAAGAAATCAATTCAAAAGAGCATAAAACCTGGTGAATCCAAAGTCAAAGAAGCTAAATCATCAAAAAATGAATCGAAAACTGTGAAATCTTCTAAATTGATGATAGAAGAAATAGAAGCTACTTCTGAAGACAAAAAGAACGAATCAAAACCTTTGAAACGTGAAGCGAAAGAGGTCAAGTTTGTTGAAGACTCAAAAATTGAAAGGAGAAGTAATGCGATATGTTTCTGCGATAGAGCACCAAGCTCTTCATCATATTCAAAGCCATTGCCTCATAGGAGAGGTGAATATTGTCTTGAAGTTGAGAGGAATGATGTTAAAAAGGTTCAGTCTATCTTCACGTATTCGGATTCTTGGTCTAATTACTGTAGACGACCTTCTGGAGTGGTCATTGAAGAGATACCCAGTGAAGAGGGGAAGATAACGAAGAGAGAGATTGTGAAAAGGAAAGAAGAGAATCGTGGAGAAGTTATAAAAGACACTTCTGATGTTTTTAAATTAAATGCTGACTCTCCCTACGAGTTCCTCTGCACTTGGCAATCACTCGAAGCTCATTCAGACCTGAAACTTCATGCCAAGTTGCTCAGAATCCTAGGATTCAATAACTTGGAAACAATAATTGGATCCAAGCTCGATGGAAAAATGTTCAGCACGATTCTTCAATGTTTGGAATTTCATTTTTGTCAGAAAGAAGATTCAGATTTCGTCAAGAAATTCTTGGAGGCTCTAGCCAGGTTGAGGAGATTTTCTATCATCAGTATGTTTATGGATTCACGTGATATACAAGGTAATCATTTTCATCCCAGATATTATCGAAAAATAATATAAATCGTATTCTATATTTCTTTTTCAGCTGTAAAAGCAATAATAGACTTTTTGGAGCAACAAAAAGTACCGGATACAAGTAGTCTTCGTAAACATTACAATTTAACGCTGTAATAATCACAAAAATGTTGTTTTTTTCTTGTGTAAGAATGAGATAGAGGTATTTAATAATTAGAAACAATGATCAATTAATTTTACATTTATTGAGCATTTCTCCGTAAACATTACAATAAAAGAATTATAAGAAAAAATTATTATACAATTATTATTCAAGTGTTCCACAATTAATTGAACAATTTAATTAATTATAATTAATCATTTCTGAGTATCAAGAATTATCCTGTACGATGCCCAGCCCTCTACCCTCCCGCCACAGTACTAAACCTCTCCCCTGAAAACTCGCCTCAAGTATATCGCCATCTACCGACCAAACTATAGAACTATGACACTCCGTGACAGCAGTCCTTCATTCCCCCCGTCCTCATCCGTTCTCCTAGCAGCTTGTGACATTTTTTTCCGTTGCCTTCAGCCCAAGATGTTTACTCGGTTCAACAGTGAAAAATTCACCGTGGCGGCCGTAATATCAGTGTACGAAAGCGCGATGGGATTATTTGTGGTATACCAATAATCGTCGAAGGTATGTGGTGATAACTATACAAACTAACTTGAATTGTTTTAAAAAAAAAGCCACCTAAATGAGGTAGCGGGGAGGGGTAAAAAAATTTTTGTAAACGGTCTGGTGAGTTCAGGGACTTCCTATGCCTTGTGTGCCTCGTCGTGTTCGCTCAGGCGGGGGACCCCGTGTGTGTTTATAGCCTACAAACCCTGACATAGCAATGGCGTTTCTCTCGCCTTCCAACACCCTCACAACCCCTAAAACATCATTTTAATTCTAAAAAAAAAAACTTTCCTCATGATTTAAAAACATCAACAAATGCATCTGTGATCCAATTATCCCCTGAAAATTGACGCCCAAGTGTTTTACCACGTCGTTGGGGCATTACCTGTATATACATGTATAAATATCACAAGTGTGTTAGTGGCAGTACGCCCGTGTTACCACTTCAATTTCCCCCAGAAACCGTGCGGCACGCCATCCTCCACAGTAAATCGTGTTCACCGAGTGTCTCGGTTGTGCTTCCAGAGGCTTTTTAGCAGAAAAAAAAAAAAAAAAAATTATCCACCACTCCCCCTTCCACCTCACACTCGCAACACTCATTACACACAAACAAGCAATTGGAAGAAAATATACACAAGTCTACGTGACTAGGATGCAATTGTAAATTTTGTGGGAAATTTTTTTTTTTTCATTAGCATTTTTTTTGACCGCGTGAATGAGCCGGTGGAATATCGAGCAATTTCATCACCTCCTGGGGCATCCACGCCCTTTCCGAGTGCCCAGTGAACACTCTGGTCTTCCTCGAGACGAAAAAATTCATCGGAAATCAAAGGATAATTGAAAAACTAGTGAATTTATATTTTGACGTTCCATCGATTATTATTATTATTATTTTTTTTTTTATTTACCCCAATTTGTTGGGGACGAGTGAACAATTATATTTACTAATGTTTGTGATTGGAATTGAGAAAGTGCTGGTGAAATTTGGGGATTAATTAGGATAATGAAAAGGAAAAAATTAATGATGGAATGAGTAAGCATAACCTGGTGGGATTAACATTGTGTTGAACGGGTGCAAAGACCGGGTGCACTATTGTAATGGATTTTTTGGAGCAACGTGTAATTTTTTTTATTTTACATTTTTTTTCTGGGGTTTTCAATCGCTGGGACAGAATAATAGAGAGACGCAGGTCCTAGTTGGGCTGCCATGGACGATGAGGAGCGTCTTGAGGGTGAGGAGGAAATGGAGCTTGATGAGGCTTCCGACGGTGAGGATGATGATGAGGAGGCCATTGGCATACCCGTTTCACCAGCAAACTCTGATCAACTTTTCACTAGTGTTCCAGTTACTCCTGGCAATGGTGAATATATTTCCTCTATTGTTAGTTATTGATAATGTGTAATTTGCAAAAATGAATCAACAAAATTTTACATCTTGTTACAATATGCAATTTATTTCATAAATCAGTAATTTTAGGAAAAAATGACAAGATATATTTTTTGTTGGAAATTTTATCGTCTACAAAAAAGGTCTCTTGTTATTTTTTTATAAATTTACTAATTTCAGAGATAAATGGCACTATTGAAGGGTGAAAGAAAGAAAACAAAAATATATTTATCATTCATTTTTATTAAAAAATCTGACAAATATGTATGAAATAATTTTTGCAAGCTACACCAATTGAATTTGAATGAAAAAACATTGAGACTGGATAATTCATCAAAAAAACACTAAATAATCTAGTTTTTTATACAGTTACCCCAGAGGAGCCATACGATCCTCTGCGTTATCAAAAGTTTCCCCTGCCAGGAGGCAAACCATTGAGTATACGTCGTGGCCCTGGTAGGCCAAGAAAAGAACGTCCTCCAGGTACATCAATGCGGGGAATGGTACCACGCAGGCCATTTGGTAGAGGTTCAACACGTGGTAAAGCACTGGGTTATGCACGTGGTGGTATACGTAGAACAAAGAGTAAAGATGATGATACGCATTCAGAGTCACAGAGTCCTCTGAGACTTGGTGATGATGGTGTTGGTGAGGGTGAGTCTTCTGGCATAGACAGATCAATGCCAGCGCCAGAAGAGCCTCCCTATGTACCAGAAAAATGGCCAGGAAAAGTTTGTGGATTTTGTAATCTCGGTGAACGTAGTCAACTTGGTCAGGGTGAGCTATTACAGCTAACCTACCCGGTTGGTTTCGTACCCGAGAAAAATACAAATCGTGGGGAGACAGCCGATCTCCTCATGGATGTGTCTTCCACCGGTGACAAGAGTCCACGTGGTGTTGGCCCTGGAGCTGTCACCTGTAGACGACAAAAGAGTCTGGCTAAATGCAGAAATCCTAGTCTAACAAATTTTACTGAACCAGTTGAGGAGTTGACTATTGTTGGTTATGCTGAAGAGCCTGATGTTGGATCATTGTTTGAAGCAACTGGTATTTATTATGTACATAAATCATGCGCAATTTGGTCAAGCTGTAATAAAAATATCATCACGGAGTCCATAAGTCAAGCTATTGTATATGCAAGCTCACGAAGGTGTGCATATTGTTCTCATTATGGTGCGGGTATTTCTTGCAAAGTGAGTAAAATCAAAATTTATTCCTACTAATTGTATTAACAAAGGGACCTTTGTAGTTTCGATATCGTTTAATATTTCTCATTTTTTACAAATATTTTCCCAGGTGGGCTCGTGCAATCGTTATTTCCACTTTCCCTGTGCCGCCGCCTCTTCAAGTTTTCAGGACACAAAAACTCTCTCCCTATTTTGCAGTCAGCACCTCGGTCAAGTGCCTCTCCTCCTGAACGGCGACATAACCTGTATGCAGTGTTATGGAATGGGTGATGTCTCAAACCTAGTAATGTGTACAATTTGCAATCAGCACTATCACGGCAGTTGCGTGGGACTGGCACTGCTGCCTGGGGTGCGAGCAGGTTGGCAATGTGCCCCATGTAGAGTATGCCAGGTGTGTCGCCAGCCCGAGGAAGTTTCCAAAGTTATGCTTTGCGAGCAGTGCGACAAAGCTTATCATCCAGGTTGCCTTCGTCCCATCGTCACGTCAATTCCAAAATACGGCTGGAAGTGCAAATGCTGTCGTGTCTGCACAGACTGTGGCTCAAGAACACCAGGAGCAGGTTTATCATCTCGTTGGCACTCTCATTACACAGTCTGTGACTCTTGTTATCAACAAAGAAACAAAGGTTTCTCTTGTCCCCTATGCAGAAAAGCTTACAGAGCAGCAGCTTATCGAGAAATGGTACAGTGTTCATCATGCAAAAAATTTGTCCACGGTACATGTGACCCAGAGGCAGATCCCCTCACCTATCAGCACCGAAAAGAAACAAAGCCAGATTATGACTATGTCTGTCTTCACTGCAAAACAATTTCCATATCAAAACGAAAAGACAATATTGAAGATTACGGTGGAGAGTCATCTCTCACAGCATCACAAGAGAGTTTATATGGTGATGGTGACTCTTCAGAATTTGACTATCCAGCTGATGATCCACTGTATTCTATAGGTCTTGGCAAAGGTAAGCCCTTTTGTGCTTCAAAAATAGCCAAAAAAAGACTGGGTCTTGCTGGCATAGTGGGTAGACCAAAGGGTGTTGGTAAACTTGGATATCAGAAGCGTCAAAAGTTGAATGAATTTGGTAGGAAAAGAGGGCCAAAAGCAAAAATGAGAGGTATATTTGGTGTACCAGGTGTTGGTTTACAAAAACCCCAATCAGATTCATCTAAAGAAGAAGAGCCAGGTGTTGAGAATAGACTTGTATTGTGCTCGGCAAAGGATAAATTTGTATTGACTCAAGATATTTGTGTTATGTGTGGGGCAATTGGCACTGACTCAGAGGGTTGTTTAATAGCTTGTGCCCAGTGTGGACAGTGTTATCATCCCTATTGCGCTAATGTTAAAGTGACAAAAGTTATATTGCAAAAGGGATGGAGATGTTTAGATTGTACAGTGTGTGAGGGATGTGGTGAGAGACACGATGAGGGACGATTGATACTGTGTGATGATTGTGACATAAGTTATCATATTTACTGTATGGATCCACCATTGGATTATGTACCACATGGTACATGGAAATGTAAGTGGTGTGCATTGTGTCAAACTTGTGGATCAAATGATCCTGGTTTTAATAGCAGTTGGCAGAGAAATTATACACAGTGTGGACCATGTGCATCACATTCAGCTTGTGCCTCGTGTCAAGAGCCTTATAATGAGGGAGATTTGATTATACAGTGTGTACAGTGTGAGAGATGGTTGCATTGTGCATGTGATCATATTAAAAATGAAACAGATGCTGAAAAATGTGCTGAGGAGGGATATAATTGTGTTTTATGCAGACCAAGAGATGTACCACCACCTCATATTCTCTGCAATTTACCAAAGCCACAGGTGAATAAATATCCAAGATCACCACCACCACCACCACCACCACTTGTACGAAGTCCTGAGCTGTATAAACAATCGACTCAACAGTATCTTGTTGATGGGGTTTATCTCTCTGAAGCGGGTATGCATCATATCAAATCATTGACATTCGAGCAACAACAGACGCGAAAAAAGAGACGAAAAATACTGCCTGTTATTGATAAAGATGCTGATATTATGGCGACAATTGAGTCTGTTGTGGCTGGTAGTAGTTTGGATAATTCATTTGAGGAGAATTGTAAGCATATGGATATTGATGTTAAGAATGAGCCTGATGAGGTGCTTAAGGAGGGAATGGTTTGGACACATGTAGATCAACCACCGCCAGAGGGTTACAGTCTTTATACAACTGAAAATGGAATATCTGTTTTGAGGAGAAAGAGACAGAGGAATTTACAAAAACTTGGAATTGGAGGATTTGTTGTGAGACTCAGGGGTACTAGGAAGGATAAGGAGCATGAGGGAGAGCCTGATAAGTCTGTTGAGGGGAGTGTAATGTCTATGGGGGATGAGAAACCGAGGAAAAAGGGACCGAGAAAGAAGCAACAGCCAAAATTGGCAGAGAGTTTTCCATTGTATATGCAGGAGGCATTTTTTGGTAGGGATCTTATGGATGTCACTAAAGAGAGAGATTTAAAGAGTAGCAGTGATTCTGACAGTGAGAGACATGCTGAGGGTAATGGTAATACGATACAATTGTCACAGGACGAATTGAGGGCTATTGAGCTGGTGAGAAAGAATGCCAAAGAGGATAATGTGTGTAAAGTATCTAACGATGCCCTTATTAAGAGGGAGGAAATTATTGATGACGATGCAAGTGATACTGAGGCACTTGGTGATATTTTACCAATATCTACAGATTTACTTGATACTGATGAGCTTGTTAATACTATTATGAATGAACCTGATGAGGATCTTGTGGGTAAGGCTGGTGAAGCAATGGATGAACTTGATGAGGTACCTGGACAGAGTAGAGATGAATTGACGGATATATTGAGCCCTCATTTTCATTTAGAATCTATGGTGAGAGATACGGGATTACCTAATATGGATAGTAAAGATGTTGAAGAAATTTTTAAGGGAGTACTCACTGATGAGTCTCAAGAGTCACAAGAGTCCTCGGTATTTCCCATTCAAGCTCAAACTCCAAGGACTCCTTCCACTACTACTCCAATGGTATCACCATCACCACATCCTAATATTCAAACTGGTATTCCACTTGCCAGACCACAAGTACCTGGTTCACTTCCACCTGTGGCCCAATCGAATTTAAACTCACCCATGAGCTTCCCACCACCATCGCCTTATCACTCTGAGTACAGCAATAGTCCACAGTTTAGTCCTGCTTTCTCGGAACCACCCAGTCCCTGGATCAATCCTGATGAGGAGGGATCGGGGGGAGCTGTTACTGTTGCCACTGGAAAACAGGGAAACAATGCCAAGATGTTTCAAGATGAAAAATTGGGGGCTGAGGCGACTATTTCTTCAGTGCTTTATGCTAATATGAATCATCCTGAGTGGAAAGAGGAATATCCGAGTGAGTTGTATTTTTTATCATTCACAAATTATCACAGATATTATGAAAAATTCAATTTTTTATCTCAACAATGAGCAATTTTATGATTAATTTCCTCATCATTATAATAATTCTTCCATTATTGTGATTAATACAGCATGGCCAGAGAGATGCAAACAAATTCTTAAAAAATGGCGGGCTCTACCAAACGAAACAAAAGCTCCATACTTGACACAGGCCCGTGACAATCGAGCGACAGTACGCATGAAGAAGACTCAACAGGTGAGTAATTTTTCCTCTTTAATTCAAAAATCAAAGAACCAACTGCAAATAAACAAAACAATTGTCTCAATTAAATTGTTCTTAATGACAATTAAACAACGTAAAACGTGCAGCTCTTCAATTACCGAGGTTTTATTTTTTCTTGTGCTAACACATGAGTCAAAACTAACAGCTCGATAGTTGTTTTTTTTTTTTTTTTTTTCTTTCATTATTCTCACCACCAAATATTTTATAATTTATTTTTTGTGTCTGATTGTGTTGCGTCTAGCATTGAAGACTCTCTCAGAGTATTGGGTACATAATATACGTTGTGTTATTAACGTTACAATATATGATACTATCAAATTAGCAGATTGATTCTAATTCAATAATTCCCTGGCCTTGTTCCCTGGATGATGCAAAAAAAAAAAAAAAAAAAAAAAAAAGATAAAATTACACATTGACAAGACGTATTAGAAAAAAATAAAAAAAAAACCCAACACTCTGAGTGAATTCCGTGTGTCCCCCTGATTAATACAAATGTTTGATACCACTAGAAACTGCTCCATTCCCCCCTGCCCCCCTCGTTGACACAATTACTAAAGCATTGTTTGATATCCCATTGGTGGCCCATTCCTGTGTATTTCCTCGATATATTAGTCATCCCTCTGAGATTATCAGATAATCATACTCACTGATAAATTGAAGATTAAGACAGGAAAGATCCGCGAAAAAATTCCCCCACGAAATCCAAAGAGAAAGAAAAAAGAAATCCATTGAGTAAGAATTATCTCTCATCTCCTCTCTTCTCTCCTGTTCTCTTCTGTTCTGTTCTGTGTGTAATATAAAAAAGAAAAAAAAAAAAAATGTGTGTGAACGTGTGCCATCTCCCTGAACCGACAGATACCCAAGGATATACCAAGCACGATCCAAGTAACATCAACAAGTACACCCACCATGATGACAAAACCAGTAACAAGCATCACATCATCCCAAGTAACTCCACTAGTTGGAATGGGTACAGGTCAAAAGCAAATTGGATTATTGGCCTCAGTTGGCAGTGATAAAGTACCAGAGAAGCCAGGTATACAGACACAAGTGCAAACAGTCATCAGTGGATTATCATCAGGTGTTGCTGGCCAAATTGGACAAGGATGTTTACAACATAATGCGGAGGTGTGTGCGGTGCAGGGACCGCCGAGGCAGCTAACAACAATATCCCCAAGTCCATCCCCAACCTCAAGTACATCCTCATCACCAAGACCAAACTCAGTCAATTCAATGAATTATTCAAGCAATTTATCATTAAATAATGATACAAATGCAAATGTTAAATTAACCCAGTCACCAGCAAATGTAACAACAATTGTTACGGAAAAAACGAGTAATAATGTTGCTGGACAATCAGGTCAATTGACAACAGTACAACGTAATAATGTCACAAATCATATAACAATAAGTACAAGTACAATTGTTAATAATCAAATTTTAACACAAGTATCACAGGGCAGTTGTAATAATACTGCTAATGGTGGTACTATTGTTGTGGCTGGTACTGTTAGACAATTTACCACGGTTGATCATCAAATTAGAGTGCTAACCCCATCTGAAATAATGCGCACCCTCCCATCCCTCAGCCAGGAGCACTACGATCCGCCACCCACTGCAATTATTCACACTGTACCTGTACAGACCCCGGCTATGGTGAGCCAACCTCATACCGTTGCCTCTAGTGTCTTGTATTTTTGCCGATTTTTTTTTTCCCCCCTTAAATACCTTTTTTTTTATTATTATTTTTTTAGAACTTTTCTATAATTTTTCAATCAATAATTTTGAGGTTCAAGTGGTAAATCGTGATAAATGGAAAATTTACATCTATTAAATGTGAATTTATCTCGCTAACGAGTGATTTTGAGGGAAAATGTCAAGAGATTTTTTTTTTGTAGGTGAAGAAATTTCCGACAAAAAAGGTATAACTTGACATTATCTCGTAGGATCACTCGTTGCCAAGATAATTTGATATTTAACAAGATGTGAAAAATCCACTTTTTACACTTCACCACTTAACTAATCAATTTTTTTTCTTCATTTTTTTAGATTCAAAATTTTCGCTAGAGGATTTAAAAAAGGAAATTCATAATTTTTTTTTTTTGGTTCATCTGGTCGTTATTATTTGGAATGATAAAAAAATTTTTTGTCAAATTATAATTATCATGTTCCTGGTGGCTGATTCGATATCTGCGAAGTAATCCGTGAACTGTTTATTACTCCCTATGTATGATCGTGAATTTTTTATGTCCTTTTGTTCGGTATTTTCGATATTATGTGGCATGTTCATGACCACCCGGTAGCACACTCCGTCCATTGTTCATTAAATTCCTTGTTATTCCTGTATTTCCTCAGAAACCTCATACCCCACCCCACCCACCCCCAATTACTAATGATGTTTTTTTGCTTTTTATCAGTTTATATAATGGGTGATTGTAGAGTTTGCGTATTTATTTGTGCCAGTATTTTTTGGTTGTTGGTTTTTTTTTTTTTTTTTCAATCAGTAATGCCTTTTCTCCATTTTTTTTTTCATTATTCACTGTTGGAAATATTCAATTTTTTAAATTTATCAAAACAGTCATATTGAAAATGTTGAAAGATATTTTTGAAAAATATTTCCAACATTGTATGCAATACTTGATAAATTAATTCATTAATTTATACTCTTTTCTCAATTAATTGAATTTCTACAAAACAACTATTTTTTTTTTAACGGCTTTAATTGTTGCAGGAAGTATTTATCGTCGATAATAGAATTTTCTATGCACGTTATTTTTATTTTTGTCATGATTCAAATATGGATTAAAGGATGTAGATACTATAATAATTTTTTAAACAAAAATATTTTTATCAATTTTTTGTGGTCTCTCCTGTTCTAGATGGTGGCTGAATATTTTCTGTCGTCTAATGCACAATGATATATTTTAAAAATTGTCAAATTTCTCATTCTATCGAATTTATTCATTGATTAATCAATTAATTATAACATGTATCTTCTTATTATTCATCTGATTTTATTTAATTTATTTGTGAATGTATCGGTTTTGGTGTATGAGTTTGGCTGGTTGTATAAGACGCCTCGTCAGTTATTCCTAATGTGATTATTACATTGATTATGGGGATGTAATGATCGATGTTTCATTGCAAATATTTATGGATTATTTGTGGATTTTTAATAGGAACAGGATAGACTGTCGAATCGAGACAGATCGACTAGAGAACAGGAGCAGGAAAGACAATGGAAACAATTGCAAGCACTCAGACAACAGCAGGCACAATTACAACAGCAAGTTATCCATGAACAACGTGTACACGGTGAGTAATTCATTCTGATGATTGTTTTTTTTTTTTTTTTTTTTTTTTTTTTCTATTTAAAATCATTCATAATGTTGGGTTTATGGTTTCAGCTATGACAAGGGCACATAGGACAATTAATGACGATGGTACTCAAATGAATCCTGACGCTAATTCTGGACTAACTACCCAATTACAAGTAACAACATCACAAGTAAGAATTTTTAAAAATCATTATCTAAAGATGATCAAATAAGGAATATCAATTCAACAATTTATTCCCTTTTTAGGATGGTACCCAATTAGGACCAATGACATCACCCTCTCCAGGATCTCGAGTAACATTCGCAACACCTCCCTTAAAAGTAAATCGAGTTGCAGCCCCTCAGAGCCCACTACAAGCTCACCCTCGTCTACCAAATCAGCCTTGTGCAACAGTTACACGTCCAGTGGTTGCAGTAGTACGTCCAGGTCTCCCAAATACCTTTACCCAGCCACCATCACCATTTTCACCACAGGCACCCCAATCCCCCCATGATTATCCCCAGTCACCAGCCTCCTCCCAGTCCCAGGACCATTTCCAGAGGTTCGAGAATTCTGAGGGCTTCAATCAAGGAAATCAAACCCCTCGTCCAATAATACCAGGTACCCCAACCTACTCCACATCCCCAAGAAATGA
The DNA here is from genome assembly GCA_035578325.1 of Coelinius sp. EB29. NCBI lineage: Eukaryota > Metazoa > Arthropoda > Insecta > Hymenoptera > Braconidae > Coelinius > Coelinius sp. EB29. Next base: position 3,017,022 of record JAOZGT010000008.1, read on the forward strand.
TGTATTCTCCCAACCACCTGGTACACCACGTCCAATATTCAATCCACCTACACCACGTACATCAACCCACGTCTATGCTCCATCACGTACTCCCGATCCTTATAGCAATCAGTCACAAACACCATCACCAGCACCGAGCTACACATCGCCGAGACCAGAGTCACGACAGGAGCCACAATCACCTGAGGTCTTCAGTCAACAGCCAGAGGTCAATAGACAGCTCAGAGATCTTCTCCAGAGGCAGCAGTTCACCAAGAAAATGGAGGGTATGCCTGGTAATTGGAGCCAGGAGCCACAAAGCCCAGTGGGAGAGGGAGTTCAACAATTTGATCAGGGACATGTTCAAATTCAACAACATGTTCAACCAGTGGCTAATAATGTCGAGGGAACTTTCAGACATCCTTTGCCACCTGGTATCAGACCCAGAATGCCTTTACAATTGAACGTGTTCATTAGAAATTCACAAGGTAAGTAAATTGATATGCATTAAATGTGAAAAATTGACTAGTTCTTTCATATTGTAGCATGTTGATCAATTTTGATTACAGGAAATGTTGATGCAAGACTTCAGGCAATTGATCCCCGAACCCGAATGATCTTACAACGACCCCAAGTCCAAAGTATCCCCCAGCAGCACTTTCAGAATCAGCAACTCCAGAATCCCCAACAAGTACTCCAGCAGAGAATGCCTGCCCCAAGAAATCCAATGTCTGATCAATACGAGATGCTGCAGTCTCCCCAAGTGCCTCAGTCCCAGCCTCAAACGCAGCCACCTCGATTTCCAGATACCCAACACAATCAGCCCATGCAGAGGATTATTCGTGGTGGTCAGGACATTAATCAGAGTGTGAGAATGATGTCCCAGAGTATGACACGTCCTCCACTGATTTCTTCAACAGCTAATGAAAATCCAGCCACATCAGAGGCATCAGAAATTCCAGACAATGTGACAGCTGAACTTGAGAAACTTGAGCAAGAGGGTGCACCCATGGTAGAGGTCGAGGGCGTCAGTGCAATATTAGGTGATTTGGCTGAAGATGACGACGAGCTTCTAGCTGAAATGGGTGCAGATTTCAATATTCTCGAGTATGCTGATCCTGAATTGGACAATATCACTGGTGGTGAGAAGACAAATATCCTGGATATGGATCTAGAACAAGTGGAAGTTGAGACTAAGGAAGATAAATTGAAGAAAGAATCCAAAGTTGAGGAGCATAAGACTGAAGAATTGGGGGGAGGGAGCACTGGTCATGAGATGGGAGAGGGTACAAATGTTTCAGGGAGTGTTGAAGTACCCAGTGTTTCAGCTGCACCTGTTGTACCCCAGATACCCACGAGTCAAACACCTCAGGTGTCCAGTGCTCCTATGCTGCCACAAAATCATCCACAAGTGGTGGCTGTACAGCAACAGATGAATCATCATCTTCAACAAGCTGCTGCTATGGGTAGGCCCATACCTCCCGGCATGAGGCTTACTTCACTTGATGGGGCCATTGTCGGGGTTGTGACGTCGACGAATACTGTTACTGTTAGCTATCCTTCGACGTTTCCTGGACATGGGCAGAGGATTCCACAGCAACATATGCAATGTGAGTTTTTATTTTTATTTTTTTTAGGAGAGAATTTTGATAAATTCACTCGTTTAACCATTTTCAAGAGTTTTGAATCGAACTACGCGCAGTTCATATGTAGTTAGAGCCTTCTGTTTTGAACAAATCATCGGAAAGCATGTTCCGGGCGTGCCGGGCTCTGAGACATCTCCTCTTGGCTGATCAAACATAGGAAGATAGATCTGTGGCGTGTTAGACTCTGGGTTCCGGACCCACTCGAGGTCAACTCCTCTCAGAAATCGATTGCAAAAGACTAGAAGTCGCTATCTCCTATGGTTTTCGAGAAAATTGGATTTTATCAAATTTTCAAAACTTTAACTTCTGTTTTTGGCCTATCAATCATCGATAAACGTGTTTCTCGCGTTGACTATAAGATTCTTGTATATAGTGTCCTAGTTGTCGAATAAAAACACTTGAAAATAATGATTTCTTTATTTTCCTCACAGTACAACAACAAAGATTAGGAATGAGAGGACCAGGTGTCCAAGGTGTACCAGGCAGAGTTGTATCAGTCAGTCATATGGTTGGTCCTCGAATGCCTCTGGCACCACCACCCCCACCGCCACCGCCCTATCCAGGTCCTCCGCCTCCATATCCAGGACCAGTACAGGTTAGTAAATCCATTTAATAATTTCTTACAAAAATCTTGAAAAATGCCTTGCTTTACGAATCAAGTATTTTCAGCGATTCCATTTAACTTTTAATTTTCCATCTAACTCTGTCAAATTTATAATTAATTTCGATATTAAATGTTACTTGGCAGCGCGCTTTTAAAATGCTAGATAAAATTAACGCGCTGAATTTAAATTCAAATAATTACGAGTTTTCATTTCTTTCAATCGACTTTTTCATTGATTTTTATTATTTTTCCGGTGTTGGTATGAACTAATCAAACAACTAGATGATTTTATGATCAAATAATTGAGGAATAATTGATATTGAGCAGGAAATTAGTTGATGAGTGAATTGTAACAATTTTTTGCTGATTTTGGAAATTAAAAGAAAAATTGTAACAAATGAAAAAAAAAAAAAAAAAAAATGGTGTTTTGGCCTGGGTGTTTGCAATGCATTGGTGTTGGTGCATGTCTAGATGGGGCTGTGCCAAGGTGGGCGGGGTATGCCGCGACCACCGGTGCATATCGGTCATCAAATGTCCACCCCTGGTACACCGATGGCACCAGTGGTACATACGGGCTCATCTACGATCGTGCAACATCCACATCGTAGACCCCTGCTTCTCCAGGTGAGCAAGTCTCGGGGCGTTTACAAAGAAAACAAAAAAAATATGATAAATCTATTGATGGTGATGGAGATTAATTGACACAAGAGAAAATTAAATTTTCTCGGTAATGAGTGATTTTATGAAAAAATATCAAGAGGCGTTTTTTAAGGAGAATTTTATTGGCTACAAAAAAGGTCTCCTGATAAATTCTCCTAAAACCATTGATTACCGAGATAATTGGATAATTCATTAGTGAAGTTGTAAAACGTATCAAAACTATTTTATTTCACACATCTTGTGAGATATTGAATTATCTTGAGAACGAAGGATTTTAGGAAAAAATGTCGAGAGAACTTTTTAGTAGCTGATGAAATTTTCAACAAAAAATGTCTCTTAACATTTTCTTTTAAAATCACTAATAACCGAGATAAATACTGTTTACCACTTTGCTAAAGTGAAGAAATTACTCTCAATATTAATAATATTTTAAAGCATTTAGTACTGGCTGCAGCAAATATGTGTACTCTGCATGTTCGTTGTTATTTAAGAGTTGTTTGCAAGATTGATACAATTTACTTGAGAATTACAATTTGGTACTGACATTAACTGTCAGCAGTCGTGTTCACAGGAGCAACCGTTGTTACTGGAGGATCTATTGGAGCAGGAGAAGAGGGAGCAGGAGAAACAGCAGAAACAACAGCAGGTTGAGGCTGGTGCACCAGGTCCATTGCTGAGTGATGTTGAGTTTGAGAGACTTCGTGCTGATGTACTTGCCTCGTCAACCTTGGGCTCACCCCCTCAGGCTATTTCTGGTCCCTCGACTGGACCCATTATCAGACCACCTAGCAAACCAAGACCTCCTTCTGCACCAGGACCTTCAGCATCGTGGCCTCAAGTACCTGCCCCCGTTAACTCACCTATTCAATCACCTAGACAACCAATTGCCACACAAACAGCACCACCAGAATGTAAGTCTAATTATTTCTACTTGAAATTGAATAAATTTTTGATAGAAGATGATGGGACTTTACATTTTACTTGAATTTTTTCAACAGTGAGAATCGCAACATTCAACATTCCTCACCTGCCAGCCCCTCCAGCACCTCCGGAAGTCATCACCACGGAGCAAGACCGGCTGGTCCAGCTCCAATACGAGCAATGGCTAGTCCATCAGGCCCAGATTCTAAAACAGCAGCAAACCTACTACGAGACGGAGATGCTGAAACTCCGTAAGATAAAAAAATCTCTAAACAGTAAGAAACGTCAGTTAATAAAAGCTGGAAGTGAGCTATCAGAGACGGACGCCATAGAATTGAAAAGAGTCTCAGACGAGGCATCAGCTCTTCAAAAATTCCTTGAGCCCAGCAGAAAGCAATTTCGTCAGCACAATATGCTGGCTCAAGAGTATCAAAATAAACAACAGCAGAGACAAGTCCAGCCACAAACCTCAGAGCCTTGTTCTCCTCTGATGTCCCCCTCTCAGCATTCCTCCCCACTGCACAGTCCAGCAGCTCTCATCTCCCACAGTCCTGGACCAGGCTCCTCAGGAATGATTCAACACTCTCCAGCAACATCAATAATCCAGCACAGTCCCAATGCCCAAATGCTACAACACAGTCCTGGAACACAACCACCAACAAATCCTGGAACAATGTCACCCCACAGTATGCAGCAATCTCCACGAATAGGTACACCCCATTCACAAGGTGAAGAGTCACCATTCAGTCCTGGTGCAATGCCATCTCCAGGAATGTGTGGACCACCAACGAGAATGGCATCGCCCCAGCATCGAGCTGTAATGAGCAGCAGATTAGCCACAAGTCCTGGAGCCTTTCCACAAGATCGTGGAAATTCCCAAATGATTGACCAATCAGTCAGACTTCAAAATATCCATCAGAGGTTCGTTAGACCCCCAAACGTAGGAGAATTGGGTCAAAGACCAAGGATGCAGATGCAAGGAGGAATTATCTACAATCAGAGATCACCACTCGGCAGTCCTCAACCCTCTCAACAACAGCACCAACAAATGATGACACAACAGCAGCATCAGCAGCTCTTACAGAGACAAATGCAACAGCAATTGCAACAACAGCAACAATTGCAGCAACAGCAGCATGAGAATGCATTGAATCAGGAGCAGAGTATGATCAATCAGAGAAATCTGCAGATGGCTCAGAGACAGATGCAGCAACAACAGATGCAGCAACAGCAACAGATGATGCAAAAACCACCAAGTTCACCGATGATGTCTCAGCCAGCAAATTCACCAAGTCCTCAGCTCCACCAACAAATGAATTATGGACAGCCACCAAGCTCTCCAATGGTACAGCAGACGATGGGTTCTCCAATGCTTCAACAACAGTTGAGTCAGAATTCTCAACCACCCAGTCCAATGGGAGGGAGAATTCATCACCCACCAACATCACCAATGGTCTCTCAGTACCAACCAAATCCCCCAAGTCCAATGGCAAGATCTCATCCCTCAACATCTCCAATGCTCCAGCATCAGTTGAATAATCAACATCATCCACCACCACCACCAAGCTCACCAATGCCCAGAAGTCCAATGGTACCTTCACCAATGCAAATGCAGAGGAGACAGTCCAATGGAAATAGTCCAGCAATGCCTGATAGACCACAGAGTGTTGAAAATCCAGGAACACCTAGAACACCTCACACTCCTCATTATACTCAACAAAATACTGGACATGATCAACAGATTAATCAAAATCAAATGGACTCTACTCAATCAGACCATCAAAATCGAGGAGGTGGAAATCCTCACAATCCCATGAATCCCATTCCCTTCAAGAGAAACTTTGGAAGATTTGGATTTATTAAATTGGGACTTCGTGGTGGCTCTCCAATGTGGTCAACAAAGCCTGAATCTAGTAAAGGAAAGACTGAGCCTAGATTACCAACAAATTCTGATGAAAAACCAAATACATCAGCTGTTCATAGAAAAACTGGTATATCACAATCAAAAATTAATAGTCTAGTTTGTGCTGATTACAATGATTTTGATGATGACTCCCATACACCACCTCAAACACCACCAAATAGATCTGATCCCAAAGTTGTTCAGGTTGTTGGAGTTGCTGATAAGACTGGGGTATCTGCACTGGGGATTGAGAGTCCCAGTGACAAATTAGAAACAATGCCAGACACTACTGATTACGATGATGATAAGACAATTGTCAATGAGGAGGTGACATTGAGTTCAACAGCTCAACGAGATAGTGATGATATCACAGTGATTGAGGAGTTTGAAGAGTCTGAACTTGTTTTGGGGGCTTTGGATCCTGAAATGCAGGAGGAGTATGTACTTTTCGAGCAGGACATGGTGGTGGATTTGTCAGTGGACTCTAATGACTCATTGAGTCATGCATTGGTTAATAATACTAATCAAAGTCATAATCTTGTTCAAATACTTGAGATTCAGCAGGCACATGATGATCAGGTACTCATTGATGAGGAATTGATTACAACACAGAGTAGAAATAAAAAGGGACTTAGGTTGGATATTATGAGGACTCTGGGTAGTGGTAAACGTCTTGTTACCGTTACTGAGACTCCAGAGTCACCTGATCAGGAGGTTATTATCGATCAATCACCTGGGACTTCTCCCTTTCTTGATCATGGATCTGATCATAATTTTATGGCTCTTATGGGTGAGTCTGAAGTCGTTAGCATTGGATCTGATGGTAAATTATCTGAGGAACAGTTGGATAAAGAGGAGGGGGAGGAGGATGAGAAAATTGACTGTAATTCTGTTGGTGCTAGTCATAAAGATATTGAGACATCAACGCCTGATGGAAGTGATAAGAAAAGACTCAGTTTCAATTTTTCTGATAAATCTCCAATTAGTGAGAGTTTAATTGTTACTGGTGATGATGCTGGGAATTCTAAAGCTGTTGGGAATATTTCTCTGGAGGAAATTGTTACAGTTCCATTGACTAATGAAATATCTGGAGAGAATGATGTTAAGGATATTTCAAACTCTTCTATTGATGATAAAAAATTATTAACTGATGATAAAATCACATCTCAATTAACTCAATATGAGAGAGAATCTTCATCTTTGAAAATACAAAAAATAAATTCTATTGATGTTCCTGATGGACCAATTGAAACCCCAAAAATTGATGACAAAATTACTGAAATTAAATCAGAAATCATGTCAACTAAAAATGTGTTTAATGCGAGAATTGAGACAGAAGTAATTGTGAATTCTGTATCTGTCATATCTCCAGTTTCTTTGAAATCAAAATTAGTGGAAGAATTGTCACAAGATAAAGAGATATTGTCTTCAAAATTAGGTCCAATGACCCCAGAAAAACCATCGATACTCAGCAAACCCAAAGTAGAATTAGAAGAAACTCTCAGACAAAATTGCAAAGAAGAAAAAATCCCTCCAACAATGACCAACTGCACATCATCATCATCACCAGAGCCTGAAGAATCCCCAGAGGACAAAAAGACTGACCTGAACACAACGGACGAGCTCGAAGATATGTTGGAAAAGATTCACAATCCAGCAGAAAATGCAATAAATGGGGAAAATAAAAAGGATAAATCTGTTGTATCACCACTCCAGCGAATATCTCCAGTCGTCGATGAAATATCCTTAGTAAATATTCTCGAGAGTGATGTAGACCCAATTTCTGAGAAAAAAGAAGATCAAACTGATGAGAAAATCTCCAAAGACCCAAAACCAGAGACATTAGATTCTAAAGAATCTCCATCATTGTCATCAAAACCCTTCGACGACTCTGTTCAACCAGCTGGAGATCCCTGTGAGTCGCCAGAGGATATTCTGGACATGCTGGACAATATAATCTCAACAAAACCAGAAATGGTGGACACTGACATTCTCGAAGAGGACAGATCAAGAAAATCCAGTTTGATTTATCAATTACCAACGCCTCTGGAGTCTCTTCCATTGAACATTCTCCAGGATTCTCTGATGGATTTGGAAACTCCAGGGGGTGATAATGAACTTGAAGAGCCACAACAAACTACTCAAGTTTCATCAAAACCTCTAGAGAGTCAACAAAAGAGTTCTCCATCACAATCAACAACAACGACAGCAACAACAACAACAACAACAGTAGTAACAACTGTATCGAATCTCCAACAAAGTACCACAACAGTACCCCATTTATCTCCTCTATCAAAGCCCACAGAATTGACAAAAAATGTTGTAAATGTATCTCATCAACTCAGAACATTACTATCATCTCTCCAGACAAATCATTCCCAGAGTTACACAACAACAGCTGGACAAGCAACATCAGTCTCCATGGTGTCATCAGTCTCTCCAGGATCTAAAACAAGTATTGTGGTGACTGCAAGTGGAACAAACTCCCTGAGCTCTTCAACAGTTCTCAACTTTACTAAGTCGTCTGTAGACACAACAAGTGCATTAAAAGACCCTTCAAGTATTCCTCAATTGACCAAAACATCAGAGCAATTTAACAGAATTTCTTCAAGCAGTGTTGGAGGTACATTAGCCAGTTTACCATCGCCCACAACAGCCTCTCGACCTGGAACAAATCAAGGGATATCAATCACTTCGAATGCAATGTTAAACGCCATATTATCAAGAGCATCACCATTGACTAAACCCACAATAGCAGGACATCGTGCTAATACAATAACAAGTAATTTATTGAGCTCAGTTTTACCAACTCCAACAGTACAAAAATCCCAGAATCAGAATCAAAATCTTCAGGCTATTCTCCAAGTGAGTTCAAGCTCATCAATAACATCAAAAGTATCATTGAATTCTTCAATTGTATCAACATCATCAGTACAATCAGCAAAAACTGTTGTTCCTCCAATGGTATCAAATTCAAATACAATTAATGTGACAACATCAATTCTCCAGTCTACTTTATCACAAGCACCAACACTTTCGCATTCTCAATTGTCTGGACAGAGTCAGTATAAAACAACAGGAGTTTTACCGATTGATAATAAATGTGGAGAGTTGGATAATCAGGTGCAGGTGTCGAAAGAAGAAGAATCAAAGCCTCAGGGAAGATCTGAGGAGCTGAAGAATGCCCACAGAATGGAAGAGTCTCAGAATGTATTATTGAAACAACTTTTACAAAATACAGCATGTGCAACAACAACTCCACCCTCATCAACATCATCAGCCCCAAGTCTACCAATTGTTCCATCATTGGAGGCTCAATTAGCTCGGCCAACACCAACTCCACCATCATCACTGATTCCACCTCTATTAAACAAAATACCAACCACAAAAACCACTAAACAGGTTCTAACACGTGAGACATCATTTGTATCTCAAGTACCAGTTGCAAAGACTCAAAGTCCTCCGATTGTCAAGGAAGAGACCCCAAAATCAGTGACTCCAGTGTCATCAGGATCTGTACCAGCAGTTCAACCAGTCCAGAGTGCTCCAAGACCAGCAGAATCCTCAAAACAAGTGCAGAAAATTACATCTCCAGGTATTCCTCAGCCCCAGATAACGAAACCAGTCCCTCAGGCTCCAAAAATTGAATCTCCACCACAGTCAGATGTGCCCACACCAGTCACCACTCCTCCAGTGCCCGCAAAAACACCAGATCAGGTGGCTCCAGCACCTCAGATGAGAGTCAACATTCCCACGACATTCACAAGACTGGTACCATCTGCTAAATCAATACAAACGTCTTCAACCCAAAAAACAATGCCACCGAGTCCTCAATTAGTGAATAATATTCAAACATCATCACAACCATCAACACCAGTACCAACAACAACACCACCACAAACCCCTCAACCCCAAACGGGACCACAAAAACCATCAACACCAGTTCAAATACAATTAACTCAACAATTGACCCAATTACCAAGACCTCAAATAATAAATACACAACAGCCATCAGTGCCTCAGTCGATGCCAATGAAAATTGTCCATCAGACACATCTACAACAGGGTACAATGATTTCCCACACAGTGCCTTTAGTTGAAGTTAAAAAAGAAATTCTCGATGAAGTATTATCCGGTACACCACCAGCATCTGATACCAAAGATTATCTAACTGCCAAAGAGGAGATTATGGATGGTACAATTGATGATAAAAATGATCTGAAGAAACTTAAAAGACGTCAATACCAACAGAAACGTAGACAGAGCCAGGGAAAAGATGCGTCTTCTCAGCCTCAGAAGAAGAGATCTCGAAAGGTCTCACGTTTGGATGAGGATTACGATACTTTTATTGATAATCTCATGGTTCAATTGCGTCAATTACCTCAAATGACAGTCTTGGAGCCTCTTTTAGGGAGAAATTACGGTGTTTGCCCGATTTTTGGGTCTGGAGATCTCTCAAAAATAGGGAACACCAAGGATTACAACACTAGGACAGGTGATTGCACTGGAGTTTATGGAGTAGCTAGACTTTTAGGAGTCTCTGATCATTACAACACTCAGCCCTTTGGTGAAGGTGAGCCCTCCACTCCTCAACAGCCAGCATCCACTCAACGAGGCTTCTACGACCAAGAATTTCCACCACTGAAACTGGACGATGCTGTCGATAAGAAGGAGAATCTCTTGATGACTCGAGACGTTGATACTCCAGACACAATCGTAAGCTCCTCATCACCTGAATGTGTCATTCCAGAGTTTATCAATCGTTTCCCAGGACTGAGATTGATCGAAGAGGAGTCTGACGAAGAGTCTGATTGGTTAAAAAGAGTTTCTCCAGTTATTCCTCTAGTCTCACCCATTCCAATTCGCCTAAAGCCCCACATCAAAGACAATTCGAAACAAGATAAAGAGAATGTTGGTACAATAAGATCAACAAAATCACCTGTTGCATTGCGTGAGAATGGTAACGTCACAGTCACTCTGACACTCAATTCTCAAGCAGCTGATGACATAATGGGAGTGTTAAAAGACCTTGCAAATATTCTGAATATACCACCTCCCAATGGTTATCAGATAGTGGAGAGAACAACAACTCCACCCTCTCAAAAATTGGGACTCTATAGAACCAAAGGAAAGGATGGGAAAGAGGGAGCTCCAATAGACATTCAAAGTATTTTAAATGGAGCAGCTAAATTCTGTCGTCATTGTGACGTTGTCATTCTAAATAGTTTAATTCGTAAAAAAGTTTCAGACTTACCATTTCTCTCTAAAGATGAAGCAGAACCTGGTGATGAACTCTGCTTCTGTTCAGCAGCTTGCTACATGCAATTTGCCCTGATGCACAGAACTCCAACGACACAGGGTAAAGCAGCCACAATTGTTGATCATTTGTGTTCAAAATCAGAGGTGAAATTACTCGATCATATGAAGAAAAAATTACAGGAGAAGAGATCTATGGAGAGACAAAATTTAACAGAAGCTATTGATGTAGATTCTATTGAGATGGATCCTGATATCAAGATTAAAACAGAAAGAAATGATTGTGAGGAGCAAATAACAACTGAAGAGTTGATGATGCAACTGGAGGATAAGAGGCCAAAGAAACATCCAGCCTCTGAAGATTTGGAGATTGATGCGGGACATCCTCAGCCTCCAGCCAAATTGTGGAGAGGAGTCAAGTACAAATTGTGGACATTGGGGGGTATTCAACCGGCTACTAAATACAAGAAACCTACCGATAAGGAGATTACAGAGATGTTATTCAGAATGGGAGTGACGGTTTCTCCAGTAAAGACAGATGACAGTAGAAGATGTATGTTTTGTCAGAATCAGGGAGATGGTGCTGCTGATGGGCCTGCCAGGCTTCTCAATTTCGATGTGGACAAGTGGGTGCATTTAAATTGTGCACTGTGGTCTGAGGATGTTTATGAGACTGTTAATGGAGCATTGATGAATCTGGATATTGCTCTGCAACACAGTTTAGTACTGAATTGTGTTGTTTGTGAGAAACCAGGTGCTACTGTCAAGTGTTTTAAGATCAGATGCACTAATGTTTATCATCTTGGCTGTGCAGTTAAGGATGGCTGTGTTTTTTATAAGAATAAGAGTACATTTTGTGCACAGCATGCTCAGAAAAATGATAAGGATAATGAACTGACTACTTTGTCGGTTTATAGGAGGGTTTATGTGAATAGGGATGAGAATCGTCAGGTTGCTGCTGTCATGCATCATTCTGATCATAATCATTTGCTGAGGGTGGGAAGTTTGATATTCTTGAGTGTTGGACAACTGTTGCCTCATCAGTTGGCAAATTTTCATACTGTTAATTATATCTATCCAGTGGGATATAAGATCGTGAGGTTCTACTGGAGTATGAGAAGGCCAAATAAACGATGCAGATACGTTTGCTCCATTCACGATGTCTCTGGGAGGCCAGAGTTCAGAGTGCTGGTGCAAGAACCTGCTCAAGAGGATGTGGAACTGAGGGATGCATCACCAAGAGCTGTTTGGAGTAGAATCCTTCAGCCTCTAGCTGACATGAGAAAGAGCACAAATAGTGTCCAGCTGTTCCCTCGTTATGTGTCTGGGGAGGATCTATTCGGGCTTACTGAACCAGCTATTGTGAGGGTCTTGGAGAGTCTCCCTGGCATCGAGACCTTGACAGATTATAGACCAAAGTATGGGAGAAATCCTCTTTTAGAGCTCCCATTAGCCATCAATCCAACTGGGAGTGCAAGAACTGAGGGACGATTGAGAAATCAGTTGCCCTGGAAGAGGCCTCATACCCAGAGGACTGCGTCCTCTGCCAGGGCAACTTATGCTCCAGCTGCTGCTGTTGCTGGTGAAGTTGCTTGTCCGTATTCTAAGCAATTTGTTCACTCGAAAAGCTCGCAGTACAAGAAGATGAAACAGGACTGGAGGAATAATGTTTATTTGGCAAGATCCAAGATTCAGGGGCTGGGGCTGTATGCAGCGAGGGATCTGGAGAAACATCAGATGGTTATTGAGTATATTGGGGAGATTATCAGGACTGAACTTGCTGAGACCAGGGAGAAACAGTATGAAGCTAGGGTGAGTTGAATTTATTTTTTAATAAATTAATGGTGTCAATGAGCTTTTGAAGAATATCTTGGGATTGAATGGAGAATAAATTTAATTTTTTATTTCAGAATCGAGGAATTTACATGTTTCGACTTGACGAAGAACGAGTGGTAGATGCAACGCTGTGCGGTGGCTTAGCGCGTTACATAAATCACTCCTGCAATCCCAATTGTGTCGCCGAGATTGTTGAAGTTGAGCGTGATCTCAGAATCATTATTTTTGCTAAAAGAAGAATCTCACGCGGAGAAGAGGTAAAGTATCATTTTTAACTCATTCTATAGAAAAAAAAATCTGTTATTAAATATCAAATCAAATATGAATTAATATAAATTGAATATTTTAGCTGGCATATGACTACAAATTTGACATTGAAGATGACCAGCACAAGATAGCTTGCGCCTGTGGTGCACCAAACTGCCGCAAATGGATGAATTGAGCTCAATCCACTAAAAAAACACTGTTGTTATTGTTGCTAAGTTTTTCGGTAGTTTTTACAATGGAGATGATTGAAAAAAAAAAAAAAAAAACAAATTATATATATTATATATAAAATATTATTTTATTTGTAAAGTGCCATTGCAGTTTGACTAAATGATCGACATTCCTCCAAAGTTGTACAATATTAGCTTTTAGAGAAATGAAAAACCCGCATTATGATGAAAATAACGATTGAAACACTCGATAAACTTGTAAATTTGGAAAGAAATCTATTGATGATTAATTATGGGAGTCGACAAGGACTAGAGAGTTAAGTGAGGAGGATTTTTGTAATTGTGAGTTGTATGGAATCTGATTATCGAAAGAGTAATGGATCCACATTGTAATATAGAAAAAAAAAAAAAATGAATTGATGCAATCGCACTCGTCTTTGTACATAGGTAGATTTCAATCACCAGACATTGAATGAAAGAATTAAATGATAATAAATAAATAAACAGATTATGTAAAGTTTCGAGTACCTAATGTAAAATTATATATGATATAAAGTAATAAATCAATATTAAAAATTTATAACTACTTTTGTTGGTGCAGTTTTGTTTTTGCAATTGATATGCGAAAGGTTCCGAGTTTGATGCTCGATCGGATAGAATACAGTGAGATCTAACTATTCAAAGTCTTGATCGAAATATTAAGGGAATGTCTCAAAAAAAAAAAATTGTAATAAAATTGACAAAACATTAGTTTCATGTTTTTTTTTTTTTTTTTATATTTTTTTATTCTCTTTATTTCTTCATCACTTTTTCACTTTTTATTTCTCATTAAATTTTTTGCCTTACACTACTGAGGAGCATTTTAAACAGTGTAAATAAAAGAAGAGGATAAAAAAAATAATGGATAAACGAGCCAAATATTCAACCTCGAAATACTGTTATTGTTCCCGTTTTGCATATTTCATTACGGCAGTCTTCAGGATGATATTATTCTCGTATTATTTATTTATTTCTTCTAATTTTCATTTCTCTGAAATTGTATGCACTAATCCTTATTATTTACTTTAGAAGTTAATCTGTCAAACGTAAAATTTTTATCATTTTTTATTATTAATAATCCGGCTTCTCTTAACAATTACACAAAGAGTCGCACGCACTTGAACTCGATACTAACGACAGATTTTTTTTTTTTCTTAATTTTTCATATTTCTCTTTAATCAATCAATGAATACGAGTACTTATTAATTGAGAACAAATGATCGCCAAATAATTGAGCCATTTTCTTTTTTCAAATAATTATTGGCAAGTATTTCAATTTTGTTTTTTTCTTCTTTTCCGTAATTTCCACACCATTAATTACAACAGTTGAGGAAAAATAATGATAAAGGGAGGACAAATTAATTATTATACTCATGATAATGAAGGGGTAATTAAATAAATGCTCGTGGAATGGCACTGTCGGTCCATCCTCACGGATTGGAACACGTTAATCATTAGATAATTACATATTAACGACTCTTTTACGTGAAAGAACACTGAATGATTAAAATTATCACACATTACACGTCTAAGAACATTTTAGTCTCTACGTATTTACAAAGTGGTTAGAGGGGGGGGGGGGGGGGAGGGTAACGCCTTTATTTTAATTTCTTTGCGGAAAAAAAACACATTGAGTTGACAGTTGAAGATTCATTTCTCATATTATCTTTGGATCTCGCGTCAAACCATTTTTATTCATATATATATATATATATGTATATATCAAAAAGGCTCGTATTTTCTAACGTTATTCATATTTATCTCTTCATCTTGTGCTCTTCGGGCTATTTTTCTTTTCACATTTTTCAATTGCCACGAAATTCTTTAGTAAGTGAACAAATTGGAAAATCGTGGGTCATTATCAATTTGTACTTACACCTGAGATGTGGCAGTTATTTGATAGGCTTTAATTTTTCGTTTTTTTTTTTTTTTTTTTTAATTCGTAAAGTGGTGAAACAATTTTTCGATGATTAACTTTTTTGGATACTTCATTTTTCTCTTTAAAATCAGTTTTTTAGATATATCTCTCAACCTAAGGGAGATGGAGAATTTTTTATAAAAACCTTTTTTGTAGATCTCATTCTGTTCTACAAAAAAGCTCTCTATAAAAATTCCCCTATCTCTCTTAGATCCAGAGATATTCACCAAAAACTGATCGAGTAGAGTTGATTTTTTTCTGTTTCATCACTTGACAATTTTAATTATCAAAATTCATGGAAACTCTCTGCGCTGTCGTTTAATTAGGGGATCTCCGGTCTCAGATGGTTTGATATTTAATAAATATATTGAATCGGTAACACCATATCATTACAATTAAATTCGTGTAATAATAGTTACACATTACTTAGGCGAAAAATTTGTGTGATTTTTAATCAATTGTTTATATTTTTTTTTCGAAGACTTGTGAAAATTAATAATAATAAGAAAACGGTTTTTCCCTAAAAATTGCGTATAATGCGCATAAAATGTAAAATATAGGTATATTATATATAAAAAAGTGTCTTTTGGTATCTCTCCCTCTGAATTATTATGAAAACTACACCAATATCGTTTTGTACATACACTACAAATTGAATTCATCCTACCGAGGACAAATTTTCATTTTTTTTTTTTTTATCGAGTAAAAAAACTTGTTTTATACACATTAAATGCTTTTTTTCGTTTTTTTTTTGTACACTTCGATGTAGAAAAAACAAACGGACTTGTAAAAAAGAAGATAAGATTTAACTGAGCTCCAGTTGACCCCGCACGTGAGATTCTGTGCGCCATAATTTAATATTCGAATATGAGATTCATTAGATTTATCATTCAATCTTTTTCCATGTGCCTCAGTTGAATTATTAGCCCCCTCGTTTATCTTCATCTCAGTCTCGTTATTAGGTCTTGATTATTTTCCTCCACATAACTCGCTTTGGTTTAACTGTTTTTTTTTTTTTTTTCATTCGTAATCTATCAAGTTATTAGACAGGACCTAATGACTGATTTAATTCCCATAACTCTTACAATTCCGTAACAGCGTAAAGATTGGGATCACTGCCCTGTACCTGACTCAGTGTAGGCACTACAGATGCTTTCTCCTGTCTCGATCTTGCTCTATTGTAAGTGCCATACATATTGGGTACGACGTTATTTTGCGCCGTTCCATTGAACTGATTGCACGAAAAATTACGATCGAGTGTTCTCACTTGGTCCTGCGTCTGATCCTGAATTCTAATATTAGGCGCTTTATTTCGAACTAGTGAGCGAAATTGATTCATATTTGTTTGTGAACGTGATTCAAATTCCCATGTTGGTTGATTGTGGTGATTAGATGGATTTGGTGGTAATGGACGATTTTGATTCCATGCTGGTGTTGGTCCTCTTTTTAAATTAGCTAAATTCTTTGGATCAAGTGTTTGAGTTTTACGGGAGTCTTGAAATGTGGCGAGGTGAGCGGGTTCGTGGGAATTGTGAGACATGGTGCCTGTGAAGGATGCAACACTTGGTGTCCAAGGTGGTTCCCTTCCTGATTAACAACAAGGTAAATTTTTTATTATTTTTTTTTTTTTCAAGTTTGATCCAGTGGGAGTTTGTTATTTCAAAATATCTCGATATCTAAGGGAGATGGAGAAATTTATATAGACATCTTTTTTGTAGAAAAAAATGAGATTTACAAAAAAGGTCTCTATGAAAATTTCACTATTTCCCTTAGATTCCAAGATATTTCTCGAAAACTTATTTGTTCTCAAGTTGAAGTGACTTTTCTATCCTGTTTCACATTACTCCACTAATTAAGTGCTCATTTCTGTTAATCATTCGAGGGATTTCGTTGGTACAGTACTTACCAGGCTCCGAGGGGGCGTGCCCTCAGTAGAAATCACTTGACTCAAGTGTTTTACACTGCTTGCTCAGAGTTGCGTACTGACCAGGTTGATCTCCGTGTCCAGAACGGTGTTCATTTCTTCCACTTGCAGATTGCTGATTATGCTGAGACGGTTTGTGATCCCCGAGTCCACCGTGCCCGTTAACACCCCCACCTCTGTAAATGTCAATTGAAACGTTACAACAATCTGCTTCTAGTGCTAAACAAATCATAAATCAGTAGTAAATTGGTAAAATGTAATTTGTTAAAATTATAATTATCCTCATAATGATTGATTTTAGGAGAAAATGTCAAGAGATATTTTTTGTAGATAATTTCCTGATCTACAAAAACGATTTTCTCACATTTTTCCCTAAAATCATTACCTCTCGAGATAATTCCACAATTACAAAAATCATCGATTAACATTTTACCACTCAACCACAGAAATATCTAATAATTATTAAAAATATCATGAAAATTAATTCACTCTATTCACTAAAAGCACATTCCTATTCTTAACAGTCACTTGTAGCCAGCTGCATTCAATAAAAATGGTTTAAATCATCGAAAACTCTAATAATCAAAGAATATCTGATGTTGACAATATCGAAATAACGATCCACTAAACTCTATTGCGACAGACAGCGGCTAATTGACAGTGAAAAAAGTAAACTCGTAAAAAATTGTACCTATAAGCTTAAATCATTATGAGTATTGAATAATCTCGAAAAAAAAAAATTATATAATTTAAATAGTTGAATCATAAAAAAAAAAATATATAAAAAAAATCATGCACAAACTTTAACATGCTCTCGTGCAGCTGGCGTGCTCGAGCTGTTGCAGTAGCGTAGGATGGCGGGGGCGGCGTTAGCAGAAGAGGCTGCTTAATTGTATTATTCGTGCCATGAGCATTCTGATTAAGAGGAGGGGCTGTAGGCGGGTACGACCCTTGGCCACGAAGTGTTCTAGCTGCGATTGCCTGGGATGCTGCTGATGGTGGTAAGAAAGGATCTTGCTCGTCGACCTGATGATAATCCCTTCTGAAACAATTGTAAGAAATTAAAGCTATTCCTCTAAACAAAAGCATTGAAATTGTACAATTCAATCCAACAGTCTCCATTAAATACAGAATTATCTCGTTAATAAGTAGTTTTAAAAGAAAATATCAAGAGTTATTTTTTGTTAAAAATTTTACAATCTACAAAACATATCTCTTGACATTTTATTCTAAAATCATTCGTTTACGAGATATTCACTGAAAAAAACTACAACTCACCGTTTTCTTATGTAGATCCACGTATGTGAATCAACCCAAACAAGTACAGTAAAGAATAATCCAGCAGTAAGACTAGCCAGTAGCATAAAAGTAAGTCCATAAAGTCCCAAATGACAAAGACTCTTGGCAGCATGAACATACTGTTTGTGAAGTGGTTTACAATCAAGTAGAGTAGTAAGTCCCGACATTAATTTATCCACTGTATTAACTTCACTCTTGATACTATTGAGCTTTGGTGATAAATTGAATTGTTGATTGGTGAATAAATCAAGTGCAATATTTTGAACAATATTGAGACTTGCTCTCATATTACCAGCAGCAAGTTGTCCCTCCCTGAGTCTCTGGGTGAATGGATTAATTCTCGTACTTTCGCAATTTGTGTAATAATTAAGTACCTCAGCAGCTAGAGTTGAGGATACTGTTTTAGTTAAATAATCATCTGGTGATATACACAAATCACCAAGTGCAACAGAGGTTGCTAGATAGAGTGATGCCATTAGCCACGATACAATAACCGCAAATAATCCAAATACTGAAAATGTTATGAGTGCGCATCTGGAGTGTCGCGCGACTCCGACCAGCAGAACCACGCATAGTACAAGAAGTATGCTGAGTACAGCCATTGTAATAGGCCATCTGAATAATTCAATTTTTTCACCAAGTTTTATTTCTCTCGTTATACTTATACCACTCAGTGGTTTTCTTATCTCATACGTACGATTGATTGCTATTGTGGTATTTTGTTTCATGTAACCCCAGACTTTTAATAAATAATCTAGTGCTGTTTTATTACCAACTGGTTCATCAAAAACATCCCCCAGTGATCTCAATCCTGGATCAAGTTTCTTCTTGAGAATATTCTCAATTGTGTCAGTTTGATTCTTCACTAATATCACACTACTGTCAACATGCTTGGCAGCATCTATCAGCTGGACAACACCATTGTGTACATCGTCATTGCCATAGAGGCCCACTGCCACTGCTCCTGAGCAGAGAATAGCTAGAATAGCTAGGGAACATTTTAGCAGAGTTATGGATCTTCGGGGACGAGGCTTTCGGTCGCAGCATCGTGTTACCAGGTAGACTAGTAGCACTAGGAGAGTCAGAATCAACCAGGCGGCAGGCAAACTTCCCAGTATCCCAAGGCTCTGTAAATAAACTCCTGAAGGTTAAGTAGCCCTCTATCTAGTAAAAATGAGTAATTTTACGAGATAATTCTCTATTCAACAAGATTGTAAAAAATCAGATTTTTACGGTTTTACAAAAAAAAAATGGATAAATTTATTTATCAGTCATTTTCCCTATCCCAAGATTGATCTAATCGTTATCTATTGTTATCCACTGTTGAGTAAAGGAGAAATCGCTCTCAGTATCGCCTTTGTTCTCTCACTTTATAGACTAGACTCTTCAATCCCTTGTCTAGGGTACTCAAAAACACCCCCTGGGAGGATTCCCACTGTCTCAGCCCTAACATTACCCCATTGTAAACTCATGTGTGAAAACTAGTAAACGTTCAATGATACGTTATTTTCATCTACAAGCCAGTTGCTAGGCACAAGAAGAAATAAAAAAAATGAAGGTATAAATCATGAGACCCCCAGAATACACTCCCTGAGGCACATTATACCCCTCACCGGGTTGGGCTCTTTGTTCATTGTTGAGATTCGCCTCGTATTGTACTGAACTGTTTTAGTAGTTTCAGACGGCCTAGATTCATTCCCATAGAGCGGCATTTTATTTCCTCTTCTTCAGTATTTTTCTTTCTTTTTCACTCAAAGTTTTAATATTACTCGCCCCATGACCCAGCTCTTGTTATTGCAACCACAAATTGTTTAAAGAAGATTTTAATTTGTCTGGTAAGTCGTATTTTTGTTTTTTCTTTCGAGGATATGATTGTTATTCTGAGGTTTTTAAATACAAAAAAGACTCTCATGATTTATGGATAAATGTTTATGTTACCTCGAGATAAATTTCCGAGCGTGGATTAAATGTGTTGTTGACAGAATGCAGAGATACGTTTAGATGTGGTAAACTGTGAAATATCTTAGCCAATGGTGGTACTGTGTACTGTTCAGGAAGCTGTTGACCAATCGCCATAATGATGTACCCTTGACTGCTGTGACTCCAGTTTTTAAGTCTTTATCTCGTACTTGTCAAGACATGCTACACCTTCTGAAAATGATAAATATTCATCAGACAATTCGAGACGTGGTGGATTAAAAATAAAAGAGAATGGATGAAAGGAAAGAGTGCAGAGTTATATATTTTTTTTCTTCGTAAAAGACTAAAACTGGAGGGAAAAAAGTTGGAGCTTTTTTTTAAAGACCACAAACATACCTTCTTTCAACTTTTCACTCTTTTCAGTTAAAAAACCATCTCGTGTTGGTGTTATGGCTGATGGGGTTGGTTGCTCCCGTTATGATTGTTTGAGACTTTTTCCGAGAAATGTGCATTCGTGATACGTAACCGAGGTTTTAGTATACTGTACCAGTGGTGTGTAGCGCCACTAGTGGGATGCAGTGTAAAAGAGAGGGGAATAAGAAGAAATCGAAAAAGTTGGTCTAATAGAGACGAATATAGCGCACTGGGTAGGAAAAATATTTTGTGAATCCACTTGAGATATCTAACGGTACCATCCTCTCCGATGAAAATGGTAACCATTTTACTGTGGAGAGGAAAAAAAAAAATGTTGGATTGTTATTGTTTAATTCTCTTTGTTGTTGAAAAATATCTGATGAGTTTTTAAAACAAATATTTACAATAGAAATAATGAAAACTCTTGTCTAACTCGATAGACAGGATGACGAATAATAGTCAACAATGAGATACAACACAATTTTCATTAAATCGTCAACGATAGGAGATAAATGACCAGTTGGGGTCCAGTAATACGTGACCCTCGTTTAAGTCTTAATATTTACGATAGATAATCCCAGCAACACTCTTGCATGTCCAATGAGGCTTAAGAGTACTGGCTGTTGTGATCATAGTCCACTGTTGGAAGATTCGAGTTTTCGTCCACTGGAATTTTTTCAATAATCTTGTAAACCAGAAGATTATTTTTTTTCTTTACCCAATAGCACCCCAGAATGTCTGATAAATGGAGGATAGATGAATTGAGAGGTATACTTTCACTTATGCTGACGTGTGTTCCAATGCAACTGACGCGTGATAAAGAATACGTAAGAGGGATTATCGATGCAAGACACTCAAGATCATGTGCCGAAGGCCGTTACCAAGTATACGGATGGTAATATTGTAATAATAAAAATTCTTTGTGGTGCGTGTAGTGCCATTGAGAATAATTATTACTCATTGAATGAATAAATTATCTCATTAAAAACACAAATGATGTTATTTCATGAACAATTTAATTTCTTCAGAATTTATTAGATTCTCTCCTTTTGGGTTAAATATTTGAATGCAACAAATGATTTCATTCATTCGAATTAAATTATTTTCTATTATTCAAGAGAATGATTAGTTGTTTTACTCTTTAGATGTCGACCCATCGAGAGAGAATTTAATACAAATTTACAAGGGTGCGCCCTTTCACCGGAAGTTCAAACAAATCAAGAGGACAATGAATCCTCCATCCATCCATTTTATCCTCGAAGCGAATAGGAGAGACTAGCAAACGTGAACATTGTAATTAATTCTGTAAAATATTCTTGAACGTGAAATTAAAAGGCTGCATGATTAATTTTATGAATAAAAAATGAAATTTTGTCACAAAGGAGGGGGTGGAGGATGGAAAAGTTCGTGCTATGGCACAAGGCGTGGCATAAAGGAGAACTAAACCCCAGGGAGTTAACCACGAGCCCCAGGAATCGATCGGTGGAAGTTGTTGCTTCGTCTCACTTCCTCTGTCACATTTTTAACATATACCATAACTCCAATTTTGGGAAAGAGAGAAATACCCAATGATGCACTCAATATTCATGATTGAATGATGATTAAAGTTGGGATTAGAGGTCACGAGAATTCTCCATGAACAATTGAATTGACAGTGCGGTGAGTGAAATTGAATTGGGAAAACGCAATTTGTAGAGAGAATTTCTCAATTTATTGGATAAATTCCATTTGCCTGAACTGACGACCAAAAATTGTTGAAATTTCTATTGGAATTTTTTTTTGTTATTTCAGGTTTAAATAGTTAACGAGTCGTTTTATGAAAAAATGTCAAAAGACCTTTTTTGTAGAGTGATAAATTCTCAATAAAAAATGTCTTTTGACATTATTTCCTAAATCCACTCATTGTCTGAATAATTCACATTTAACAAATTGTTAAAATTGTAATTCAGTTACATTCTCCTCAACTACTGGATTAAAGTAAAATAAAAAAATCTTAATTACATTTTCAGATTCACTCGTGTTAATTCAATTGATCTTCAAACTATTTGACACGAGGCGAAGAAACCCCTTTGAGTAAATCAAAAAAGATTAGTGCGTTTAATCAAGTGACAAGAATTCCTTTGAGTAAACGCTTATCGTAACTCTAAGTGAATTAAACAATTTTAATGAGTGACTATCAATTAAATAACTCAAATGTCAGAGGCACAGAGAATTTCATTTGATAAAATCACTCTTTATGTACATTATCGCCGACATATTTACAAAAGAAACACGAGGAAGATGTCACGGAAACTGGTTATACTCGGAAATAACGTGTCCATGCAGAATCATATCATTGTCAATGGAGTATCGATATTCCGATATAGAACTTGAATCAAATAAGTAATTTTATCATTTCAATTTGCGGACAGTTGATTGAAAAAAAAAAAAATCTCTAAAGAGAATGAATTTTCTTCTATTGAATTTCCATCAAATTTTCCACTCCAATTTATTCTCTCATTTCCTTCATTCTACTTTCCATCAGAAAATAAAAGAAAACTGGATTTTTCTTCTCTTTCTTCACTCTCTTGCATCTTCCCCGTGCAAAAGAAAGTCAGGGCAATGTACAACCGTTGTGTGACAGCAGCTGAGCAGATGTCCCTCGACATAGGCATTTTACAAGGATACTCAAATCCCTCTGGCAAACAGGAACAGTGATACGGAATAAATAGACGTGACGACCAGATGTGTATAAAATTCCTACATCAGCTATTTTCCCTATTTTTACAAGATTCAACACAATTTATTTTAATAATAGATAAAAAAAAACATTATTTCTGCTTTAATTAAACTTGAATGTAAAATTTTCTAAAATAGTCTGAAATAGTTTTCCTTCATTCAATCTCCAATACTTTACCGAATAAATCATCCATCTATCTCTTCTATCTCTTACCATTCATCTCCACAAAAAATATCTCAAGCATAGACAGCCCATTTATTTCATCTTTACCATTCAAAACATCGATTCCACCAATCCATCAGCGAGATAAAACTCACTTGTTATTTTTCCTCTCTGAATGCAGTATTTTTCTACATTCTATTGAGTCAAAAATTTGCATATCCTTAAAAAAAAAAAAATCAATCATCAAAAAATAGGGGATGTTGCTCACAAAAGAGTAGAATATCCACAAAAAGTGAAATAAGGGTTGATGTAGTAGAGACCTCAAAAGACTCTCCACCTCGTTACCCACACGCACACATCTTCAAAAGAAGGACTCAAATTACAATCCATTGGAAAGAGTCCAAAACAATCCCATTACCATCAAACTCAAACAACTATCAATGGCTCCAGTAAATATGTTTATCAATGGAGTCAACCACCCCATCTCCACTCTATCCTCATCCTCCAAAATCAATAATAAACTACCCAACAACGTAAACTACTAGGAGCAAGGTCGTAAGACTGTTGTATCGATTCTTAGAACAGATAACAGTGAAAAATACACATAAACACGCGACATATCCACTAATCTCTCAGTTTTCCTCATTTCCGTGTTGACAAAGTAATGAGCTTAATCATAAATACCTGATTACTGAGCCATAATCGTAATTATAAAAATTCTTCATGTGAAAAGGGACAAAATTGAGTGAAAATGGAAATATTGCTACCCGTATAATAAACACCCTCATCCCTTTTTATCCCCCCCCCCCCCCACCCCTTTCATGAAGAGAGTGTTGGTAAGATGATGACAGTCTTGCATTGCTCATGATATTCAGTGTCACAAGAGCAGAAAATTAAAAGAAAAAATTGTACTGTAAAATTTTCTACCCTATACGTGTGTATACCACCCGTGTATATCGATCCCCCTCTGGTTAAAGTTGTACTCTGTACATGGGGAAATAAAAATGAGAGAGAGAGATGGAGGTGGGGCAATGGTGAGCGCCACCACGTTCTGTCTTTCTCGAGGGAGCGGCGCTCAACGGAGATGGCTTGTGTGTTAGCTTGTTGTTGGGGATTACCCCTGGGATAATCCCTCCATCATCCACACGATTCTACATGAGAGCTAGATGTGGTGGATGACAATGTTGATGATGAAGGGAGAATAAATTTTTTAAGAGGGAAAATGAGTTTATTTGTTGAGTTGAATCGAGATATCCTTGCGGGTTAATCATTCAAGGATTCAAGGATTTTTTTATTATTTTGTTTTGTTGTGTGCAATATTGAAGGATTGTTTGGGTTTTAGGGGTGAAAATTGTTGAGGGTAGGATCGTTGGAATTAATTAATGTCGACTTACCTATCTGTTTCGCCACTGGGGAAAATCCAAATATTTAAACAACACGACAGATACACTCGATTTTCGAAGATCACAGAACGGAGCCCGGAGCTCGACTCTCGGCTACAACCGGCCCCCCTACTCGTTTGTGCGCGGTAGGCATGTGTGGTGTAGATGGCGGTGTTATTTTATTGGGAGCCAATGGGAAAGCAGTTCCGGCCGGTGCCATTTTTCAAGTTGTGAATTTATTCTTGCGCACGTTTTGGCGAGACAAATTCCAAGGAGAATTCCTGGAAATTTATGGACCAGGGGATTTTTCTTGAATATTTTTCATTCTTTATTTTTATCAATTTTTTTTTTTTTTTGCATTAATCACTCGATAAAAATGAAGAATTTTATTTTTCAATTAAAAAGGTAATAAACAAGGAAATTTTCCTCTTCACTATTTATTTATTCAAAAAATAAAATAATTGAACAATGAGTTTTATAAATAAATTAAACTCAATTCTATATCCCAGTTTCTTTATGTATTTTTCAACAAAAATTAAATTGATTATTCGATAATATAATAATAATAATAATAATAATATAATTAATCATAATATTTATCCCTCAGTCGTTTACGGGATTGATGTAATAACACATTTGAACTCATAAGTCATAAATTTCTGTTTTTTCGTTAAATTAAAAATAATAATAAACCTCTCAAACCTCCAATTTATCTTCGTTAATGCACTTTTCACTCAATCTGTTATTCCTCTCGTGGATGTGGATGGGTGACTAGTTTTTAATAAAAACTTTACATTTCTTTTTATTTTCACAAAATAATAATTAACATATGTATCTCAACTATTATTATTTACATATGTATATTATTTTTCATTAAATGTTATATAAAACTTTGTTTTTCTCAATATCTCTATGAAAAAACTATTTTCTCTACTTGGAATGATAAATTCTGAAGAACAAAAGACATAAAAAAAAAAAAAATTCGATTGATGCAGGAAGAAGTCTCGAGAATGAAATAAACATCAATTTATTACTGAGAGTGTTTTAAAAAATTTTGCGTATCAATTGTGTCGAGATAAGGCCACTAGTGGATACGAATACAGTATAAACATTAGGACAATACCTGTGTCTAAAGAACTTTTAAGAAAAAAAAAAAAACAAAGTATTATTTATTTCGTAGAAAATAAAATAAAAATCACGCAACACATCTTTGCAATTTTCTCTCGCTCATGTTTTTTTCAAATTTTTGTCACTTTTAATTTTGTATTATTGAGAGAATTTTACTCGCTTTATTGTCATAATATTCTTTATACTCATTAAATTCTCTTGATAATACGAATTAACAAAGAAAATTATGTTTAATCATGTTCACACACTTTTAGAGGATATAATAATTTTTTGTTACATGAAGAAAAAGGGAATAATTCAGTGTAGAATTTTAATTAGAAATATTCATCTGAGATCTTTCGTTGCTCACATAAATTACGACAAAAAACAGTATTAAAAGACATGTAAGTGTGAGCAATTAATTTGCCTATTGGAAATTTTTTTTGAATAATAATTAACATACTAATTTTATTGCTTCAGTATGTGAATAAAAACAGTCCAGGCACTCTACACAACTGCCAGATTGTTATCTGGCTCAAATTGTATGTTACAATGTTGATTCGTGTATTACAGCTGTGTCTGGATCACTGTGGGCATTTTGAATTATTGAAGGGGGTTTACTTGGTGTCAGTGTTATGGATGATGTCTTTCTCACTGGTTTTGGTGATGCCTGACGACAAAATAACCAGAACAAATGTTAAATTTTTTTTCACCTCAAATTCCAGTTATCTCGATAATGAGTAATTTTAAAAGAAAATACCAAGAGACATTTTTCGCAGAAAATTGTCTCATCTGCAAAAATGGTCTTTTGTCATTTTCTCCTAGAGTCCCTAATTACCAAGATAATTTCATAATTACCAAAATTAAAGTCCTGGAAAAAAAAAACTTGAATAATTTAAAAACCATTTACCCAACTCACCCATTCTCTTCTCGAAGGTGCATCATCATCAGAATAATGATCAATCTCCCCAGTCTCATCACCAGTTTCCGTACCAACGTGCCTCTTAGTAGGTTGCAGAGTGGCATAATTACGACATCCACGATTAAAATTATTAAGATTTTTCTCCTCAACAATTTTCTCCTGACACAGTACCTCCTGAGACTTGCTCTGCTTATTATTCGTAATGATTCCATTACAATTTTTATTATTGAAATAAAATGGAGGCATCCTGGAGACCCAGTGATCAATGCCAGATCCAGTGGAACTCGTTGAAGCTGCTGATGAATTACCCGCAGAATTGCTGCTCCTTCTCTGATAAAACAGCATGTATGCAGCATTTGTTATTAAATTGGTATCATTAACAGCCTCGACTCTGGTATCATCAAAACAGTACCACTGGGTGTCATAAGGATTTCTACAAAATGCTGTATAATGTCCACCTTGTAGGTCCTGCCCATGGTGATTACAAATAGCATAAAGATCATAAACATTTTCATCATATTTAGGTATATTATGATGACGAGTTCTTGGTTTTTTCCAGGGTGACCAGCCCAGTGCACCCAGTGTAGTGACATTGGTATGATTAGGCTGTACTCCACCGTGAGCAAGATGTGGAGTCATATCGAAACCATAGAGAGGAAAGTCTACAAGCATTGTTAGCTTTGATGTTGATCTCTGTTTAGCTGTTTGCTGTCTAAATCTCTTGAGATGAATCACTAGAATATCTGGCAATGACCACAATCCCAATTTCTTCACAACTTCCTGTTTTCTGTTGCAATAGGGACAATGCCAGGCATCCTCAGCCCCTAGTATTTCCTCTCTGGTATACAAGTCGAAACATTCCTCTAGGGTAACTGTACCACCCAATTCAGCATTTGTTTTCAACTGTTTGACACTTGCATGTTCTTCAATCTGGTCAGAGTCGTCTTGAATTATGTTTGATTTTGTCGCCTCGTCCCACTCGAGAATTAATTTAACGTGTTGTGGACCTGAATCGTCAGCACAGAGAGCTAGAGCCTGCTCTATTTGCTCAGTGTAGAGGGGATGCTCGACGCAGGGATCGATACAGGGGTGTTCGTCTTGGATCGGTGTTGCTGCAGGATCTGCAACTCTGATATTGAATAGACCAGGGGCTTGACTCGTTGTCAGAACATCTTCTGAGAGGGTTGTGTGCATTTCTTTCAAGAGAAGCTTCTGCAAATCCTCGTAGGAGGTCTCACGAGATACTTGCATTGTGTAGGGACTACCAAAACGCCCTCGCAGGTCACCTTTTGCCAGAACATTCACCCATACCAAGAGAATGTAAGCTTGCTCTGTAGGCTCTTTCAGTTGGGGCAGCTCGATGCAGTAGAGGGGATCATTTTCGGTTATTACGGAGAGGGGTTGGCAGTCGGAGAAGGTTCTGTAATTCAAATTTTTTTTTTTTAATTTTCATCTAGTCAATTTTTTTCACATTTTGTTAAAATGTTGGATTATCTTGAGAATGAGTAATTTTAGGAGAAAATGTCAAGAGATCTTTTTTATAGGTAAGAAAATTTCCAACAAAAAATGTCTCTCAACATTTTCTCCTAAAGTCTTAAATTCTCAAGATAAATCGTTATTTAAGAAAACGTGAACTTTTGCTGCATTCAATAGAAAAAAAAATCAGGAGACAATAATAATAAGTTTCACGTATTGATTACCTATGGAAGCCTTCATCATGTACTTCAGTCAAGAGCATATGAGTCTCGTCGATGCCGGTATCACTGGCAAGTATCTCACGAAGTTCCTTAATATTCGCTGCTTGATTTACACTGACCCCAATTCTAACTTGTCGAGGCTGTTGAGAAGTATACAGAACATTCACAAAAAGATTCATTTGCCTCTGTTGCTGGGGGACTGGTACAGAGACACATAAAAATGGATCGAATGTATTCGATTGTCGATGACATCTGGGACAGGTGAGGCTCGATCTAAATTGCGCCTGGAATACTTCGTGAACGAACGAGTGATTGCAGCGCACGTGATTTGCTAAAGTTTCAGCTGCAACAATGTCATCAGGTCTTCCAAATGAATTCTGGAATTGAGAATAATTAGACAACTTTATTATCTCAATTTTCTGTTGGTCTATTAGGAATGACGTGACATGACAGTGGGAATTTTTTTTTTTAAGACACTTCCTCATTGTAATGCCTCGATAAAAATATCTATGTCAATTTACAGTTTCTATTTTTACATTTACACGACTACTAGACTGTTTATTTGCTGTACAGTCGTTGTCTCCTCAAGGACAAGACCCACATTTTCGAATGTATATTTAATCTTTTTTTTTTTTTGGGCCATAAAAAATACCTCCAGATGTGTTTTTCATCGTTAACAAGGTCATTTATCTAGGGGAAAATGATTTGGAGTGAATATCCAATTTCTAAAAGTTTTTCCTTTTTTTTTTTTTTCAAACGAGGAACTGCGTTCTGAAATGCAGACCTTGAATCACACCTCGAGATCCAGTCACAATTGATTGAATAATAACGATTGTGATAATGGCGGTACAGGGAATAATTAATGATTACGTAATGCTTGGAATGAGGAAAAAATAAAGGTGATGATTATTTAAGGAAGTGGAGCGATTTGATTTGTAACATTTGCAAGGGCTTATTTCACAATGTTTGAATACAAAGTGTGAAAACATTAATTGTCACTGGGGTGACAAAATATTTAGCTGGAACTTTAGGATTATTTACAATGACTGATGATAATTGGCGAATTTTAAGTCATCCAGAGTCTGGCTAAGGTTTCGCGTAATGGGATCATGATGATAGACAGGGAGAAAGGGGATGACGCATTGGGGATCGGGTTCTACCCTTGAATCATTTTGGAGGGTAATTCAAAGGCTTCGAAAATAAAAAATTTGAAGGATTTTTAGAAATTCAAGAGAGAAATCGTAAAAAAAAACCTCAATTTCAGTTTAAAACTCATCAGTTATCGAAGGATATCTCGAAATCTAAGAGAGATAGAGAATTTTTTGAAGAGACAATTTTTTTAGATAAAATTGAGATCTACAAAAAAGGTCCTCATCATAATTTCAATATCTCCGATAGATTTCAAGATATTCATTAGAAATTGATTTTAAAATTACACTGAAAACTAAATTATTCCGAGAAATCTCATTGACTTTGAATAACATTGAAAATTAATGTTGTTTGCAGTTTTGAAGAATGTCGATGAAAAAAAAAACAGCCGACTCAGACAGTAATTAATACCCAGTGTAACCCACTATAAAATTTTCACTGTATGCACGCAACGTAGATGGAGAAAGTGAAAAAGAGAAAATAAATTCTATTGTTAGCTGCTGAAGGGGTTATGAGGAAATGCAGAGTTTGCTTGAAATTACCCCTCATCCGACTAACAATTTCGAATATTTGTCATCATTAGAGAATTGTCAGAGCTCTCAAATATTTGATGTACGACAGTCGTTTAAATTATTCAAATAGGATAAGAGGAGTTTAATGATTTTCTTTGGAGTAATTGTGGTAGCAAGACTTGAGGTGAGTAAGCCAGTGTGAAGGCCAACGTCTCGTGTCTCTGCATATCACATCGGATTTCAATTGCTCCTGTGCCAATAATAGTTATTTATTACCCGTGGAATTTCTAGGAAGTTGAAAAGACAAAATAAAAAATTTTTTGTTTTTCTAATTTTTCTTTTTTTCTGCCAAATTTGTAATTCATGTTTCTAAAAAAAATATTATTTCACTCTCGTAATATTTCAAGAGTCTGCCAGTGATTCACCAATTCTTCCCACGCACTTTCATTGTACCATGACTGCACTCATAAGTACATTAATACATCGTGTGTTTTATTCAAACAATATTTCCCTGTGTGCGGTTAGAGCATGTTCCAAACTGATTGTAAAGAGATGAAAAAAAAATTTGATGTTTAAAGAGCGAATGCCAGTTTGAGGCCCTGGACAAACAAAACACGAGGAACTTGTTGATTGGTTACTGAGCACGTCGCAGATTTCAAGGTCTCCTCCTCCTCCTTCCTCCCCCGGCTAGTGTGTGTTAATGCACGGTATTGAGGGCTACAGATATTTGTATGAATAATGGAGAAAATTGCCAAACATCATGTATTTATAGAAAAATTATGTGCACGAAAATATCTGTTTTTTGAAATTTTGAAAAAATGCAATTATTTCGATAATAAATAGCTGGAGAAGAAAATGTCAAGAGATATTTTTTGTTGAAAATTTTGTCAGCTACAAAAAATGTCTCTTGACATTTTCTCTTAAAAGCTCTCATTTTTGAGATAAATGAAGAATTGATGGACCCCTATCAGAATTTTTCTAAAGAAATGAAAATATTTTGCTCTCCATAATGATCAATTATCCCAAAAATAATACAAGCCCGATGTTAAGTAGATTTAATGACTCATGAGAATTTATCAAGGCTGTAAAAAAGCACTGGGTTTAATGAAAATATTTGGTTCATTTGAAAGTTCAATGTGACGATGATTCATCCACCCACAATGAAACTCTCTCTGCCCTCTCCATTACCCTTATAATCAGTCCATCAATAAAATCATCTAGAGTCAAAAATCAGAGATAAATACCAATTCTTAAAAATTAAAAGCTCATGTATCGTAACGGCATATCGTGCACTCCGTTATACGGTACAAACAAAATAACAGACGACCTCAAGAGAAAAATATGAAGAAAATTGGAACTCATTTATCTCTCCACATTCCTCAGGTCTCATGAATAAACCTCTCTCTTCCTCTCTCTCTCATGAGTAATATGTCTGTTATCGTCATCATCAACAGTATCATATATTACGATTACAAAATATATCTAATTACATTCTCTATAAGACCTCTCTCTCTCTCTCTCTCTCTATTCGTTTGATTGAGATAAATAAATATTACCAACTGCCAGGAATTTCTCCAATTAATCTACAACGTATTTCAGTTGTACCCAGATTATAAAAATTGACAGTTATAATTTTAAAATAATATTAAATAGAATAAATTGTTGTAAAATCACTGATTAACGAGATAATTTCAATTTTGTATTGTTGATTTTACATTTTGACATTTATCTCGAAAACGAGTGATATTATAAAAAAATGTCAAGAAAACTTTTTTTTAGCTTATTAAATTGTCAACAATAAGTGTCTCTTGACATTTTCCCCCAACTCTATAAATAATTAAGAAAACACACAAATTACCTTAATAATTTTATATTTCTTCTTAGTAGCTTGATTAAGATCCTCATGTACCTTATCCAATAGCCACAACAAAAACTCTTGTGCATCATGCTGCAAATTGCCCCTGTACTGGCTCCCATACTTATCCACAACACTCTTAAAAGCAGTGCTCATCTCTGGATCATACTGACAACTCCAAATAGCCTTAAGAAGTAATGCAAGTTGTTCAGTTATTTCACCTTTGGTGCCATACTTCTTGGAATTTAATTTATTTCTCCTAGACAAATCAACTTTATACTGATCCAGTACAAAGTATTCAGCAAGTATGTCAGTGTGTGATAAACACTGTAATACAGCATTCATAAAACAAGTATTTCCATGATTTCTAAGACCAATAACCCCAGGCACCCTGTCTGGTGGTATGTGGGCTGGCCTAGGGGGTGGTACTCTGATGTCATTGGCACTTGATGCAATATCATCACGTCTTGTTACTTTATGACTCTGTGTACCAACACTGGACATATGTTGTACCATTTTATTGATAAATTTACGCCACGATGGCCTCCTAAACACCCTCTTACCTGGTTTATCATGATAATTATTTGATAAACCATTATCACTCATCATTATACTGTCACAACTATTGTTATTACTGTTAATCTGTTTACCACGTCTTTTCGACATTCTTCCAACACTTTGAAATGGATTTTTTGGCAATGTAAACGTTCTTTTTAGCCTAGAATTTTGATTTATAATACGAGAATCATTAACCTCATCCACACCCAGTCTACCAGACTCTCTAGATCCAATTTCACCGAGTTCACCCTCAGAAACTGATTTCATAACCGGACTGATATTATCACTGCTCATAGCCCGGGTACAATCACACTGGGGCCTTGACTCTTTGGTTTTTTTTTCCCTTTTCTTCTTCTTCTTTCAATGAAGAAAAAATACCTCAGGCCAATACTCAACTTTTTTATCACTTCACGATCATTTGATGGAGATTTTGGAATTTATTTAGACAATTCAGGGATACTTTTTTGAGGAATATTGAGGCTCAAGACATTGTTGCATTCAGATGCATTCGGATGAATGTGAAATACTGAAGGCAAACTAAATACGGTGGCGGCCATTTGCCCACACTCTCAGGGGAAATTTACACGAGTGTGCGAGGGAGGAGTTGTGGACTGTAGTTTGAGGATTATTGTTGGGGATTACACTGAATAATTGGAAATTTGTAACAATTTTTGCGCGGGGTAACTATCGTCACATGAACGGCACTTGGCTGACTTCATTATTGCGGCTTCTTTGACGGAATATTTCTACTGAACGAGAGAGAGAGAGAGAGAGAGACTGATATCGCCCCATAGAGTTACGTGGATTGTGGTGACATCTGTTGAGAGATTTTTAGAATTTTTAACTTCTGCTGCACAGGCAGAAGTCGTTGGCATCAACAATCGAAAAATGCTTAATTTATCTTTTTTTAAATATTTTTTTTTTCGCTTCCGGTTTCGAATTTCAAATTTTTTGCTGATCATTTGGAAATTAAAATCGGAGGGATGGATCGTTCGAGGCCATTTATGGAACATTCAGTAATGTTTAAGACCATGGACATGTTGTTTATAATTTTTATCATTTTTTATGCGCCTCAAAGGTGTTATTCATTGTCGTGGAATTTTTCAATATTCAATGTTTCCGATAATATGACTATTTGGAGATTTGCGGTTTGGAGGAATAGAGCGTTTTTTGCTGTTCCTAGGTGAATTGATTAAATTAATTATCGAATTATCTCGGTAATTATTGATTTTACAAGAAAAAATCAAGAAATCTTTTTTGTAGAGAATTTAATTTCCTATAAAAACGTTTTCTTACTATTTTCTTCTAAAATCACTCGTTCTTGAGATAAATGATTAATAGAAAAAAAATTAGACTTTACAAGTTGATTAAACGATTTAATTAATCTTATTAGATGGGGCAATGACTCTAATAGACACCCGACATTGCTCGAGGCTCCCTGGTATCCAGATTTAATATCAGAACTCTCACCTGTTCAGCCCTCACCAAATGTCTCAGCATATCCAAGCGTTGAAATACAATCGACAATCAGACGTTGCAACAATTTGATCTCGATCGTTGGCTTGGACACTGACAACCGAGGACGTCTGTGGGTTTTAGATTCACCCGAGAATACTCGATGCTCAGCTAAAATAATCCTCTTCGATTTGCGTAGAAATGAGGAAATTTGTCGAGATTTTTTCTCGAAAATTTCAAAAAAAGGATTGAGGAGTTTAGTTGTTGATCCTGTTGTTGGTATCTGGGGGTACAGAGCGTATATTGGAGACCCTGGGGATAGTTCTATCCTTATTTATCATCTAGGTAAAACCACATCATGTAATTTATGTATATTCAGTAAAGAGAATGATCCAAAATGTTCAATTGAACCAATAATTGATGTCTCAATTTCTTCTGAGGTTCAGTTTTTAATAAATATCTCTGAATCTAAGGGAGATGGCGAAATTTTTGTAAGGACCTTTTTTGTAGCTTTCATTTCGCTCTACAAAAAAGGTTCTTATAAAAATCTTCCTATCTCCCTCAGATTGGAAGATATTCATCCTAAACTCGTCGACGAAATCATTTGATTGAATTTTTCAGGACACAATGGCCTCCGAAAATGGTGGAAACTTAAGCTCCTCCACAGTTCCATCCTCCCAGGAATATTCTCAACAGACCTTGCAATCTGCCGAAGAAACCACCTATTCATAACAGGAGGTAATTCACTCCACCTCTTCAGCATAAATGTCGATAATCTGAGAAACGAAGATCCCAATTCCCCAACAAAAATCACGAATACAACCTATCATGGAATAAAAATGGGAGTTTCATCGGGTCTCTTGTGTGACTTGAAGGGTGGCCTTCACTACTTCCTGGTCACCGAGCACGCCAGTGTTCGATGGGATACAAAACACGATTTGAAAGTAAGAGTCTTGGGTTACTTTCTTAACAGCCGGGTATATTTATCGACTGAAAGTATCAATTTCCACTGTTAGCCGTATCCTAATTGTACAATACCGGATTCAATGACAATTTTCAAGTCTAAAAAAACCATATAATTAACTTAATTATCAGGTGTCAGGTCAGTTCATTTATCCCTCATTTTTTTTCTATTTTTCATTCATTTTTTATATTTTCCATTTCAGGCAACTTATCACGCAATTCTATTACAAAGCGAACAAGCCCTCAGTATAACTGATTACACGATGGATATACAGAGAAATGTCTGGGGACTTGTGAACCATCGGCATCCATTTTTGGGAGGAGATAAATATCGTAAAGGAAAAGAAAAATTGTCTAATCGAATTGTCAGAGTGTTAAAGTACAATTTATTTGCTCCTTAATCCCCAATTAATTCTCCCCTTAATGAATAAAATGTTAAATTTGGAATCCATCATTTATCCCTGTCTAACTATCAATTTTTTTAATTTTTCAAATTAGATCTGATATTATATTCGATAGATATGGGTCAGAAGGCGTGTATAATTGGTCAATCGTTCAACCGAATGATACGTTATGTTAAAAAATCACATATCCTACTATTGAGAATAATTGTAATGGGGAATTAATAGATTATAGATTGAGATAATAATTTTATTGAACTTTCTGCATCTACACTGGTTAATTTGTCCATTGGGTGCATCTGCAGCTTTTTAAAAATTATTATTATCTTATTTTCCTGTTAATAATCCAACAACAATTATCTCTCGTGACTAGATAAACAGAAGAAAATTAATGATTTCCGTTAGTTCGAGAGGTATTGTTGATTGGGATTGTTTTAATGGGTTTCATTACGATTGGTAATTAGTCGCATTGTTTGAGAAGAGGGTGGATTGATATAGATGCACCATAGCAGGGAATTGTATTGGTAATGTAATCGTGGAAATTACTCTCTAATGTCCACATGAGTTTCCTGTGTCCAGGGACTACGTGGGTTGGCAGACGGCACTCGTTTCCTTTTTGCACGAGAATAAAATTATCGGATTTGAAGTCAGTTTCGGTACTCCACATGTAGACGTCTGATTCATCTAGAGAATGAAGAAATATGATTAAAAAATGTCGATTGAAGGAAGTAATCAAATTCACAGTTTTTCATGAATAACTTTGGATCGAGTGGAGGTAGCGAAATTTTTATAATGACCTTTTTTATAGAACAAAATGTCAGCTACAAAAAAGGTCTTTACAAAAATTTCGCCATCTCTCTTAGATTCCGAGTTATTTACTGAAAACTGATGTTTCCTAGAGTTGTTAAATGAAAAATACAAACCTTTCTTGCGCAAGAAGAGTTTATTTCCGTTATCACTACCGAGAAATACAATTTTCCCCGGTTTAGTTCCGACATTGACGACAGATTTACTGGAGGATCCTTCCCTCAATTTGTCTGCCTTGATGCTGAAGACTCTGCTGGAGCCTAGGTAAGTGAAGTAGACGACTTTAGTGCCATCGGTCTTCCTCACGAGGCTCATGTAAAGGACATCACTGCGACCTGTACCCAGACTGACGGCTTTGGGTAGCTTCACTAAGAATCCTTTGTCATTGATAACGTCATAGACGATGATTGTACGCTCCGGTGCATCAGAGATGTACAGGAATACTTTACCTCCTTGGGCGTAATCTACCAAGATGTTTTGGAGGCGAGAGGCTGATGCCACGAGGTTGCTGAGGTCAATTTTCTTGACAATCTGATTCATTAAATCCAATTCATTGATTCATTAGATTGATTAAAAAACATCTGAAATCATTTTTTTTAAATATCTCTGAATCTAAAGAACATGGCGAAATTTTGATAGATATCTTTTTTGTAGAGTGACACGAGATCTACAAAAAAGGTCCTTATCAAAAATTCGCTATCTCTCTTAGATTCCAAGATATTCATCAAAAACTGATCTTCAATTTTATTTATAAAAAAAATATTCTTTTTTGCTCTAAATTGAATGAAGTAAGAAAATAAATAAATTATTTACCTTTCCAGTTTTAACATTGATAGCCATAACTTTGGGTGAACACCTTCTAACAGGATGTTCAGTGATTGTATTAACAATTCCCGTATCAAGAACCCAAAGAACGTCCTGAACATCTAGGTGAATATCAACAACATTCTGTAGAGCATCACAATTTCCCTCTTCCTGAAGTGCCCAGCATGGAAATGGTGTAATGGTGCCACATGCCTTCTTGTCCAAATGAACGACTCCAAGGGTGAATGGAACACCTGGTTTGTATCTCGGTAGTGCTAGTATAGCCTCATCTCTGAATATCTGCATCCTAGTGGCAATAATATTCCTCGGAATATATCGTCCACCCGTTGTAAAAATGTTCTTGGTACTCTGGCATGGCCACTTAATATTATTTCCAGATATTCCAAATGTCAATTCTGGAAGGATCTCCTTTGTGCAACCACTGAACACAGTGGAGATGATGGAAAACAGATAAAGGGTGCAACTCAATATTACCTTCATTCTGACTCTCTATTTTAAAAATTAAAACCAAGAAAGAAAAAGGAATTTTCTAAAAAAATTTGACCGAAGGAAAAATCACAATTTGATTTCAATCGGGGTGAAACAATAAGTGAATGAAATATGCCAATGACGACAGCTATATATAATCGCATAAATTGATTATTTACAAATTTAATTTATTTGTCAACTTGCAGTTTTTTCCGGTATTTCACAACAACAAATTCACCGAAAAACATCTTCCGGATTACGTCTTGCGAAAATACGGAAATTGATATATTCAATATCTTTTGATTTCTTTAAAAAAAAAATTCTCTTCCGTTTTACTTGATTTCGTCATATCAAACATACAATGAGGATGAAGTATATATAAATGTGTAACTCCTTGGCAATAATCAGTCGGTAATTTCTTGTTCCCATCAGAGTCATTAGTATAATTGAATCGACAGGATGATGATAAAATTGTTGGTGGTGGCTCTTGTCATCGATTGTACATTTGCTGATTGTCCCTCCCCGAGATTCTCATCGGGTCTACCATCGAGTTCCACACCAGACGAAGTATCATGGACTGGAGGATCATTTGACTGGCCCTGTGATGTAACTAAAAGTCTGTACAAGAGTAGTGGAAAATACGTCAGTAAGAATATCACTGCTACCCGCAGTGTCATCTACCAGGACAAAGCTGTTATTGCAATGCCTAGGTAAACCAATTAATTTTAATAATGATTCTCAAATAACTCGAAATATAACAGAGATATCGAAATTTCGATTGAGACCTTTTTTGTACATCACAATTTACTCCACAAAAAAGGTCCTTATCAAAATTTCAGTATCTCCCTCAGATTTCAAGATATTCTCCAAAAACTGATCTGCCCTTGAGTGAAGTAAACAAATTGTCTTAATCTCTTCAAAAGATTTAAAAAAGGAGTACCAGCAACCCTGGCAATCATCCCTCTCCACTGTACGATTGGTCGTCCCACTCTGAGCGCCTTCCCCTGCTGGTCCCTTCAGGAAGAAGGCAATTGTGCGGCATTCCAAAGTGTCGTGGATACTTTCCTCGATCCTCAGGACATTCTCTGGGTTCTTGACACTGGTATCATCAACTCCATGGATGAACCTCTACTCAAATGTCCGCCCAAGGTTGTTGCCTTGAACATGGCTACTGGAAAGGTAGGTTGACACCTTGTCCTTCACCATCAAGACAAACGAATATATTTATTCATTAAAATTTCAGCTCGTCAAGACCGTTGATCTAAGTGGACTCACCACTCCGACATCGCGACTCCAGTACGTCATAGCTGATTACAACGCAGCGGGTCATGCCTTTATCTACGTGACTGACGCAGCAAAACGAGCAATTTTAGTTTACGACGTGTCAGCAGAACGTGGATATCGTGCAATTCTTCCTTCAGCCGTGGATGCTAAAAAACGTGATGTTCTCTACCCATCCCTTGTCCGTCGTCCTGACGGCTCTGGTGTTCTCATATTCTCCTACCAAAACTCCTCCAGACTCTTCTCCATCCAAACTGATTACCTTCAGACTGGCTCGGCCCAGGGAAAAATTGTCGATCTTGGACCCAAGCCAAAGAGGATGGTTATGCTTGGCACTGACAATGGTTCAGCACTATTTTTCCGTTATGCTGGAGAACCTGAAGTCTACAGGTGGGACGCAAGGACACAATTCTGCGCCCAGAATTTTCTCAAAGTAGCCTCTGGCGATGAATGCTCACTTGCTATTGAAGTTATACCTGATTATGAGAAGAATCGCATGCGTATTCTCAAGTCAAATTTTCCTGATTTTGCTAGAGGCACTGTTGGCTGCGGCATTGATCACACTCTGTCAATTATGTAGATTGCTTGACAATGTTGATCTTCTAGTCTCAATCAGCTGATTGGTATGGTCGAGGCTGGAGTCAATCGAGCCAAAGACTGAATTTTGGGAATGATGGGGAGTTGAATAAAAATTGTGATTTAGAATTATTAGATTCTTTTTATTCTTCTTTATTTCCTTTCTTTTTTTGTAGAGAATTGAATTTAAAAGAACAAATGTTTAAAACTTTCTCAACATATAAATTCACAATTAATTAACAATTTCTCAACTGAATGTAGAATTATTCCTGAAACTTGATAGTAAATATTTTCTCTTCCTTGATTACTAGATAATCCCCTTTTCCTTTCAAAAATATCTAATAATTTTGCAATCAAGTATTCCTACGCACAATATGCAATAAATTTTCCAACTTCTCCCAGGAAATGTTTTTTTTTTACAATTTTTCATTGCACTAGATTTTTATCGAAGCATTGAACTCTCCATTTTTAATATCAAACAGATTATATATTTATTTTTCTTGAGTATAAATACCCCTTTGCTAAATGATATTCTGTTCTTATTTTTATGGCATTAGGATATTCCGTTCAATTAAATCCCAAAGGTCATTCTACTGAAAATGAAACATTACAGAATCTATAAAACAAGTTATTAAAAATCGCATCTGATGTCAATTTCTCCATGTGTTAAGCTCAGTAAATAATTTTTACATAACGAGTGGTTAAAAAAAATCTCATCACATTTATTCTTTCATTAATCACTCACTCATGACATATTTTATTCCAATGTAATTACACAAGTGTAATAAAATCATCTGTAACAATTTCTAATTCAATTCCTCTACTCGTATTCCAATCAGCGAAAGTCCTTCTCTTGTAATTTGATGCAAGCACAAAATCATATTAAAAGTGTGCAATAAAAAATTTTAAATAAAACATTACGCAAGAAAAACTTTTCATAAATTACCTCCGAAGAATGTTGAAATGATAAAAAATAAAAAAAAAACATAAATAATGTAGAGCACAGAGTAAAGGGAAATAATTGTCGGTGAACAATTTTAAAACAATTGTCGATGTGAGTAATATCCAGAGCCTCGAATTATCGATTATTATTTCCCACGTTGAGCATTATATTGTTAAACGGAAATGGCAGTTTTACATTGTCATTACGAAAAGCTAGACTGGTTTTGTATATCGAGGCTGAATGTCTTGGCATTAGGAGTTAAACTTTCTGGAGGTGTGTCTCTAATGTACATTTCAATCGAATGTACTGGCAATTAGAATGTCTTGGAGGAACAGTGAAGTTGAGAATTGGATGAAGTGATTTATTTATTTCAGGTGGTTTTCTCATTTTCATTTCTAATTTTTTCAAAATTTTATGCTAAATTTAT
This sequence comes from Coelinius sp. EB29, assembly GCA_035578325.1. NCBI lineage: Eukaryota > Metazoa > Arthropoda > Insecta > Hymenoptera > Braconidae > Coelinius > Coelinius sp. EB29. The sequence goes on from JAOZGT010000008.1 coordinate 3,057,987, forward strand.
TTATTTCTCTGTTTCATTTTTTTTAAATATTTTTTAATTGAATATATTTAATGTTTTTTTTGTTAATTAGGTGATTAATGAGATTTAATGAGTATTTATTTTAAATAATGCTAATAAAATCCATTTATGGTGTCAAAATTGATAAAATTAGTGGTAAAATTGTGGCTTGAGGATAATATTGAATAACCTGACAAGAATATTGTCTGAAATTACCAGATACTTTGCTCAAAAACAATATGAGACAATGGCTCGTACAGTTTTTACCAAGCTGACAGTGAAACTCTAGACCGCAGTCTTCCTTTCACTTGCTCGAGTTACTCAGACTGACCCTGAAGTGTTTTATATATTTCGGGTATTATATCAGAGGGACCAAAATCAAAGTGATACCTAAATTATTGAAAGAATGTACAATTTCAATTTTTCTTGACCTATTTATTATTTTATCTCGTCATGGTATTTATTGAGCAATGAATTAATTTGACAATGACGAATTGAATTTATCTGATATTAACTTGTATGTAAATTGTAACAGGATTTATAACACGTGCAGGGCTAATTTGATGACAATTACAGGATATATCGATGGCAATTTTCCATTAAATATCAAAATATCTCGATAACGAGTGATTTTAAAGAAAAATGTCTAGAGTCCTTTTTTATTGGAAATTTTCTCAGCTAAAAAAAAGCTTTTCTAACATTTTTCCCTAAAATCAAATGTTTCGAAGATATCTCGAAAGGAATGAAAAACCATAATTTTTCGAAAATCCATTGCATCACAAAAATGGATACCAATGATTGATTTATCATGTCAACAGTTGAAAGACATTCACTCCTCAGTGTCCGTCTCCAAGTGCTCTATATTCTCCTCTACGTCACCATAATATAGAGTATATTTTAAAAATATTTTAAATCCAAGAGTATCCAATTGGATCAATTGATGGATGTCACCAGGTGGTACCCAGTAATTGTTACCCCATGAGTAAGAAGGGCATTTATTCTCCAAACATATCCAATACCCCAGTCTCTACCCAACTCATATGTTGATATAAACACCATACATGTGTGTATAATAAACAAGTATATGTTTTTCGATTGTACCCGATTGTCTCCAGTCCCTTCTCAACAATCCCCCGCAAGCGAGCTACTGGCAATTCCTCCAGTTCTTGTACCTCAAACGTTAGAGAATTAGATCCGTTGTAGTCCAGTCAGTGGAAGTCAGTGTTAATCAGTTGCTCATTGACTTTTGCTCCTGAAATATTATCCAGTTTAATTTAGTCAGAGATAATAATTTTTTCAAGTGATCACTGGATTATTATTAAATTCATTGCAGACTCAACAATGAGGTATTTAATTTTTATATTTTGGGTACTCAATAACATGTTTTTATTCCTTAAATCAATGGAATAAAATTAACTTTATTGATTTAACATCAAGGGTATCAACTTGATCATGATGTTTGGAGTCTATTGTTCTACTTCATTTATCACTAATTGTCTCAATGTTTCACTTGTGGTTAATAAAATGATATCATGGAGCGAATAATCAAGTATTCGTGTTACAAAGTACTTTCAGTACATTGGTGGTCACGCACAGGCAATGTGTCTATTCTTTTATATTATGAAATCTCGGGTAATCGAAGATAGAAAGTAATTTTTTCCGCACTTGAATTTTATAGAGGAATTGTAAGAGAATTAATAAAATTGGAGATGATTATTACGGGTATATTATTATTCATTGAAAGGATATGTTATGATAAATTAATGATTTTAGGTGGCAATTTGTGGTTGAATGGACGAAAAAAAAAATTTTCAAGTGTCGTAATTTTTCACTCAACGCCAGAAATAGGCTTGCCAAATATCTACTTTGCATTGTGATATTTGAGATCATTTCGAGATAAAAAATAACGAAATTGGGAGATAATTTATGTGAGAATGCTTTGTTTCTAAATGTCTTATATTTTTTTTCATGAGAAATGTCAAGTGGATGAATGTTTAAGGCTTTCTCACAGTAAATATTATGATGAAAATAATGGGAACATTTTTTTAAATATATGAATTAATAGACATTGGACTTGTAACAAATATTCAAGGATAAATAGTCTATTTTATCCCGGTCTTTTTAGAGATGAGAAAATTTTTATTCATCGAATATTCGATTTTTCAGGAATTTTTTAACAATTCTGGTCACATTATTATCAATGAATGTCGTACAATCGGAGGTACTGGAGACAATAGCACAATGGCCACTGTTAGATTTTGCTCTACCCTATGATCGAGCATATTTGAATGAATATCGTCCAGAGAATGTTGTGCCAACTGGATTGGAAATAGCTTGGCACAGAATTTTCATATCAACTCCTCGACTTCGTGCTGGAGTACCAGCAACATTGAGTGTCATACCCCGTGATTTACCGTCAGGGAGCAGTCCCCAATTGCAGGCTTATCCAGGCTGGGAGTGGCATACTGCTGGCAAAGGTGATTTCAACTGTTCTGGACTTATATCCGTTTATAGAATCAGAATAGACAGGTGTAACAGACTCTGGGTGCTCGATAGTGGTATAAATACCTCCATTGAAGACTTCCGGGTTGCTTGTCCTCCAAAATTACTCGTTTTTGATCTCCAAACTGATACACTTGTCCGGGAATATGTGTTTCCACGTCTGGTGAGTTAATTGATCAATTTGAAAAATCAATTTATTGAATTTTTTCCATTATCTTCAACTTTTTTTTACAGTCTTTGAGACCCAACAGTCTACTCACTAATTTAGTGATTGATGACACCTCAGCGAATACCTGCGATGATGTTTTTGTGTATATAACTGATACAACTGGGCCTGGTAAATTATTTTTTTGATTACAATGCAATAGAATATTTTGTTTACTGATAAATATTGAATTTCCTCGATAATGAGTGAGTTTAGAGGAAAATGTGAGAATACATTTTTTGTTGGAAATTTTCTCAGCTACAAAAAAGGTATTTTGATATTTTCTCATAGGATCATTAGTTTTCGAGATAATTGAAGAATTAAGAAAATTGTCTTGATGATTAAAGGTCTCGTGGTATTTGATGGAGCGACTGACAGAAGCTGGAGACTCCTCCACGCATCAATGTTTCCTGATCCTGATTATGCAAGCTACCAGGTATTTTAGAAAATTTATATTTACCTGTAAAACATGAGGAAACAATTGTTTGAGAAAGAAAATTTCATGCAAAATTATAAATAATTTCATGGAGTAATTTTCTTGTTTCTGTTAGATCGCAGGAGAGACATTCGAATTGTTTGATGGTATTGTTGGTCTTGCGTTTTCTCCTCGTCTCAGTCAAGTTTATTATCAACCACTTGCCTCAGACCGCATGTTCTCTATTCCAACGTCAGCTCTTCAGTCTGGTCCACCTCGTTTCGGTGAACAATTGCCTGTCAGTTTAGTGGGTAGAAAGTCGAGCCAGGGACTGGGACTGGCTGTTGATCCACGCGACGACACGATACTATTTTCACCGATGACAGAAACTGCTGTGGCTAGTTGGAATCCTCATACAAATAGCCAACGGTATTTTTTTTATTCATTTTTGCAAAATTATTTACGATAATCAAGAGTTTTTGATTGATATCTCTTAATCTGAGGAAGATGGCGAAATTTTTATAAGGACCTTTTTTTATAAATATTATTCTGTTCTACAAAAAAGGTCTTCACCAAAATATCGTTATCTCTCTTAATTTCTGAGATATTTACCAAAAACCAATTTCTAGTGTAGAATAAGTTTTCACTTTCAACTTCAAAATGAGTTTTTGATGAATATCTTTGAATGTAGAAGAGATAGCGAAATTTTGATAATGACCTTTTTTATAGATCTCACTTTTCGTCACAAAAAAGGTCTCTATGAAAATTTCACCATCTCCCATAAATTACGAGATATTTCCACAAAAATAATTGGTTCTGAAGTAAAAAATTTGACTCTTTTTACTTTACCACTGAATCAATAAGTAAATTTTTCCACAGAATAATTGCGTATCAACCCGAACAATTACAATTCGTAGCTGAAGTGCGCTGGATCGATAGAGACGACGGAAACATATGGCTGCTCACTACTCGTTTCCAGAAATTCTTCCTTCAACGAGTCAACAATCAAGAAATAAACTTGAGAATAATGCGAATACTTCCAGACAAAAATCGTCACCCCTCACCCATTCCTCAACGTCTTGATCCCTACACCCTTAGCTTATACAACAACACTCTCCAATAAAACGACCTCGTACACTATTTAAGTACCTCAAACTAGAAAGTCAATGGGAATTTATTCAATCAAATGACATAAGTAACATAATTAGTCGTGGTCGTATTTAGCAATGCTTATGCCAAGGTATCCAGCAACAGATACCTCAAGTTTCATAACAGTTTAGCATTGGCTGCTGGATCGTTTGGATCTAATTTAGTGCAATTCTGTTGTAAAATCGGTAAAATATCAAAAATCGTTTATTCCCATCATTTAAAAATTTAATTATCTCGAAAACGAGTGATTCCACTGAAAAATATCAAAATACATTTTTTGTAGAAAATTTTCTCAGCTACAAAAAAGGTCTTTTACCATTTTTCCCTAAAATCCCTCGTTTTCTTTAAAAACCCATAATTAACAAAAATTGAAAAAATTGACAACAGAATCGACCGTGAAATATTTCTGAATGGTTGCCCATAAACCCAGAAAACATGAAAAAAAATGTTCTTATTTTTTTTTTTTTCAATGTTATGCAAACAATCCTCGCATGTTGAATCGGTGACTCAATGTAAAAAAAGAAAATTGTAGTGCATATGTGTGTTTTTGTAATAAAAAAATTTCACAGAAACAAATAAGACTTTCACAAACTCAAACTCTATTCCAACTTGATCGTTGACGAGCTTAACGTCGTGGCAATTGTTTCATCCACAATTAATTCAACTTGTTTAAATTATTTCGTGAGGAGATTGGATGGTCACACCTTCTCTAGAATGCCAAAAGGATATACAAGACAATTTGTCGTTCAAGTGTCACCGGAAATATGCACAATTATCTCTGGTTTTTGTCATTTATCTGCTCTGCATCAGTGATTAGTACCAGAAATTTACAAACACTGTACGAATGGTCATGGATCGATTATCAGTGGGAGAGCGATGAACACAGAGCAACAGCTATTCGTCTGGGACATTACAATTATACAAAACCAGTGATTATTGATGTGGATTTTTGGAGAGGAAAGCGAAAAAAATATAAAAAAAGTTTGTTAATTTCTATTCATAATTAATTATTTTTCCTACTACTATTATTATCTTTGTTAATAATAATTTGATAATTTTCTCAACAACAAAACATTTTCTACAGATAATTTTAATTATATAGTTTAACGGAAAATTACTAGTTATTTTTTTTTTAATTATTTTAAATTATGTAATGATTTCATGTAAAAAAAAATTTATTCCACTTTCACGAGAAAAAGAAATTTTTATAAGTGTATTATGTCTATTTTGGAATAGATATCAAGACATTTGTCACTGTTGTGAGGAGACCAGGGGTGCCAGCAAGTTTAACAACAGTGTCCAATGAGATTGGAGATGGTGGACCTCTTCTTGCACCTTATCCCAACTGGAGTTGGACTGCGGAGGGTGATTGTAATGGTATCACCAGTGTTTTTCGTGTAGCAGTGAGTATAATCCTCCAATTACTCAATATGCCCCATTTTGCCCCATAAACTCATTCAATTATTTACCAATTTGATCGATAGATAGACGAATGTGATCGTCTGTGGGTACTAGACACTGGAAAAATCGGTGAAGAACACGTATGTCCAGCGCAACTTCTAGCATTTGATCTTCATACCGATCGTCTCCTAAAACGTGTGAAAATCCCAAGGATCATAGCGATAAATCCAATAACAAAACAAGGATTATTCGTCACTCCAGTGGTGGAGACTGGAGGTCATAATTGCAAAAGAACACACGTGAGTTCTTTTTCTGGGTTCTAAAATCGATAATGATTGATTTTAGAAAATAATAATAATAATAATTTTTACAGGTATACATGGCAGACACAACGGGAAACGGTCTAGTCATTTATAATGGGACTTCACTCTGGCGTTTAGAATCACCCATATTTGGTTATCAAGAGGCAGCAGCTAATTTCACAATTGCTGGAGACAATTTTTATCTGGACGATGGAATACTTGGAATGGCACTTAGTCCACCAGTGAGTCCATTGGAGAAGTACAGGTACCTGATGCTACGGCCACTTGCCTCGTTCGATATGGCATCAGCTGAGACATACAATTTGCATGAGTCTCATTCTGGTCCTGTACGTTATACACTTGTATCGAGGGCATTAACCAGCCAAGCTGCTGGCATGGCGTTCTCAGCAAGTGGAGTGCTCTTCTTTGGTCTCATTCAGGAGCATGCTATTGCCTGTTGGAATATGCATAAACCCATTACTCCAGAAAATATCGTGAGATGATTATTCTTCTTTTATTATTATTCAAGTGGGGAAATTTCTGGAATTTTAGAGATCAATTTTTTAGGAATATCTTTGAATCTGAGGGTGATAGCGAAATTTTGATAGAGACATTTTTTGTAGAGAAAAAGAAAAGTTACAAAAAAGGTTTCTATGGAAATTTCGCTATAACTCTCTAGTACTGAGATATTTTCGAAAAATGATTTTAAAATGGAATTTCACTGCTGGTTTGTCGAATAATAATAATCTTTTATTTCATAAATTCTTTATGCCTACAGGTAATCGTTGACCATGACATTGAGTACTATCAATTCGTTAGTGGAGTAAAAGTAATCCCAAAATACATAACTGGAAGCCACGAAGAGCTGTGGATAGCGACTAATAGATATCAAAAAGTCGCTCTCGAAATTCAAAATTTCAACGAAATAAACTTCAGGATTATGACACAACGAGTGGATCGTCTAATAAAAGGAACAAATTGTGACTCAATATCTCAATTGGAAAATTTTTTCAATAATCCTGAGGACTCGATTTGGGACTACAGTCGTTATTTTTGGAATTCGAGAAAAATAAAAAAATAGAATCAATTGAAAATGATAATAAAAATTGTTATCAATCTTCTTCATTTTTTTTTTATTTATTCTTAATTAAATAATGGATAAAAGGAGTTGAGTAATTTGCACAACTCCAGCACTGACTCAATGCTTCAATGGGCACTGGATGAATGACCACTTTCTCCGAAGACTGGAGCTCATTTAAGTTTTACTTTTCAGTCTCAAGTGGAGTCATTTTTTTTTCATGTTTCAATTGAAACATTTGTCGATCATCAGTTAACTCATTAATTCAGGAGCTGTTGAATAATGCAGTGTTCTGAAATTTTAAGATCTCGTGTAGCTGAGATAATTCGCCATTTGATTCGCCAATTAAAAATACAGTGTTCACTTTCAAATTTGTGTAATAATAGTGGTTAAAGTATAATTAATGCTGTTTCCTGTGAATTAATTATTAAATGAAACTTGTCTTAATCTGTCGAATGTGTGATTAATTCAAATGGAGAAATTCACGTGACTTAATGCTTACTTCGAGTTTTGTTAGTTTATCTGACGATTACAAAGTTGTTTCTAATGGATAAATAATGTTTTCTGAGATTGTATGTAAAGTTCACGCCATACGAATTTATATCAGTCTCTTGGAGAAATTCACGAGAAACTAACATTTGTCAAATGTTGCTCATGTTTTCAAGGTGAGATTGTGTCTTTAGATACATTTCCTGCATCAATTCGCGAATTTTATCAAAATATGAAATAAGTTTTTTGAGAATATCTCTGAATCTAAGAGAGATATCAAAATTTTTGTTAGACCGTTTTTTGTAGAAAATCTTTTTCTCCACAAAAAAGATTCTTATCAAAATTTCAATATCTCTCTCAAATCTCAAGATATCCAACAAAAACTTAATTTTAGTCAACTGGAGAAAAAAAAAAACAAGTCCACTTTCAACTTCGGTATCAGTTTTTGTCAAATATCTTCGAATCCAAGAAAGATATCAATAATTTTATAAGAACCTTTTTTATAACTCTTTTTTTTCTCTACAAAAAAGATCTCTATCAAAATTTTGCTATTTCCCTTCAATTCTGAGAAATCCACGAAAAACTGATTGAAATCTTTTTTTAAAATTTTTCCATCACATTCCACCCCCCCCCCCCCCCCGCCCCCACAACAATAGAATCTCAATGAAAAATCCAGTGACCCCATGCATTGACAAAAAAAAAAAAAACATAAACAGTGAGATAACCATCTAAAGCAGAAGTGCATAAATAAACATATCAAAGAAATTTATAGTTGTCCTCGTTGCCACACTGTCCGGAGAAATTTCTTCCCGGTGAAATTGCACATATGCTGAGTAACCTCGTTAATCCGCACGATTTTGACCTCATTAACGAATTGAGACTGAAAATTCCCATGTATTTATACATTTTATTTTAATTAAAAAATTAATAAACATTTTTAAAAAAAAATTCTATACAATTGAATAATATGGAGGGGGATATGATTTTTATTGCAACAAAATAACAAAAAAAAAAAAAAACTAATAATTTGTAAAATAATTTATGATTAAATTATTCATGTACATGTATATTGGACTTTTACTCATATATTTTTATGTTACGTGCATGCATACAATTGCCATGGTCCATAGCCCGTTTCCAAAGGCTTCCGCGCCAATTGTTACAGGCCGTATGATTAGTAGGTTCTAACCAATTACTTTCCTCCGTGCGCGCGGCACTGTAGCTGGTAAAAAGAAAAAAATAAAAATAAGAAATTTTCTTAACACTTGTGCTTTGATTGTAGACAGTAGTTCACACCTCGTGAGGAAATAAATCTTCATTATTTATTATTTTATTGATTAAATTGATTATTTTTCATGGTTTTATTGTGATTTTTATTGGTGTGAGTGGTTTCATGGATTTATTAATTTTTTTTTTTAATCAAATGGTGATGTGAGCGAGTGCCATACGATGAGGAAGGGATAGATCCATTGGAGAGATGACTTTGAAAAAGGCAAAACGTCGGAGCTCAAAGACTAATTGGTCTATCGAATCTGATGGAGGGGAGGATGACAGGGAATTTAGGTATAGTCATCCATTGTTGAATTATCATGGGGATTTTGGACGAAAACTAAATTTCTTCCCGCAGTACCACTTTCACGGGTACAATGAAATTCGTAAGTTTATTTTTTTTGTTGATAATTATAGATATTTGTTGGAGAGTTTAATTGAAAAATTTTGAAATGGACAATTTCACTTTGGAACAGATTGGTTTTTGGAGGATATCTCTGGATCTAAGGGAGATAGAGAAATTTTGATAGAGACCTTTTTTGTAGAGCCTATTTTTTTCTACAAAAAAGGTCTCTATAAAAATTTCGCTAGCTCCCTCCAGTTCCGAGATATTCAATAAAATTTAAAGTGAAATTGTCATTTTGTTTAATTTTGTTTTGTTCAAAATGGAATTTTGTTTAATTTCGGAATATTGTTAATTAGTCCGAGTGTACAATTCCATTTTCAAAGTTATTATCTGAACATTTTGGGAATTTTATTGATACATTCAGTACCAAAACAGTCAAACTTGACAAGTCATATAACTTTAGATCAAGTTTTTTAATAGATATCTCGAAACCTGAGGGAGATAGCAAAATTTGTATAGGGACCTTTTTTATAGCTCTCTACCCCCTCTACAAAAAAGGTCTCTATGAAATTTCCCCTATCTCCCCTAGATTCAAAGATATTCATAAAAAACTAAAGTCTGATTAAAAATTTCCTTATCTACTTGATGCCTAGTGATGCCCATTATCTTCTCCATAATTTTACAAGTGAAATCAGCTCAAACCAAATGCAATTGAAATTTAATGGTCACCGATTATTAGCCAATACAGTGAAAAAAAAATAAAAAGTATTACGAAATCAACGAAAACAATTAGATAACATTTAAATCTCCATTGTTTTGAAAAAAAAAAAATAATAATTGAAAACTCATCCCATTTATTGCGGCAATAAAAGTGCTCGCGGAATGGTTACCATACAATTGCAAAAAAAAAAAACACCAACAGCTGAAATAATGACAGCTGAAAGGAAAAGGGGATAATGTTAATAAGTCACTCTATCCCGGAAGTTTCGATGTCTCTCACGGTTCTATACCTCTGACTTTAGGTATATATCCAACATGACCTACCCCCCTCGTGGTGGAGATTCTCCTTCTTTTTGCCTGTGAATAGGACTGTCTGGGGTGGGGGGGGAGGGGTGCCACTGGCTTTTACTCTCGAATGTGTTCATCCGAGATCCAATACTATACGAAGATGTACATTCGAGGCATTCAGTCAGTCATATCACAAGTTTTCAGGAGGATATAAATTAAAAGTTGTACTATTAAATCTGATGTTTATAACTATAAAAAAAAAATTTTAAAAATCGAAATAAATCATTTTTATTGATTAAAATAGAAAGTGAATAATTTAGTGATAATTTTCTTCTCATACTCATCGGAATTACGGATAGAATGACTCGAGGTAATCAGGTCAATTATGTAAGATTCGTTAATGATTTAATTTGACATTTTAGTTGATTCTTCATTTATCTCAAAAACTCGTGATTTTACGAAAAAATGTTAAAAGACATTTTTTGTAGAGAATTAAATTTTCTATAAAAAATGTCTTTTAATATTTTTTTCTAAAACCAATAATAACCGATATAAATTAATTATTAATCAACGAGAACAAATCGATTGTGCCAATAACGCCTTTATCTCGATAATTATCGATTTTAGAAGAAAATATCAAAAGACCTTTTTTATAGCCAGTAAAATTTCCTACAAAAAAGATTCTCAGTGATTTCCCTCTAAACCGTCTGATTACCGAGATAATTCAGTGTTTAAAAATCGATATTTACTTCTCTCCACTGAATAATCATTATTACCCCAGGTATGACGAACGTAATGCCTCTGCTGGTGTCAATGACCCTCTTAGGCCTCCGAGAGTACTCAGCCCAGGTGCCAAATCTCCTAGATCAAATTTCCCAAGAGCTCGAGCCACCGCGGCTACCGGAAGGTGGTTACAAAGTGGTAAAATACCTGAGAAACTAAATAAATTATTACCCTCTTTTACGTAATATTTAATTCATTAAATTGAATTGTGTACACAGTCTTCATCCAGTTTTCTCACTCCCGAGATACTGAATTCCATGAGATCGGGTAGATTCAGTGAATCTCAGCACAGTACCTCTTATGGTAATGCCAATGATATTGCATTAACCGAGCCAAGTTTTAGTTTTGAGCCACCAGATAATAAAATACCTAAAGAGGATAAACCTGGTCCAGCAATGGAGCTAGTAAGTAGAATAATTCCTAAATTGCGTAATGGTTTTCATTAAAATTAATGATGTACTTGTATTATTTAATTAGGTCTATGCTTGGAGCACCGTTGACTTTGAATTCGAGAGTGAAGCGGCACGAGAGCGTGCTGTATTCGAGGGCAATTATATACCTGAGAATAATTTACCACTGGGTCTTGAATTATGGCATGATAGGGTATTTATTACATTGCCCAAGTGGAAGACCGGAGTGCCAGCTACATTGACCACTGCTCCAAGATTGGCCAAGGACAAGAGTCCCAAGTTGAGACCCTATCCCAGCTGGGGATGGCATCATCAAGGTAATCCTTTTATTTTTTTCCAAATTAGTCAATTTTATCTTGAAGTCAGTGTTTTAATGGATATCTCAGGATCTAAGGGAGATGGTGAAATTTTTATTAATATCTTTTTTATAGAGTTTAATGAGAGCTACAAAAAAGGTATCTATGAAAATTTTGTCATCTCTCTTAGATTTCAAGATATTCAGCAAAAACTGAGTTGAATTAAATTGATTCTCTCCATAAATCCTCAACAATTCAACAGGTTCATGCGGAGGTATGACCTCAGTATTTCGAATCCAAGTGGACGAGTGTGATCGTCTCTGGGTGCTGGATTCAGGGACAGTTAATCTCACAGCTGATCCCAAACAAATATGTCCCCCCGCGATATTTATATTTGATCTTCGAACAGATCGACTCCTTCGACGCTACCAAATCCCCGAGGATCAAGTGAAACAGGATTCCCTCTGGTCTAACATAGTGGTGGACATAAGAGAAGGAAAGTGTGATTCAGCTAAAGCATATTTATCAGATGTCTGGCGTTTTGCTGTGATAGTTTATGATTTTAACAATGACACATCATTCAGAATTCAGCATCACTTTTTCCTGCCAGATCCACTCTCAGCCCGTTACGAACTCCATGGAATCCAGTTTCAGTGGATGGATGGTATATTAGGGCTTGCATTGAGTCCATTGGACATAAACAACGACAGAACCCTCTTCTTTCATCCAATGTCGAGTTTTCGTGAATTTGCAGTTTCAACGTCAGTCTTAAATGACAAAGAAACAGCTGAGACTAGTCCCGAGAGCTTTATGCCAGTGGGAAAACCCAGAGCCAAAGACTATGGTCATTCCTCAGGCTCTGCTATCGATAAATATGGAGTTATGTTCATGAATATGGTAACCAGAGACTCAGTCTGGTGTTGGGACACCAGAAAAGAGTACATTCCTCAGAATCTTGGAGTCATTGGAGTCGGCAATGAGACGCTCATCTTCCCGAATGATCTCAGGGTTGATAATGAGGATAGACAGAGCTTCTGGACCATCTCCAATAGACTTCCTATGTATCTTTATGGGCCGTGGAATCCTAATGATATCAATTTCAGAGTGTACAGAGCGTATGTCGATGAAGCTGTTAGAAATACCGTTTGTGACCCTGATTACATTGTTCCAGAGTCGGAAAATGGGTATGACGAAACATGCTGATAAGGTTTCTTTTTTATTGATTTTTATTCTTGAGTTTTGTTGATAATTTAGAGTAAAAATTGAGTATTCCAACGGTTTAATAAATAAGTGTATATGTTTGATAATTCTTGAGAGACATTATTGAAACTGTTTTAACTAATTTATATAAAATTTCAATGTATTTTGTTTGTTCAGAAGACTTGGAGTGGATATGATAAACTTAATTGTTGTTTATCTCGTTAACGAGTGATTTTAGGGGAATATGTTGAAATATCTTTTTTGTAGCTGACAAAATTTCCAACAAAAAATGTTTCTTGTCATTTTTTTCTAAAATCACTCATTATCAAGATAATTTAATGTTAAGACGATTTCATTCAAATTGTCAATTATTCACTCAAACTACGTTATATATTCAGCATTGCTCCAATATTTTTCACCATAATCCACATCAGCTGTACTTCGACAATTACAATCGTGTTTAATTGTTCTTACCCTGGCCGTTTTAATTATCTCGTTAAACACATTTGGTATTTCTTCAGGTAAAGAATACATTGGGAATGTTGAACCAAAATCAAATCCACTGATTGTGTCACTGAAACCAAAGGCAAAGAGAAGTGATTCTACTGTGTTATTCATATTATCAGGGACAGGATCAACTACCAACGAGTCATTTTCGTCTTTGATGAGTTGCCAATTTGTTTCAGGGGAATTGATTGCAAGAGGTGGGAAAGATTTAAGGGACCAATCGAGACTAGCTATTGCTCTTCTGATGCTGTGAGTCGATGAATCGATAGGGAAATGGATTATTACAGGATTCTTCTGGATCTCAAACTCCTCTGATGATTCATTTTGGATATTTTCAGATTGAAGATTCAATCTATCGTTTTTCAATAAATCGATTCCAAAATTCTTTTCCCTAAAAAATTCTTCTCCCCCGATTCTCCCCTTTCTTGACAATTTACTCAAGTAATCCTTCGATTTTTCACCATCTTCATCAAATTTCTGATGCTTCAATCGATCCTTCCATAGAGTTTTTTTATTATACGCCTTCAAAGCCTCAATTTCCACTCCACCATTACTCAAATTTTTACTATTAACAGTTCCAGTGATAATCATACCATCCAAAATCCAACTTCTGCTCAATCCAACATCATTGCTAGATATTTTAAAAGATTGATGGTCGTAGGATTGATTGTAATACTGAATAGTCGACTCGAAAGAAGATCCAATGATTTCTAATCTCCTTCTCCACTGATTAGAGTCGATTTTTGTCGATTGCTTCGATGTTTTCTGGGATTTAGAGACATTTTTATTTATGATTGTCGTAAAAGACTCTTGAGCACTGATCTCTTCATCGGAAGACCATCTGGAGGACTCTGTGTCATTGTATTGATTCAGGAGATTGGTGTATTCACGAAGACTCAATTTATTATTAATCTTTTTTAAAAACCAGTCTTGAGGTAAAAAAGTTGATTTTGAAGAGGAAATAGTAAATTCTTCAGGATCATCAGTGATTGGACACTCACATGAAGATGTTGATGCTTGACTGATGTCTTTGTGATGATTTTTTAGATGAAATTCAGTCGATTTAGAATTTTTGGTGATGAAAAAATCTGTTTCTCTTTTATTTGTTGGGTTCCAGGACAATGATTTTGTGAATCTAACGGGTGAATGGGGTTCATTGGATGGGTGATGGTAATTTATGAGGGATGAGACTCTTTTCGGTGCCTCAGAAGATGGATTAAAGGTGATAGACTGCATTGGAAGACCCATTATTATGTTTGGGTGCTTGTAAACTATAGAAGATTTTCGGGAGAACATTGAAGTGTTTGGACGAGCTAATTTTCGACGATTTAAAGTCTTTAGTTCCATGTAGAATGTGTTTATTGTGAGCCAGTTGTAAACTGCAGGAGCTGGAATTGATTGAATTAATTTTTTTTTAATAATTTTTTTAATTTACTCAAAAAATTGTAAAAATAAATTGATTGACTCAACTTTTTCTTCGATATCTCGGGAATGAAGGGAGATAGCGAAATTTTTGAAATAAATATTTTTGTAGAGAAAATTTAGAGCTACAAAAAAGGTTCTTATGATAATTTCGCCATCTCTTCTAGATTCAGAGATATCAATGAAATACTGAATTTAGATTTGAGTAGTTTTAATCTTACCAAGAGTCAATAATTTGTGAATGAAAAATTCACATAATAAGTAGATTGAGAGGTGATTCTGTAGGTACAAGAGTACGACAACAACGAGGACAATGACTTCCAGGATAAAGTTCTTAACAGCACTCATGGCCAGCCAGGGTACCAATAATTTACCTCTGCATAATGTTAAAATTGGATAGAAGTTGGCGATGTATGTCGCTGTGTAGAGATGGGCTATTATCACTCGCGTCATCACGACCCACTTCAGGACTAGTGATTAAGTTTAACCATTGGGTAGAGTGAATATTGTCATTATTTTTTTTTTATTTTTTTATCAAGACTCACCGGTTTTAACAAACTCCTCGTAGTTGGGATTTGAATTTTCTTGGGATAATGGTAATTTTGATATTTCATCCACTTGATGCTGCCAATTAAAATTCAGCCAGTCTCGTATGCTATTTATCTGATTAATTTGATTTTTTATCGATTTAATAATAAAGTAAAAAAAATAAAATTTTACAATTTCACGTTAAAATCAGTTTTTAGGGGATATCTCGAGATCTAAGAGAGATAGAGAAATTTTTATAATGACCTTTTTTGTATATTTTCTTTTTTTCTACAAAAAAGGTCTCTATCGAAATTTTGATATCTCTATTAGATCCCGAGGTATATTCTAAAATCAAATTTCTGAAGTGATGAAAGGAGATAATTCAAGTTTCAGGATCGGTTTTTAGAGGATATCTCTGAATCTAGAGGAGATAGCAGAATTTTTATAGAAACATTTTTTGTAGAGCAAAGTGCGATCTACAAAAAAGGTCTCTAGAGAAATTTTGATATCCCTCTTAGATTTCGAGATATTATCGAAAAACATTTTACCACTGAATTAATTAACGAGATTAATCATCAATAAATTTAATCAACTCACTACACCCAATGAATTCATAATTGCAAGTTCCCCCTGCTGCGACAGTACTCCTGATAATTGACAATAGAATTTCAACGCCACAGATACAAATACTAAAAAAATTTTGGTTCTGGGTATTTTCAATCCCTCGTCTTCCATAAAAAAAAGTGAAAAGTGAACTTGTATAATTTTGAATTTTTTTTTAAATGTCAAAATTGTTCAAGATTCGGCCATTATGATTAATCTTCAATTGTTTATGTACAATTATTTTTTAGAAAGAATAAATAACGTAAAACAAGTTATTAACAATAAAAATTATCAATTTATTGATAATCATCATACATCGAGCTTTAGATAAGAAGCAACAAATACACGAAATATTTTACTCAAATTTTCAGTTGTCGGTATGCTGATTGCTTTTCTATTGTCCTTGGACGTGTGCCAAAATTTTGGAAAGGGGGAAGGAATTATATGGAGAATAGGTACATCTGTAATAAAAAAATTAATTTAGTAAATTATTAATTTTTAATCATTTTTTATTGAATATCTTTGAATCCAAGGGAGATGGAAGAAATTTTGTAAGAATCTTTTTTGTAGAGAAGAATGAGAACTACAAAAAAGGTTCTTATCAAAATTTCACCATCTCCTCTAGATTTCGAGATATTTAGCAGAAATTGATGTCTGAGTGAAATCGATTGAACTACTGAATTATTAAGAATTCGAAGAAAAGACTCACTTCTCTTTAAAAACGGAATATGATCGTCTTCAATACCAGATACGAAGGAATATGGCTGAAAGTACATTTGATCAGGTTTTTCATAAGAATAATTATCAAATAATCCCATTTTTGCTAGTTCCTTCTCTGCTTGAATCAACTGGGAATACCATTGCTCTGTATTATCGAAATAGTTGTAGAATCTGGGGTCAGGGGCTCCAATTAAATCTAATAGCACCAGTATATCCTGTAAAATAATTGTGTATGAAAAAAAAACCAAATTGGCATTTCAATTTTTCAGTGATGTAAGTCAATCTACATCAGACTCTGGTTTTTGCTGAATATCTCTGAATCTGAAGGAGATGGATAATTTTTTACAGAAATCTTTTTTGTAGATCTCAATATATTCTACAAAAAAGGTCTTAACAAAAATTTTAATATCTCCCTTGGATTCCGAGATATTTTCCAAAAACTGATCGAGTAAAATTGATTTATCAATTTGCGACTGAATTATTCATTATTAAAAACATTCTCATAAATGAAAGATTAAAAAAAATAGACTGACTAGCTTATCCAAGCCTGTAATATCGGATTCATGTCCAATTGTATAATTAGTGTTATGCCATCTACTAGCAAGATGTCGAGCTCCATAAATTGAATCCTTCGCTGACCACTCTTTAAAAGCCTCTTCCCCATCGAAGAATATAAACATCAAACTGAGATCTGCCTGAGAAAAATAACAAAAACAAAAATTTTATATTTATCATCAAGATAATGAGAATTAATAAGAAATACCTGTTTGAGTGGCTCCAGATGTTTTTTCATAACTATAGCCAAATTTATCATCTGAGCACATGGAACAGCACTGTCTGTTGCCCCCACAAAATCACCCTCTCTCGTGTACTTTGAGTCATAATGACATGCCAGAGCTAAGTATCTATTTGCTTTTGGATTTAATCTTGAAATTATATTTCTGAATGTCAATCTCCCTAAATTAGGAGTGTCATCTTTAAATTCATCAATTTCTGTGGACCATCCCAGATTGTCCATTGATTTGTTTATATACTAAATGAATAAACAATGTCATAATTAATAAAATATCGTAATTTTTTAATTCAATCAATTAATTAAATAACCAATTATGATAATTATCACATACTTTCCTCACTTGTTCATGCCCTGGACTTCCCACAATCCTGACAACACAGATATTATCCAATATTTCATTTAAATTGGTCGTGTTGGACAGCTGTGACAGTCGTTCAACTTGAGCACTAGTTAGACCTTTTGCTTTGTGCAAAAACTGTAAAAAAAATGATAAAAAATAATAAAAAAGACATGAGGAAAAATATTCACATGGATAAGTGAAGAATAATCACGAGTTGCTACTGATTAACAATAATAAATCATCTTTATTTACCTTTTTGTGACGAAAGGAAGATCTCGCTCTTTCCTGCCCAACTGCATACTCTCCTAGTACAACGAGAATGAGAAAAAAATTTATACAGACTTTAAACATTTTCCTTCAAACTAGTCAATGGTCGTGTGCTAACTGAATTCACTCTGGGTACTCCAGCAATAAATTCCACTTTCTAGCACAACGTCAGCCTGAGCATCACCCTGCCAAATGTCACAACGACTCAACAACAATCCAATGGCCGCCATTCTGCTACTGTAGCTCAATGCGCATGCGTTTATAGTGCTTATTCGATTGTTTTGACACCTGTGGCTCACCTTTCACCAACGAGACTCGATTTCTCATTTATTCTACTTGGAATTTTATTAAGGATTATTCACGTGAGTATACCATTATGACCTTTGAAAATGTCGATTATTGATTAATGAATTTTAATTAAGAGGAATGAGAATTTATTCAAGTGAATTCGGTAATTCATGGTTAGACAATTTTAAAAAATATTAGTTTTTAGGAAATATCTCAGGATTGGAGGGAGATAGCGAAATTTTGATAAGGACCTTTTTTGTAGGATTGAATGAGATCTACAAAAAAGGTTCTTATAAAAATTTCGCTATATCCCTTAGATTTCGAGATATTCATTAAAAACCTCAACCGAAATCGAATTGACTGATCATTGATGGTTTTTACCACTTTCCAACTCAATTCGGATATAAAAGGAGGATTAAAAAAATGTTTTCACTAGAATTATTTACCGGAAATGAGCTGTCGATAATGCTTGCAAAAACGACTACAACAATTTTATCTTAAATTAATCAATTTATTCATGCGCGTAATAACTCGCATGAATATTCAACAATTTCACTTCATCAGCGCATTAAGAAAGAAATTTAATCAAAGTTATTATCATTTTTAATCAAACTTCATTTCTTTATTCACTTGTGAATATAAAAAAACAAAAATAACTGATTTCCATCGATTTTCCTCGTTTTATTCTCTTGTCTATACACATTTTCAATATCCTAGAGGCTCCATCATTGCAAAATACGAAGAAAAAATCCTTCAATTCATCTCAAAGTTGATTGAAAAAATAATGAAACCATTCTAATGTTATTAATCATTATCTAATTCACATTAATGAGTTGTTGGAACGATAGCACTTTAATCATATTTCCTATATTTATTTAAATGGTAAATAGTCTAAACAAAACATAATAACGGATTACATAACGTATGAAAAATTTCCGCGACAGCTAACACAATCAAACTACACGTTTTTGAGCAAGAGTCTCATTGAGAATAATAACCAGTTTTATCCTCATTATTATTTTTTTAATTATTGAAGATTTGCATAATTGCCTATTTATCTCGAGAATCGTTCATCTAAGAAAAAAAAGTCAAAAGACCTTTTTTATAGAAAATTAAATCCCCTACAAAAAAGGTTTTTTGACATTTCAGTCCAAAATCGATAATTAACGAGATAATTTCATAATTAATCAACGAGAGAAAATTTTCATAAAATTTCAAATAGACTTAGTTAATAATGCAATTATCTCAGTAATGAGTAATTTTAGGAGAAAATGTCAAAGACTTTTTTTGTAGGGAATCAAATTTTGAATAAAAAATGTCTCTTAACATTTTGCTCTAAAACCTCTCGTGTTCGAGATAATTCATCATTTAAAGAGACATGAAAAATTGATTTGTCAGGATTGAAACTTTACCACTGATTTAATTTAAATTGTCACGTGAAAAAGAGAGCAGACGCACCAGAGACACGAACCAAATTTTTTTCCCTATTTATTACACTAAGAGCATTATAAATATATCAATAACACATCAAAAAACTCCACGCTCTTAAGAATATACATAAAAATATATAAAAAAAAAAGTTTTTCATTAATCTCGATAGAGTAGAGTTTTCTGGATATTTTATTATCTAGTTCATCGTATTATTTATTCAGTTCGAATCTCCCTCGTCAATTTTTTTCTTCATCTTCTTAACTAAATGAGTTGTCCTCTTGTGTCGGCCCTGGGACAACATCATCATCGAGGTTTCTTCTGTTTTTTTTTCCTGATTATTCTCATTGCAAAATTATTTCTCATTGAGTTCGAGTTTTCTCTTCAGTAATTATATGGCCCGTATTGCGATCCATGATAGTAAGGGCCTGGATACGCTGCTGGTGCGGGATATCCGGCGTAAGCGTACTGTTGCTTTTGTGGATAAACTGTAATTTAAGAATATAATAACATTAATATTAATCGAAAATCATTGATAGACATGAAATAGGCGAATTAAAGAGCAGAGTAATAAACAGTTTTTCCAATTTTTAATTTATCTCAAAAACCCCTGATTTTAGGGAAAAATGTCAAGAGACAGTTTTTGTAGATAATAAAATTTTCATCGAAAATTGTCTCTTGACATTTCCTTTAAAATCACATTTAACAATACATAAAGAATTGATTTTGGTAAAACGTGAAAAATAAATTTTCATGTTTTTGTTAATTGTCAATTATCTCGAGAATGAGTGATTTTAGAAGAAAATGTCAATAGACATTTTTTATAGCTGAGAAAATTTCCAACAAAAAGTGTCTTTTGACATTTTCCTCTAGAACCACTCATTCTCTTAATAATGCACATAAAGTTTTTCCACTTGATCGAATTTTTAACTCTAATGAAAAAATGATTTCACTGAAGATTTATTTTTTAATTTACGTGACACAATTACAACCGGAAACAGGAATAGCCTCGGAAGAGAACGTTTTTAGTATCATACAATTATACTGAATTATATTGCTATCCATTCATTTGGGCAAGTGTGCCACTTTCCATTTGATTCACAGGCTCAAACAACTCCCTTCCCCCGAATGCAATTGTGAATGTATGATTTTACAATAAAATTGTGGAATTGCATCGACAATTGGAGAAAATGAATAAATAAATTATGAATCAATCAATCGATCAATCGTGCACAAAATACAGAGACGATATAGAAAGTCTCTTCACCGAGTCAGAGCGTAACAGAATTACACTAATAATTCGGGCTAAACAGAGCGTGTGTTCAGCTTGAAATAACGCAGAGTCAATAATACATTCAAATTTGAAGAATATAAGTCTTCAGTGAAATTTGTTTCTTTCAATATTATGAATTTTGGAATTAATGATTATTTTATGAATGAATATTTACATCGAATCTTTTAGTTTTGTTAAACAAGCTCAATATTTTTTTTAAATAATAAAATTACCGAATTATATGTTTTGCTGGTCTTTTACAGCATTTTAATTTTTTTTTTATTAAATTGTGCAAAATTAAAAATAATATTTAAAAATTCTCAAACTAGTATTAAATAATAAAAAAGTGCAATAAAATAAAAAAGTTAAATATTCAAGTGATAAACAAATTCAAACAAAATAAGTCAATTTCACTTTATCAGCTTTTGGTGAATATCTTGGAATCTAGAGGAGATAGCGAAATTATCAATGAGACCTTTTTTGTAGCTCTAATTCTTTTCTAGAAAAAAGGTCCTCTTGAAAATTTTTGTATCTCCCTTGAATTGCCATATATTCACGAAAAACTGAGTTCAAAATAGATTCGACTCAACTAATGAATTAGAAAATAAATAAAAAAATGATAAAAATATTAAAAAAATTTTTTTTAAAATAAAAGTTAGTAAAAGCAATAGTGTTACGTATGTACCAGGCATGAGGTACTGCATGTTCATCGCCTCGTCGCGCATTCTCTCTCCCCTCAAGCAAATCGCCGCAGCACTAAACAGTATTGCACTGACTAGCGACCAACCGACGCCGACCCAAGCCACCACGTACGACCAGTCATACGAGATTATCGAGTTATCCTTGAGGACCTTAGATAGCACCCAAATGGTCGGTAATGTGACAACAAGTCGATTTTCCCAAGAGAAAAACACACAAAAAAAAAAATGGATTTTTATTAGTTATTTTTCCATGATTATTTGTTCACCTGGCATTATGTATTGTACATTAGCCGCTTGCTCTCGGGCCCTTTCTTTCCTCAAGCACGATGCGGCTATGAGGAAGAGTGTCATTGTGGCTAGACATGTGGCAACACCTAGCCAGGCTAAATAAAATGACCAGTCGTACCACTGTGATACATGAGTCTTCAATACCTGTATAATACAATATTTTAATGTAAAAAATAGGATTTTCAGATTTTAATTCCATTCCTGGTGAATTTGTGGTAATATTTTCCAATCAAAAGAACTGATGAAAGTATCAATCAATTGAGATTATTGTTTTTGAATTCGTATTTTTCAAATATTCCATTATCTCAATAATGAGTGATTTTAGACAAAAATGTGAAAATACATTTTTTATTGGAAATTTAATTCTCCACATAAAATTTCTTTTCATATTTTTTCGTAAAATCACTCATTACTGAGATAATTAATAAAATATGTAATTCAAATTATTACAAAAATGAGTTCAATGAAATTGAAAAGTTTTTTAAAACTACTGGGGCAAAACGGGTCATTTAATTTTTAATTCAGTGTGAAATATCTCTGTTATTTCAATGAAACTTGAAAATTATTTTTAATTAATGAATTCTTTATCCCAAGAAATTATTTTCATTCTGTGAAATAAGTTCTACAAGACAAATGATTTAGATTAAATCTTCCGTCATCAGCATCATGTAATTAACGTTTTTGTATAACTTTTTCCTTCATTCTAATTTACATTAAACTTTCGTAGAATTTATATTATCACGATGAAATCAGAGAAAATATTGAGAGTACAATTGAATGCAATGATCCGTGAGAAATGTTAATCTTATGAGTATTTTTGCCCCAGACAATAATGACCGAAATATTCATTCATCCGGTGAATCCTCAATTTTTATGTTTTCCATTTTTTTTTTTCTTTTTTTAATGTTTGAAACATTTTCTCTGACACTTTCATCTTAATGTTAAAATAAAGTTTAAAATAACGGTTTTAGTGTTAATTTTATAATGTACTTACATTGCTCCATTGTTGGTAATATTCTTCACCGACAATTTTTTCTTTCTCATAGTACTCAACACCGTGCCACAGTCCCATACCACAGGCACTCAATAGACCTGTTGAAAGAATTATTTTTCAACTTTCAAAGGGAAATATTCAAGGAAGAAATTATTTATTTTCCTTTTCTTACAAGCAAATAGCATGAGGATTGCTGTTGCTGTTATATTTCCGGGGGATCTTCGCCAACAGCCAACAATGCCTGTCCAGAAGGCTGAGAATATTGCAAGAAATGCAACCATAAACAGAGCAATCATCGATCTTCCCATGTCTGAGAATTTAAAAATACTTTGAATTAATTAATTATCTCATTTGTTTCAAGTTTTTTCTGAATATTTCAAAATTTACGGCAAATGTAGAAATTTTCATAGAGACCTTTTTTGTAGAGAAAAATGAGAGCTACAAAAAAGGTCTCTGTGATAATTTTCCTATCTGCATTGAATTCAAAGATATTCACCAAAAACTCATCTTCAACGTGAGTTTCTCATCGAATATTCAGGTGAATACTTCTCATCTCGTTAATTATTGAATTATCTCGGTAATGAGTGGATTTAGAGATGAAAATCAAGAGACATTTTTTGTAGAAAATTTTGTCAGCTATAAAAAAGGTCCTCTAATATTTACCCCTAAAATCACTCATTATCGAGATAATTAAACAATTAACAAAAACTCATCACTTTTTTTTCGATTTATCATTGAATTAAAGTTAATTATTAATTAGAATACTTACGCAGTCGTGTCATAGCGTCCTCCGAGAATCCCCTCGTCTCATTGTCCTCATCAGGAATGAAATAATCAATGTTCATGCAATGTGTTTCAACAGGGCTGAGATAAGTTTGCACTGTAACAAGAGAGAAACAATATAAAATAATAAACAGTGGGAGTTGAAGAAGGTAATGTTGATTAAGATTTCAGTGGGCGTACTGGGAAAAAAAATTGTCTTGCATAATGTGAATATAATATTAAAAAAGTCTACAAATAACAGCTCAACATTTAATAACAGAGTTGAGCCCATCAACGAGTCAGTCTTGACACCGGAAACCACGTGCCGGATGTCTTCGGAGTTATGCCAAAACTTGATATGGTACTCTCGGTCATTAAACGGTAAATCTCTATTTAAAATGACACTTTGGAATGGGTCTATAATTTAAATTTAAAAAAATAACTTTATCATCTCATTTTATTTCTAAACCTGTTCTATTTTTTATTTAATGAGAGAGAAAAACTCTTTACTAGAAAGAAAAACGTTAAATTTCTCTACTTAACGTGAGATGTTAATTTGAGATGTTAAAATTATTTAAATTAAAAGAAATACTTTTTTTTTAATAGTTAATATTTTTCAACAAATGATGATAATTTTGACAATTAAAAGAAAAAATGAGTTGTGAGCTAAACTGGGCATAGAAGACCGCTATCCAGCAATTAAGTAATTTACATTTGTGCTAACGGTGTGGATCCGGCTTGGTGCGCATACAAAGAGATGAAAAAATTAACGGAATTATCTATTTTCGTGTATTCGTGATTGAAAAGTGACAGAGGAAAATTACGTGATGGTGAAGGGGGAGAGGATTTATTATTACCTGTTGGTGGACGCTCCTTTGGATAGCATATCCTGAAGAGACCCTGGGTTCTTGTGTAGTAGAAGAATTTGCTGTTCATCTGCTCCACAACGTGACTCTGATCAGAATGTGTTGAGACATATTGCTGTAAAATTTCATCAATTAATTCATGAAGTCAATTTTTACATTTTTAAAAAATTGGATTATCTCAGGAGTGAGTGATTTTAGGAGAAAATGTTAAGAGACATTTTTTGTAGAGAATTCAATTTCCGATAAGAAATAACTCTTGCTATTTTCTCCTAAAATCCCTCATTACTGAGATAATTGCTTGTTTAGTAATATCCAGAAGACATGAAATCTGTAATCCATTGACCACTGTGGCACACCCTGTTCTGGACATCTCATTATCATTCCGGAAATTGTTTACAGTCCTCTCGGGCCTACTTAATCCTGTGCATTGAGAAAACCAAGTTTCTCTTCACCTATCATTGGCATTTGTCACTATCTTAATTGAGTTCAGTGGTAAAGCAGTAAAACAGGATAGAAGACTCAATTTATATTGAGTTTTTAATAAATATCTCTGAATCTAGAGGAGATAACAAAATATTGATAATGACCTTTTTTGTAAAACTCATTCCCCTCTACAAAAAAGGTCCTCTTCAAAATTCCTCTATATCCCTCAGATTTCGAGATATCTTCAAAAAAACTAATTTTAAAACATTAATTCTGACTTTCATATCCACAATTGTCTTGGACACACAATCAATCCTACACCAATACATTAGAAAAAAAAGGAATGCAGAGAATCGAGTGACACAGCCATTCATGTCCTTGACGAGGCTACGCAAATAATCTTGCATCATACCTTCATACTCAAACCCTGTCGTCACACTCTCCAGAGCCTACATTCCCCCACCCATAAATCACCTCCAGTATTAATTAATCTTAAAGAAGTCATATGTAGAAAAAATTCAAAAAATTGCAATGAGGGAAAAAAAAGAAACATAATGAAAAAAAGAGAGTTCCAGCGATTTAATACAGCCCATTTCAACTGCTTTCACATTGGCGTTTCGCCTCACAATACAACCATAAAGATTTCTTTGACATAGAAAGGAAAAACCCTTTCCAACGAGTCACTGAACATCCTTCTAGTATTGCCGAGAAAATTTTCTTGGATTAATTAAAATTCTTAAATTGCGTCTCTAGGTATTCTTCATCAATCTCCCCCCCCCCCCTTTTTCCCCCTCCCTTTC
Source organism: Coelinius sp. EB29 (assembly GCA_035578325.1). Classification (NCBI taxonomy): domain Eukaryota; kingdom Metazoa; phylum Arthropoda; class Insecta; order Hymenoptera; family Braconidae; genus Coelinius; species Coelinius sp. EB29. The sequence goes on from JAOZGT010000008.1 coordinate 3,083,843, forward strand.
ACCAATTAATTATCCTCATTAATATTTTTATGGGTAAGACCATTAAGACATTGATTAAAACCCCAATAAATTATGTCACCATTCCTGGTGATAAAAATAGTTAAATAATTTTTTAAAACAACTTTGTTTCATTTATTTATGAGTCTGTCAATGGGGGCAGGTTTCACTTGTCCAGTTAAACTGATTAATCGTAGATTTTTCCAATGGAAATGAAAACTGTACCAGTGAGTTTTCAATAAAAAAAACTACTTTCCTCGTATTTAATATTGTCAATGTGAATGTGTGGATAGAATTAATTTTTTTTTTTTTGAATTTTTAATACTCGCATGTTTGTGGTACAAGTAAATGTGGTAAAATGGGCGCGGCGATGGAATGTTGATCGTCCAACCAATGTACATATCTTGAGTGTTCTTCCAGGTATATTTGAATTTCCTGTACTGATATTTCAACTAATTTAGTGAAAATCTGAGGATAATTAATTTCTTTTTTTCTAATATAAAGAGTTGATTTTGATTATTTTTGTGATATCTTGGATACAAGTGGTTTTAGAGGAAAATGTCAAATGATCTTTTTTGTAGCTGAGAAAATTTTCTACAAAAAATGTCTTTTGACATTTTCTCCTAAAATTACTCGTTAACGGGATAATTTTATTTTTGTGGTCAAAACATAATTTAACATTTTTACATTTATCTCGAGAACGAGTGATTTTACGAGGAAATGTCAGAAGATCATTTTTTTAGCTGAGAAAATTTGCTATAAAAAATATCTTCTGACATTTTCATTTAAAATCACTCGTTTTTGAGATAATTTGGTGTTTAATGATCAGTAAAAAATTCAAATGTTGTTTTGTTGAGTTTTTACTCTTTTGTGAGCAAAACAATAAAACAGTTATTCAAAAAGATTTTGCAGAAAGACATGTGAATTTATGGAGCGAAGCAGACCAATTACAGAGGGGTGTGTGTTATTGTCTGTAAAAAGGCGTATTGTAGCAGTAAAAAAATAAGAGAAAAATAGAATCCCTCGAGTTGTTCAGTGGTATGCGAGATAATGCGAATGTTGGCGTTTGCCAGCCCCCCTAACGCAGGACGTTAACCCGGTACAAGGACGGGCGTATAATACAACCGTGTATTTATCACGATATACATTAATCCAAGGAAACCAACAATTTTCTTAGATTCAATAGAATTTTTTATTCTACAACTAATGCATTATCAGGTGCTCACTTCCCTGGAAAAGGTTCAACTACAATTTTCTTGCATTATGAAATCCATTTCCAGGATTCTCAAGACTCGAAATAACTCGATGAATCTATTGCGATAATTCTGCATCGAGGTAAATTCTTAGTGAATTGGTAAAACGAAATGAATCATCTTCAGTTAGTTTTTCATGAATACCTCTGAATCTTGAGGAGATATGGAAATTTTCATAAGGACACTTTTTGTAGAGCGAAATGAGAGCTACAAAAAAGGTCTCTACAAAATTTTTCATATCTCTCTCAGATTACAAGATAATGGGAAGTGAACAGGAGATGATTGAAGGGATCAGTGGTGAAACGATATGAGTCAACTCTTTAGATCCAGTTTTTTATAAATATCTCTGAATCCAAAAGAAATGGACGATTTTTCCTAAAGACCTTTTTTGTAGCTCTCAATTTCATCTACAAAAAAAGTCTCTACAAAAATTTCGATATCTCCCTTCAATTGAGGGAATTTCTCTTATATTTAAAAATTGTTTTCTACATTTCTGTTTCAAATATTCAAATTTTACATTTTCAAGAAATAATTTCCACGTTGAATATCTCCCACAACTTGAACATAAAAATAACAGTATTATTGTAGACATACCTGTATTTGGGCACGCTTGACCTCGGTATAGAGCCAGTTATCCGTACCAAAAGCAATAGAAAGAAGTGCTGTGGCGATGATGCCGGTTATGGTTGCCAGAGATAGCGTCACTGCTGAACACGGCATTTTTCTTATTCAATTAATTCAAAACCAATAATAAATAGAAAATAAAAAATAAACACTCGACTATCACTTCTGCGCTATTGCATTAGCGCTTGCCACAAATTTCTATTCACACCTGGTACCAATAGCCAACAATAAACAAATTTCTTGATCAATGCCTCAAAATCAATTCCAATCTATTCAACACAATTTTCACAAAACTATTGAAGCACATTATCCCATCAATTCATCATATTAATTGATTTAATAATTAAAATAACAATCAACAGACGTAGAGAAATGTCTGCAGCAGTCGAGACGTAACGGAGGAAGAACTAGAGAGGTACTGCTGGGAAGAAAGGCAAGGTAACACACCTCGTATTTTTCAGGTGTAGTGGGGATATATCCTCTGACCACCTTCGTTGTACACAACTAACGCAGGTAGGTGTGTTTTACCAGTTTACCTGTCTTCAGGTTCTCAACCATTTTCATTTATACTATTACTATAATATTCTTCAAATACAATAATTTCTTCCTGTCATTTTTTTCTACAATTTTTCCTTCTAATCATCATCTCCATGTGATAATGAAAATATTGAGATTCATTTGGAGAATTTATTTATTCAGAGATTTAAGATAAATTGAATTGGAGTGATGGGAACAGGTGAGAGAGCCGCAGATTGAGAATATCGAAAAGACGAGATCTCGAGGAGAATTACCTGTCCCTCTTCTTTGAGGTGGCTCATACCAACAGGTTAATACTGAAGAAAATCTAACCGAAGCTGAGAAATTCCGGAGCGAATGGGTTTTAATAAAATGCCAATGAGATTATTTATGTATTTAGCTGATACTGGGGGATTGGATTGATTGGTGCTATTAATTGGTGGTTTTTTTTTAAAAGAAAAGTAGCACATAGGGGGGATGGATATGAGGGATTATGTAGATTCTCTTGAGAAGATGTTAAACACGTTTTAAATGTGTTTTGAGGGTGTTGGGTGATTATGATGAACTGATTTTCTGGAGGATTTTATGTGGGACGGGATAATTAGCCCAGTTTTATTGGTCATAGACATCCTGAGGAGTTGGATTTAATGAATTGATTAGGTTTTGCAATTTATAATTACGACAGGTAATTGTTAAGTCATTGAAAAAATAATTTTTTGTTAATTGTGCATTTATCTCTGGAATTACGGGTTCTAGGAGAAAATAACAAGAAACATTTTTTGTAGATTGAAGAATTTCAAACAAAAAATGTCCCTTAACATTTTATCCTAAAATCACTAGTTTGGGAGATAATTCAAGTTTTACAAAAAATTTATCGCTAAATTTCAAGTTGTTATAATAATTAAGAGTAATATTTATGTGGGTCAATGTGATTAGCCCACATTACGAATTTTAATGAGTATCTACGTGCATCCAGAGAAACCGGAATGAATTCAGCAACCTGCGGGCTCCGGTAGAGCACGAGACGAAGAACAGAGGGCATATGGAATACCGTAATGCAGACAGGTATATTATTTATGTCAGTCATAATAATAATATTAATTTCGTCCCTTCAAAATTTAAAAAAACCTAAATTCTCCAGAGAGAAACTGCCCATTATGATAACGAGACTAAAGATTAAAATTTTCATGAATTTTACAGAACAATGAGCTTCATTCTTCCTTCACTTTCTCGAGTCTCTTTAAATTTTTTTCATGCTCGCACCACATCAATTCTTGCAGTGTCATTTGCTCCTGGGGGTCGAGATCATCAATATCACGTGAGCAATCAATTTTATCCAATGAAATTTTTTCTTCAGTTGTAATAAGTGACTCCCACCATCTCTCTGATGATTTTTCCAAGTGAATCTGTTGTAAAATAATTTTTTCATATTTTTTTTTTTTTCTTCAATTTAAAAATTAAATTTGTCAAAAATTGATATAATTTTTAAAAAAATTGCCCACGTGAATGTATTCTCCAGGCACAAAAGTCCAAATACTCTCTGAACTTTTAATTTCAAAGCTCAGCTCTCCCTGGAAAATAACGCACCAGTCTTTATCCCCATCACCTGTTCTTAAATTCCTCGTACGTGTCTCGACCTTGATTCCCCTCGTCGAGACATGTATTTTGAGGTCATCAAGGCACATCAAGTAACCAGGAATCTTTAAAATCACGTCAAGATCATTTATACTCTGTGACCATGAAAAATTTTTGTGTTTTGCACCGTTATAACTGTCACATGATGTCATTTTAATCTATCGATTTAATAAATTTTTTTTTCATTGACAATTGTAAACATTCACTTTATTTGCCATATTCACACTTAACTGCACTCTAAATTGAACAAATTAAATTAATTATTCATATTTTGTCTTTATTATGAGTATTATTAACACCTTTAACAACAAATTAGTTGATGAATAAATATTAAAAAATAAGGTACATGATTGTTACAAGAAAAAAAAAAAAAAAATTTCTCCTTCGATAATATTCAATTAGCAAATGCTAATAAGTAAGCCACCATCTCTTTGGTAAATACTAAGAAATAATTGCCCAATGAGTTGGGTAAAACTAGGGGTATTTGAATAAATTAAACAACTTTATCACGATTAAATATCAATGACAATCACTCGGGTTAAGTTGTAATATTTACTATTGAATATGACCAGTAATGGGACGCAAGTCACGGCGTGATTAATAAATTACAAAATGTGTAACTGGAAGATGATATATATATCTGAATTAACATTTATTTTTTATCATTACTTAATGTCTCAGTTGGGAATGACTATTCAAATCCCAATTATCAATTATCCTGCAGTATTTTTATTCATACAATCACATGAATGGACTCGTGGCTAGAAAATTTAAATTGAAAAAATGTGATAACATTTCAGGAGTAAATTGGTAAAACGAGGAAAAAAAAAATTTTGATTCATCTCGTTTTACCAATCCAATACTGATATTTAGATATATCTGTGGACGTATTTTTTTTATCGCAAATGTTAATTAAAGAGCTACCTCGATTATTATGCAGCAGACCAGTGCTCCGATCGCCACAATAACGTGTACATATTATGCCTGAGATCCTCAGCCATCAAACAATCAACCGGATACTCCGTATATCTTGAAATAAGACTCCTGTACCCCTGTCCCACAGTCGCCAGTGTCAGTTTCTTCTTATCAGGTGACTTTAATGCAACAATCTGCGATACTTTTCCCTCAAACGGTCTAAAAACCGTAATTGGCCTCAAAGAATTACACTCAGCAACAGCAATACACCCCCATGTTGTTCCAATATACAACTGATTCATACAAACTTCCAGAGCCGTCACTTGACACCTCTCAGTTGTGAAATTCTCCTCGATAGAGATGGATTTTAGACTCTCTGAACAAGGCACCAACTTGGACATGTCGAGTTTATTGATGATAGTTCTTGTCTCAATATCCCACTGATAAACAATGCATCCTGGATACGTATAAGACAGTACCGAAGTATCAGCACTCAACAAATAAGTAGCAAACAAATTCTTACTAGAAGTTTCATTCTGCACATGAACAAGCTCACACGTATCCACCAAATTTCCATTCTCTTTGATAACATAAATTGAAATTTTTCCAAAACTCTGACCCACCCAGAGTTCAATGATTCTTCGTCTTCTGTTGACAGCTGCCAGTGAATACGTTTTAATATTATCCTTAACACTCTTGACAATCTCTGTCTTCTTCATCTGCGTGAAATTATTGCTCAAGAGATAGATTTTTCCAGAATGCAGAGCAACAGCAAATTGTTTTATGTTCTCAAGATGAATCAGCCCAACAATTTTTGATTCTCTGTAAAGATTCTGATCCGATTCCAAGTAATAACTAGCAACACATCCAAAATTACTTGCTAGATAAACATGAATCTGGCCGGCATTGTCACCAATCCAGATGTATCCATCAACTCCAGCCATGGCATAAGGAATGACTGGAGTCTCAATTCTCACATGCTGGAGCCATCCCTTCTCAGTTCCCAATAACATGTCAACTTCTCCATTATTATGACCGAGCCATATCTCATCAGCAAAGAATATTTCACCAGTTCCAGAAGCTGATGCTGGTGGTCTTGATGTCGATGTGATAGCAGTCACATGAGTCCTCTCAGTCAATAAAGTAACGTCAATCAAATGAGTGAATTCAGGGGCTGAAGCTATCGAGACAATTTGACTCGCAGTGGGACGATCCTTTGGATTTTGCGCCCAGCAGATTACCATCAAATCAAGAACATAGCAGGGATAGAGAGTCTCTCTGTATGACAAAGGTGGCCTGCCACCCTCTAGAATACACTCCTTCACAGCCTCATGACCCTCAAAAGGCTGTCTAAGTGTCACAAGTTCATAAATGAACATTCCGAATGAGAAAGAATCAACTTTCTCTGTGTACTCTTCCTCTCCATTGTACTTTATAATCTCAGGCGCCATAAATCCCTCAGTTCCACCAAATCCTTTAGCTCCTGATGGTAATGTCAATCTGGATATGCCATAATCAGCTACCTTAACGTGAACATTGTGCTCCATGTTGTCATTCTGATGTGGCTGAGGCATCATCCACACGAGAACATTCTCTGACTTTAAATCTCTGTAGATGACATGCTGCTGATGAAGATACTCGATAGCTTTAGCCACTTGAAGTATTATTGATTGAAGAGTGTGAGGATCCAATTTAGCACCTGATCTTCTGTAGTTTTTCAAGACATTATCCAGAGCACCTTCTGGGGCAAGATCGAGAACAAGAGCTAGTGGACTGATGACAATACCAATCAGGGGAACTATATTAGTATGTCTCAATGTCAGCAGTATATTCAATTCTTGCCTAGCTGTGCAGTAAGCTTTGCAAGCATATTGCAAAGGATCCCTGTCCCATTTACTCTGAGCTGCCTTGTAAGCAAGGACTGCTGAAGGCTTTGAATTGGGTCCCGGAGGTACTGGTTGCAACATCTTCATGGCAACATCAATTCTCTCAATTCCCCTGGATAAATTAGAAACCCGACAAGAGCCTTTGAAGACGAAACCAAAGGCACCACGTCCCAACATTCTCCCGCGTCTGATGTCGTCTGATTTGATCAGATGTTTTGCACCGAGATCCATGAAAATGATGTCTGGAGCTACGTGGGATAATGGAATGTCTAGATGCTTAGGACAAGCGATTGTCTTGTTGCTGTAAGCTGAGAGAATGCACTCTTCTACCATCCAAGAGTAAACAGTTATTCCTTCAGTGTTTATGGTTTTATTTGAACACTGACGTGTCACGTCTGGATGACCCTCGAGTGAGGGCATCCTGCTAGAAGCTGAACTATCATACCCAACTCCACTGTCTCCATCCGATTTGTAACTATCCTGACTCTGACGCTCTTGATGATGATAAGTGCAGCAATCTTCTGGAGTTTTAGATATTTCTTCATCCTCTGCAAGACCCTCTATCGATCCACCTGATCCTGTGGTATCGTGATCACTTTTCTCGATGTCAGGACCTCCATTTGTATTCAGAAGACACCTGGGACATGGAATTAATCGTGTAACCAAGAGTTTTCCCTCTGATGTGTGGACAAAACGAGTTCCCAGTGTAGGATACCAGTCCTCGAGAAGAATATCAATATGATCGACAATCAATGCGAGCAGTTGGGGCATACTCTCTGGACGAGGCTCCACAACAATCGCTTGATAACCCATCGGCTCATCTTCTGGAATTTCAGTATTCTCTGGTGATAATGAAGACATTATCGGCTGCTTTATCACCAGAGTATCAACTGGAAACCAAATCTCCAGGATTGCGGAATTTTTTAAATCTACACTGCACCAAATTCCATCCTGCTTCAGTTTAAACTTCAATTGTCTGTAGTCATAAGGTGTATTCTTCATCTTCCAATTGATTTCCTTCAATCTCAGCAATGTTATACCAGCGTAACGAAGCTCCAATCCCGTCTGCCAGACAATCCACTCGGCATTATTGTCCAAAAGTGTTGTGAACATGTTATCATCAACAAAATCTCTCAAAGGTGTTATAAAAGACATAACAATATCAACGATAGTATCATCAGCGAGAATTCTAGTAATCAGTCTGGACCAAAATCCACTGGGAAAATACGACATCAGTAACAATCTTGTGACTGAACAATCGGGTTGTGGTCTGGATGTCAATGTAGATGTTTTATTGTTACGAGTGAGGTCTAAATATCGACTGTTTCTTCTGTCTCCGATCATAGAATCTACAACACCAGTTGGTGATGTGATTTTCTTTGTTCTCACGTGCCATCCCCTGGATTTTAACGGAATCTTGATAATCTGATTGTTCCTTTGAATATCGTCTTCAGTGGGTAATAAAGAGGGGATTAAAAGGGTGCGATAATCCCATGTAAGAGCAACTTCGAATTTATTCAACAGACTGACAATGTATCCCTGAGTGTCCACTGAAGATATTGTCGAGGACTTGAAGACGTGTTGAATGTCATCAAGCTTCATAATCCCAGCTCTAGCAAAAGGATTAATCTCCCTGATAGTTACAACGTGAGCCAACATATCACAGAGCCACTGAGGATCAAGAAAATAGAGATCTTTGAGTGTGGCATCATCATAATGAAGGATTATACCATTTTCGTGGAGGAATAGAGTCGCCTGATGAAGTTCTGCGAGATCTCTGAATGATTTATGAAGTTTCTGAAGCTCATTATTAACAGCTGCGTAGTATTGATCAGCCCTGAGGACAGGATCAGCTCCAGATAGCTTTCTATCATGCGCCAATTGAACCACAACGTCTTCAAGGGCTAGATAACTAGCTGGAACTTTTTGTTCAAGGAGTAATTCTTTACTTCCTGGAGATTTCAAACTAAATACAACATCGTAAACTAGGTTACACAGCATTTTGATGTTGTGACGAGTTTTGCAGCTAACTTCTATCGTCTCCATGACTTTGGGAAGTCCACATTTTTCAGCATCTACTACGTTTATAAATTTATCACGAATGTATTGTTGAAGGACTTCGCTCTGTTCACTTGAAACATCGTAGTGGGTTCCTACAATTATAACTGGAGAATTTGGAGCTCTACTCTGAATATTCACTAACCACTGAAAGATCTCGGAAACTCCTTTGAAACCATCTGTTATCTTCCAGACAACTAGGTACAAACTTCTTTTAGATAGAAAATACTGATGGGTTGCGTAATATTCCTTCTGTCCCCCAAAATCCCAGGTTCTGAAGTAAACAGAACCATGTGATGACTGTCCTCGTACCTTTTTCTCATAAATCCAATCACCAATATCAACACCAACTGTTGATATAGTCGTTCCCCTGGCTGTCTTTGTATTTATGTTCTTGTTGCCCATTCGTTTGGCCCAGTGTTCAGAGGATCTTTTTTTATTTGGCACTTCTCCCTCTTGACGAAGCTGCTCAAGCAAACTTGTCTTTCCAATTCCCTGAATCCCCACAATCATCAATTTCATCCTTGCATATGGTTTAGCATCTTCAAGAATTGACTTTAGATACCCAACAACATCCATTGTTTTATATTTCTTTGACTCTATCATAGTTTTCAAAGGCTCTTGGAGCTTACAACCTTGAGTATTTAAATTCCACAGACGAGACAGTAATCCCATTTGTGGTGGCAATTCACTGATTTCAATATTTCCACTTATATTCAAAACAGATAAATTACTCAATTCATGAATATTCTGAGGTATTTCCTTTAAACTATTATTACTCACGTCCAACATACTGACATTTGGAAATAATAAATAAAGCTTTGAGTACTGATTTTGATGAGATTGTGTAGACATTGTTGATGAATTTTTTGATAATTTACTCTCTCGATCTGACTCACTTCTATCGCTCTCGCTGTAATAATATACCCTGCCATTTTCATCAGATCCAATTGGATTATCTCCATCATCAACCGAAGTCAATTGAATTCTAGTTAATAAATTATTAGCAAGAACAAGTGTCCTCAAATTTTCTAATCTCAAGTGTCTCCTGTGATTGCAAACAGACATGAGAACAATATCCCTCAATGATGCACCACAACTTGTTCTGTTACCAGCCACAGAATTCATTATTGGAGATTGAATATTTGTGGAAGGACAGTAACAAGCAGTTGAGGCTTGTTCCATGGAATCAGCACAGCTGGGATCCACCTGTGGTAAACTTGGCCAACAGGATATCTGATTATTCGATAAATCCAGCTGTTTTAGACTCGCTGGATACGATGTTATATGACTCATAGATCTCAATGAATTATAAGCCATATTTAATCTGATCAAACTAACAGCGAGACAGGGTAAAGCCACTGGAATGCTATTAAACAAATTATGAGCAAGATTGAGCGATGTTAAAACTGATCGTACACCTGGCTCTGTGTCATCGTTCATCTTCTCGGAAACTCTAACAGACTTTGTCCACACGTGTGGCCTGTCCATCTCTATAATCTGTGCATTTGTCAATTTTGTAAACGAGTCAAACTCAGCTGAGTCATCTCTGGTCATTGCTGTCATCTCCAATCCTTCATGAATACTTGTACTTGCTGAAGGTCTCGAAGAGAATTCAAAATTATTGGTACTCGATAAACCCATTTCCCTTCGAGTAGAAATATTCTGGGATACTTGGCTCGGTAGATCACGAAGAAGATTGAAAGAAGCATTCAACTCTTTCAACTTGGGAGCCCTCCACAGATTATCTGGTAACCTTTGAAGTTTATTATTCGAGACATCTAGAATCTCCAATGAAGGCAACATCATCAGAAACTCTGGAAGATTTTCTAATCGATTATCCTGCAGATACATTTCCTCCAAAACTGGTGATAATTTATCCCTTCCATCCCTCGATCTTTTATCATTCTCCAATTTATCCGAAAGACTTTCAACTTTATTCTGCGCCATATTGAGGTATTTTAAACTCTGCAAGTAAAATATCATGGACGGTATAGTGGTTATAGAATTATGAGAAATATCTATTCTAGTGATGGCGTAAAGTGCAAGATCATTATTCTTTCCACTGAGTTTTTTATTCACATGTAGAACAGCATCAATGAGCCACTGAGTTCTTATCTGGGATAATCTGCATTGTTGATCATGCCAATTGATCATTGTCGGTGTATTCGGAAATAACGAAGGATAAGTTACATTACCAAAGCTAGATAAAGCTGAAAAATGTGAAGTCTGTGTTCCCTCAGTCATCGCTTTCTTATTAATCTTGTACTCTGGATCAGGATGTGCTTTTATGGATAACAATTTGGCTGTTAATATCTCATCTCCATTTTGAGCAGCAATTTTCAATGCACCACATTCATTATCCACAGCTCCATGTTTCAGTAATAAATCAGCAATCTTAACGTCTCGATTATGACAAGCAATTGTCAAAACAGTCAAATTATTAACAGTTTCACTCTCACCTTCAGATTTACTAACAGATGATCTATTGTACATCTTAATGGGTAAATTTGGATTGCTTCCAGCTTGCAATAAAACACCTACAACATCTGTGTGACTTCCTTTGACAGCAGCATGAAGTGCCGTCTCAGTGCCATTATTACAATAAATATCCAATTGTAAAGGTGAAATCATATTATCATCTTTCTTCTGTTCAGAATTCTTACTTCTAAAATTTAATGACGACATTAGTCTCTGAATTCCAGTGGAAATTCTGCGTTTGGCAATGGGAAGTTGTTCAGTTTGTTGTGGCTCGTCATCATTGATCTTCACCGATTTAACTTTGTACCCCAAAAGACTCTCAACAATCTTCAAATTGCCCAACATACTTGAGATATATAGGACATTCTGACCTGTGAAATCTTGAGTGTTAATATCAAAAGGCATATCATACTCAAATTCTCCAGAAGGATCTTTAAACCTTTGAAACAAAAGCTGAGGATACTCAAACTTGATTAAAAGATCAACAACAGAAGAGTGATTATTGATAGTTGCTGCATGAATTGGTAGCCAGCGTTCAACAGTTAGAGACTGTACTTGTTTGGGATAATGACGAAGAAGGAGATCAACTATTTCCAGCTTTCCATTGTAACATGCAATGTACAAGGGACAGTATTTTGTCACTGGATGACTTCTGCAATCAGCTCCATGATCCAAGAGTAGTCTGACAATATCTTTGTGGCCCATTTCACAAGCGATAAAGAGAAGAGTATTTGCAGCATTTGGTGCCATGTTTATTATGCATTCTAGGTGTTCAGAGCAACTTTGAATGATTGTTCTAGCTGCAATTGTGTCACCCTGCATACAAGCTGCTCGGAGGGATGCGTGGGTGGCTAATCGAAGGATTTCGTATTTTTCAGCAGCCTCGGTTAACAGATTTATCGATTTTTTGTCATTATTCTTCCCTGCAATGTCTTGAGGTGTCAATCCATTGCTGTCTCGCAGAGTCAAGTCTACATTTTGCTCCAGAAGCTTTCTGATGTTCTCACTGTGTCCGTGATCTGTGCAAATGTGTAAAGGGGTTCGATACTGACCTCGAGGACCACAAGGTATGTTGGGGTTTGCTCCGTTTGATAGAAGGACAGCTAGACAACGAGAGCTCTCGGTTATTGCTGCTGCGTGCAGGGCTGTACGACCCCAGGAGTCCTGACTGTTTATGTATTGAGAGTGATCACCTCGGAGGAGGTCCTCCAGGAGCTCGGCGTTGTCCCAGAGGGCCGCCTGGTGCAGGAGACGACCTGGGAAATCTTCCTCCACTGGAGTGTAGTCCTCCATTTTTTGGGGAGAAGAGGGCACACCTGGAGAACATTTTTTTAGAGGTAAATTCAGAGATTTTTGATTGCTTGCTTGATTATCTCGGGTATGAGTGGTTTTAGAAGAAAATGTCAAGAGACATTTTTTGTAGCTGATGAAATTTCCTGCAAAAAATGTCCTCTAACATTTTCACCTAAAATCACGTGTTTTGGAGATATATTTAAAATCAAAATGTCGAATCTAACTTGATTCATCATTTCGTTAATAAATTCCTTTTGTCATATATCAATTTTTATAAACATACCCTTGACTTTGATCTCTCACGTCAATTGATTATCATCACTGTTATGATGATCAACGCATTGTTATCATTATTCAAACACTAGAAAAAAATGGAATATCATAACAATGACAAGAAATATATTTTCATTTGATAATTTACTTACTTTGATAACGGTTCCATAAACCGTTGGAGAATCCAGTATTTATCCATTTTTAATGCACAATTGACAATTTGTGTCGTTTATATTTTTTGTATTTATATTACTCAGAGACATGGATAATGAATGAGCATTAAAAATGTAGCAGAATGACAATTTAACGTTGAGCTCGTGTTTTGGACGAACGCCATATTGAAAATTGATGATTTAAGGGAAGATGTCTAGCTTTCCAGCAGAGCTAGAGGCACTGAAATTTAATTAAAATTGCTTTCTCTCGTCTGTGTGTGAAAATTCTCAACGTGAAAGTATCATTAAATAATTGAAAAGACTTTCGCTTGGTTTAACGCGTGATGATGTTGTTTGCAAGTTGAAAGAACATCTGACTCTTTGAATTTAATTATTATCGACAGGTGGACAACGAGACCTTAGAACAAGTATCGCATGTCTCATATTAAGCAATCATTAATCCTACTTAGTATCCAGTATTTTCCACGGATATGGTTACAGATATGAAATAGCTGACACCATATCAATTGAATATTAAACCCATTTATCCATATGATTTCACAATTTACCTAAACAAAAATTAATCCTTTGTTTTCATTCAGTTTTTAGTGAATATCTTGGAATCTAATGGAGATACAAAATATTTTATTGATACCTTTTTTGTAGAGTAAAATGAGATCTACAAAAAAGGTTTCTATAAAAATTCTCCTATCTTGCTTAAATTCCAAGATATTCACCAAAAACCTACTTTGCAATTAGCTAAATGATGAAATAAACAAATTGAAAAACTCCCGCCATTTCTCCATCCCCTCCCCCGTCCCGCCGCCCATTAACCTCAAAATCATGCCAGGTCTTGACGAGTTCCAACTCGTAACACGGCGTAGAAGGCACATAAGACGTCAATTCGTGAACCACGTGTTGAACCGAGGCCTAAATCCCCGAGAGCCAGAAATAAATACTGAACGCCTTCTTCGGTAAGTCTTGATCCTCAAAAACTCCCAATTAATGTCCCTAAAAACTCCAAAGAATTGTCCCTAACCTCAAAATGACTGGGCCAAATTGTTACAGTGAAGTATTAGATGCAGTGATAGCCCTAAGGAACTCCCCATACCGTCAAATATTGTACAACGGTTTGGCAGAGTCCCTGAGACTTCTCAACGTCACAACAATACCAGAAATAATATGTTATGGATTAGGAAATTTCTCTGAGAATCGAAGTGCCAAGTATCAGCTAGCAGCACTACTGACAATTAAATCACGCTACAAAAGTCATGTACAACTATATGATCCAGTTTTTTTTACTAAAGAGATTGAAGTACTCAAGACACTTGGTCTTTCCATGATTGAAATTAATGAAGAGGGAAAGAGAAAAGTTGGTAATGAATTGACACTATTCTACATGCCACACTGTTTCCAAGGAATCATTGCAAATTGCATTCATGCTAATTGGGGTAAAGGACTGAATAATTGTGTCCTCATAACAAATTCATTCAGTGAAATTAAAGATGGCATTGTAGCTGATTTTGGACTCAGGGACTCTGTTGAATTGATAAAACGTATTTATCCCTACGTCAGTGAATTTAAATTGGAGGGAAATTTTGATAATGCCAGAGAAGCTTTTAACTCGACGTCTATTCATGTTTTTTCAAAAGATAATCTTGACAGAGTGAGTCAAGAATTTTGGGAGGATATTGGAAATCCTCCATTTAATCAGGAAAATTTTGAGAGAGTATTGAATAGATTGAGGGAACATATTGGTCTTGGAGGGATTCAGTAATTAATTATGTGAGGATTATCCTTTTTTTTCCGATTGAAAAAGGAGAAAAATTGTTGAGTGTTTGTTTTTTTTCTATTGAAAAATTTCAGAAAATTTTGAGAATGAATGCTAATTTGAAGCTCATTCGTTCACTCTTGAGGGAGATAAGGGGATTATCGAGTGAGGGAAAGATAAAGGAGAATATTGCAGTGCAGTATGTAATGGAGCAAGCTAGGATGCACAAAGAGACTTCTGAAACACTTTGTAAGGCTCGTGAAGAGCTGAAACACTTGGCTGAGACTTACAAGTGTTATTTATCTTCTGCAAGGAGGTACAAGGAAATTAATAATGAGTATGCTGGAGCTGGGGAGAGAAGTGTCAGGGAGACAGCTGATTTAGTTGGGTTCAAACTTCCACATGATCCCAAGTGAATTGATGAGTTACCTGTTGTGAGTTTAATTTGTATCAGTTGATTAAATAATTATTTTCATTAAAGGATATGATGAGTTTAGTATGCAATTTAATTTATTGTGTTATTCATTATATTTATGGAATTAATTAAATTCATTGATTAGTCCATCAATTGAAGCTTTAAAAAAAAAATGATGGCTTTACTGAAGAAATAAGAGAATTAGAATTGTGAAAATTTCCTATTTTTTGTCACTTTATTTAAAATATTTCATATAAAAATGGATTAAAAATATTGAAAAATCATGAATATTCTTTTCTAATTTGTTTTGCAATTGTAGATAACTGCATATTGCTAGTGCCCTCGTAAATAGTACCAATTTTGCAGTCCCTGAAGAATTTCTCTTGGGGAAAATCTGTTGTGAATCCAACACCACCCATAAAGTCTATACACTTGGCTGTGACCTTGAGTGCAGTCTCTGTGAAGGGAGGATTAATAATTTGGTATTATTAAGTGTTAAGGGGGTTTTAAGATGAGAAATTGGTACCTGAAGCCACGAGTTTTGCCATTGCTGCATCTTTCGTAAATTCTTGTTTCGCTTCGACTTTTCGAGCTGCGTTGTACACGAGTAGTCGTGCTGCAGCTAGATCAGTTACTACTTGGGCTATTTGATGTTGCATTGACTGGAATTGAAAGGATTTTTTTAAATTTTTTTTCAAATTTTTGAGGAGAATTTCATTTTTCAAGTTGTAAAAACAAAATAGAATAATTGAAATTTGGAGTGGATGAGTTTTTGATGAATATCTTGAAATCCAAGGGAGATACTGATATTTTCATAGGGACCTTTTTTATAGAGCAGACTGAAATCTACAAAAAAGGTTTTCTGACAAATTTCGATATCTCTCTTAGATTTCGAGATATTCCCAAAAAACTAATTTCTTCAGGAAATAAATTGATGAATTTCAAAGGTTTTTAGAATATTCATCACCTGGTATGAGAAAATATCATTTCCAAACTGTTTTCGTTCCAATGTATAAGGAATTGTAGCATCGAGAGCACCCTGAGCAATTCCAATCATCTGTGCACCGATACCAATCCTTCCCTCGTTCAAGAATCCAGCTGCATACTTATATCCATGTCCAAACTCACCCAAAATATTTTCCTCGGGTACTCGGACATTTTCAAAGTGCACCATGCACGTTCCTGATGCCTTGATACCCAGTTTGTCCTCAGGTTTTGCCACAGTAACTCCTGGCATTTCTCTATCCACCAAAAAAGTCGTAATTCCTCTGTATCCCTGAGATAATAATCAGAACGATTGATTTTATGAAGAAATGTCAAAAGAACTTTTTTACCGGAAATTTTATGACCTACAAAAAAGGTCTCTACAGATTTTCTCCTAAAACAACTCGTTAACGAGATAAATGAACAATTTTACAATGAACTGGAAATAAAATAATTTCTCAAGAGACCTTTTTGCCTCTAATTCCCAGAAATTCAGTAAAAACTAAATACTAATGTACTCTCAAATTTAGTTTATCTTCAGATAATCATTGATAATAATATTTATCAAAAAAAATTCGTCAAAGTTTTCGCAATCGAGCCTCTAGCCTCTCCCACGATGCTTCCTCTTTCGATAAGATAAATAGACATCGAGGGGAGAATGAATAATAAATTGAAGAAAAAAAAAACATAGCAAAAGTCAAGATCATTGGATTTCCAGAAATAATATAATAAATAATTACCGCTGATGGATTTGCATTGGCAAAGACGAGAAAAACTCCTGCGATATCAGAATTTGAGATCCAAGATTTAGATCCATTGATCACATAGTGAGATCCATCTTTTTTGGCTTCAGTCTTCAGGGAAAAAGCGTCTGAGCCTGAACCTGGTTCTGAGAGGCAAAAACTTCCTGCCTGTAAAAACATTTTTCTCATTAAAAAAATATTAATTACCTTTTATCACTACTATTATCATTATTAAAAAAATTCTTACATATTCTTGTGCTAATTTTGGAAGATATTTTGCCTTTTGTGAATCATTACCAACTTTTATGATAAGAGAATTCACCAGAGTATTGTGAATATCCACAAGAGCAGACACTGCTCCATCAATTTTAGCTATTTCCTCAACAGTCAAAATTGTGGTGAGAAAATTACATCCGGCTCCTCCAAACTCTGTTGGAATCTCCATTCCCATTATCTGATTTCATGAAAATTGATTAATCTATTGAATTTTAATTAATTATTCAGATATCTCGAAAACAACTGATTTTAATGAAAAATGTCAAAAGACCTTTCTTATAGCTGAGAAAATTTCCAACAAAAAATGTCTCTTGTCATTTTTCTCTAAAATCACTCATAATCATGATAATCCAATATTTCAAAATCATTTTTTTCCAATTTCAATAATTTTGTCCATTATCTTGATAATAACTGATTTTAAAGGAAAAATGTCAAAAGACATTTTTTTAGATAGTAAAATTTCTAATAAAAAAAATCTCTTTTGATATTCCAAATTTAATTATAATTCTCTAAAAATCACTGATGAGAAAATTGAAAAAAAATCTCATCTCACCCCATTTTCAAATAACTTCTTCAATAAACCCTCATCAATCTTTCCCTCCTTCTCCATTTTCTTAACAAGTGGTGTTATTTCTTCCCTCGCTAATTTTCCAACTGAAATAAATATCGTAATTATGATTTTCGATAATCGATAAAAATTATAAACTGTAATTACCAGTCTCTTTCATCATGATCTCATCGTCAGTGAACTGGGTCAAAGGTCCTGGTATGTGATTTAAGGCTGCTGAAGACACATGTAGCTTCTTCTTCTGCATTATTTCACGTGGAATCTATTGAAAAAAAATAATAAAAAATCAAAATCATCCTCCACTTTGCTCAATTTCCTTCAATTCTCCTCCAATATCATCAACAAAATATTCTTTTTGCATTCTATTAAATCTAAAAACCTGTTCACTCATGTATCCTTGACACAGATATCCTCAAAATTCCCATGAAATAATTCTGAATAAATTATAAACAAAAACTTGAATACAAAATAATCAATTTTTTAAAATCATTTAATGCTCGATTAATTTATTTACAAAAAATATTTATGAAAAAAAAAATTTAATTACAATGATCATGATTCTGGATTCAATATGGAAATTATCGAACCAGATTGGAATATAATAAACATAATTAAATGAATAATAAAAGTACTTACTTTTCCCAATACTGTTCTGATAGAGTGCATTTTTGATTAAAATGAAAAAAAAAATTGATTTATAGTTAAAAAATTGAAAATTAAATATTTTCAGTATACAATGAAGAACAAAGTGAGTCTGGTGAACGTGTGAGTTTGGAAATTGCCAGCCAAATAGCCGACCAATAATTAATATCCGAGACGCTCGCTGGAACGCGACTGATCAACAAGTTCTTAAACGAGTTGTTATATAATAAGATAAAAAAATACATTCGCTAAATAATATGATGGGAATTGTTTGGGGGCACGACTCAACTCTCCACGAGTAATTATTAAAGAGTTGACACAAATGTTGATATGAGGTAAAAATTATTCAATTTTTATACCTCCAACTCATTAAAAATCAACGGAAGTTATCGCTCCTTATCGCTCTCATTCACCCGTTCGTATGGAATCATTCGTACGGGGCATTGTATATTCAAAATAATGTAATATTCAGTGGAACGATGTCGCTTCAGATAGTGACGAAACAAATTGGGATATCTATTAGTTTTTATGTCACAAAATATAAAAACTTAATCTTTGAAAAAAAAAAACCGATTTTTGAGGTTTTTAATTCTTCATTTATCTCAGAAACTATAGACTTTTGAAGAAAATGTCAAGATACCTTTTTTGTAGCTCATTAAATTTTAAATAAAAAATGTCTCTTGTCATTTTCTCCTGAAATCACAAGTTATCAAGATAATTTGATAATTAATGAAATTTTGAAAAATCCATTTAGGAGAATATTTGTGGGTTTTAAAATCATGATTATGCAAGACCTCTTTTCAAGGTTGTTAATTACTTTATTAAAGAGATATCATGGTTTGTACCCCATCAATTCGACATCATTAAACAATTGATCAGTATCAATGAGGATAGAGTTGTCGATATTCATTAAATTGTGATATTCAAAAACTTCAAAATATTGTCAAATAATTTTTTTTTTCTAATTTTATTCTCCATTCCCCTTGAGAAATAATTTACAAAATGAAATAACTATAACGTTCTCATTATTATCGTCAAAATACTATCTTCCCAAAGATACAAAGAAACTCGTAAATGAATCATTACGTCATTTAGATAATTCATTGAGCAACAATTTGTTCTTTTCCCCCATTTATTTACCCTGCCCTCGATATTCACTATTTTTTTGCTAAAATATATTTTCCATTTGTTATTCAAAACTAAAAAAAAACAATATTCATCAGAGCCTCTGACGTCGTGAGATAATTAGAGGAGAAGAAGAACATTTAATCAATTTAATTAGTTTTAGCGCATAAACACATGTTTTTTTTTAATAGACTCATAAAACGAGTAGAGAAGTAATAAAAATTAGCGTTTTCAGTCAACTCCATCTCTCGTAAATTATCAAGACTTTGATGTCATTACAAAATTCAAATTTTCCCGCTTGAATATACCCCCACCGCCATATTGAATCCTCCACCAATGGAGTTGCAGGAGATTACCGAATTGACACAGGCGCACGAGTGTCCCAAAAAAACTGGGAAAAGTCTCATTAATTAATTCTAAAAATCTCCAAAAAAATTCAATTTTAAATATTTGATGATAAAATAATTAAATTGAATTAATCCAAGTGTTTGTAAATTCTATTTATCATTCAATAATTAATTATAAACCTCAAAAACACTTCTGCGCAGACCAGCTGCGCAGTATTTTACTGAGGGACGCCGATAAATGGCCAACGTCCGATCGATTCGCATTTTTTTTTTATCTCGTCCAAACGAAAAAGGAAATGATAAACCTCAAAATATTCCCTCAAATTCATTGAGAAAATTAATAAAAAAAATTGATGAATAAATAAAAGTGTGAATAATCGATTGGTGCATTAACGAGGTGATTAAAAGTGAGTGTTTAGTAGTGGGAAATTTCTCAATAGGAAGGCTCTCTCTGGGGAGGCTGAACGCCGAACGGAAGGTGCGTGAATATTCGGTACCTCTCAGACAGTCAAACGGTGTTCGGTGTGCCGTGAGTGTGTGTTCCTCCGGGTATCTGTCGTTGAAAAGGAAAAGCCGGTGTCTCTTGACAGGTGAGTGTAGTCATTAACATATAAATAGATGTAAATAATTCAGTTGAAAAATTATTATCCTATTTTTTACGAGTTTTCTCGATAATAAATGAGATTTTTGGAATTATGACAGGGCATTTTGAGTGGACTCGAGTGACGTAGGGCCGAGGGGTGTGTCACAGACTCTTGTTGAAGCCCTAAAACCCCTGAAAACTCGTCGAGATGTTTAAGAAAATTATGGATATTTTTTAAATAATTATTTCATCATTATTGGAGGTAATTTTTCAGCTGAAATTGCAGGGGAAAGAGACGGTGAAGATCGAATTTTTGGTCACGGGTTTCCGCCATTTGCCGCCCTGTCGAGTGGCCGTTTACGGCCCTGGGGTACCTCTTGGAGGTCATATAAACATACTTGTTTTTTTCACCCACCTCGAGTCGAATTTTATTTCTTTGTTTGGACACTTTCGAGTATTCGTCTTTTGGACGAAAGTGGAGGTTTATTGCGACGGTTTGAGGGTTTTTTTTTTTTTTGTTGATTGAGAGGTTTTGAACGAGGTGGGTTATTTATATCGTTGGTAAGATGATGGAATTTTCATGGGTTTATCTGAGAGATTTATTTGATTTTGGGTTTTATTCTGTGCATGAGAATTTTCTTTGAAAAATGTTGAAAATGGGGTTTTCATCGATTTTTCGGGGTCAGAGGGAATTTTTGAGGATGAGAGACATATGAGGGATGTTCAGAGAGACGAATTATTTTGATATAATTGAGATTTTGGGCTTTTTTGAGGTTAAATGAACCTCGTAGTCAGGTGAACGCCTCGGAGATTGATGTGCACGCCTACGGAGGCACGTGTGCTGGTCACAGGTGGTACTTTACAGGCATTGTCACTATTGCAATTCTCTGGCGTTACAATGATACCTATCGTTACGACTGTCCCACTGTTGGTGAACTTTAATATATTCGTAAATCAATGTTTCACTTGTTGAAACAATCATTCATAATTTTTTAAAAAGTTGATTAGTTTTCTCTGAATCATCTCCATAATGAGTAATTTTAGGGAAAAATGTCAAGAGACATTTTTTGTTGAAAATTTTGTCAGCTTTAAAAAAGGTCTCTTGATATTTTCTCCCAAAATCTCTCATTATCGAGATAAATCGATAATTAACAATTACTGTTTGTTTGACTCTTTACGTTCTGCCAATTTTGATTTTTTATGTTGTTAAACGTTGACTTATCTTGAAAACTAGTGACCCCAGAGGAAAATGTCAAGAGATATTATTTCTTTAAAATTTCATCAGCTACAAAAAAGGTCTCCTGACATTTCCTCCTAAAGTCACTCATTCCCGAGATAAAACTCGAACCACTTGAATACTCAATTATCCAACAATTATTCATCACTTTCTCTCAATTTAAGCCAAGAAACTTGACTCACAACTATTTAACCATCTCAACAACTCCTCCCCAGGCTACTTCACCCCTGCAACAATAATTTCCAACAAAAGATCCGACAAAACCAAATTTTATTAAACAATAAAAAATAAATAATTCATCATTACTCACAATTTCAAACTATACCCCAAAACAAATGTACATTTCATTGAAACCAAACAGTAGACAGCCCACGCGAGTTATTATGTCAGTGTCCATGCATAATTCCCCAAGGGAAGTGGTCAGACCTTTTTTTTATCTACCAAAATTCCTGCCACGAGATTCAAGAGATTGATGCGTTCAAAAAAAGAAAACGAAAGAAAAAAAAAAGGAGTAAACTGGTGCTGGCGTACTATTGGCCCAGGCCCTCGTCTCTCTCCTCTTTTTTTTTTCTTTTTCATTGTGTACGGAGTATACAAACGTCTTTAACACAGTCAGGAGGTTATGGAGGACAAAGAGATGGGGGGGAGGGAGGACTTTCCCCTCTCCAAAACGTTAACATTGGACTCGAAGCTATCGAGAGCGCCAGAACGGCTTTGCGATACCGTACGGGCGTGTTTCGTGGCGTCTTCCAAGCCGACAATTTTTTTATTATTTTTTAATAACCCTTATTATCTAATGAATAATCAAGTATAATTGAGTAAAAGATAATTTAGAATAATTTTGTGCAATTATTTAAAGTGAACGATTTTTATCTGTGAAGTGTTCAGGTGTATATCATTACAATTGTCAGGAGAATAACGAAAGTGATTTAAACTTGTGAATAACTTGGAATTCAAGTATCCAAGATTGTTAAATTGGTAAGATCCTGGGGAATTATTATTATTTGTCTGGATTAATTGAATGATTTTCGTTGATATCAAAACGATAATACAGAATTTTCTAAATTTATTTTCAAAATTTCTTGACCTTGTGATTTTATAACAGTGTATTTATAACTCTTGTTTCATCGTTTCAAGAGAAATTTCAGGGTGGAAATATTGAAATAGTGGCAATGTTTCACAGTAATTAAACTATCAATAACGATAATTCAGTCCTGAATTGGTAAAACGGTTTAAGTTGATTTCATCCTGGCGTCAGTTTTCGATGAATATCTCGGAATCTGAGGGAAATGGCGAAATTTTTATTATAACCTTTTTTGTAGAGTACAATGAGAGCTACAAAAAAGTTCCTTATAAAAATGTCTCTATCTCCCATAGATTCCAAGATATTCATCAAAAACTGACCCTAGGATTAAATTGACTTAAACCGTTTGACCAATTCACTACTGAATTGCTTGGAATTAATTTTTTAATTTAAAAAAATTGGAAAAATGGGAAGAATTAAATCAAGGTAAAGCGTCAATTGAGTGGTAAACATGGATTAACACAGGTGGAGGGTGCAAACAATGCACATTGTGAGAGAATGAATAGAATTCAGGGAAATGAGGAAATATTATTTGACAATTTTCTAGTAATTCTCTGATTAATTTTATTTTATCAATTATGTGTTTATTTTTACTCTGGAATTTTCAATTTTCCTAATCACTCGGCTCCATGAGCCAATCATGCATTGCTTGATAAATGCAGGTAGAGGGGGAGATAAATAATACAACAGTGCTTCACTGAACAGCAACAGCGCTTGGACGACGCCTCGTTATATCGCCGTGTAGGATAATCTCTATGTTTAAACCATGACATCACCAGGATGCTAGCCAAACACTTCTACAAATGTCATAATAATTGAAAGATAAAAAATTCCTCAATTGTTTAGAGAATTTATTTGATGAATCGTAAATTCAATTTTTTATATCTCATTAAATATTGAATGATCTCGTTAATGAGTGATTTTAGAAGAAAATGTCAAGAGACATTTTTTCTTGTAAATTGATTTCTCTACAAAAAATGTCTCTTGACATTTTTTCCTATAATCAATTATTAACGAGATAATTCGATATTTAATTCATTAAATTTTAAATTGTTGGAGGAATTATTATATTTACATATTCATCGATGAAATTAAATATTGCTCTATTTTCTGCTGTCCTACTTACTTTATTTATCAAACATCGGGCATGGAGAAGACCTATTT
The DNA here is from genome assembly GCA_035578325.1 of Coelinius sp. EB29. Taxonomy (NCBI): domain Eukaryota; kingdom Metazoa; phylum Arthropoda; class Insecta; order Hymenoptera; family Braconidae; genus Coelinius; species Coelinius sp. EB29. Next base: position 3,107,865 of record JAOZGT010000008.1, read on the forward strand.
ATACCGATAATCGAAGATACATTTGAGAATGGGTATAAATTAGCGCATGCGTGCTACAATTTTTGCATTAAGAACACGAGGGAACTCGTGTTAACGTCGAATGCTCCAATACCGTGGATTGCGTAAGGGGCAGGTAGTCATTCCCCCCCTCCTCTGTCTCACAATTAAACTTCTTTTTTTCCCCCATCATTCATTTGACGGTTGTGTGTGTGACCTCGTACGAGTGCATCCGTTGTCTTTATTTCCCTTTTATTTCGCCTCTCTCCTCAATCCACTACATGGGAATTTGGCCGTGACTGGTGAAAACACTTTTACCCTGCAATTAAAACGGAAAATAAGAAAAATAAAAGAAATTTTTTTTTTAATTTACAATTTTTTTTTCTCAATTCATAGACAATATTTTAAAAACGGGGAAAATTCTATTTGAAATTGGAAAATAAATGATCCGTTTTGCCCCAGTAATTAAAAAAAAATCATAAAAGATTTGACTTTAAATAAAAATTAAATTTAAAAAAAAAAAAACTAAAACGAATTGTTACATTTCCATTTTGAATTATAACAATCAGAGAATTACAGTAAAATATGTGAGAATTTTTTTTTATTCAACCCGTGGGATCAAATATCTCCCAACGAATTGCATAAATGACATCTGTGTGTGAAATAGAGTCAAAGAGGTACATAATACATTTAAATATCCACTAGTATGTCATAATCCACATTCATTGAAGTTTTGTCTTACGTTTGAAGGAGAACAAGGGGTACATTAACCTCTGCCAACGGTACCTGAACGTTTCCGGGATATTCCATGGCTATCTGTTTCCACATCTTCCCCCATAACTCCTTGAATTTTTAGTCGCATTATCAATTCTGCACTCGTCTTCTTAAAAAAAAAAAGAACACGTAATCGTGCAGACTCAGCATTTCCATTCTTATTTTTTTTTTTTAAGTTTTTCTTCAACTGGTCTTTGTCAATTCATTTTTCCACGATGATGCCATACACAAAGATGTTTACTGTGATGCGCAAACGGTTTTGAAAGGCACCGTTACAAACCATCAGTGGGTTGAGCCAATTAGCACGAATCTAGCTAGGTTGAGGTACTGCAACTTGTATTTCAACCAAAAACAACTTTTTTTTCGTTATAGAGAATATAATTGAGTGGGTAATGACGTCTTTCATGGCATCAGCATCATCTATTTACGTTGAATAATTCCATTCAATTGGATTTTTCATTGGAATCGACTGAAAGACTGAGCTTCTGCAATTAAAACGATTGGAAGAAATTGATTAATTGAGGGAGAAGACGAAAAGGAGAATATTCTAAACTGTTTCAGTGAATATCTTAGAATCTAAGGGAGATGGGGAAATTTTTGTAGAGGCATTTTTTGTAGCTCTTATTCTGCTCTACAAAAAAGGTACCCATGGAATTTTTCGTATCTCCATTGAATTTAGAGATATCGATGAAAAATTGATCTCGAAGTGGAATTTAATTGTTTCTCGTTTTACAAATTTGTCAATGAATTGGGAGAATTGTTTCAACTGGAGGATTATCATGTTTATATGTGTCCTGGGGTATGTCGAGTGATATAACGTTATTAAGTGGCTTATAAATACCCCAGTGAACGTGACCCAGTCTACCATCAAAGAGATGTAGAGGCCCCAGTGAAGAGTTTATGAGGCGAATCTCGAGTGCCAATAATCATCAATATATTTAACCTTCAGCTACTCTTCTATCTTCATTTTTAGGGCATAAATTGATTTTTAAATTATTATCTATCTGTCAGGAACGTACAAAGAGCAAAAAAATGTCTCTTAAATTGTTAAAAACAGAAGAATCAACTTTTCACATCATATTAAACATTAAATTATCTCGAAATTGAGTGATTTTAGCCAAAAATATCAAGATACATTTTTTATTCCAAATTCAATGATCTACAAAAAATGTCTTTTGTCATTTTCTCTTAAAATGCCTAGTTTCCAAGATAAATGCACATTTAACTAAAAATGTCAAATTTAGTCCAGAGAAAATTCTCTCAATTGAAGAAAACAAACTTTTTGATTAAATTCTACAGATAAATTAAATACAATAATTAAAATGTTACTTGATTCTACTAAAGGCTTCCCTCGTGGTTACAAACGAGCTTGAAACAATATACCAAAGACGATACACGAGTATCTCGTACAATTCAAATGTCTCTGTCGTCTCGCTTCACCTCATTGTATTAAAAATATCATTTTTTATCTCTCATTCCTTGCGCGAAATGTGATAATAATCAGTGAGTCCCATTGCAGTGATTAAATAACTTTAAGAATGGTAAGGCGAGACTCCAGGTGGTGATAAAATGCCAGTAAATCGAATATTACTTCACGGTGTGATTAGACGTCTGTAGCAATCGATTGGGTAATTGATTTAGTGTTAATCACTCGAGGGAAATCAGTGAATAAAATCGTAGATAGAGACGAGGCATACAGCCATTGAGGAGAAGTGTAGACAGTGGGCTGTTGTTGTTGATTATTTCAAAGGAATACACACAATATTAGATCTGAATGCACTCGTTGATACATGACGAGAGTGATAAGTAACTGCACTAGGTAGTCCTCTATTTAGTTTTGATAAAGAGTCAAAGACCTCAATTCTCTGAACAAAAACATTATTGTTCACTTGAGTGCTCAAGAGATTGGATCGCTTCATTGAAACAAGAAGAATCTCAATTTTCACAAAAATCAGACTTTAGTTTTTTGGAATTATCTCTGGATCTAAGGGAGATGGAAAAATTTCTGTAGAGACCTTTTTTGTAGAGGAAAATCAGATCTACAAAAAAGGTCCTCATAGAAATTTCCCTATCTCCTTTAGATTCATAGATATTCATCATAAACTCATCGTCGAGTGGATTTTTAGAACAGAATAAATTGTTTTCACTTGAGCAACAGTTTTTTGGAGATATCTTGGAATCTAATTGAGATGGTAAAATTTTCAAGTGGACCTTTTTTGTAGATCTGACTTTGCTCTACAAAAAAGGTCCTCATCAAAATTTTGTTATCTCCCTTTGATTCAGAGATATTCATCAAAAAGAACAATCGAGTAATCTGATTTTAATTTTTCTCGTTAAAATAATGAATTTTTTAATATTCTTAATTGCTTTGTACATGGTAAATAATTTTATCAAGATTTCTCTCCACAAACTGGAGAATAGAGACATTATCGTGTTGTTTATGGAGTCATTGTCCCAGGGAGGATCTGAGAATAATCCCCGAGAGAATCGGATGACACGCGATGGTTTTCCAGGGCTTCAATTTACCTCTAGGTGACACATACTCCATCGAGCATTCAATCATTTACTCGAGCACCAATCGATCCATCAACCGCGGGAGGTCAAAGTGAATCGGACATTTCGATTTTAGATGCTATCTAGATATATCTACCCTCCGAATTCGATTTATCTTCACTCAATTTATGGTTATTGCATTCCTTCGTGTTCTCTTGAAGAGATGGCTTATCAGAGGACAATCCAAGGTCACTGAGTCACTTGGAATGTTTACCAGCGAGTAGAGTATTTTTATTATGTTCTTTCACGATTGAGCAAGTTTTCGAGATTTCAAAAATAGGGGAATACAACATTGTGTCGATTTGTTCCATCACTTGGCTCAATCGTTGAGTTCCGTTTGTCCAGAGTCACGTCTTGAGTCGTAAAACTGTTGGGTAAGACTTTGTTTTAGGTTAGATATGCATTAAGGAAGAATGGGAAGGAATATTTCCGCCTTTTAAGGCAATCTCGTTTCATAACAAATCAGTTTTTGGGGAATATCTATGAATCTAGTGGAGATAGAGAAATTTTTGAAAAGACCTTTTTTGTAGATCTTATTTCGCTCTGCAAAAAAGGTCTCTACAGAAATTTTCCTATTTCCCTTAGATTCAGAGATATTCATCAAAATGTAATCCTCTTGTTTTAGAACTTTATTAATTAATTTTTTTTTTTATTTCTAATACTGAAGTTTGATTGATAATTAATTTTATTCATTGCTAAACGAGAGAAATCTCTTTCATCATGAATGTACACTGCATCTAACGGTAAATTCAAGGCGCAAAAAATATTAAGAGTCTCTCTAAAGGACTCATGTTTAAGGGGCCAATGTTGCATCTGCGGTCCGCCACCGGTATTCTTTTACATTTCTCTTATTTTAATGACTTTTTATCCTCTTCCACGTAATCCAGACGATTCTCAACTTGTTAATTGGAACACCATGAACCCAACAGCGGTTACTAATGATAAAAAATGAGGGGGAAAAAGTGCCAGCGTCGATCGATACTTTCCACGAGACTTAACTGCGGTCAGAAGTCCGTTATATTTTTCCCCTTTTGGCTTTGGTCATATCTCTTATTTAGAAATCTACAGTAAAATATTACTGGGCATTATAAAAGTATCACAAGTCATTTTTTTCCCATTTTACTTGAATTTAATAAAGGGGTAAAACAGTATAACTTCAATTTTAATTTTAGGGATAGTTTTCGATGAATATCTCTGAATCTAGGGGAGATAGGAACATTTTCATGAGGACCTTTTTTGTAGAGCATAATGAGAGCTACAAAAAAGGTCTCTACGAAAATTTTGATATTTCCTCAGTTTTCCAGGATATCTTCATAAAAGTAATGTTCAATGAAATTTAAAAATAACATTAGTCAACTTTAGAATCATTTTTCATGGTTATCTCTGAATCTACAAGAGATAGCGGAATTTTGATAGTGACCTTTTTTGTATATCTCATTTTTCTCTACAAAAAAGATCCTTATCGAAATCTCGCTATCTCCCTCAGGTTCCAAGATATTCCCAAGAAAAAATTCTGATAATATTTCTATCAGTTGATAAATCCATTTTATGACAGTAAAAACTGAAAGAATAGATTCAAATCATCAAGATATTTTTTAAAACACGAATTACCCATGTAGAATATGATTTAACTATTCTCACGATGACGTTTATATGTAGAACTGTCTATCTTCGTTCGTGACGATCGATTATATTGTCTAGACGAGCGTCAGAGACTCATTTCCACGTAATACTCTCGCCCGATATGACGAGAATTTTTATTACACTTGGGTTCAATGAAAAAAAATTACAACAGTGCAGCACGCGACAGTTATAATTGAGCTTTTGAGTGAAAAAATCACCCTCACGTGCACTTCAAACGAAATATCCTTATGATCGTAACGAATAAATTGAGTAAAAACTGTACATGGACTTTACAGATAATTTATTTAACTTTGAGAAGTTAAAAATGCCGGCTGGGGGTGATTATCAGTCGGATAAAGGGAAAAGGGAGGAAATTATTCCGAGTAGACTCCTCGCGCTTTAACTTGATTACAGTTTTATCTGCAATCTCATGCAGCTGTTTTGCCTTTTCGTATTCATCCTACTGTTGACTTCCGTATGAATATCAGAAGAGGTCAGGTTTCAGGAGAGTACCTGATTTATGATACCATAAGAAATTTTAAATAGTAGAAAGAAATAAAAATTCATGAATTCAGTGACTGAATGAACTTCCGATCAGTTTTTTGGAAATATCTCGTAATCCAAAGGAGATAACAAATATCTTGTAGGGACCTTTTTTGTAGCTCTCATTTTGCTCTACAAAAAAGGTCCTCATGAAAATTTCACTATCTCCTCTAGATTATGAGATATTCATCAAAAACATGAATTAGATCATCCCTTCATTTGAATAAAATGATTTTATCTGAAATTTTCATGGCTTACATGCATACCACCACTTCCCCTTCCCCCCTCTCCTGTGTTTTTCGTTCACCGGAAGTCAACGACGGCTGTCCGCAATTAACCGAGCTTCCGCCTTCCGTCTAAACCTCACGTTACCATAATGCATATTCCCCATTCATTTTATTATATCGTAAAAATTCTGAAACCAAAAACTTGAAAAAAAAAGGCTAATTTTTTTTTTACTTTTTTCGCATATTTTAAGTCGTCTAAAAATGACCTTCGACTTGCATTTCTGGCATTCCCCATCTCCTTGCACAGTTGCTCGAAATAAATCCCTCCAACGAGGGGATAAAGATGAAGACTCAAAGTCAAAAGGAAACCGTTTCCAAAGGTCAATGAACCCCCTCCCCCTTTGGTTTTTATACTCCAGCCCCACGTCAGCAATTTCAAGTTTCCCTTGTTCTCGAATACTCACTCCAATCATATCAATTTCCACTCCATAAAATTTCTCCCATTTTTCTTTCTCCTTCCAACATTTTTATCACGAATATTACACAGAGAAATTAATTACGTCACCGGAAGTTTGAAAATTCTCAATGGGTCACTCGATCAAGGCAATTTACATAATTACCTCTTCAGTCTAGAATATCTGGTTCTTCTCAAATTCTCAATTTTTTTTTCCTTATAGAGCAAAAAAATATTAATTTACTGATTAAATCCAATGAATATAAATATTTTTGTGAATAAAAAAAAATTGAGAATAATAAATTTTAAAAATTTGTAGATTTATATTAATAAATAAATTGATTAAATCTGTAAATTATTACCCTAGAAATTAATTTTAATTTTTCAAATTTCTTTATTCAACTTTGATATGCTCTAGATCCTCTTACCCCCCCCCCCCCCCTCTTCTGTTGGATTAACACCATAAACAATGAAATGAGAAAATAGAATAGAAGCCAGTGAAAGGAATTTCACCTCACACACTCGACTCTTACTACTCGATTTTTTTCTTTTCTCTCTGGCGTACCCATTAGGTTTCGCTTGCAGACGTCCTGACGCACCGGGTGGATCAATACATCGGGATGCCGTCTGGGCGACGCCACGGCGATACCAGGTACCCTTTCCCTTCCCCTCCTAGTTCGTCCACTGCCACCAGTACGTGGATATTCTCGTTTCTCTGTTCTGTTATAAATCGCATTCGGTGGAGCCCAGGAAGCTTTGAATTCGGGTTAATCTTGCACATCCGGTGTTGTACATGTGCACGATTGAATGGTTTATGAAAATTGGGGATTAATAATCTGGAAAAATGGAGAAATGAGGAGGAGGAAGTGAGAGAATTTGAAGAAAAAGATTAAATCAAGATTGAATATTTTTGTTGATGGATTATCTTGAGAATGAGTGATTTGATGGGAAAATAGCAGGAGACCTTTTTTGTAGCTGATGAAATTTCTGATAGAAAAGATCTCTTGATATTTTTTCATAAAATTACTCATTATCGTGATAATTTGATATTTACGAGATTACGTTAGCCGGCAGTTTGGCGCAGTGGGTACATCAATAGCTCACACGCTGAGGACCCGGGTTCGATTCCCACCGGTTAGACTAGTAAGATACTAACTAGTATAAAAAGTCTTGATCAGTCGCCTGAATAAGTTACCAACGAAATTTCAGAAGGAGATGTTAAAATAAATGGAAAAAAAAGAGATTATGTTACCATGTTCAGTGATTTGTTGAATGGAATTGCCTGTGGGCTACATAAAACTCGCAAGAAAAATTGGAAATACCCATTCTCCCCTGATTTGCCCGCCTTGATGCACCAGTTACTCTACTCACCTCAATCGTCTGAAAAATAAAAGGAGCGAAAGCTCAATTCAACGAGAATTTCGCTCTCCAAATGCTCAATAATAATTTTCAATTATTTTTTAACGACCAAATTCCATTATTCTTCATTTTGTAGGACTCTTGGGTCACACGTGGGTGAATTAAAAACGGTAGGAGGTTTGTGTCGGCTCTTGTATCGTCACGTGGCGCCTCGCAATTTTCTCAGCCGAGTAACCTCTCAACTTCTCAACCTCTTTTTCTCTCTCTCTCTCTCTCTCTCTCTAGTTCTATGAAGCTTGAAGTTACTCTCTAGTGCACGTGGGTTGACTCTCCATGGAGAAGTGCACTTTACCCATTCTCTAGGGTATTTTATACATTATAATTTTTTAAAAATGATTTTTCAAGTTTGTTTTGCTATTTTTTGTTTTTTTCTTTTTTTCTCGTTAATTTTTTTTCAATAAATAAATTGATCAAAATTGATAAAATAAATTAAGAATTGGTAGGGTTGATTAATTGATAGATCAATCGAATATATTTGGATATCCGGAAGATTTAAGGTGCATGGAACAAGTAAATGGCACGTGAAATAGTGAATCGTGGGCGGATAGTGGGCACACGAGATCTCTTTCCAATGTGAGATGACTCATCCTATATTATTCTGTGAAAAGAAAACGGCTCTTGAGTTTTAGCGTTGGTCTCTCAGTCTTCTTGTAAAGTAGGCTGGACTAATCGAGCGCCTTTCACTCACTCGTGGATGCCCCAGAGAGTCTGCAGTCGATTACCTCAGCCAGTTCAGAATTAACTGTATGCCATCATGATTTACAGTGACCCTCTTAAATTCAAGGGAAATATGAGAGACTTTCGAATGGAAGTGGCTGGAAATAAATTACAGACTTGACTGGAGTTTGAAATTTTAACAAAATACAGAGGATTTTTTTTAAGTCGAATTTTTGATTAGTATCTATGAATCTAGGGGAGATAGGGGAATTTTCATGAGGACCTTTTTTGTAGAGTAGAAAGAGAGCTACAAAAAAGGTTTCCTCCAAAATTTTGATATCTCTCTTAGATTCTGAGATATTATTGAAAATGTTATTTTTAGTTCAGTGAAAAACAGCACGAGTGCATTTTTTAATTCAGGGGTAGTTTTTGATGGATATCTCCGAAT